>JAJLLZ010000014.1:0-600000 GCA_021188095.1 Diaporthe vexans
ATTTTAATACTTATAAATCCTAACTTATAGTTACCTATATATATATATTAAAGTAGAAATACTACTAATATAGTAGAAGTAGGATTTTTATAAAGTTATAAAGAGTAGGATTATAAATAATATTAAGAATAAAACTTTAGCTTATAATATACTTATATATTTTTATAATATATATAAGATTTATATAATAAAAATAGTAATAAATAAATATATATAACTTTTATTATAAAAATAATAAATAACTTTATTATAAAATATTAAAGAGTTATTATAAATAATAAAGTAACTTATTATATATATAGTAAAGTATTAATATTTAAATTTACTATAAAGAAAGATATTTACTTTATACTATACTATATAAAGAAGTATATACTCTACTTTATTTACTTTAAGAAGAAATCTAGTATATACTTTTATAATAGAGCTAGAAGAAGCTACTTTAATAATTATAAAAACTAACTTAAATACTTTAGATATTAAAATAATAAACTTTAATAATAAACTATTAAGTATAAAAATAAAGTTTATTAAAAATAAGGTTAAAGTATATTAAAGCTTAAAATTTATTATTATAGCTTCCTATATCTATAGTCTTTAAAATTATTAGTATACTTAAAGTAAAGAATATAACCTTTATTTAATATAATAGTTTAATTACTTAGTATACTTATTAAGTAAATATAATAGTATTTAAAAAGAATAATACTATTTAAGTACTAGTAGAAACTATAAAAACTTTAAACTAAAGCTATAGTATTAAAAAAGTAAACTAATTAATTCTAATTAATATTAAGTAAAACCTATAAGTTTTAGAGTAAGCTAAGATAAGGATTCTCTAATTAAACTAAAAGAATAATACTATAATTATATAGCTAGTTATAAAAAGAACTATTAAAGAGAATATACTAATAAAAGTAGAGGATAAAAAGAGGTTAGCTAAAGTATTTAATAATACCTAGAATATAGTATAGGGTTAGGGAAAATCTAATTTAGATCTAATTAAGTTATAGTTTAAAAATTAAAAGTAATTATTTTAAAATAAGATAAGGCTATTAGGGATATAAGTAACCCCTCCCTTCTTAAAGTAATAGTAGGCTAAACTAATCTTTTATATCTAGATAGCTTAAGTAGTTAATAGAAATACCTACTATATATAGATTATAACTAATAAGGCTATAAGTAAACTATAACTATTATTAAGAAATCTTTTAATTATATTTATTTTATATAAGCTAATAATATATTTAAAATAAAATATTCTAGTAAGCTTATATTATAGCTAAAAGTAAGTTTATAACTTAATAATCTTTAAGTATTTACTACTATATAAAAAGACTATATACCTTTAAGATATATATAAATTAAGAGTATAACTATTTATATTTAATAATATATAATTATAAAGATAGGATAAAACTTATAAAGCTTTTTATTTAAAAATATACTTTATTATATTAATAATTAATTAAGCTTTTCTAATTAAATTATATTTTACTTAAATTTATATATAAAGTTAGAATACTATAGCTATAAAATAAATAGTTATAGTTAATAGAATATAGTATAAAATAAGGTATAAATAACTTAATAGTAGTAAAAGAGTTAAATACTATAACTATAAAATAAATAGTTATAGTTAATAAGGTATAGTATAAAATAAAGTATAAATAACTTAATAGTAGTAGGAGGGTTAGGTGTTATAGCTATAAAATAAATAGTTATAGTTGATTAGGTGTAGTGTAAACAAATAGTAGGGTAAGTATTTTAAGAAAGTAGAGAAATTAGGAACCCCTAACCTATATTTACCTTATATAGAATATTTAAAGAATATAAAGATAAGAAAGAATATAGAAATAAGAAAGAATATAAAAATAAAGAAGAATATAAAGATAAGGAAGAATATAAAGATAATAAAAAATATAAAAATAAAGAAAAATATAAAAATAAAGAAAAATATAAAGATAAGGAGGATAAAGAAGATAATAATAATAATATAAATAAAAATAATAATAAAGAGAAGAAAGAAAAAGACTACTTTTTAAAAGTTAGTTAAAAGCTATAGTATAATATATATTAATATTTAAAAATCTATATACTACCCTTTATAGATTTTATTATAATTATAAATAACTAATAATTATTACTCTATTAATAACTTCTTATTTCCTATAATAGAAAATTTAAATATTTATTTAAAAATAAAAATAAAAAAATATATAATGATAAATTATAATACTAGATTAATTTATCTAGTAATTAACTTTATATATAGTAAATAAAAATTAAACTTATAAAGTTTTAATTAGAGAACTAGCTTATTATTTAAAACTATATTTTTCTCTTTAAACTAAGTTATAATTTTAAAATTCTAAAAATAATTATTTATATTAAAGACTTATATAAATAATTTAAAAATATAAAAATAAAAAGAATATAAAAATAAAGTAGAATATAAAGATATAAAGATAAACAAAAATATAAAAATAATAAAAAATATAAAGATAAAAAGAATATAAAGATAAGGAAGAATATAAAAATAATAAAGATAAGAAAGATAATAATAATAATAAAATAAAAATAAAAAGAAGAAGAAAAAGAAGGAGAAGGTTATTTTTTAAAGTTAGCTATATTTACTTATTATATAAAGCTAAGTAAATAATTAAATATAAAGAGTTTCTAAAAACCTTTAGATTATAATACTAGATTAACCTATTTAATAATTAACTTTATATATAATAAGTAAAAGATTAAAATTATAAAGTTTTAATTAAATAACTAGCTTATTATCTAGAATTATATTTTTCTTTTAAGCTAAGCTATAATTTTAAAATTCTAAAAATAATTATTTATACTAAGAATTTATATAAGTAAACTAAAAGTATAAAAATAAAGATAAAGATAAGAATAATAAAAATATATAAATATAAATAAAATATAAGTAAAATATAAATAAAAATATAAATAAAAATATATACTTTATTTTAATAGTAGTAATTTAGAAATTCTTAAGTATTTACTTTAATAAAATAAGATTTATTTAAAGAAATAGTAGAGAAATAAAGCTTATTTATTTTTAATAGAAGATAAATATAGGTTTAAAAGATTTATCTATTATTTAAAGTAAAATAGTAGAGAAATAAAGTCTATTTATTTCTAGTAAGAGATAAATATAGGTTTAAAAGATTTATCTACTATTTTAAGTAAAATAGTAGAGAAATAAAGCCTACCTATTTCTAGTAGAAGGTAGATATAAGCTTAAAAGATTTATTTACTATTTAAAGTAAAATAGTAAGAAAATAAGCCCTACTTAATTCTAACTAGAGGTATATATAAGCCTATATATAATTTAAGTAATCTTAATACTTATAAATCCTAACCTATAGTTACCTTATATACTAAAACTATTAAAGTTACTATCTTTAATATTATAAGTAAACCTACTAAGTATATTTTAAGTAAGTTATTTAAATTAAAAACTTTTATTTATATAAAAGTCTTTACTTTAATTATATTTATAATTATAAAAATAATATAATAAAATAAAATATATTAATAAAAACTATATTAATAGTTATTTATAATATAAAAGGTAATAACTCTTATATAACTTATATTAACTTTAAAGCTAGCCTATATAAATTTAGCTATATAAGGTATTAAGGTCGTTACTATTAACTTATATAACCCGGATACTAAACTTATAAAGGTAGTATAGGGGTAAGACGTTATTATTACCTTAGTTCCTCCTAATTCTCTAGAGTTATAGTTACCCTTAATTTATACCGCGAAGCTCGCTAACGTTAAGCGCTTCGTACCCAGCGCTTTTATAATAGCTATTGCTCCGAACGGCGTTAGTACTACGCAAATGATGGTATGCCCCCGCGTCGAGAAATGCTGCCGGTGATATCTGTTATATTAAGTGTGTAGTGGCTGACGAACCGGCAGAAAGAGAAGGTATACGCGGAGCTCGCGGCATCTAGAGTACCATATACCATCATCGATGTCGGTTGGTGGTACAACGCCTTCATCCCAAAGTTTTCCTCAGGAAAGACGGACTATGCTGTTGCTCTGCCTGATTTCCTCCAGAATCTGGTGTGCGGAGACGGAGACGTGAAGACATATGTGGTCGACAACGAAGACGTGGGCAAATTTGTCGCTCGTATCATCGCGGACCCCAGGACCATCAATCAGAAAGTCATGGCCGCGGGAGAGTGCTTGTCTTTCAACGAGATGTTTGCTTACGCCGAGGAGCTGACGGGTGAAAAGGCTGTCCGCAAACACGTACGTCTACCAGTATCCGAACCTCCAGGGACCACCAGGCTTACTATTATTCCACGTTCTACAGGCTTCCGCAGATCAGCTCAAAGGCATGATTGCCGACATGAATTCCAAGGTCCAAAGCGACCCGGGCAACTATACTCTCCTAGTCGGCAAGCTTTGGCTGGAATATTGCTACTCATCCTTCATTGATTGCGACAATAGCCCAGAGCGCACGAAGAGTTTAGGCTATACCCTTATCACGGACCTCTACCCTGATATGAAACCGACTTCATTTCGGGAGTTCTTCCAAGATATGCTGGCAAAAAAGAGGCGGGTTCCTTACTCTGATAGATTTTGACATTTGCCGGGACATACGGCCCTCCTTACTTTTGTGGTCTAGTCTGTGTTTAAATGCCTAGGTACACTAGGTAGATAATCCTTCCCTGCGAGGTAGTTTACGGCAAAGTGAGTAAACTAGTTGTTCTTCTTGTTTGTCTGTCGAATTTAAAACGTGCTATCTGTTCGGTTTACTAGCCCTTAGCCTCCGAAGAGTGGTGGCAAGGTTGGGTGCGTGACCCGATAGTTTAGATACTGGAGAGCAAGGCACCTAGAACTGGCCTTATTATCGGTCCTCAAGGATCAATCTACTGTTGCTTCTCATTGTTGGATTGTACCTATCCATTATTCTGGTATCTGGGTGCTAGGCCCAAGAATACGCTTTAAGCGATTGCTTTCAAGTCTTCGGATTTCCGTGCTCAGCTCGCCGCGGGCCTAGATACCAACAACTATATCCGCATCAAGCAGACATTCAGCCATTAATCCTCCTCCGGGCGCAGACTCGAAGAACCTGAGCGGACATGGACCCCCCAGATGACCGGACTCGTCATTTCCCCACTCGCGGAGACAGCACTGCTAGATCTCGAGTGGTTTACACTGATCTTCATCAGCGGTAGAATCACGAGTGAGGTTTTCTGTCACAGTGTCCTACGATCGGTTTGGCTCACCTTGTTTAGTCCCATATTCTAGATGCTAGCGTAGGGAAATGCCATTGGATGCCGGCGCTCTCTAAAGGACGTAATGCAATGCTGCCTGGTGAGGCTCAGCAAAGGCCTTAGCCGCTAATCTGCGGTAGCTGATGACTTGTCATAATCATGGCAGGCATCGATAGGGTGGGGTCCGTCGATGCTGGACATGAATCTGCAGGCTGTATGCTGTGTCACCACCATGGTCTCTCACACGTCATCACATGCTGTCTTATCCACGTTTTCGCTGTACTTTAAAGAGATCGGAAATTCGCACAGTAAAAAACGGAAGGTATATAGGTATATTGTTTTCCCCTATACTATAGCTAATTAGAGTGCTCTATTTAACCTTATATTACCTATATACTACTTATACTAGGTACTTTTTATACCCTTAATCTATAAACCTACTAAACTACCTTTACCTACTAGATAATACTCCCTTACTAACTATCTACTATATTTAATACTAACTAAATCTTCTTATAATTAATTATTCTACTATTAAAAATATATCTTTATTAGTTAAAATTAAATTTTCTAGTATTATAGTAATAATATAAGTCTTTAACTATATCTATCTTAAAGTATAGTAGTAGATAGATTATTATAACTAGAATACTAATATTACTATTATAAATAGCTACTAACTAGTACTTTTTAGTCTTTCTCTCTTCTTATAAATCTTCTATAATAGATATAATATCTATACTAACCTTAAAGCTAAATTAAATATTACTATAAAGTCTATAGGATTTCTAATATTAATCTAGAAGTTAAGGTTAAACTAGGTTTATTTAGAGTATTACTAAAGTAGTTAATAATCTTTAACTACTATAATAAATAATACTATAATAATTAAAGTAAGCTATAGATAAAAAGTACTAGCCTATATATTAAAGGTAATAGTAAGTAAATAGAAGCTTATAATCTATAATAGTATATATACTTACTATAGTTCTTAAGAAGTTAGTAGAGCTTAGTATAGCTAGGTAAGGTTAATAGAAGTATAATATAAATTCCTTACTTATACTAATAAGAATCTTTTAATAGTAAAGCTAAAGAAGCTTAAGTAAGTACTCTAATAGTAGTATTCTAATATTATTATAGGACTAAATATAATAAAGGTTTAGCTAGCTACTTAGTAAAAAAAGTAGAAAGGGATCTATACTCTAACCTAGGTAGTATTAAATCTACTAGAAAAGAAGAAATACTAGTATTACTTTATAACTAATAATTAAAATAATATTAAAAGTATCTTTTAGTATATAAATAAGTAAATTATATAAATCTAAGAGTATTACTTTATATAGTACCTCTCTTTTAACTATATATATATAATAAATAATAAGAAGATACTATACTTCTAAGGTACTTATATAACTTATATAAGGAAGAATCTACCCTTATTTTAAAATATTATTAATAGTAAGAAGGAATCTAACTTTTAGTAGCTTTTTAAGTAAGTTTATAAACTCCTTTATTACTATTAAGCTAATAACCTAATAGTTTTTATAACTAACTATAATACTACTCTAATAAATACCTTTAAGTATAAGTTCTTCTAAGTATATTACTAACTATATATCTTTTATATTAATATAAATATTATCTTAAATATTAAGAAGAAGTAGAAGAAGCTATAAGTAATAGTAGATAAAGGGGAAGAAGTAGAGGATAAAGAAAAGGAGGAAGCTAGTAAAGTAGAAGATAAGGTATTACTTAATAGGCTTAGAAAAAATAAGGTAAGGATACCTATAAAGGTTCTTAATCTTAATAATATCTCTTATATCTACTAAGCTTTATTTAATCTACTAAAGATTATAGAGTTCTTAACTAATTATAAGATTTATAATATAGCTTAGTAATACTTTTAAAAGAAGTTTTTAGACTAGATAGTAATTATTAACTATCTTTAAACCTAGTATATTAATAAAGTAAAGAAGATTATTACTAAATAGGTTATATATAAGACCTATAAGATCCTTAACTTTAATATATATATAACTTCCTTTATAGAAGTTATATACTAAAAGCTAAAGGTCTTTCTAAGCTATAAAATAGATAATATTCTCTATCTAATTAAAGCTACTAATAAGATAATTTATAATAGTTTTTATACTTTATACTTTAAGGAAGCTTATTAAAAAATATTATTACTAGAGAAGTTTAATAGAAAGATATAGCTTAGTAATCTTTTACTCTAAATTATATAAACTACCTTTAAGCTTCTTATATTAGAGTAGAAGTATATAAAATATATACTCTAAGGAGTTACCTAATAGGGTAATTACTTACTTATAATATATATTTACTCTATTTATACTTAATTTAGCTTACTCTATATAAGCTAAATTATTAATTATAAGAAGGTAAAAGTACCTTTAAAGAAGAATAATATCTATAAGTTCTATTAGCTAAATTATAATCTTTTACTTAGAAATCCTCTTTTTATAGTCTATAAGCTAAAGAAGGTTATTACTATAAAAGGAAGACTTTATAATAAGAGTATATTTAGTATATAGAAAGAAGAGATTCTTACTAGCTATAAGTAAGCTATACTAGATAAAAAGATAACCTTAATAACTACTAGTCTAAGTAGTAGGGTAGGTAATAAAATAAAGGTAATAATAGCTTCTATATAATATATTAACTTAATATTTAAGTAGAATAATAGTACTCTCTAATTCTTTAATAAGAAAGACTTTTATAGTAGGAAGAACTAGTAAGAAGTAGTCTAATAAAATAAGTAGTTATAAGTAATACTTATAGAGCTACCTATTTAAAAGTAATATTTTATAGTTATAGTCTTACTAATAGTAATAATTTTAATACCTATACTAGTAGCTAAGAAGCTCTATATAAGGACTTATAAGACTATTAACTAGCTATTATAAGTAGACCTAACTATAGAGGACTTTATTAATAATAAGATTATTAGTAATAATAAAAAGAAGACCTAGAAGGAGATTATAGTACTTAGGTTAATTAAGGAATACTTTATTAGATAAGATAAGTAGTAAATACTAGAGTAGAAAAAATAATAGGGGTAAGTAGAAGTAATAATAGTAGTATATATATAGTGATAGATATATATAGTTAATAACTATATATTATTATTTTATATAATAAATAAGTAGTATAAAAAAATATTAGTATACTAGGGGTATACTTATACCTGTATACCTTCTGTTTTTTACTGTGCGAATTTCCGATCTCACTTTAAAAGCCTTGGGTGCAATAAAGCCTTTTAACCCGACAGCATGAGAGTCGTGCCTCTCACATACATCAGCCCACCGTCAAGTTTAAGAGACCAGCTCCCATTTACGTAATCGGTTGGTTCCGCCTTCTTGCTCGCGCTCAGTCTAATGGTTCAACGCTGGACGCTTCCCCCGCACACCCGAGTCGCAACCAGCTCTAAGTGTTTGAGGAGTCGCGCAGCATGTGGCAAGCCTATCAATATGTGGGTTGCAACTTTGCAGCTATTCCCGAATACGAAGAAAAGATACCGGGGGACTCAGACATTGCCGGGCTTAGAGTAAGGCTTTTCCCACGCAATACTAAGCCCAACAAGGTGCCACTAACACATCTTTGAGGTTATAACCGCTTTCGTCTTGTCCGCATGGGTCACGGCGGGTGTCGCAACCATTGCATCCCTGCGTGATTGGGGAGGAATCAGCCATCGCCTCGTTCTTGGCGCCGAAAACCTCCTGGGCCCTCTTTGCGATATTCAAGCACTCACAGGTGCCGCGATCGTGATAGCTGGATTTTCTCAATGGAACACAATCACTTTCTACCATCGAGACCTAGTCTCGTCATATTGGTGGCTGACTTCCAACTCCTTCTGGATGGGTCGGCAAGCTTATATGTACGAAACAGTCATAAAGTCAAATGTGCTTTCGAATGGAACCCTCTCGACAGTATCCCGGGCGTATACAAGAAGACTACTTATTCTAATAAGTGTCTTCTTAGGCCTTTCCTGGATCTCTACTTCCAACCGACTAGTAACCGACAGCTGGGACGAGAACGATCCGCAGAGGTGTTACCACTATAATGATATCACGTATGAAAGCGAGAGTGGGACATGGATATGGGTCGCGGGGTTATGCTTCTACCAGTCCACTCTCTTGTGGAGTTTTGTGGACCGAAAAGGCAAGTTTGCGCGCATTTGGAACGAGAAGGGTAAGGATTTAGAGGATTTTTTCGAAGCCCGCAAAGACACGTGCATCAATAATGCTGCCCAGATTTCTGGGAGATCTGGTCTTGCCGAGTCTTTGCGCCTACTGTATAAGGTATCCACGACTACGTTCTTTAGGATCATGTTTCGTTTCATTTGGTTAGGTCGCATAATCTTTTCAGTCTGGTCATATGGCGAGAGTGACGTGCGAGGATTTTTCTTCTTCTACTATGTGCTGGTCAGCTGGAATACATGGGATATCATCATGCTCAAAGTGATAAATCAGCCACTGGTGGAAGACGAGACCAAAATAGGATTTGGACAGGTGTTGCCATTAGTACTTCTGACCCAGATTGCTCTAAACATTGTAGATATCTGGAAAGGTAGCTAGTACCCCTCATACTGGATGTAGCTCATCACTTTGCATTCCTTGTTTTCTTCCCGTCCACATTGACCTTTCGTCAACCAGATCCGCTGTTGTTAACATCTGTACACCCTGTCTCAGACATATGTATTACCATGTGTCCGATCGATTTAGCATCTGTTTCACGAATGTCACACCGATGTCGATACGATTTTAATGATTCACCAGTCTGGTCCACCTCCTAATCAATACACTTTTCTACCGATTCGCCCGTAGGTAGTCTAGACCTCCAGGTTTTACCCTCACCGCTTTTACCAAGACTTTTTCGAAATCTGGATTACACAAGATTTGATGAGTGAGACGAATTGTTTAGTAGGGTAGGGTTGTCTAAGGATTATAAAAGAGAGTGGTTACATGCGAGGTGATAGTGATATAATTCGAACACAAGCTAGGGGTAATCGAAATAGTTTGTGATCAATAACTACACTCGGGGCTTCGGCCACACTGTATTTTCTTCTCAACTGTCTGTCTGTCTGCTATCTGCTCAGCTGTCAGACTCTTCCCCCTAAAGTCTATATATGAACTCTCTGAGTTCTTGGTACTTCTACTCGTGTTGATCTCCTATAGGCTCCTTGAATTTCCCCCTTTCTCTGTTTCCTAAGTGTCTTGTAATTCTTTTAAGGAGATTCTTGTCTTCGATAATGAAGGTGTAGATGTGGAATAGTGTAAAGTTGTTGTATTCTCCCTTTTTGGTATTTCTTTGCGTATTCTCTCCCTTGTTTCCTGTGAGGTATTCTGAATATCCTTGCGGATCACTTCCACGTGGTTATCTTTAAAGCGGTCCATTTTAGCTTCTATTCTTAGTTAGCTGTGTGCTTAGATGGGTGTTCTGGTGCTCACCTGGCGAGGGTCTTCTTTCTTCAAGCTGTGTTTTGGAGGTTCTCAGGATTGCGTGCGTGTGTGTGTGTGTTGGTGGCGGAGGATTGTGTTTTTAGCTGGAATTTCCTTTGTGGGACTGTGAGCTTATATAGGGACCATTCTGAGACTATTCCTAGTCTCGCCGTATAACTGATTCGCCGTCTCGCCGTGGCAGGCTAGCCACTAGGCTATGTGTCGACGAGCAAATCTAGTCTACGGCGCCGTCGGGAGCGATGCTTCCTAGCCTTGTCTGTGCGGCACGAGGCTGAGGCCACATGCCCAGGCAGAGACTTCTGCACTGTTATCGACATCGTGTTTTTTTTAACGCTGGGTCTTTGAGCGTTTACCACTGTGTGAAGGGACCGTACGCCTTCGGGATGTATACGGATTAAGAGCAAAGCCTCCTACACTCGGTGAACGTATAGTTATGTAAAAGGTACACTTGTGCAATATGAATATCATCCACTGCTAAGCGTTGTGGGTCTATGTCAGTTAAATTAAAGTTGTTGATTGACTATGGGGATGAAAGGATGAATACTACCTAGGTACTGTAGCCTGTGAGATTTGTAGCCTGCCGACATTGAAACGGGTGTAATTGTGACACAGCATCAGGACGACGTCATCGAGATCAGACATTGTTACATTCAGTCGGCTCTCGTTGATCGGACCCGTGCAATCTGTGCTCCAGGCAAAGCCTCAGAGTGGGCTCAACATAGATTTCCAGGCGCTTTTGTACATACCTAAATACCAGAAACCAGGACTTTCCGTCTCCGGCATATAACCAGATCGACCCTCTTCCTCCATGAGTTCAGTGCCAAACGTTTCTCCAACAAATCTCTCAGAGGAAAGCGTCCAGCTTGATCAATTCCGTGATTCTACAAACGAACACATCAAAGCATCGGCAACATATATCAGCACTCTACGATCATCCAAAATGATGTCTGCACTTGCTCTCATTGCCTTGCTGGCCTGCAACTCCTCCATCGCTGCGGTCATCACTATCTCCACTGGCAGCGCGAGTGAACCGACGCTCCACGAGGACCAAACAGCCAATGGCTTCCTTGGTCAGACCATTCCTGATACTTTCATTACGCCGGACGAAAAAGGTAAATGGCAGCCAGGCAAACCGACCCAACAGAATATCATTAGGCTGTGACTCACCATTCCTCATCACAGACTCGGAAACATGCACTCCAAGAGGGAGTATTTGCCACGTAATCCCGAGGGGTCAATGCTGCCCTCCAACTCGTTGCAAATCTTACAGCCCGATTGGTGTGGGGACGTGTCGCTAAATCCTGTCCTAGCACACTGCGATGCTGAGATTTCCGCGTCTGGTTTCCTATTTGAGTAGTGACTCCATAATATTTAAGATTGTCGAAACGAGAACTTCTATCGCTTAGGGACCAAACATAACCTCGAGTCAACTACAGTTCGATTTAACTTGGAAAGCCTCGTTAACGGTGGGGCTAATATCTTAGGAAGTGATACACTATATAGATTATCAAATAGCTCAGTGGTAGTTTCAACGTAGAATGACCACATGTGTAGTGTTCCAGCGTCAAGGTGTTATTAGGAATGTTTAATAGATTAACGATTTCGTTGATATGTTTCCAGGGTGTTTATACTATGCACATCCGCAAATAGAGAGCGCGATTAGGTTATCTAGTAGCAACTTCTACTACGCCACTCCTAGGGGCCTATTTAGTTTAAAGTTAGGCCTCATGCGACGTGCGCTCTTTTCTACACGTTTCTTAGCATTATGTTCTATTCTAGCGGATTATAAAGATTTCTATGAGGACGTAGACGGACCCAGCTCTCATTCAGAATCGTCTCTTACTTCAAGTTCATTTCACTAAACATACATAGAAGTTAAAAACAAACCACATGTTATTCTCGCACTTTTATCTCCCGCGACATAGTAGGTAGGTTTTCTATTTCCTTACCAAGTTCCATCGCATTTTATCAATTAAGAATCCAACCACAAAACTACCACTCATGCGTAGTCTTTTTGGAGTTGAATTCAACCTCAAGATCGATCACGCACATTGCATCGTTCTAATCCCATCTCAACGCTGATCCTCTGTTGACTATCTACCCTCTCCAATCTCCTATTGAGGACATCAAAATTTGCCTTGCTCCATACACCCTGGAAGGTGTACCCAGGATGGAATACGCTCAGCGCAATGACAGCAATAGCCACCATAGCTCCCTCGAGAACGAGAAAGGCTACCTCGTCGTTGGCCAGATCACTATCTAGGCCCATGCTGAGCTCGGCGAGACGGTAGCAGGTACGAATAAAGATGCAAAGCGACGATATAGATAGAGCTGTTGGATACGGTCAGCGAACTACAGTGGCCAACCCAAAATTATCGAGGACCTCTGGTCAAATGGTGCCTGAGAGTGGAAAGCCCTACCGATGACAAACCCACGGAACGCCTTGGTCTCACGGAGCCTTAGAAAATCACCGTCGACCTGCTTAGCTGTGGTTCTTCTGTTTCTCCATACAGATCTGGCGTAGTCAGAAGCCAGGAGGACAAAAGCCAGCATGCCGGCGACATGAAACGCCAGTCCCGCGCGCAGGACGCTTAGCCCGGTGTCGAACGTCTCGTGGTCCATCGGGCCGCTGCCGGCCACGAGCCCGCCGCCCGCGGCCTGCATAACGAGGGCCACCAAGTCGCTGAGCACAAAGACGATGGTGTAGGTCCGCGGCTGGATGCGCGAATTTGAGGCGCCAAAAACGGGGATCAAGCGCGCGAGGCTGAGGTATAAGGCGGCGCTGAAGAAAGCTGGTCCGATGGTGATAGTTACGATATACCTAACGCAGCCCACGGCTTTAGTCAGCTTGGTCCCCTCCAACGAGTGGTCCATGGATATATGACGGGGACCTTACTGCCGGAACACATCTTGGCCATAATTGAGCCTGATTCTCGCTATATAGGCGATGATCTCCAGGACGAGGCCGAGCATCATGCTAACAAGGAAACCCCAAGTCTTGTGTCGGATGCCAAAATAGAGCTGAGGTAATAGAGCGCCCGCGTAGAGGGCGAGAAAGAAGGCGCTGCCGCCAAGATTGTATAATGCTACCATTTTGATTGCTAACAACTGAAGGCTAGGCAGGACCTATGAGAGTTAGGCTAAAATGAAAGTCGAGAAGACTTTCTAGAGAAAGACAGTGGTGCTCAGAAAGAGAAATAAGCTGGACAAAGAGTGCAGTAAAAGCTGGTTCTATTACATACAGCAGCGCCATCAGACCGCAACATCTGCTTTATATAACGGTTTGGTCCTGTTTTACAGATATTCTTGTAGAGAGACTATTGGTTTGAGAAGTCATCGGGGTCATGCCTCCTCATTGGTTGATAGGCGAAGGAGCCAATCAAGATCCTGGTCTGCGACAAGCCCAAGATGTGTCGTTCTGTGGCGCAGCACATTTTATGTTGAAGGATTCCCGTGAACCCGATGCGAGACGTTGTCACTTGTCCCTGGGAGATGCAAGAGGGGGCAGAGCCCACCCACCGGCTACCCGGCTCAGAACTCCTGAGGAACCATGAACAGGAGATCCTCATCTTCGCACATCTTCTCGTCCTACTCGTTGGACCTCCCTTATCTTCCAAGCACTTGACTGCAACTCATAACATGCCTTCAGTAAAAAAAACCCCAAAGCGTCACCGATTCTCCAATGGTTGTGGCGTGTGCCGGTATGTCCAACTCTGGCTAATCTATCTGGATTTGAAGAAGAAGGAATGCGTGATTGACATTCAGCACCGGCTCAGCATACGGCGCATTAGGTGCGATGAGACCCGGCCCAGCTGCAAGCAATGCACCGTGACCGGGCGCTCCTGCGAGGGCTATCGGCCAAATACCAATAGGAGTACCGCTACGAGAGCCTTGGCCCCCTCGCAGACGGTAAGCCAGGGCTCTGTCCTCTCGTCTCAGAGCCATCTAAGTGCAGCTGCACAACGCGCCATGCAGTACTATCGACTTAACACGGCGAAGAATCTGTCTGGCTATTTTCATGACGACTTTTGGACCACGCTGGTGCTCCAAGTTGGAGACCGGGACTATTGCGTCAGTTACGCCCTGGCCGCCTTGGCCTCCCTCCACGAGCACTTCCACACCGAGGCGATCGAGGGGTCTTCCTTGAATACCAAACAGCTCCAAGACATATGTGCTCAAGGTGAGGGACGGCCTGGCACTTCAGGGTCGCCGCCGATGCATCATGCCGTGTCTCACTATATCGAGGCGACCCGTGGCCTTCACATGAGACTTTCCATTGGTTGCAACAGCGGAGAAGTCGAGACGACGCTGCTCTGCTGTCTCCTCTTGTCTGGCTTCGAGCTGCTCCGCGGGTATCACCAGGCTGCCCTGGTCCACCTCCAAGGCAGCGCGAGCCTCCTGCAGACCTGGCATGAGCGGCAGAAGTCCAGATGCGGGGGCTCTTTGTGGTCTCCTCGAGGCTACTTTATCCGCGAGAGGCTGGGAGCTTTGTTCCGCCGCATTGCATTACAGGTGATGCTGTACAGCAACGTAGGTCCGCACTTGTTGCCGTCGTCGCTGGGCGGCCAACTCGGGGGAATTGGAGCCATCTTGGAGGCCTCAGCTCTCGAGAACATTGATGACAAGAGTCAAGAGACCGTTACCGAAAGTCCAGGGGTCCGTGTCGACAGCCCAACTGACGCACGCGACACGCTGTACCGGCTTATATGGCAGCTGTACTTCTTCCCTAAGAGGCAGCGACATCTTCCGAACAAGGAGACAGCCCGGATGGGTCGGATGAGAGACAAAAACAGCAGCAGAATCATCAAAAGCCTGCATCATTGGCACGAGGCCCTGGCCGGCTTTCTGGAGACGCATCCCGTCGATAGCGCGAGCTCTACTATGCTGAGACTATTTGAGGCCGCGGCCCGTGTCATGATTCCCACTTCTACTTCGGGCTCGGACGACCAAATGATCTTCGATAGCTTTTCTGCCGAATTCTCCGAGATGGTGGGCCTCGCCGAGAAGCTGTTGTTCCCTGCGTCATCATCATCGTACTTGGCGGTGCCCATACCGCCGTCAATTGTTGTTCACCACCTACCGGGCAGGAAGAACGACTCGTGCTTCTTTTCACTTGATATGGGCGTGCTGCATCTCCTGTACTATGTGGTGGTCCGATGTCGCGTCAAAGAGACGCGAAACAAGGCATTGGCGCTGCTGCAGCGCGCACAGGCCCGGCGCGAGGGGGTGTGGGATAACACTGTGACGGCGCTTGTGGCGGGTCGTGTTGTCGCCGTGGAAGAGGAGCGGGCGAAGCGCCAGAAGCTAGGAGCGTTGGAGGCCAGTGGTGACAGCAACACCAGCATCGCAGCGTCGGCGCGCGTACGATCGGTTTGGACCGAGGCCGACCTCGAGGGCCAAAGGGTTGTGCTACACTATAAGTGGCAGCAGGGTGAGGATTCCCAGGATATCTTGACATGGTAATTTATAGTCTAGCTATAGAGAATACCTATTATAGACTATGAGCCGTTCTTATAACACATACTATTAAGCTAATATAGGGTTAGTTAACGTGACTAAACGCTAAGGAAGGTTTAAATACTTAAAGTATACCTTAAGCATAGTCCTTAGATTAACCTTGAGGATTTATAATTTTATTATACTATAAGCGGTAATAAAGTAAGGATTCTTAGAATATTTTAATATACTTGTATTAAGGCTTACGATAAGCGCCGCATTATTATTTTGCTGGAAAGTTAGCGCCTAATGAATAGAACTTGTTCGAGAGGGTCGACGTGTTGACGTCGCGAAGCTCGTCGAGGCGGGCGAAGTGGTCAAGGGAGATGAACTGCTGATTGGTTTCAGACGGGGCCATAGTGGTCAGATAGGTTTTGATATCGTTGTAGGTTGGCCGCTTGCGGGATCCGAGAGCGCCTGTGACGTTGTTGCGTATTTGAATGATGGCCTGGCCGCCGGGTTTGTTTCCATCAGGTTTCGCGTTGGAGGAAACTGTGTGAATAGTGCGCAGGCAGGCGATGAGGAGGCTGCACACGCCGGCGGCGATGGCGGTGGCAACGGAGCTGCCGCTGATGCGCTCGGTGGAGGCTGCGAGGAAGGGGATGGCACCGACGGCGACATCCTGGCTGTTGATGCAGAAGTCGTAGTGGCTATCCTTCTTGTTGCCGTGGACGCCGGTGTTATCGTCCCAGTCGTGCTGCAACTTGCCGTACATGTTGCAGCTGGCCATGCGTAGCATCGTGTTGTCGCCGCCGCGGCCACTGAGGCAGGCCGGGTAGACCTCTGTGCCGATGCGTGCGCCCTCGTCGTGGTGGCTGCACACGATGAGGATGCCGGCGTCCATGGCCCTCCGCACGGCGGCGTTGAACGGCTTGTGGTTCTCGGTGGTTGTGAAGCTGATCGAGATGATGTCCACCCCCCTCTCGATGGCCCAGTCCACTGCCAATGCCGCGCGCGCCGCCGAGTAGCCGTACGAGCTGTCGGCTATCTTGGCCACGAACAGCTGGCAAAGCGGATCGATGGCGCATACCAGGTTTGCCATCTGCGTGCCGTGCGGGTTTGACGCCAGGTACCACGGGCTCACGCGGTCCTGCTCGTGCACAAACGACTTGCCGTCACAGATGCGTGCCCACAGGTTGTCGGCTGTCAAGAAGTCCGGGCTGTGTAGATGCCGCTCGCTGCTGTTGTTGTACATACTGCTACTATCGTGAACGTCTGGTGTGTCCTCGGGGCTGGCTGGGCCGGCTCCTCGCGGGGCGCTCGGCGGGTCCATGCTGAGAATGCCATTGTCGATGATGGCCACCTTGGAAGGCTGGAAGCACTTGTCCTTATGACACTCAAAGGCTTTCTGGCGGTAGTACGCGATGAACTGGGCGAGTCGCGGCGACAAGTGGTGGATGCTGATGAGGGGTCAGCAGAGAAGCGACAACAAGAATAACAACAACAAAAACAAGAGCGCACATCTCATGTAGGCGTGGTGTCTCGGTCTGGGTTGTCCAAAACTGAGATTGCACG
The DNA here is from genome assembly GCA_021188095.1 of Diaporthe vexans. Taxonomy (NCBI): domain Eukaryota; kingdom Fungi; phylum Ascomycota; class Sordariomycetes; order Diaporthales; family Diaporthaceae; genus Diaporthe; species Diaporthe vexans. The sequence continues at coordinate 17,750 of JAJLLZ010000014.1, forward strand.
TCGATCTGCATCGACTTCTTTCGTTTCTTCACCTCTTCGACCTTTTTGTTTATGTGCCGGAGGGTGGCGTCGCTTTGTTTTTTGGTCGTGAGTTCCTAGGCATGGTGAGTGTTTGATGTTCCTTTCCCTTCTTTTTCTTTTTCTGATGGCTGTTTCGCTGCCTCTGAATACACGTACCTTGATTACATGAATACATACATAGTCCAGCTTCATCGACTCGAGGCCCTCCCTGCTAAACCAGTGATCTAGTGCTGATCGCCGCCCGCCTGTGTAGAGGTGCAGCCGTCTGATATACGTCTCTGGCACCCCTTTCTCCTCAGACGATTTGTTTCTTTCATACTTGTCGTCTCTGGCCCTGTCAATCTTGCCGGTCCTGTCGGTTTTGGTGTCTTTGCTCTTGAGCTCTTTGGCTTTCAACTTGTCGTTCTCGACGGTACAAACAAACGGTATACCCTCCGGCTCTCCGTGTGGCTGAAAGATATTGAGAGAGAGATCAAGGATACGCCAATCAAGCTCTTCGACACTGAAGCGCCTGACCACTTCGGCAATCTCGAGCTCGTCGTGTGGGTGTGCCATGCGGTCTGGCACACGCAGGGTGATGATCCGACGTACGCCGTGCTCGAACAGCCACTCGAGCATGTCAAGGACCTCCGTGTGCGTACGCTGCAGATGCGAGCGCTGCAGGTTCTGCGCGGCTGGAGTCTGTGGCTGCGTGTTCAGATCGAGCACCGGGAACTCGGCGTACCGGATCGTCTCCTCGTAGCGGATCAGGCTGTAGCTGCGCCCATGCCGCGGCATCGATGTGACAAAGTCGGCCACGCTCGTGCCCTCGATAAGGAGACGTGACATGTCAAAATTAATTTCGTTTTCTGTTCATTTTCAGTATTCGGGGACTCATAATGAATCGGCGGGAGAAGAGGGAAACATTGGTCAAGCCGTCTTACCAGGTTCTGCATTGTTGTGGTCAGTATTCTATCACCAAGGCACTCAACAATAAAAGAAAGGAAAACAAGATAAAACAACCGGATTTCTTGGGAAAAACAGACCTCCTGACTCTCTCAGAATGGTGAGAAGCGTCTGCACGTTTTCGGCGTGCTTCATGGTGCAATAGATCAGCGCCGACCGGATCTGCTTCCACGTCCGCATCACCGCTCGGCTCCGCTGCTCTTGCGCCGCGGCTGTCTCCTTGTACTGGAGTTCCGTGATCTCGGTAGGGATAGCCTTGGTGGCCTTATGGGCCTCGTTGTTATACCACAGAGGATAGTACCCGCTGTCCACCTTTTGCATCTCTTGGTCATGCGAAACACCGTTAGAATTGTAGACAGAGTCGGTGGCGGCGGCGGCCATCTCTCCTGGCGCTTCCTTTTCTCTTATTCCAAGTATGGTGCCGCCCGGTGCGGTGGCCTCGACATCAGCGCGCTTAACCGCAAGCAAGGGGTTGTGGCGCAGCAAGGCTTCCACCAGCGGCCGCTGCTGGTAGAAGACGGCCAGGTGGAGAATACTAGGGACGCCTTTAAGAAAGAGGGCAACGTGCTTAAAATGCCTAATGGATTCAGGGGCCGCTGGGGTAGCTTTGCTGTCGACTTTGACGTCTTTGGAATAGGCGTCGAGGATGTCGGTGTCGTCTAGCAGGTTTTCCTTCATGACCACGGTGAGCACCTCGGGCGATCGGAGCACGTCCTCGGGTGCATGTAACAAGACTTTGATTGCCAGATCTCGACGGCTTTTCTCCTCGTCGCCTCTGTGGTGATTGTCGTTGTTGCCGCCGTCATCTTCGTCGTCTTCGTCATCGTCGCTTTCTTCGTCTTCGCCTTGGTCGTGGTGGTGGTTCCCTGAAGGCAGCACGCTATGGGGCTGCCTGCGCTTCGTTTTGATCCACAATCGGATCGCCTCAACGACGAGCTCGCGTGTTGTCAGCTGCCCCCGATGGTCTTCTGACTCAAGAATCACATCAGCCAGATCCAGTAAGGGCTCCCCGATGACGCGGTCCAGCAACATCTTGTCATTCCTGACCAATTTCTCGTTCTCGGGAGCAGATGTCGCTGGATCCTGCAAGATCCCGGGTAATTCGCGCAGCGCGTGGACGAGCGCCGGCCCGGTCGTTTTGCGAGCCTTGATAATATCATCGTGTAAATACTTGTTGTTGCGTCGGACGAGACTGGTGAACTCGGACTTAACTCGCAGCTCATCCGCCTCCGGCTGCTCAGAAAGACACAGTTCTTGCGCATCCGCCAGCAGTTCTCCCAAGAACGAGTGGCCCTCGCACAGCGCTGCTGCAAACAGCGTCCTTTCCATCACGTCGTTTTGCTTTATGCGCAAGTGCGGGTTCGAACTCGACGGCGCCCGCGACGACGTCTCAGCCATGGCTTGCGCGTCCAGGACCTTGCCCTGCTGCTTGTTCTGCTGTTTGGATCGCTGCTGTTTTGGCTGTTCGTGCTTTCTCGCATCTGTCTCTCGCTTGCACGATGTCTTCATCTTCTTCCCCGTCCGGGAATAAAACAGAAGATCCCATCCGTCCTTTTCGCTCGCCATGATCGTCTTGGCCAGCCGCATGTGTGCCTTGCTCGTCTCCGTCCCCGACCCGCTTCTTGCGCTGTTTATCGCCAGCTTCAGCAGATGCCATCGCACACATCTGTCCACCTGCTCGTTATTTTCGGATAGAAAGTCCCTGAGCTGATGCTGTCCTGGCTCGTCGTCCTTGCCGAGCGTAGCCTGTGTCACTTCGAAGAGGGTCTTGTAGAGGGGTTCGAGCTCCTTCTCGAATGTGCTGTTGTCTTGGTAGGACGCTCTGCGCCATTTCTCAATGGCCGCGGTGAGCTTTGCCTCCATGGCGCAGGCTCTTGCTTGTTGGCCTGTTGATGCGTTGATGATTGTCCCGTTCTCTGTCGGGTTTATTCGGCGCACTTGTCTTTTGGTACTTCAATGTTATTGTTTATGCTTGAATTCGCGAGTCTGGAACTCTACTGGAATTCCTATGTACACGTGCTCTTTATCTACCCCTCCCCGGAGACAGTGAAGTAAGTACCTGTGGGAGCCTGATTTCTGAGTACAAAACATTTACAAGCCAGTGACTTGCATGTGTATCATTAAAAACTGGAGGTTGGCTATTGCCCCCTTTGCCTCAGCAGGGCTCGGATCAGCAAAGCCTGCCGCGCCATCCGATACTCCATCAGCTCCATGCGGCTCTCCAGCATTGCCATACGTGTGGGTAGGTCATCCTCCTTGATCTGGCCGTTATTTCCGGACATCTCAAGCAAGGCGTCCAATATGGCGGCCGGGTCGTCCAATGGCCTTGTCGCGTCTTTTCTCTTTGCAGGCCTTGCTGCCTGCCCCCCCTCAGCTGAAGACTCTGGTCGCTCCTCCGCCAAGGAAACCGCTGCAGTCAGCGTCGCACTCGGTTCCGTCTCTGCAGCGCATTCATTTCCGTTTCGGTTTTCTTGGCTGCCGTCCTCGTCGTGTGTAGCCTCGCTTCCGCCGTCTTCACCCACCACCACCGCCCCGCTTTCGGCGTCTTCCGAGCCTGTCATTTCTTCCAGGTCCCACGGCAGCTTCAGGCTCGAGTCCATGGCCGGCGAGAGAAGTGCTTCGAGGCGGCCCACGTCCAGCCTCTGCCACATTTTCCTGCCCTGTAGATAGCACACAGCCGGCTCCTTGACGTCCGGGTTCTTGGGTGTGACGCGCAACACGCATTTGTGTTCCTTGCACCCAAGAAACCTGGCCGTGTCGACCTCGGCGGTGATCCTGACGGCGTACTCACGGTCGTCCTGGCGTGTCACGAGCAGATACAGCAGCACCTCGGGCTTGACACCCTCGCCCGCCAGGTGGTTGTGCTCCATTTCCCACCTGACGCCGTTGTAGTCGCTGCTCTCGCCATTCCTGTCCACAACAGACACCGGTCGCGAGCGGTTCACGTCAAAGTAGCTCTGGCTCCACGAGCGCGTGCTGCTGGCCGTGCCCTCGGCCGTGCCCTTGGCTAGCGTTGCGCCGGCCTCGAGGCCCGCACGCATGCTGCGGGTGCGTGTTCTCTCGGCCGTCGTCTTGTTGCTCTTTTCTGCCGTGGCAAACGGCGCCCAGCCGACGACGACAGGCCTCTGTGCGCCGACCTTGTTGGCGTCCGGGCCGGTGCCGTGGAACTCGACCTGGATGCGTGCCGACTGTATGGCCCTGTTCCTGCCGGCGCCACTGCTCATGGTGTGCGAGTCTAGGTTTACCCTGAACACGGCAAACGTCGCCTTGGTGAGGGCTGCCGTCGTCTTGTCCACCATGACCCCGTCGGCCCATAGCAACCGGTGCATTGAGAAGACCTTGGACGAAAATACCACGGGTCCGTCGCCCGCGACCGTCTGTTCCTTGGTGGTGCGCGCATCCCCCCTTCGATCCTCCTCGATGGGCGCCAGCAGCTTAATTGCGGTGCTGTCCGCCAGCGTGTCGAACGAGTCGGCGTCATCGAGTTCGGCTTGTGTGATAGGGTCGCATTGAGCCGCACCCTCGAATAAGTCATCGCTGAAGATGTTGTCGTCAAAGACTGTCGCCATGGTACTGCCTTTGATTGCCTTTTTGTGGCCCTTGTGTCGATTTCGTCTGTTCTACCCCTTCTCTATTCTTTTTACCCTTTTGTTGCTGTCCTTATTCTTCGTCCTCGTCCTGTGTTTCGCTTTTATCCGTGCTTCGTACTCAGAGCACAGACTGTCTCTTACAATCAACCAACCCATGTCCAACATCCGACGTATTCATTTATATAAGCTCGCCTCCCGCACGGAGTACAGCTCCATACAGAGTGAGGGTGGGGTAGGGGGGTTGCCTCCGCCCATATTTCAGCTGGTAAGCACATCATGCAGGAGGAGCCCGAATTGGACAACATCGACCAGCTTCGGCACCACATGCAGGACCCCCATGTACCCTCCCAGTACCTGGTATGTCTCCTTGTACTTGCGTGGGGCTCGGCCCCATTTTTCTTGACCCAACGAACCGGTGATATTGTTGCTTGTTCGAACGATAATGCAATTGTGCTTCGTATGTCTTGTTGTTCTTTCAGCTGCAGCCTGCCCCCTCTCACATAGGCTCGGGCACGACAGCAGAACTTGAAGGGGAAGGACGACAACAACAACATGGCACCGCTTATAAACATCCCGAGTCAGCCTGCCGCAGGCGTGACCATAAACCAGAACGACGATAAGATTACCATCACCATCACAGCCACGCCCCCATCCCATGACCGAAACTTAGGCCAGGACGCGCAGGCTCTCTGGCATGCGGCCTACTCGGGGCTACGGGAGGAGCACACAGAGGAGCTGACCGAGTTCGAGGGGCAGGCGCGCGTCGTCTTTCGGCTCCTGCAGAGAAGCAACAGTTCAGATGCAAATGGCCGCTCAGGCGCGTCGGGCTGGCACAACAACATGGCGCCGAATACGGTGCTGGACGCCGTCCACCGCTGGATCTCTGACGGAGAATCCGAGGGCGAACCCGGAACCAAGGGAGACGACGAGGACGAGGAAGGCGAGGAAGATGAGGTGCGCCGTGCCTTATCGTCGACCAAAACGCTGTTGAGCAGAAACATAAAGGAGAGCCCGGGTGCGCACCTGGCGTGGGTCGCAGCCAGTCTTTGTATCCAGGTACGTTGTGCGTTGTAAAACTACTTTTCCATCGTCTTTCTGACCACAAACACAGAGACTGGTCGAAAACATGCGGCCCGCATCCGAGGCCCCGGGGCTCGCGTACATTGTGGCGCGCATTGCCTTCTATGACCGGCTCTCGCAGCTTGCATGTAACGCGCCAGCGGACGGCCAAGACGGCGACACCCCCCTGCGCAAGGTGCTTATCGATCTTTACACGGCCGTACTCAAGCAGCTCATTCTCGTCATTGCGCCGGGCCGTGTTCAGCGCGAAACGCGCACACAGCAGCAGAAGACGAAACGCTTTGACCGCCCAAACGTGGCTGGGGGAAGCGCGGAAGTGCATCCCGTCATCGCCCTCGAGTGTTCCCTGGGGCAGCATGCCCAAGACAAGGCGCTGGAAGATAGCATCGCCGATCTTATTCGCCTACGAGCGCCGGCCCTGTCTCTGCCCGACGACGATGACACAGAGACTTCCGAGACAGCCAGCGACAGGGTCAAAGACGGCGATGATCACGCCTACGAGGACTACGACGAGAAATCGAGCCGTGGTCAACATGTCGACGAGCACGATGAGGATGTTAATGATTGCGATTACAGCGATTACATTGATTCCGAGCATCTCGAACACCCCGGGCATGACAGTCTTGTACCTAATGAGATCCAGAGACAGCTATGTATAGCCCCTATGCGGCCACCGTGCCTACAACCGCCGTTGCCGATGCCGATCGACCGATCGTATGGCGTGCTCGAAGACCTATATCAATGGGTGTCGAGACAGGACGCGTACCGGCGGTGGTTCAAGGCACGCAGCGCCGATGATGCCAGCTCATATGACGACCGTATTCTCTGGCTCCACGGCCCGGAGGGCCCAATCATGACGATGTTGCTGCACACGCTCGTGCAGGCGGAACGCGACAACCGGGCTGTCAAGATGAATGGCGAGCTGCCGTGGTACAAGGTGGCACGCGCGTCCTGGGACTGGACCCGGGATGTGAACGGCACGTCTGTAGTGTCGGTCGTGCGCGACCTTGTATGGAACGTGCTGGCATCCCAACCGGGGCTGAAGTGGCACCTCGAGGAGGCTTCGAGGGCGACGAACCGGTACCCCTTTCTGGGTGGTGACGGCGATGACTGGGAGGCGCGCTACGCCGCGCTGGGCACGTCTTGTGACTTTTATGCCATGCTGGCGCTGCTGTGCCGTATCGTGCGCGACGAGGCGTTTCAACCAACGTGTTTTGTTGTTGACTACATGGACGTGCTGCTCGGTCATGACGATGACGACGACGCCGGCACTGCGCAGAAGCGGGAATGGACAACCCGCGACCTGATGGCGCTCATGCGCACAACATGTCGTCTGTCAGACAGAGTGGCCTGGATTGTATCTCTAGCGAGAGAAGACAATCATGACCAGCATGTTGACGAAGACGGTGGTTGCCACATTTGGGTGCACCTCTCGCCTGCAGACGAAGCGGTTCGAGACGTAGGTCACGACAGTGGGCCGGATGTGGATGTGAAGCTCGGCAACATCATGCACCACTATGTCCGAACCCTGTTGCCATGCCAGCTCGGCCCGACTTATACATCGGGCTTGCTGGATCAGCTCGCCGGCGAGCTCACCCGCCGGGCTGGCGGTAATGTCGTCTGGTCCACACTGGCCGTTGATGTGCTCTCCCGCGTCCGCCTGCCGTGGAACGCGATGCACGTCCTGCAGCGCCTACCCAATGGTAGCGCGGGTCTGAGTTCGCTTCTGGATTGGATCATCCAGGACAACGTCGGTGAGAGTAACGGTGGAAATTCCAAAGACCAGACACTCGTCGAGGCCGTGTTATATGCAGCCGCACTCGCGTTCCGGCCCCTGACGGTCCTGGAGCTGGCCGCACTCGCCGAGCTTCCGGCCACTGTAGACGCTGCTCTCTTCATCGACGTCCTCGCGCAGCCGCTTTTGGAGCTCCGGAATGTAGACAATGGACGTGGACAAACGCAGACATACGTTTACTTTTCGAGTCGGGCAGTGATGGCGGCCCAGCACGCACGCCTGGTCAAGGCCACGCCCCCACCCGATCTACACGCCGACATGGTCTGTCGTCACCTGTGCCATCTAGTGTGGCACTACGGCGATGCTGAGCGTGGGCAGATCTCGCCATATATGAAACTGGCGTGGTTGCGCCACCTCGGCCGTGTGAGCATCGCCCGGACAGACCACTCGACGCTGACGGAAAACATGTGTACTTTCGTCGAGCGCAGCGCCAGCGCATGGATCCGCGACCTGGATGCTCTTGGAATCATGGCTGTCGCCAGGCGCATGCTGCAGGATCTGCTCCCACCAGCCCGCCAGGAGTTAGAGCTGTCGCCTATGCACACTGCGCTGGAGACCTTATTGTCGCGCGTCGTGCGCTTGCAGGTGTTGGACATGTCCCTGCCCGACATCGAGCGTTTCTGGCGCATTGCCGGCTGTTCCAAAGCCGTTGAATACGAGGATGGCGACGAGGCCGACGACGACTTGCCTGTCCTACCACAAGTTCCGCCCATGTCGTTGCCGGATACTCCGGGGATGGCCGAGGCCGCAGCGCCCATTGCCACGCTCGAGGGCCACACCGACTGGGTACGGGACACGCACTGGACCTACGAAGGACGGCTGATTGCGTCCATCTCCGACGACGGTACGCTGCGGTTCTGGGACCGGGCATCATGCCGCGTGCAGCACGTTGCAGATCACACTCTGCTGCAATACCCGAGCGAGATCGCCCTTTCGCCAGAGGATCCCAGCATGCTTGTTGCTACGGGCAGCCAGATCATTGTACACTTTGATCTCGCCTGCGGCGACGTCGTTCCAGGCTCGAAAAGGTCTCGTTACGATATTATGGAAGAGTGGCAGGAGCATCACAACGTGGATGATGCTGACGAGGAGCTTGGATTGTTCGACTACGTGCGCTTCGCCCAAGATGGCTCGAACGACGTTGTTATCACCTGTGTCCCCAGCAATGACCGGGTGCGCGAGTTGGTCTTGAGCATGCCGGGCTTTCTTTTGAAAGAGGACCGGGTCATTCCGCTGGGCTACAAGAGTCTGCCCACCAAGCTGGCTGACATTTTGTCTGAGTCCGAGTGCAAGCACGTTGTCGTGGCCGACAATGTTGGGCTAGCTGCCGTCCTCCACAACAACGGCGATTTTGTCATCTATGACACTCGCCTTGCAGAGCGACAGCTAACGCTACACCGGGCACAGAGCGAGTTCTCAAGAGTGCAATATAATCCGCTCTGGCGCCTGTTTCTCACCCACGACGACGGCAGTGATTCCTCTCACGCAATGTTCCATCTCGTCCACGAAAGGGGAGAACAGGCAGAACAAGGAGAAAGAGAGCATACGAATAAGCCACTCATCCGATCGTACCTTCCTCCGCGCCCGGACATGCTCTCGTGGGCGTTCTCTCAAGACCGCGACGAGGTCGTATTTACCTATAAATCCGGGCCCACCTCGATTTACAAAGTTATTGAGGTAGATGAGCACGCTGGCAACACTACCGCCCCTGTCGACGGTACCCCTAATACCAGCATCATGAGGGACGGGACATCAAAGGCGCCGGAACCGTTCACGTCTACTCTTTTCTCCCACGACGGCTTGCGTGTTGCTACTTCGAACGGCAAGGGCCAAGTCAGACTCTGGGATCTCCCAAGCATGGCCACCAGTGAGAGAGGGGTTGCAGATGCATCTGGGGCTGTGCTTTTGCACACCATGGAGAGCACCGACTCTGAAATCAACTGGATGAGCTTTTCCAGCGACGACGCACTCTTGTTGGCTTGCTATGACAACGGCCAGACCGACGTATGGGACACGGACACGGGCAAGCGCGTCGCCGTCATGGGCGGGCACAGGGGGTGGGTTCGCTTTGCAACCTTTTCCCCCGGGGATGAGCTTGTGGCCACTGCATCGTACTTCAACGGGCAGGTCCGCCTCTGGGACCTCAAGGCGTGCCGGGAGGCCTACCACGACACTGACGGGGCCGTGGCTGGTTGTTTCGTGGAGGAAGACAGCGGGTCCGAAGGCAACAAATCTGATGCTGACGACAATAACACAGTCGATAAAACGACACCCCCAACCAAAGGAATCTGTGTTGCCCTCAAGGGCGCGGCGAAAAGAACGGCTGGATCGATTGCGTTCTCGCCTGACGGCCGGTTCCTCGCCACATCAGGCAGACTCGGCCGTATCTGGGACATTTCGCCGGATCCCGCGTCCGATAGCATCCTCCCTACTGGACCGCTGCTGCCATGCGCCACTCTGCAGTATGAGGACAATCCCACACAGAAACTAGAACAAGGTAGGAACAAAAGACACTCAGCAGCAAGCGACGACGACGACAACGACAACGATAGCGCCAGTCTTGACGATGACTATAGCACCAACAGTTCCACAGCCGGCCTGGATTGCTACAGCTTCGTCTTCTCGCCGGACAGCCGCTCTCTCTTTGGGTTTTGTAGTGACGGCCGGCTCTTTTTGTGGACATGCAGGCCGAGCACTCCCTCTTCTCCGTCACTCTCGTTCTCCAAAAGTGAACACTGGGAGCAACAGGCCACCGTACTCGCCCACGGTTTCGCGGTCCCGGACCAGGACAGGCTCTGGATCCATCAGCCCCGCCGTCTGTCCGTCTCGGAAGACACTGACGGAAGGCAGCTGTTGCACACCGAGACTGGCGTATGGGTGCTGCCACCCCCACCCACGGGCGACAGAATCGAAACGGTCGGCCTGCTCCCATCAACCCACCACCCCTGCAACATCGTCCACACTGATACCCACATGGCCATCCTTTGGCAGAACCGACTGCTTGCTAAGATCCCCAGATTGTATGCGCCCTCTCAGACATTCTACTTTTCGAGCTACACGTGCGATGTTAAAGCTGTAAATAGCGGCGCGAGTACTCTCATTATCGGCACTAACACGGCTCATCTTCTCTGTTTCAATTTTAAAATACGAGACTAGTTTAATCTATGATTCACTTTATATAAATAGTATTTTTATACATGTAAATACATATAGCTTTATATATATTACAGCTAGGTAATGTATGCTAAAAGTTTTCTTTTAGCTTCATACGGCTAAGGAAAACCCGGTGGTCCTAAACTCTATAATAAGACATCGAAACGGGGACTTAGGAAATAAACTATGAGTGCGAATTTGCGGTGAGAGTCCATCGGCTGTGGTCGTCTGTGTTGATTAAAATTTTTGAGCATAGGATTGTTCCTTTCAGAGAGGAAAAAATGTCGATGCGGATAGCTCTTTGGCCCCCAAGGAGCAGCCCTCGGGCCGAATCCGATCAATTGCCCACGTACCTCCCGGGGCCACCGGCGTTCCACGCTAGGCTGTCGGACGTTTGAAAGGGGCTATATTATGGTTGGTGTCCCTGCTAGCTTAATCCATTCTAAACTCCTAATTGGTTGTCTACCCGCTAGCCTGCCTGGCCGAAGCTATCCGTATTTTCTGCCATTCAGCCGGCGGCCTGGCCATTGACCGTTCAATGTAAAGTGAGTGAATCGGCGACTGGCTCTCGCAATATTTAATGTATCACACTGGTTCTTTTCGTTAGAAGACTCCGCCTCATGGTCACCGCCTCCTCTCCAACCCCACCACCGGCTCAACATGAGCACCACATCTGCCTATAACGAGGCAACGGTCGTTTCTCTTATAAAGGAATACTATTCCCTTCTCATCTCACTCTCGTACCTCCGCGACTCTCAAATCGTCAATCCACCGCCCTCCGGCCATGTAATTAACGAGAAGCTATGCAACTCGCTGGGTCTTGATACTGCAGTGATATCACTGATGAAGAAAATTCCATACATCGATGGGCCATACTCTGCCGGTGACGGAGAACTTGACGAGGATGCCTCGGCGTACGGATGCCTGCTCTTCCCCAGCTCTTGGACCGGCTCTCTAGCATATTCATTCCTACGGGACGATGATATCATAGAGAGTCGAGATCCATACGCCACTGGGACAGAGGGATATAGATTGAATTATTTACTCAGCCATGATATTGCGCTGGCACACAACCTTAGGGATGGCATGACTTTAGTGCTAGACACAAAAGCCAGTATGGTTTTAAATACCTCCAGTTGGACGGGGCAGTTCCGTGCTAATGCATCATAATAGATACTATGAGGATGTTGGATAACAATGACAGTCCTGAAGTTGCTAACCCTGAAGGAACGCCACTCGAAAGACCGGAAGAACCTATGTACTACCGGAATTATTACGCGCAAGATGCGACTTCTTACTTGAAGGGTTTGATTAGTGGCATTCGGTCATTAGAATATGTTCCTTATGGAGGTGACAAGTACGAAAGAGAGTTCTTTAGCAGCGACGCGTATCCTGAGATCGTAAGTCCCTCACAACTGATCGTGATACTCATCCGGTTTAAAGACTGACCCATGATTTCAGTGTGCCAAGGCAAAGACAGTCCTTACAGAGGAGTATGGATGGGGCTCGGAGAATTTCAGACAAGAACAATGGGCAGCAGACGCCGAGCGAGTCTTGGAAAAGATAATTCATGAGAACGGCAGCTGAGCTTTCCTAAAAACGAGACGTAACAAAACTAGGAAGACCCATACGACCGCTTCATCACAGCCGGGGAAGGATTCGCCGCGGGCTGCTGGATCTGGTCTTTAAAGAGTCTTTAGTTTCGGAGATAACCTGGGGGAAGCCACAGGCGCCACCATGTTGACGTTTCTATTATCTGGTTCACGTTCCATTCCGTATAGAGCCGTAGCCATGCACAGCGCCTTCATACATTCGTAAATGCTCAAGACCCAGCGTTTTGGGGGGGGGGGGGGAAACACACAATGCCGATAACAGTGCTGAGATACGATAAGTGACGTTTCTATTATGCTGCAAAAGGGGAAGAAGTTCGGAACAGGATCATGTAATTTCAATGCCTCAGCATAAGGTCACGCAAGTTCAATCCTTGGAGAAGGCCTTTGCCGCGAACAGAGGCAACCAGGTCTTACTAATGTGGCCATAACGCGACTCAGCTTCACGGCGTCGCTTTCACCGAGTATCTGAGCAGCACTTGAGTGGGCCGTCTTAGGCTAAAGCGCAGGGATTTTCATCAAGCTTTCAAATAAGCACTGCTTATATTAGCCGGAAATTAAAACGACCCTGGTCTCCCCACGTTGATCGGCTTAATCCGCTCGGTGCCGCACCTCCTATGGCGATCATTTCAACGACTACTACCGTTCTCGCCTCCGGTTGGCTCACCGATGTTGTACATTCGATCGGCATCCACTCAATGCTAGGAATCGTCGCTCTAGCACCCCGAAATCATGTATGCAGGATTTAGACTGGGAACTTGCCCTGAGACAAGCATCAATATGTCTTGGATCGAGAGCCGCTGCTCTGTTCGACAATTTTCGGGCTAAATTCAGCAACTATATAATGGCTCAAGATCTCATGCTCCGATCCTGAAGCTGTGTGGAGAAGTCCTGGGTGTTTCCAAGCTTCTGCTATTGCTGTGTCATTGTGTGTTTGAAGGCACGTCTCTTCGTTTGGAACCTAAGTCGCATCTGAAAGTTTAGTCTCGGTCAATCATTCTGATACACCCGCTTGATGGGCGAACTTCTTTGCACCGGGGCTCTACTACCTTTTGTCCATGCTGCACTTTCTGTAGCACTGACATTTTTTATTATTAGAGCCGCGCGACACTGAAAATGTGGCATGCCCTCGTCTTTATTTTCGGCTCCCTGGCCCACCACGCCTCTGCCCATGGCGGCTGCCTGAACTACACCGTCGGGGATACTTGGTACCCTGGGTATCGCCGCTGTTTCCTACACTTCGAAGCTCTACCACTATGCATTTCGACTTCACCATTCGCACAGTCATCTAACAGAATCTTAGCTATTCTCCTTATGACGACCAGACCTTCCAAGACGAGGCGCCCTGGATGCCCCAGCGGAAATGGACAACTAACAACCCTATATTCGAAACCGACAATATCTCCCTTTCCTGCAACGAGCCCGGCACCCCCGCCCGCGCCTACATCCCAATCACCGCTGGCCAAAACATCACCGCGGTCTACATGTACTGGGTGCACACAGTCGGACCCATGATCGCCTGGATGGCACGCTGCACCAACGACGACTGCCACACGTTCGACTCCGCCACCGCCGATTGGTTCAAAATCGGGCAAAAAGGGCTTGAGAGCGGGACGATTCTAGAGGGGATGTGGTTTCAGAAGAGCTTTTCCAAGTGGGATGGTAGTCCCAGTCTTTGGAGCGAGCAGGTTCCGGTGAACCTGAAGCCGGGAAAGTATCTTGTTAGACACGAGATCATTAGTTTGCATAGTGCAAACAAACCGCAATTCTATCCTGAGTGCGCGCACCTGGAGGTTAATGGGAATGGGACGGGCTTTCCGGTCAAGGAATATATGGCGAAGATACCAGGCGTGTGGAATATGAGCAGTAAGTGTAGCGACGGTACGTTGGAGTGGAAGATGCTGATCACGCGTGTAGTGCCCGAGATCAATATTGATGTGTACGCGCCGGGCGTCTTGAATAGGACAGTGAGTTGGATGTTAATGTGAAGGAGAAAGACAGTCTGCTGACAATTATTTAGGTGTACAATATTCCTGGGCCGCCGGTTTGGAATGGTTGAAAATGCGGTCAAGTTTAGTGATAGTCTGTACATTCCGAGTCGTTTGCCAGTATTTACACAAAACCTTCTTTCTCATGCTTACAGCCATCGAATTGATGGAGCCCAACTTGATGCATTCCCGCGTTGTGAAGCTTAGGCTATCGTGAAGCGAAAGAAGCCGTTCATGCATGAGCGCGTATTAAATGTCTATCTGAATCGTCGGCATATCGAGAGCGGAATGGTTGGAATGAGGATCGAATTGAGCGGAGTAGGAGTTTAGATGTCCAAGTAAAGGCGTGAAGTCAGCGAAGGCCGACGTGAGTTAATGTCGATGGCCCGCTTTCTGTTTCCTCTGCGGGTGGGAGTGACGATACCTATCCGGTATAGTCGAAGTACTTTGAGCTTGGGGCGAGAAGCACGAGCAGTAACGGACTGTACGTCACCTAATCTCTGACAGTGGGTATGCGAAAGCTGAAGGTTTATTGGTTCTAGTATTTTATACTAGTATAGACTACAGTTTCTAAGACGTTCTGCGTCTAATGCTAATAATAAGGCGGTTGATCAGGGGCTCGGTGAAGTAGAAAAGTATGGTCCTAAATGCGGCTACGTGGAGGTGGAAGTGGGTGGAGTGCTGGGCATTTACTTGGCCTTTTCTAAGTCCACAAGGAAGCACTTGAGGCCTCGAAGCTGGCGCCGTTTGCAACAACATGGTGATAATTGTTCAGGAGGTCATTCTTAGATTGAGATAGCCGTAGGAACATCACCAACATCAAGTCGCAAGGTCAAAGACATTTTCTGGGGCCAATTGTCTTCGGCCGTGACCTCCGCGGCCAAGTAGACCGGCTTGCGCTCCGGGCGCAACGCCAACCCTGGAAAACCGGGCAACACCTTTTTTTAGGTTTCTCCCGGGTTGGCCTCATTGCCGACACAACACACCCGAAGAGCTCTCCCGAGGTCACCGACGCGCAGGCCGCCATTGATGTGGAGGTCGGGTTGGGCGCCGTCTAGTCCTCGAGGATATAGCGGACATGGCACGGCATCAGGAGATTCAGAACTCGCCGAAGAGTGGATCACTTTAGTACTAAACCTTGGAGAATCCATAGTATTCCAAGTTTTATATCAATGTAAAATTGTTAGTGTTGTCGTCGGAGACTTCCCATTGCCGCCCGGATCAAGATTCGGCCGATATGATTACTATTCACATTCAGGCGCCCGCATAACCCAGTGAGAGCGGCCGCAGTGTCCGCACTTTTTATGTGTATCGGGACTACCATGCTTGTTTGTTGACGTCGGAGACATTTACAGTTGTCCACAACTGAGTAGAGACCTGTTGATCGGGTGCCAATAGCCATCTCGTAAGGATCCTCGGGGTAGCAATGTTGGAGAGGCGGTTTCCATCCGCATATAAAAGGCCGCGTCGTTCGGGTCTTCATTAACATTAAGCACAGGATCTTCATCAGGTTTCTCAGCCTGCATCGAGATTCGGCAGACTCAGAACATCCAAAAGCACCCGTGCATTTGCAACCACTCTAATCATCATGGCCACACCACCTATTATCTTCGGAGGCGCTGTTTTCACACCCCCGGCTTTTAATAATGCCCAAGAAGTTCGCGAATACCTGGATGTCCTCGAAGAGCTTGAAGTCAAGGAAATAGACACGGCTACCTTCTATGGCGATTCCGAAAAGTTGCTAGGAGAGGCACAGGCAGCTACTAGATTCAAGATTCATACGAAACATCCAGGGGCTGTAGGCGCCAAGTCCTCATCAAAGGATGTAGTGATTGCTTCTGGAAATGAGAGCTTAACGAGGCTCAGTACTTCACAGGTATACACTAATACCACACCTAACTCAATAACTGTAGACCTTGCTAATTCATTTCTGTCCCTAAAAATAGGTCGACATTTACTATATTCACCACCCAGACCTTCGCATTGGCTTTAGGGAGACACTAGAGGGTATCAATATCCTCTATAAGTCTGGAGCTTTTCGAAGATTTGGCCTTTCGAACTTCAGCCCAGAACAAACACAGGAGGTCCTACGCATCTGCCGGGAGCAGGACTTCGTGCTCCCCACAGTCTACCAGGGTAACTATAATGCCGTAGGACGTCTATCTGAGACTGATCTCTTCCCTATTCTCCGCGAAAATAACAGTAAGTTATCAATTTCTAGCAGTGCTAAATACGGTTGGACACATGTCGTCTGCATCCAAGACATCATCACAGCTCCATAGAAGCCGGTCAATTGCCGTGTCCACTGTTTTTACAAACTGTGACCCGTATGAACATTTTGACTAACCATGCCTGTCATCAAAGTCGCTTTCTATGCATATAGCCCAATCGCCGGTGGCTTCCTAGCCAAAACTCAGGAACAGCTAAAGCAGGGAAAAGGACGGTGGGATCCGAATAGCTTTATGGGAAAGTTTTACTCACGTCTATACCTTGAGCGCCCTGCAACATTCAGCTCGCTGGGCACGTGGAATGAGATTGCGGCGGCAGAAGGTATCTCAGCTTCTGAGCTAGCCTTCCGCTGGGTGTTTCACAACTCGGCTCTCGACGCAACAAAAGGCGACGCGGTTATCATCGGCGCATCGAGCACCAGGCAGTTGAGGGACACGGTTGCGGCCATTCGAAAGGGCCCTCTCAGCCCTGCAGTGCAGGAGAAGATCCAAGGTATCTGGGAGGCTGTTAAGCATGAGGCGTTCTCGGACATCCTCGGCGAGTTGAACAAGGCAACTGACTAGAGCGTGAAGTTCAGAATGGTGTTCTCGGATAGGCCAGTCCTTTTTGATCAGGTGATCATCAGTTTAAGAGTTTGCTAGTTTCGCTGCAGATCAATGTTCGCGAACCTATCTACATTTGAAACAACAAGCGCATTCCATGGGTTACAAGGAACGATGTGTGGTGAGCGAATGGTCGAGAAATAATCATAGAACATTTATATAAGCGCTGCAGTACGTGAATCGATTTCCACGGCAGGTGACCCGGGGGAATCAACGGTGAGTATGGACTAGGTGATGACACCGGCGGCCCGCCGCGTGAACTCACCCGTGAGTTGTCCAGTACATCTAGTGTGGAAGTTAGGGTGGGATCGTAATTTGTTATGGCTCGGATATGGTTGTGTATAATCTTGCTGAATGGCAGAACCAGCTCATTTCATTGCCTCTGTCTGAACGGCTTGGTCTCTAGGTGAGCAGTGAGCTCAGACGTGGTAATTGCGCTTGTTCTTAATATAATTGCCGAAGAAAGATGATGAGGACAGTGACATAATCCACTCCCCCTTGCTTGTTTTAAGCGAACTACTGAACTCCTGGTCTGAAAATCGAGAACTAAAAGCCACTTGACGACTTTCTGGACATGGAATGCCATCCAAAGTAGAGAGTTTTGGACGCAATCGTATGGCAACGGAGTTAGCCAACTACAAGGTCGACATAATTCAACAAGTCGGACACCCCAATTCCTAGTCCATGTAACAGTTCTTAACTTGTCTATCCAGGGTACATACGAGGCCTTCGCTCAAAAATAGTAGCCTCTAAAACTTACTTGTTCCAAAACCTAGCCTACTCTAACATTAACTAAGTGAACTATCCGACTCAGTCGTATCCGTCAAGTTTACCGGCTTCATACTCCTTCCGTGCCTGGTCCAGGATTGACGAAGAAGTCAAGTTGGTCTTCGGACGCTTCTCACCTTTGAGTACCTTTGGCGGAGAAACTACACCAAATGTTGCTAGGGTTAGAGGACGGTCCGGAGGCGCCGTGCAGTCCTGTTCGTGCTCCTCTTGCCCTTTTTCCAGCTCCAGTTCCTCTGCAAGTGGCTCATATAGAGCCATCTTTTCGCCGCCGAACTCGCTCTTCAACCACTCCTGCCAGAGCCTCCTGTTATGACACATTCCTAGCGGAGCCCATCCAGCGAGATCTGGAATTGTGCTATTCCAGAAGTGTTCCATGGGGTTCGGCGGCAGTTTTGCTGGCTGACCTGGTTTCCTTGGATACTTGGTCATTTTATATACTGCTGATAAATTGTAGTCGATGAGTGCCACTCGTTTTGGAAACTTCTCTGTCAGATTTGGTGGTGGTACAATGATTATGTTCCGTGGTGCTAGATGCCCCTGGTCAACGCCTACATGGTGCTGTTGTACAACTCCGTCAAGTAGCATGGCCACTACTCTTAGGCGATACTCTTTGCTGAGATGTTAAGCATTGATCTTGTTCGGGCCATTCTTGACAAACAAATCTTTCATAGATATACCCGGAATGTATTCAACCAGTACTAGACGAACGTTTCTGCGATAGCATTGCTGCTTGTAGGAGGTAGGCAGGCTGAATGTCCAAGAACCAAAAAATGCTGGAGCAAATGAGCTTTGGCCAGCTTTGCTAAGGCAGTCATAGGCCGCAGCTTCTCTACTGTAGTCTGCGTCGGCATGGCCAACAACATCAGATGGATACGAGCCGATGTCCGAGAGAGATGGATAGTAGAGCGGATCATATATCTTTGCTACCGCTTCGAAGGCCTTCGCGCGCTCGGGTATGATCGAGCAGAGAACTACCTGAGGGCCTCGGGAATTTCCGATAGCAAGCGACTGAGTGGCAATGAGCCGGGCAGTGTTTGCCTGTCCTGGAGCTGGTGTCTCGAGCGGTGGATAGGTGAGGACGTGTGTAGTCTGAGTCACAGAACGCAGCCACTCGTCGCTACGCCACGAATATAGCCCGGGCGGGTATATGCTACTGCCAAATGGTCGAGGGGCAGTGTGTGTCGAAATGTTGATCTCGAAGCCGGGAAGGTAAGGGCAATTAGGCTTGTCGGGGTCTTACATTTTTCTGGGATGGGCGACTGGTGAAGAAGCTGTTCGGTTGCGTTTTTGAGGCAGGGAGGAAGAAGCGAGGTCAGATGAAAGTGAATAGACGACCGGGGGAGAGGTGGCAGATTCCTCAGGCAGCATCTGGCTGAGCTGTATTGGTGATTGGATTGTTGCTTGAATACAAGATTTCAGGCTCAGCACACGTTGGTTTTGGTCTCGCGTGGATCCTTGTGGCCCACCTGATACCTGGCCCTGGCGGGGGCTGCGATTCGGTTCATCAACGCCAAACCCCTGTAGAACTTCGGACTCGGCATGAAAGAAGGAGTAAAGCTGCAATGGGAAGAAATAAGGACTGTCATGCTCGTGGCAAGGAAGCCGATCAATCCTAGTTACTTATAACTAAACTTACTCCCTCTTCTTCATAACATACCTCCCCATGAACCGAGGGTTCCTAAATAACGCCCAAAGTCTATATGAAATTAAAATAGGTAGAGGTATAAGCAGACTCCCTAACGCTTTGTTAAAGTTCACACCCGAGCCGCTTTCACCAGCAACCAGTACCTGCCACAACGTAGTTCCTAGTAAAATAACTTCTAGTCCTACTAGATTAGAGTACACTGTTCGCCGGATTTCAATAGCACCAGGTTTATTAGGGATTCCAAGCCAAAGCCCAACATTAAGAGCTAGTGTAAAAGCCCCAAAATACTGTGTAAGGGAAAGTGCTTCAGGAGAGGGTAGCGGCTTAACAACATTGGCGATCCGGTCACCAAATGGCATAGCTAGCCCGCGAATAGCTGATCCAGGATTGAGCACCATCGAGACACCGCCGAGAAGGTTGAAAATAGATTCGACTGTAAACGCGAACCGAACACCATTTGCTGGTGTGTCGGGATCCCACTCAAGCGCGAGGTCTCTCGCTATGTCGTTCCTGGTCTCGGTCATGTTGCTCTTGCTCTTGCTCTGTGGTGCCATTGTGTCTTGGTCGTGGTTTAGATGTCTTGCGACTTTGTATAGACTGGGTAATCTGGAGAACGGGGAGTGACGGTGTGGTTAATGAGCTTAAGGTAGAGGCGAAAAAGATGACGAGGCTAGCTGACCTGGGTCGAAGATGTGTTCATAAATCAGAGGATGAAAGGCTCTGGTTTGGAACTTCGAAGTGGCATGGATAACAATGATTTGACAGCCTTTTGTATTTATCAACATCACGCAAATCGCTTTCCATCGGAAATCTCAAGGCTCCCGAATCACCCGCAGAGCGGGTCCCAACAAGGGTCTGACGATGGTCGGCGTGCGGAATTCCGCAAGTTCACAGCCCCACACCGGTCTTGGCAGATGACCATCCTCACTTTGCAGCGTTAATTAGACTCTGCTCAGAGCCGGCTGAAAGTCAGAAACCGGTCAAAGGCTCCTGGATTAAAGAGTGGGCTTCCTGGATACTCTATGTGTGTTGCGGGATTTTGTCCGCTGCGTATTTGTGGCATCCCCCACGCCCTTGGCGTAGGGGGCCAGGGTGGGCCTGCCTCCGGGGTGTTCTATTCTTACAAGGTGAAGAGTGCCCTCAGCCCGATCCTCAGATCTCCCCACTCTTCATCTTTAATATTCCCGGATCCAATGTCGTCAAGCACGCTGAGGCCATTCTCGTCAAGATGACCAGACATGCCATCATCGGCAAACCTCCTCATGGCCTCCACCACGAACCTCTCACAAATCCTGATCCTGTTCATCCGGTTTGACGCTGCGATCCAGAACGCCTCGAAGATGTGCGACTTCTCCGTAAGTCTGTAGTCGCTGACTTCTTGCGAGATGAGCGCCTTCTTCATCTCTTCCAGGTAGTATGCCCGGTACTTCCGTAGCTCGTCTGGTGAATTTTCCGTATCGACGTAGTGAGGCCAACCGTACATGAGCGGGTCCCAATCACGTGTGATCCAGCCGGGATAACGCAGGCATCCCATAAAGCCGGGCACCGTTTGAACATTATCCCAGTCGATGATGCCGGTGATGTTGCCTTGCTCGTCCGCCATAATATTTTGGGAATCAAAATCAGGAAGAGCAAGAGCATAACTGCAATCATCGACAGGAATGAGCGGCAAGATTTCCTCTAGGACCTTGGCTGCCCCGACGCCGAATGACGAGCCCTCGCTGGGCGGGGCCCAGTAATGCTTGAGGAAGGATATCGCGTCTAAGTGCGGGCCTGAGGAGGTAATGCCGAGTGTCCCATCACCCGCCTCCTCAAAATCAAAGCATGGGCCTATATGGTGCCCATCTCCTAGATCGTTCGGGACAAGTGAACCGACCTTGTCGAAACGGTACATGTCGAGCTGCGACATGGTCCGGGCTAGCTGCTTCAGAATGCTATGTCGCCTCTCCTCAAGCGGCGTAGGCCCGCTCTTGTCGAACCACAGGTGGGAGACTGCATGTCCACTAATGTAGCTCAGGGCGATATAAGGTGCACCAATCTCGTTATTCGCCGTGGTATCGTAGTGGAAAACCTCGGGTACGGGGATGCTGGTGTGGGCCTTGATATACTTTAATGTATAGACATGTGATTCGAGTGCTCCTTTGGCTGGTTGATGCAAATCACCGGACTGACCGGTTCTCGGGACCCTAATCACCATCTTGGTCCCATCCAGTTCAAGCACCCGCACGAGATTGTAGGAACCGCTGACGGCTTCCACGACTCGACCGCCATGGCTGGAAGTCTTGACTTTGAAAACAGTTTCGCGTAAACGTGAGCCAAGCGCGATGAGCTCATCGTTGGTTATGTTGAGCAAGTCCCCAAAGACCTCATTTTCGTCCTCCGAGTCCGATGCGGAGGAAGCGGAAGACATGGTTGTCACACCCACAACAACGAGAGTGTTTGAGGCGGGCAAGTTAATATTCCTTGCGGTCTCGCGCTCTCCCTTCAATATCCTCTCGTCTTGAACCCCTTTAGCCAGAAAAAACATCAAGCAAGGCTACAATCGCCCCATAAGTTCAAGCGAGTAGCGTGGAATGCTAGAAAATCATCAACGTCTCTTCTGCGGCGCTGTGGGCGGCACGTGTACTATTGAATTGATTACTGAACTCCACATTATTAGGCAACCACAAATGGCCACGAATCACAGCTCAAACAGTGGGCTATTGGTCTCCCGTCACGTAAGCAGCCTTGTTCTTAATCGTGGATTGCATTTCTATTGGAGCATGATGGATTTTGCAGAGGACAAGGCGGCCGGCCGGCCTTGTCAGCTATCCACAGGTCTACAATCACTAATGGTACAGTATTTGTTAGGGTTCTGGATCGCTGAGTCATACGATGCCCTAGCTGTCTTGCGGTCTCGGGCTTCCTTGCGGTCCTTGGTACCAGAACATTGATGCCAGAGTGACCAGTAATGGCAACAAGTCGACATCAGCTCCCGTTTTCAGTTTGTTTGGTTCAGGAATTGCCGGCTCTGCCCTAGACAGATCCTGCTGGGTAGACTCAGGCGATGGTCTCTCGGCTGTTGTTGTCCTGCCAGGTGTTGATGGCGGTGTGTCCTCAAGACTGATTTCCTGGCGATCGGGGGTGGCATGATCCTTCTCGATGTCGAAATCTGAATATTGCACACCTTCCACACCCTGAGTCCTGACCTCCTCTTCCTCGCTGCCTTTATTTTCTACCGGCTGCTCGTCAACACTGAGTTCAGTGACTACCTCGCTGGTCTTCAACGCTCCAGGAGAAGCGACCGAAGGCGGAGAGACTGCCTTGTTTGTCTGGGCGCTCACGTCGGTGTTGGTTTCTGATTGGCAGGCCTTTTCCACATGCTCGGCAGGTCGATCTTCGATCGTTGCCTCGTTGCTATCAACTTGGCAGGCGGTGACCGAGGGTGAAGGGACTGGAGGTGAAGTGACTGCAGATGAAGAGGCCGTACCACTGATCTGGGCGCTTGTTTGGACCTCAGATTCTGAGGCACTGATCGCATCTTCCTTCGGTTGCTTGTCAGCACCCTCTCCAGCAACATTCTCGCTGGTTCTGGTCTCACACGCCGTGGCTAAAGGCGATGAAGCCACATCTTTTGTCTCGGCCTTGGACTCTGATGGGGTCGTGATATTTCCTTCGACTTTGCCAGCAATGGTTTCAGTAACACTTTCGCTGCTCTTCACGCTCGGGATCTGGGCCTCGGGATTCGCCGTCTCGCAGCCATTGTCTGTGGGTAGCTGCACACCAAACGTGGCTTCAATGAGGGCCTTGAACTTCTCGCTGATGGTTAACGAAGGCAACTTGCTTGCCTCTCCGTTCGCTCCTCTCAGCGGGCACACCAACGAGTCCGGGTCGCTCCAGACAACAAGTTGCATGTTGGCAGGCGTGGTCTCTTCCACAGGCGGCACCTCCCGCGAGATGACATCGCGCACACTGCATGCCTCGTTCCGCCGGGTGTCCTTGTTATAGACATACCTCTTCCCGCCATTGCCCTGGCCCAGGGTGTCCTGCACTGGGTTGTACCGCCTATGAAACCTCTGCATCTCCTCGGACTGTTCCCTGGAGTTGCTTGGCTGCATCTTCTCGAACGCGGCGGAGAAGTGGTCCACGTCTAGGCGCAGCCTCTTGGGCATCTTGCGTGCCGTTGCGAAAGATGTAGATACTCCGCTGCAGAGAGCATCGATCCGACCCTGTTCCATCTTCCAGATGAGCGCGGCTTCGGCGCAGAGGCTTCGCAGGTCAGAACCCGAGAATTTCTGGGTGGCGGCAGCCATGCCCTCGATATCCACGGCTGGGTCGAGGTCGTTGTCCTTAAGGAATATGCGCAGGATAGCCGCACGGGCGTCCTGGTCGGGGAGGCCGATGTAGAACTTCTGCGGCAGGCGACGGAGAAATGCCTCGTCCAAGTCCCAGGGCCGATTGGTCGCGACGACGACCAGGGGGGCGTCTGGGTTGGCAGATAGACCTTCCATCTCGTTTAGGAACTGGGTTGTGGCACCTCGCTCCCAGCTTGCGTCGTTTGAGCCGCGGCGGTAGAAGAGGGCGTCGGCCTCGTCAATGAAAAGGACGCAGGGGCTCAGCTTGGCGGCAAGGGAGAAGGCACCTTTAATGTACTTCTCGGTCTCGCCCACCCACATTGACTGAGTCGTTGCATAGTCGATGGATAGCATACGGGATCCCGAGGAGGCGGCGATGGCCCGACAGAGATGTGTCTTTCCTGTTCCTGGGGGCCCGTAGAGCAAGCAGCCCTTGATGCGCAGCTGGGACAGGAGGAACTCGGAGGAGGCTTCTACGTCGAGCTTGGATGAGGGCACTAGATTTTGGATCACCTCTTTTGTGTCTTGGTCAAGGATCACGTCGTCCCATGAGACCTTCAGGTCCTCTGTGTGGAAGCCAGGGTCAGTGGGGGGAAGCATTCAAAAGGGTTGGGTTGAGTTGGACATACTCGGTTTGACGACACAGTCTCGAAACTTCCCCTCATAATCGTCCAGAAACAAACCTTCCAGCGGATCCTGTTCGACCTCTTCATTCTGAGCCTCACTTTCTCCGGACTTCTCTGTCTCTGTGGACTCCTTTTTACTCTTGAGCAGACGAAGTTTCCTCAGCGCGGCGTCGACATGCTTGGACGTGATGACTTGGTGCGACTTGATCCAGGCGCGGGTAACAATTTGTCCAGCGGCACGATGAACGTCGTCGACAGCCCACAGGTCTTGCCCATATCTCGAAAGATCGTCTCCAGTTGCATTCTTCAACCATTCAACCTCAGGGCGAGCGTTGTCACCATCGGCCATCAGCGCCCCTAATATCCGGGAGAGCCGCCCAGTATTGACCTCGCCCTTTCGTCGGAGAGCACGAGCCTCAGAATTCTTCTTCGAGGGGTTGACGATAGAGAGCGTAACGGTCGAGAGGTCAGATACACACAGCTTTCGGCACCGCTTGTACCCCACGTCAAGGTTTCTGGTTGAGATTAAGAGCGTGACATCCTCTCCCTTCTCTCGCCTCTCCTGCACCAGTTCACCAAGTCTGGCGAGCACTCTCCTGTTCTTGCGGTAGTCAAAGACCTTGTTGCTGTAGTCACAGTCTATGACATGCACTAGAAGCCCTCGCTGAGCAGAAGTTGCGTCCTCCTTAGCCGGCGGGACGTCTTTTGACTTGCTTGTCTGAGATGACTTAGCTGAGACGCCATCAAGAACCGCGGCGTATGATTGCTTCGCGCGCTCTCGCCATGCCGAATATGAGAACGTCTCTTCGTCAACCCACTTCTTGCCACGTGCCGCGAAGTAGTGCTCCGTGAATGTCGCTCCATCCGACCAGTCTGGCTTCCAGTCATCTTTGATGGACTCTTTTGCCGTCGCCGTGCTTGTGTCGGTCTCCACTTTTGCTTCCTCCTTGGTCTCCTCTTTGGCCTCTTCTTTGTTCTCTTCCTTCTTCTCCGTAGAGCCCTCCTTGGACGCCTCCTGAGAATCATTCTTGGATTCGGCCTTGGACTCTTCCGACTCCTTCGAGGACTCCTTGTTATTCTCTGGCTTGGATACCTCGTTGGATTCAGCTTTCGACTCCTCCTTGGCCTCCTCCTTGGCCTCTTGCTTTGAATCCTCTTTAGGGTCCGCCTTGGACCCTTCTGCGGTCTCACCCTTTGTATCTTTGTCCGCAGCACCGTCATCTGATGCCTTCGTGTGGCCAGCGTCGGTTGTTGAAGGAGCCGCCTTCGAGTTCTCATCAGACTTGTTCTCATCAGGCTTGTTCTCATCAGGCTTGTTCTCATCAGGCTTGTTCTCATCAGGCTTGTTCTCATCAGGCTTGTTCTCATCAGGCTTGTTCTCATCAGGCTTGTTCTCATCAGGCTTCTTCTCATCAGGCTTCTTCTCGGCGGCCTGTTCCTCACTTTCGCAAGACCCCCGCTCCTTGTCTTGGGTGTGAAACTCACTTCCCAAGCGCTCCAGGTCCTCATAGTTGAGGCTGATCAACCCCATCCCCAATGACTTTGCAACTTGGGTGACGATGTCATTCATCAACACCGGCTCCATAATGCAACCATCACAGTCTGTCACAGGGGCCACCGAGCAGCGCTTGAAAAGTACTGTCCCGTCTTGAGGCCGTATCCGCCGCCACAGCATGTTCGTGGCCACCGCGTCACGCAGCTCTGAGAATTTGGCGTAGGAAATGGCGTCTTCTTGGCTCGTCTCATGTTTTTCAGCGGTGGCGTGTGGGTCGGGTGAATCTGCAGTGGACTCATTTTTGGAATCTTGGTCCTCCGAGGGTTTGGCTGAATCTGTGTCCGGTTTGCTCTTGGATGAATCTTCTTCCTCCTCCTCTTCATCTTCCTCGTCATCGTCGTAGCTGTCCTTGGATTTGACACAGCTTTCGCATTGACAGACGGGGAACTGAGCATCGGTTGCTTTGAGGTCGAGAACAGTCTTGACGTTGCGCTCCAGGAACCAGCCTGGCAGACTGTATCGGCTAGAGGAAGCCGTTGATGGCTCTTCTTGTGTGTTTTGGGCCATTGTTGCTGCTGTATTAATGACAGCTCTCCAAGGATGTCGCGGGACTGGTGACGGGTTCCGTCTGACAGACACTTGATTCAACGAGGTGTAACGAGGTTAGGAGTAAACAGACGTGCACGCAAAGACGTCAAGTGAAGTTTCGCATGCCATTTGCAACACACTAATTCATAAATGTCCGACGACCTGATGCCTTAAATTGAGGCCTGCAAGTGAGGCCATACTGTTGGTACCCACTTTTTAAGCCGCATGGCTGGTGGTTCTGCCTAGCTACGCCGCAGGCGTGCATATGTCTCTGCAGCTATTCGATACGTGTCGGTGGGTCGGGACTGGTAAGCGATGCCACGTAGTGTGACTCAAGCCGGTGAATTAATCTCACCCCTGGCAAATGAGGGGATGCGGTTGGCTCACGCATGCTTCACAGCCTGGAACGGGCCCTCGTACTTGTCTTGTTTGCAGCAGTGGCTATGCAAATGCCAGACAAGTTCGTCACTGGGAATGGAGAGATACTGAGGCGATGAGAGGGCTCTGAATGTCTTGGCTGCATGTCCTTTCGGGAACACCTTTTCGGACCGCACGGATGGTGTCATTACCCCCGCAGTTTCTATACAAATCCATGGATCTCAGGTTAGTTCGCTGACGTCGAGAGATCCACGATGACATGGCTCGCAGTGGTAATACTAGTAGGGGTTCGGGTGCCTGAGAAGACACTATTCCACGCTGTCTGAAATGCGCTAGTGATACAGGTATGCTCTGGAGGAGATCCTGTTTGGACTCTTCTCATTCAAGCTGGAACTGCGGCGAATTGACATGAAGCAACAGCTTTTGAAATAGGATCGCAAGTCTCCACTCTCAGAGACACATATTGATCGCGAAAAGAGCACATCTACAATCGGCTCGTTCCAACCGAGGATCCTGCCCGGCATGGCTTAGCAATTGTGTCGAGCGAGAACTTAGAAATGTCCTCCTTTGTCTCGCCATCTATAGCCAGCTCGGCAGCAGCACGACCAATCGTTGGTGCAAACTTGAATCCGTGTGCAGCGCCCATCAAGACGATAATATCCTTCACTTCCTTGATCGGTGATACCACAAATTGACGACCTGGGGTCCTAGTGTAGAGGCAGGTCACGGTGCGCATCTGTTGGCGGCCTTTGTCGGGCATGAAGTACTGCATGGCCGAGTCCAGCTTGTCGGTTTGCTCCTGTGAAGGGATGAATGAGCGGGCCGTCGCGGTCGTGTATTGTTCGGCATTGTCGTGTCCCGCTTTGATGGTTGGCTCGCCGTAAGCCGGAAATCCGTAATACCAATCCTTGCCCACCCAAATCCAGACTGGAAATTGGTCCGGCTCGTATGCTCTTGGGTTCGTTGGTCTGAAATAGGTCACTTGCTCCTGCGTGACCTTGAGCGGTATGGTGAGACCTAGAGGCTCAAGTAGCTCATTGACCCAGCCGTCGGCGGCCAGCACCACTTTGGTTGCACTGAAGATGCCCTGCGACGTTTCAATAGTCACTCCCTGGCTGGAGCCTGACTTTTCCAGGGAGTTCTTCGGAATCACGCGATGGACTTTGCATCGTTCCTTCATCTCCGCGCCGTACATTCTAGCCAGAAATTGCATGGCAGTGACCGATTTGGCGGCGTGCACAATCCCGGTGTCGGCTGAATAGATTGCCGCCATGTCCCCTTTCAGGTTGAATTGAGGCCATCGTTTGTTCACCTGTTCATGGTCCAGAATCTCGTAATGCAGATTGTTGGCATCAAGACCCTTGGCCCACTGTCTTGCAGTCGGAATAGAATTTGTCCATTCGTCTGGCGCTGGTACTGCTGCGCCATCTTTTGGCAGTAGAATCACGCCGCCCGTGATCGTCAGCAGCTTCTGCTTCGAGTCCTCCTCGAGCTGCCGCCAATCCCGGTATGACGACTTAGCCAGGGCCACATATTCCGGAGCCTCATACGATGTGCGGACAATGCGAGATGTGTCGTGCGAAGCTCCTCGGACGTGCCCCAGCTCAAACTGCTCGAAAGCAATCACTCTGGCGCCCTTCTTGGTTGCATGATACGCGGCCGCGCTGCCCAGGGCACCTAGGCCCACCACGGCAACATCATAATGAACTGGGGCCATGCTTTGCAGACAAGAGGTAGGTGCTGACTTGGGAAGATCAAAGTGGGAACTGGTACTCGTGGAGATTCAGAGGCCGACCTGGACTGTATAGGCACAAATTGGTTTGACAACAGCGACGCATGCTTGAACTATTAGTGTTATACGGTCTTCAGTACATATACTCTCTGTGGACGTCAAAGTTGGCCCGGTTTCTTGCCGATATCGAGAACATGCCCCTCACAACCGGTATGCAACGTGTGGACCGTGTCTGCCCTCGCCTGTGATCTCATATGATCACGTCCGGATGAGTAACCGAATATTATGAGCACCGCCTATCGGTTTCAATGTTCCCAGCCTTGGCGCTGAATGTGACCCTGGAATGCATGTCACCAAGTAGATCTGCGCGCACCAGCGCTGCTCCCCTCGGACCGCTCCCGATATATCTTGGCACGGTATCATGGGGTGGAGGAGCTGAGCGGCGGCCCAATGAGAGGGCGAGCTTTCCGTTAGCTTCCGACAGTGATATTCTTCGGCTTTCAGTCGACGACAGTGGTTGTGAGGGCATACTCTGGTTGAACCCGGCCAAAGGGTAAGTGAGTATGGATATACGTTCGGAAGCATTCCGAGGTCAGTCTTGCTAGGGACCTCGGTGATTTCCGATGTGCCTCCAAAGCCCGTCGGCGTGATGGACATCCTTGAGCAAACCGGCGTGCTATAAGTCAAATAGTCATTTCCACGATAGTGGAATCCAGGGCACATTGCAATGCCAGAGCACTCTTTGCCATATCATTGTTTTTCCACCGCCAAATTTCAACATGTCTTACCACCCCGATGCCGATCACAAGCAGCAGTTCTCTCGGACTCCAAAGAAGACCGCCTACGATGTCGTGATAATTGGCGGTGCTACCAGTGGTTCGACCATATCCTTTTTCCTCTCAGCCAATCCTGACTTCAAAGGTTCCATCTTAGTGGTGGAAAGGGATCCATCGCTTAGTGAGTCGGCGACCCGGGCGAGCAACTACTGTATGCGCCAGCAATTTGCGACAGAGATCAATATCAAGATCGCGCAGTACGCGGCGCACTTCGTCAAGAACTTCCGCAACATCGTGCAAGACGAAGCCGGGTTGGCGCCGGACCTCTACATACGCGATTTCGGCTACCTCTACCTGGCCGACAATGACGAGTTCGCTCAGACGCTCCGGGATGACCAGAAAGTGCAAGCGGCACAAGGTGCAGGCACCCGCATTGTGTCAAAAGAAGAGATTGCCAAGTTATACCCGTTATTTGGGCTCGACAATGTGCTGCTGGGCAGCCTGAACACTCAGGACGAGGGCGAGTTCGACGGCTGGACGATCTTCCAGAATCTGCGACGTGTAGCCACTGCGCGGGGCGTCGACTACATCCAAAACGAGGTAATAGACATCGCTGTGTCCAAACATAATGTCGACTCAGTCACGTTAAAGACCGGGGAGCGTATCAAGGTCAGCAAGGTCGTCAACGCGGCCGGAACTCGCTCTGGCAAGGTAGCCGCCATGGCCGGCATCCACTTGCCTCTCGAGGCGCGCCAACGGTACACCTACATCTTTGAGGGCGAACACAAGCTGGACCGTGACGTGCCACTGACAATCGATCCTTCGGGGATCCACGTCCGTCAATTCGGCGACAAGTTCCTTGCGGGCGCCCCGCCTGAGGGCCCGGAGGTGGCCGTCGCTGTAGACGACTTCGACGTCCGAGGAGACGTGTGGGCCACCAAGATGAAGCCCGTGATGGAACGGTTGTTGCCCGCGTTGGGCAAGTTGACGGTGAGTGACACATGGGTCGGCCACTACGACTTCAACACGTTCGATCACAATGCCATCATCGGTCCACACCATGTAATCAAGAACTTTTTATTCTGCTGTGGATTCTCTGGCCACGGAAGCCAGCAGGGGCCGGCTTGTGGACGGGCAATCAGCGAGCTCATCACATACAACAAGTTCAAGACGCTTGATCTGACCTGCTTGCGGTATGAGAGAATTGAGAAAGGAGAGAAGATGTTGGAAAGAATGGTTATATAGAAGTCACGTTCTTGTTCTAGCCTCAGAGCCCGTCGGTGGATTCATCGAGCTGTGTTGGGCAGAAGTCACTCTATTGCGCAAATGCCGCCTTCTTTCTGAGCCTTGTTCTCCCATTAAGTTGGAAAGTTGGTAGCTCTCTTCCGAATATGCATAGTTTCAGTTTAATCCGTAAGGCTCCGCTCTCCCAGTGATTATATATGTGGTGCCTTCCGATAGTTTCACAATATAATGTCATAACACTTCCCATTTTGTGTTTTACAAAACCAGTACAAATTTATCTCGTGTTCGGCACAATGCCTCTTTTGTTACATAAGTGCTCATATAGGAAGCCAGCAATGTCAGCAATCTGGACCGATGAATTGACAGTGGCTAAGACTAACAGGAGCCCTAAAGCCCATGGAAATAAAGGCTAGATTGAAATTGGAATTTGAGATATCGACTTCAGAAACCCCTGGGAACTGTCGCAAGGAGGCCGCGCGGGCGGCAGGGTCACCTGGAGCGGGGAAGATAAGACACGAGCGTTGGACGTCTTGGGGCGACTTATACACGGGCACACCCCGCACGGTGATCTTCTCACTCTGTAACGCGGCTTTCACTGTCACACTCCAACACTGTTTATCTCGCACTCTTTGGGATGTCCATTCCGAACGGATATCATGCGCCGCAGTCGTACGAGAGTGCAAAATGCATGTCAGAGGTGTAGAAAGCATAAAATAAAGTGCTCTGGACTGCCGCCCTGCCGCACGTGCCGCGCACGAGGACTGCGTTGTGATTTTGGAGCAGAGGACAAGCATGTCGTCATATCTGAAAGGTATTTAAAACACCGCGGAAGGGAGAAGCCATAATAATTCAATGGCTGACCAAGTTTCGCAGGGAACTGTACGACCTGAGAAACCGACTTGCCCAGCTAGAAGGCCAAGGTGAGGCACGCCACGAGGACGTTCACACGCAATACGACCGACAACAAGAAGAGTTTACACCAATTCGGACCGATAACACGGCAGCCGAGGGTAGTGACGGTACCAACGACCCAGCTCCAGACCAGCGACTTGAAGCCTTGCTAGATTCACAACCAACCAGACGTGGTTCGTGGGGCGATCGATTTGTTACCCAGGATACCGACGATGTGGAGAACAACGGCATCACCAACCCCCTAGTGCCGGACCGCCCGGCGTTCGTACAGGAGAGCTCTGGCCAGCTTAGTTATCTGGGACACTCTTCTCCCTACGCATTCACCCAGCAGGTGCTTCAGGTGCTGCAGCAATCGTCGCCCTCGAATCCTTCGCCCGAGTTCTTTCCAAGCTTCGACGGCTCGGCATACAAGGCCGAACTGCACGCCGTGTTGCCGCTAGGAACGCCAGATGTCTCAGGGCTCCCATCCAAAGGCATTGCGCTTCACTACTTGCAGTGTGTCAAGTTCAGAACCCAGCCCCTGTTCTATTTGTTTGATGAATCGGACTTCAAATGTCACCTGGACGCCTTCTACAAGGACGCGGTAGGGCATAGCTCGTCAAATCCTGTCTGGTTCACTCACTATCTAGTCCTCATGGCCTTTGGAAAGGCATTAGATGCACAGCAACACCCAAAAGGACCCTGGCCGTTGGAAGAAACCCAATATTTCCAGCGGGCCTTGTCTCGGATTCCAGACATGGCATATCTCACCAACGAACCGCTCGAAGCGACAGAAATGTTTTGTTGTGTTGCACTTTATCTTCAAAGCATTGATCACCGAAGAGCGGCTATCTTATATGTGAGCTAATCTCAGAAGGCATGTCTAGCCTGCGACGCCTGGACTAACAATACGCGGCAGATTGGTCTTGCACTGCGCATGGCTCAACTCTATGCCCTACATCTTGTGTTGGAAGAGAGTATAGTTGGTTCTCAGAGTGTTGAGAGAGGGCGCCTCATCTGGTGGACGGTATACGCGCTGAACCAGAAGCTAACTTCGGGCATGGGCACGCCCAATTTTCTCAATGATTCTGAAATAAAGACACCACTACCATATCCTTCACCAGGGGACGAAGATTGCACTGCTTTGTTGCTACACGTGAAGATCTGCCAACTTCTGGGTCTTTCTATCAAGCGTGAGACTACCCCCAGTCCACCCTGCGCCACTCATGCTCATGGGTTGATTTTATACAGGTGTGTACAGGTCCACCGAGAACGACCGGAAGTCGTTTGTGGCAGCCACGCAGACGATCCTAAAACAGGCGGTTGGCATTGTGAAAGATATAAAAGAGTACTCGGAGAGCCTGTTCGGTGAGATATCGCGAGTGGCGGCTCATTTAGAACTAGCATATCACCAGGTAAGAAGAGACCTTGTCCCTTCATCCTTCCAACTGTCCACTGACCCACTCATCTCGGTGAATGAGAGCTAATCGCCGGGGAAATTTAGTGCATAGTTCTCACCTGCCGGCCGATCTTGTTCTGCCTACTGAAAATGCGTTTGGAGACCTCACGTAATCCACCCACCGCCCCGCCGTCAGTGGCACTCATGGGACTTGTCCAAGTCTGCGTCGATTCAGCCACGCGAGCAGTGCATATCCTTGGCCAGCTTAGGGAGCATAATCTTCTCGGTGAGTTACTAATTCTCGCCTGAGACCAGCCCCTAATCCCTAGAGCGCAGACACTTTCCTCCCATTCGATCTCGAATGCGGCTACTCGGCCATCCTTGCCTTAATCATGGCTGGCTATGTCTGTCCCCGAATCCTTTCGCCGAGCGGCAGCATACAGACCGCAAAGCAGGTTCTTGCTACCATTGCGGCGAGGGGAAACTCGCAAGCAAATGTACGAGGGCTGGAAATTGAACGAATGGAAGAGCTATTGCAGCAACGGGTACAGCAGGCCCCAGAACGTACAAGCCTGAGCGGAACATATTCTACTCAGATGGCATTGAGCGACATTCCAACAGGCCAACAGTCGGCGCCGGACGATGCAATTCTCTTTTTTGATGCATTCGATCCGAGCAACGGCGTTCCAAATAATGGCATTATTGATCTAGCGGACGCTTTAACCATAGGCGATTTTGATTTCCTGGATCAATGAGAACCTCGGAAGGGGTAATGCATCGCCGGGACCTGACCGTCATACCCTGCAGGGCTGAAGTATACATATTTATCAATCAGGGAGAAACGACATAACCCGTTCGCCTTAAGTGCAACCTCCACCGTAGCATTCATGCGTCCTTTATGGTAGTCAACTTGCCTATTTTTTGGTACTGCGTTACCCCAAGCTTCCTTTCCTTGGTTCAGTCTGGATGCCGTTCTCTTTACTTCCCCAGTCGGAGACGTTTCCGCGTCGATCAACGGGATCCGATTTGGCCAAGTCTCGGATTCGTAGCCGAACTCATCTCAAGGCAAGCCTCCCCGAACGTCAGGGGCCTCCATTCACCGAAATTCAGGACACAATCCAAGCCCATTGTACAGGTCTGACGTTTGACCCTTGCATGGATTGCTGGACGAGATCTCAGTCGGGGCCCAAATAAGTACTCACCGCATCGCCGGGCACTGGGCATGGTCTTCCACGTGTAATTGACAATTTGAGCACACCTCTATTCCCAAAATTGAAGAATCCTCCGTCAGTGTTCTATGACCGCCGATGGACCACGACAGTAAGATGACCGAGCTCAAGCTCTCTCCTGCTGATGACAACCTGTCGCCTGTCATCAGTAGACCCCAGCAGCCTGGCCTCTCTGGCACCGCTAGTGATAACGCCGATGGTCTACAACGCCACCTCGGCAACCGTCACATCCAGCTGCTGGCCATCGGCGGAGCTGTCGGCACAGCGCTCTTCGTCAGCATCGGCAACGGGCTTGCTGCAGCGGGACCAGGCTCCCTCTTCATTGCCTATTTCCTGTGGTCTTTCGTTGTGGCCTCCGTCAATAATTGCATCACGGAGATGATGGTCCTCCAACCCGTGTCTGGAGGCTTTATACGCATAGCTGGATATTGGTTTGACGATGCTCTCGGGTTCATGGCGGGCTGGAACTTCTTCTTCTTCGAGGTCTTCGCCATCCCTTTCGAGATTACTGTTGTCAACCTGGTCTTGAGTTACTGGACGGACAAAATCCCGGTCGCGGCCGTCTGTGCCGCCTGCATTATTTTATACGCGTACGTGCCTCTTTCTTTCTGCAGCAATTCGCAAACATTTTGGGTCTTGAAGTCTCCCAATCAATAAGTGGGATTCCAGGGCGCTAAGTATACAACAACAGGGTCATCAATCTCGCTGCCGTGCGCTACTTTGGCGAGGCCGAATTCTGGCTATCCGGAGGCAAGGTCATTCTGATAATGATATTATTCGCCTTCACCTTCATCACGATGGTGGGCGGCAATCCACAGAAAGACACATACGGCTTTCGTTACTGGACCAACTCGGGTGCTTTTGCCGAAAACCCGGCTAGGTCAGCTACCGGCGACCTAGGCCGATTTGAAGGCTTTCTTGCAGGCTTGTGGTCCGCAGCCTTCATTATTCTTGGGCCCGAGTACATCTCGATTGCAGCAGCAGAGGTCAAACGACCCCGGACGTATCTCAAAGAGGCGTTCAAGACTGTATATTGGCGCTTTGGTGTGTTCTTCCTGTTGGGGTCTCTCTGCGTCGGAATCGTCTTACCATGGGATGATCCCCAGCTCCAAGGTGTCTTCCTCGGTACTTCTGGGGGTGGAGGCACTGTGGCCGCCTCGCCTTACGTTATTGCCATGTCGAACATGGGCATCAGTGTGTTGCCGGACATAGTTAACGCCCTTTTGATTACTTCGATCTTCTCCGCTGGCAACACTTTTGTTTACTGTGCTACGCGGACACTCTATGATATGGCTCTTGAAGGCCGCGCACCACGAATCTTCTCCAAGACTACCAAAGCGGGAGTTCCTATGAACTCGTTTTTGTGTGTCATATGTTTCGGCTTCCTGTCCTTCCTTCAAATCGACCAGGGATCGATCAAGGTCATCTCCTGGTTGATCAGTCTGATTACAGGTTGTGGTATGATTAACTATTTCACGATGTGTATAACCTTCATCAACTACTACAAGGCATGCAAAGCTCAGGGTCTGGATCGCAAGAAGTTGCCTTACTACGGGTGGCTGCAGCCTGGATGCGCTTACCTAGGCGCCGTCTCGACTTTCTTGGTCGCACTCGTTTACGGTTACACCGTGTTCAAGCCTTTCAGCATCGAAGCATTCTTTCAAAACTATACCATGCAGTTGGTATCACGGATCCTCTACGTAGGATGGAAATCCCTCAAGCGCACTAAGAGGGTCAAGCCTGGCGAGCTTGATCTTGTATGGGAACGCCCGACCGTGGACCTGTACGAGGATAGCTTTCTCAGCCCCCCTACTACCCTTTGGTTGGAGATAGGCCAGCTCTTTGGTGTGAAAAGGCATAGCAGAGATGATGAGAGGGTAGTCAACACTGTCATTGAGTCGGCTTAATATAATTATTCTCAATATTGTAATGTAAAAAAAATCAACGCCGCTTGTCTCTGTAGGCCTTTATTGTTTCAACGAAGACTAGTTTTAATCTCCCGGTGCCTCAAAGACTAGGCCTTGGTTATACCTCTCTTTAAAACCTGTCTCGGAGTATGCAAAGTCTCTCACTCCAACATCAGAGTGCTGTGACCAGAACGTTGTCTGGGCGGGCTCCTTCATCCATGCAAACTTCTCGATCTTACCCTCTGGATCCAAGACAGACATAGCCTCCTTATGTCCATAAAAGGCGGCGAGATCGAAAGGCGTCCAGCCTTGATTATCTTTTGGCTCGCGGTCAGTCACACGCTGCAGTACCAGAAGCAACGGAGACACCACTCCAGCGAATGCGGCCGAGTGTAGAGCCGACCAACCATATCGATCTTTTATGTCGACAGAGGCGCCACGTTCCAGAAGCAGCGTGGATATTTCCGTATTCTCTGCTTCAAGCGCGTGCTGTAGTAGGGTGACGCCGCCCCGTGCGTACTCCATGCTCAAGCCAGCGTCCAAGAGTTGCTCCATTGCTCTGCGTGTCTGACCACCACTTATGGCATCCCAGACGGGATGTGCCTTGTCACCCGGGAGATCTGCAAATTCAGCGCCGTGGTTTCGCAGGATGGATATGACAAGGGGGTCTCCCCAGCCAACGCTCAGTTCCACGAGAGAACGACCCTGGGCATCCGAGACATTTGGACTGGCCCCTTTGTCCAGAAGATAGGCCATCGTATCAGTGGCTCTCGCCTGCGCGGCTACCATAAGAGGTGTGTAGCCAGATACGTTGCGGCAATCTTTGATGTCGATCGACTCATCCATCAACACTTCCAGTGTCTTCGAACACCCGCAGGCAGCCGCATAATGTGCAGCCGTATTGTCAGATGCGCCTTTTGCGGCCAGAGACGCACCATATTGCGAAAGCAATTTGAGGATTGGTGTACCCTCTTCACCGGCACTCGCCGCCTTGTGCAAAGGCTGGTCGCCAGATTTATCTTCTGCCTCAACGATCGCGCCGTTCTCGACGAGGAGCGACAGCACAGGGAGTCCAGATGCGTGGATTATCATGTGCAATGGGGTCAAGTGTAGATTAGACCGAGCGTTGACATTGGCGCCGTGATCGACCAGAAGTTTGGCGCTGTTGGCGTCACTCATCTCTGCTGCAATATGCAGGGGCGTCAGTCCTTCTTTGTCAACAGCGCCGACGTTGGCTTTGCCTTCCTCCAAGAGCCATTGCACAATTGCCAGTTGTTTACCCTTGATCGCATGGAACAGGGCAGTTTGACCTCGCGCGTCACGCATCTCCAACGTTTTCGTCTTTCTGTATAGACCCTTGACCATGTCCAGGTCTCCCATCCGCGAACTAAAGTGGATGCTCTGCATGTCGAGGGTGTCCACACGGGTGTGCTGCTTCCCCCCTTTCAGCAAAAAGTTGATAGTTGCGTCGTCGCCGCCCTCCATCGCCCAGTCCAAGGCCGTCTCTCCCGTAGCGTTTTCTTCGTTCAGGGAAACACCTTGCTGCAAAAGCCCCTGGCATATTGAAACATGGCCTTGCCTGGCGGCCCAGTGAAGCGGAACAGCTCCCTGGTCGTCCCGGTACTGGAGGCCTTTGTTGTTGTTGATTATAAGCTTCGCGGCTTCGACATGATTGTTTTGGATCGCTGCAACCAAAGCCACCCCAAATGCATCATTCCCAGGTATGCCTCTGCCGGTGTCGCCGTTTATAATGTTATTCAGTGCCTGGAGGTTGTTGGAACTGGCTGCCCACCTCAACATTGTGGCAGTTTCCTCGGATGATGCTGCCTGTTGCGTCTCGAGATCACGGCTTGTTTTGCGTTGTCTGCGATGGACCGGAGAGCATTGTAACATCAATGCGATGCAACCCAAAGATATTGCAACCAGTGAGAGGAAGATCGCCTTAGAGTAGAGCACGATGTGACGTCTGGACTTAAGCACAGCATACCCAGAGAAGACCAGAATCATCAGCACAATCGACACATAAATGTAAAATTGCCAAGGTGAAGCAGTCGCGAAGATGTCAATCTGCATGCTGAAAATGGCCTAATCATGATTAGAAGGTGGGACACGAGTAAAAGAGAATGGACAAAGCTCATACCGAAGTGAACAGAAGTGGAAGGAATATGAACTAGATGGTAGTAATGTTAGCCCATGATAGCATGAAGCCTGAGGCACCCTTTGGATAACTTGCCGTGATCCAAGTCAACCTTCTGATGCTGTCATTCTGGTCCCTTGACCGATAACCTTCATCAATGGAGATAAGATTCGTGACCCGCTGTATGAGTGCGTCAGTCTCTTGCAGTAGCTCCGTCGAAATTCTGAAGTCGATCCTCTCGAATCTTTGAACGTATCCATTTGCGATCGCCATGGTTTCGAAGTTATTGATACGGTCTTCCACCCATCTTGGGTCGGCATACACGTCTCTCAAGAATGAAATTCGTTGCAGCTGCGTCTTCAACATCAAGCGGAATTCCTCCCAATGTTGTGCAGCAAGAATCAGGGTCCGCACAATGCTGCGGTCGGTCTCCAGACGTTCCTCTAGCACCTCCACACGCTGTCAAACCAAGCGCTTGTCAGTCCGAGGGTCACATGTCTCGAAAAGCCTTATAACTTACGAATGAGCTCAGGAAATTTGAGGATGACAGGAGAATATGTTCCCAATTCTCCAGGATGTATTCGAGCTGCTGGAATACATAATCCAGTGGAGATGCTTTGGCTTTTACTTCAATGTCGTAGTTTTGATACACGAGCGCATCGTATGCGAAAAGTGTTGTTTCAAGAGTCCGACAGCGGAATCTGAACAATTGCAAGTTCCAGTCGGCATGGTAAAAATCAACACAGCTAAGCAGAAGCAATGGTGTTAGCAAAGCTCCAAGTAACAACGTTAGCAGAGGAGTTGGCTGCAAGAGGCCGAAGAAATACCTTGTACCGAAGCGAATGCTAGTCACTCCGTTGGTTGTCTCAATCTTAGGCAAGCTGTATACCTCATCCGAAGGTCGAGATTCGAGCTGGAGATAGAACTTGAAGTTCTTGTGGAGCACATAGTGGCCGCAAAGCTGACCGTCAACACAGCGTTTACAAGTACAAGAGCCGCTACCCCAAGCATCAGACACAGCCTTATTTCCTAGAAGACCATAGGGATACTGTGAGAACCTGGAGAAGTCCAGGTGCTCAAATAAGGGCATCAGCAGCCTCGTGGGACAGTTTGGTCCGTATCGAAACGCGCGACATCCTTGGTCGTTCACGGCTTCGGGGTACATTCGGAGATATCTCACAAGCCCATCCGCTGTAGAAAATGAGCTGCTTGTGCTGCCATCTTGTACAACAACCCTGGACAAAGCGCTGTCTTTGAGGCCGGGCTGTTCCCCTGCAGCTCCGTCGACTAGATCCTCCGGCCTAACCTGGGTTGTCGGCCGTTGATATGTAGCTGTCGAGGGCTGCTGCTGCTGTGGTGGTGGTGGCTGCTGCAATCCAGCTTGAGGCAGTTGATAACTGGAGTAATCCCGTGCCGGTGCATCGTACCGACTCTGCTCTACACCTGGATCCCCAGGCGGCAGTGCGTAAGGGTTTGCCTGTACTGAAGGTGGCTCGTAGCTGCCCCCATAGTAAGCATTGCCTGAAGAGGCTTGCGCATTTGGCGGGGCCGAATATGGTTTGTAGTAGCCTTGCGGAAGTTGATATGGGCGATATGGTGCACTCTGGGTGCTTGTGCCATAATATGGCATTGACTGTGGAGGGAGATAACCCTGGACGGGCAGAGGCGGCGGAGCAGATTGATTGGGATGAACCTGCGATGTTGGATTAGGAGCATAGGACTCTGCTGGCACTGCGCCTGGTAGCTTGTTCGCAGGATACGCCGCGTAGTAATCATAAGGTTGAGTTGATATGGGTTGTTGGTATGGAAATCTGTTTATTGAAGCAGGCTGGTATTGGGGGTAGCTGGAAGGCTGCTGGGCTGTCATGCTCGGTCTTTCCGAACTTCGAGCAGCCTGAACTGAGGACTCTTCCGCTGCATCGTACGGGTATGGTAGCGGTAATGGCGGCAGTGGTGAGTTTGCTTCTAGGGATTGCGACTCGGATGAGCCTCGCTGAGCTGAAGGCGCATCCAAAATTACCGGCAGGTCTGGTGGTGGTAGCGCTGATAGTGTTGGTGCTGGTGCCGGTGACTGATTTCCCTCTTCGTTCTCACTTGGAGCCGGCGACGACGCCATCGCAACGCGTGCTGTTCATGCAGCAGCACTGGAACTGACACAAGACAGACCTCTTCCATCGGAAGGAACTACTTCAGAAAGAACAGGCATAGCGTTGCTTTTCTGATAGATTTTATAGGTAAACACGGCTGCGAGAGCAAGCAATGAAGCTAAACCCTTTCTGGCCGATCAGCTCGGGAGATGCCATCAAATTCAGCTCGGGAGACGCCACCGAGCTCAGCTGTGTTGCAGCTTTCACAGACTAGCAGACAGGGCATAAGGCAATTGGTTGACTGCCCGGGCTCCTTATTAGACTAACCACCAAACTACCTAGGTACCCATGCAAGGTCTACAACCAAGGGTGGCTTCTTCCTCCCTTTTCTCTCGCGGCGGCAAGCTGGCTGCACGTTGGACTTTTTGATAAGGTACTTCAAAAGTAGTACTCCCATAGTAAGAAGGTTCTCCGGGAGGTCTCAAAGGCGCCAAACCAGTTGTTGAGCAATAGACAACACTCAGAAATGCATATTGCACATACACGAGCCATCCTTCTGCTGGGGAAACTTCATTTTCCAGGAGAGCATCAGAGGTCAAGGCGGCTGGATATTGGTACTACGCAACGGGGTTGGGAGTCTTGTTCTATATAAATAGCCTTGCCCAAGTGGCAAGTAGACGACGAAAACATTATCTTTACCACGTCCACTGCGATTGACTATCCAAGATTAGAGGACTCATGGAAACCATCAGCTAACTTGCGGCTCTACATGTGAATTGACATGTCGTACAATCTGTCCAAGTCAACCTCTTGGTTGAGTGAGCCAGCCAGACTCACCCAGGCTGATGAGTCACTATAACCTGCTGCTCTTTGAAAATCATACCACGAGCGCCATCACAGCTCCTATTACCGCCAAGAACGTCCACCTAGTACCCTCATCGCCAGCCTTCAAGGAGCCATTAGTGGGTGAAAGATCCGTCTGGTCTCCGCCCGGCACTTGTCCCGTCCCTCCAGTCCCAGCCTCTAAGACGAGTTCGTCCAAGCCACCCTCAATGTCCCCCAACGGCGCGACCAACGCCATCTGGCTCCAACTAAACAGCGTATTCCTCCCACCGAAAACAAACAGCTCAAACCTGCCCCTAAACTCATCATTCACCCAGACCCGACTCCCATTCACGACATCGGTCTCAATGCGTATCTCAGCGGGCAGGGTAACCGGGACATGTTCGTGGGACGAGCTGGACACGTTGGTCCAGATGCGGCCAGGGTGGACGGGGTCGTGGCCGTCTGATTCGGAAGTGGAGCGCAGGGGGTAAGGCCAGTTATCGGCAGTCTTGAAGACGAGCGTGGTGGTCTCGGTATCGTTTGACGTGACGTTCTCGATGCTGAGCGAGGTGTCGGGCCCCTTCAGCGAGAACGCGGAAGAGGCTCTGATGGTCAGTGTGTACGGCGGGCCATATGAGCCTCGGCCGAGGCTTACGTTGGCTGCGTCAGATTGTTGCCGGGACCACGACACGAGCGTTGTTTCTGTAGATATACTACTCTGCTGTCCTGGAAGCCGTCGGTCGAGGTTCTGTCCTGGGGCTTTTGGGGTGAGAAGCCGCAGAGTGGAGGGCAGGTCCTCCGCGGAGATATTCAGCCCGCGTGCCCCGGACCAGGCACGAGCAGCGACTACAGGTATTCCATCACGCATGGCATAGTACGCTTCGAGCTGCGTCGTAGCGTCTGGGCCGCTGTCGCTCCAGGCGGCGAGGAT
The DNA here is from genome assembly GCA_021188095.1 of Diaporthe vexans. Lineage (NCBI taxonomy): Eukaryota > Fungi > Ascomycota > Sordariomycetes > Diaporthales > Diaporthaceae > Diaporthe > Diaporthe vexans. The sequence continues at coordinate 59,777 of JAJLLZ010000014.1, forward strand.
TGCACCTTTATTCCCGCTCGCTCCAGGTGTGAGCTGCTCGGTGATGTTCACCTGATTGAAAAGCCGCGGATCCCATTGCCACCCAGGCACGTTTGCGAAGTTCATTGTTCGTGTGACGTTGTAGAATTGCGGATATGGTGCTGGGAGGATCGGCATATGGTCGTTCTTCAGACTCATGTAGGCCCACCAGTCGTTTGAGTTGATCAGCTCGTAGCCGTCATTTTGGAGCTGGACAGGATCGGACTGTCCGTATTGCCAATGCTGGATGATGATGTCGTTCGAGATGGCAAGATTTTGAGACGGCTCGTAAGTGCCCCAGATACGGATTCGCTTCCCGGAGGTCTCGTTGACCCAGTCCTTCATCCCATTCACGAAGGCGATGTAGTCATCGGCGAGGTCAGCGTCATATTCGTCTGCTCCGATGTGAACTTCTTTAGTCTGGAACCAAGGCAGAAACTCCTCCCAGATAGCTTTCACGGTGGGTATGGTATCAGGGTGTGTCAGGTTGAGAAGGTCCTTCTTTGCCAACGCAAGCTCAGGCTTCCACTTTGTGATTGCCAGAGCATGGCCGGGGGCCTCTATCTCTGGGATCACGGTAACGCCGCGTTGCGCACAATGATTCTGGAAGTCTTCAAACTCCTCCCTTGAAAGGGTCTCATTCCGTCGCTCGATGATACCTTGGAGCTCTGGGTTCTCCGGAAGCAGCGAAAAATGAGAGTAGACCTTGTTCCACGTTTCATTGTGCCCTCTGTTCAAGGGGTAGTTGTCGCTCGAGTGGTAATGGAACTCGGACATCTTGAAAAACGACGCGTAGGTGCAGAATTCCTTGAGGAAGTCGGCTGTGTACCATTTCCGGCCGGCATCGAGCATCCATCCTCTTGTCGCATACGCGGGGGCATCAGTTGTCCGGCCTGGGGCCAATGCCGTTCCATTCGCAATCAGAAGCTCCTGGAGCAGCGTTCGTGTTCCCCAGAACATGCCACGAGCTCCCGTTCCGCCAATGAAGACTGTCCCAGCCGATACTTCCAGCTCGTAGCCCTCTTCTGTCTGAATTCCATTTTCATATCTCAGCTGGCTTGGGTCTCCCCTAAACTGACCAAGGAGGATGCCCGAATCAGGGAAGCTGTCGACCCGCTCAATTGTCCAGTTGCCGCCGAAGAGTTGGGAAACGTCTTGGCGAAAGGTCTCGGCGAACTCATATGCAGAGGGCGGGATGAGCGTCAGACCTTCCGTGTCGGCATGATCTGCGAAACGACTCGCGACGTAGATTTTCTTGGGGGCTTCCTCGATTGAGAATCCAGCCGATGACGAGTTACTGTTGGTCCATTGCACTGGGGGGAGGGGCTGCACAGCGGCAGCAGCCCCCGCAAATGCAAGCAATTCCCGCAAAAGGACCATCGTGAAAGAGGAGCACCCGACTTCAGACAAGCCCTGTGGCTGGCGATATTAGCAGCATGTGGACTTTATAGCTGTGCGCCGGTGGTTACGGCCCAGCTTTTCGTGGCTGGAGATCTGCAAAAGCCAGCCAGGGTCAGCGGCTTGGTTGTTGTCCCATTCGTCGCGTCGCGCCGGACGCTTACCTTGTTGGTGTAACGTATGCGGGGGATCCAAGCATACCCTGTTCAAGGAGACGTTACGAAGATTATGAGTGGGCCTAGCTGTGCCAGTGCTTTATTGCGATCAATCATCATTTCACGGTGTCCTGTGTGTACGATACCCGTATCTGGAATTCGAAGTTGCTTCAAGCGGCCAGACGATGCTGCTGGGCCTGTTTTTCCGATAAGGAATGCCGGATGCGCCTTGATCGTCCGCCGGCCGGCTACAAATGCTAAAGGAATTATCACTTACGTAAAAGTAGTAGACAGGGATATATAAGTAACAAAGTTTACTATAATCTTTTAGTGTAAGGTCATGTACTCTTAGTTTTCTTGAACAGGACGTTAACTGGTACATACTCTTTTTATTTTAGTTTTCTTAATAATAAAATTCATACAATGCTATAACATTGAAGCTATGCTACTCTCAATTTATGGTGCCTCTTACAACAGTCTTGGGCTACCCTATGTATGTAATCATGAACCTAGCAATTACTCAGATCAATTTCTTAATTCCTGCCGCAATCGCCTGCGGGTTTGAGTCATTCAAAAAGTGACCGCCGTCGATAATGGACACATCCGCGTCAGGCACATCTCGTTTGAAAGCCTCGGCTCCTGGCGGGATGAAGAAGGGGTCACTTTTGCCCCATACCGCCACGAGCTTGGGTTTGTGTTGTCGGAGGTAGGCCTGCCATTCTGGGTATGACTGCACGTTGGTTTCGTAATCCTTGAGCAAATAGTCGAGTTGGATTTCAAGCGCGCCTTCTCTCGACATGTAATAGATGTCCAGATTGGGTCCGTCAGGTGCGACACGAGAAGCTGGCTCCACTCCGAGGGTGTATGCGCCAGCCAGACCCTCTGGCGAGAAGATGTGTTTGAGTGGATCGCGGTTGGCCGGGGATGGGTCCGCCCAGAATTTACGGATTCCCGCAAAAGCTGGGGAGAGGCCTTCTTCATACGCGCATCCAGACTGAGAGAAGATTCCACTGATGCGCTCGGGGTGTTTGGCAGCTATCATCAGCCCGATAGGAGCACCGTAGTCGAACAGGTACACAATGAACTTCTTCAACCCAAGCAGCTCGGTGAATTTGTCGATGGTGTCTGCAATGTTGACAAAGGTGTACTGATATTCATCGGGCGTCGGCCGAGAGGAGTTGCCAAATCCTGGGTAGTCCGGTGCAACAACGTGCAACTGATCGGCAATCAGCGGGATCAGATCACGAAATGTGTGGGAGCTTGAGGCGTGGCCATGTAGCAGAATTATAGTCGGGTGAGACGGATTGCCAGCTTCGCGGTAGAAGACGTCCAGGCCGTCAACCTTGACTGTCTTATGTTGGACTGAAACGGACATGATAAATGGAATAACTTTGAATCTTGCTTGGCTCTATTGAGGTGTTGAATGGGCAAGAAGTCGTTCAATCCGAACAGTAAAAAAGGTCAATGTTGTGAACACGACGTAGGTGGTCTCGACCGGTAATTATATATACCATTCATGGGGCGTTAGGCTCTAATTCTGAATGTCCATTCTCAGCATCGCGCGGGCTATTTGTAACCCATCTAGGCGGTTCCAACGTCCATGGTTATCATGCCTCTTGGGAGATGATTTTTCTGCCTCGCGAGCTGGATCTCCGGATCAACAGTGTCCTTTCTCCGCCAGTCCAGGCTGAGAGTGGTCGGCGACCATGATCCTCGCAGGGCGTGAAGTGCAATCCATAATCCTCGTAGGGCGTGAAGTGCAAGTTACCAGGGCTAGACTAATACTAATGCTAAGAATTTCCGGAATCGAAAATCACCTTACTCAGCCATTCTTAGTCTTGGCGTCCATCCATACTCTAGTGCCATGATATCCTGCACCGCTAGCCTAGCGGCGCGAAGAAACCCCCAAGCAGCCTAGACGGAGGGACTTCGCGGGCGGAGCGTGCGAGCAAGGGTTTGCCTCCATGACGAATAGGTACTTAGTGACAATATGGGGACCACTGGACCACTTAGTCAGCCGATAATGTTCTCGGTCTCATGTTGGTACAGCAGGGCTTACTGAGGCTTTGGCGGTTGGTTGAAACAAGCCAGGTTGGTTCGATCATTTCCACATGGCGGCACTGTACAGTCTCCTCCCAGTCGGGCCATCTGATGCAGAGGCAATCGCACGCGGTGTCGACGTGCCGTCCATGCTGAATGGCCCGCTTTTCAGAACCATGTTCCCCACTTACGGCAACCTGTCGCCAGAGCAGCGGGATGAGATTGTTCAGTGGTACGTCGACGGGATGGAGGATGCGCTGGCGGACCCCGGGGATGAGGGCATCCAGCAGGCGGAACGGCAAAAAGAAAAGAGGACAAAAACATACAGCACCGGGTATTCGCTGGTCGTCACCGACCCAACTACTAATCCAGCGATTACAGGCTTGACTATGGGAGAGCGGACGGGATCCCGTATTTTCCTGTATCTATGGCCGTATGTGCTCAAGTCAGTGGTGTGGGAGATTATATTTGAAGTGCTACGTGAAGGTCTGCCAATGCCACGGTGATGAGGGCACCGGCTCCAACCCAGATGATGGAGACCTGCTGCCACTCGGCTTCTGCGGGTGGGAGGTCATTGATCGAGACCGCAGTCGCGTGGTGCGAGCAGCAGATAACATGGCAGAGGAGCAGCAGCAGCAAGAGGGGATGGATGGCGAGCCATCCAGTACCGACCTCAAGGCCAAAAAGCGGCGAGGGAACTACCTGCCAGAGACACTCGAAGTCGACGCCTGGCTGGCCCTCTCCAGCAAGCTCAGAGCAGAGCGCATGCGGATTCTAAAGGACCGCGACAACATATGTCGCCTGACATTCATGGCTGTGCACCCGGACTTCCAGAGGCGTGGCATCGGGTCGACGATGCTACAGAGTATCTGTGATGAGACGGATGCGGTTCCGGGTCGCTGTGCATATGTCCTTGCAGCCCCAGAGTGCGTACGCTTGTACTCCAGCTTCGGGTTTGAGGGTGTGGGAGATGTTGAGACGCCCTACGGCAACATCACGAGCATGCTGCGGCCGGCTCATCAGTGATGTTGGGAACTGTCTGAACTAGTGGAACACCGGCGTTACTCGTGTGCTTTCTCATTGCCACTCGATGGGTTTCCCATGGGGAGTCGACCTGGCAAGCATCCATTGGTCATCAATTCTCATACCATTCTAATGTTCAGGTCTTTGTCGTGAATGAAATGAGCCCATATGCCACCGGCTGGATGCTGTGTTGTTTCTACGCGTGCGTATGCTTGGCGGGAAGCTCGTCTGCTCAGGGCCATCCCTTCGTTGCAGTCGTTCCAGCGCCCGTGATGAAAGCCCAACGACCGCGATGATCACAGCATAGAAGGCCCTGCTCAAGGTTACCTCCTCGCAGTTCCGGCCCGGGGTAGCCTCATTCCCGAGGCATGTGTATTAGGATGCGGAAACGATTGGAAATTATAAATCTCTACCTCAAACATAATGCCTATTCGACCTAAGCCTTTCACTCCCCTTCATCACAGAGTCTTGGTCCCGATCCAAATCGGCCCCGTGGAGCATGTCAGCAAGTCGCCATGGCGATCGCACGTCGCCTGAACATAGCCTACTCCGATCGCATCAAGTGACCTGAGATCTTGTTAGCCGTTGCCTCACATTGATGAGTACCCTCCCAGACTAGACTTACGCCCCATCGCACTTCCATCGTTGGCTGACAGTGAGCATGTTGAGCTTCCTATCAAACACAAATTCCGCTGTGCTCGTAGAGGCCTCATCTGTAGTAGCACAGGTTCCCGTGAACATCTCATCCTCGACTGTACCGGTGCTCGTGCAGTTGAAAGAATCGGTCCCTCGGTTTCTCATATTTCTAAGAACAAATGACGGACCAGTGTCACCTTTCGGTGGGTCGGACAATGATGAGCCCGGGGGCAGTTCGTACTGCCGCTTCCACGACTCCAACTGCCATGATTGATAAGCATCCACATTACCAGGACAGCTGGTATCTGGTTCTTGTGGCGTCGGGCCTCCTTTTGTGGTGAACTCCATCGAGGCCTTGGGCACGAGCGCACAAGCCTGGCCGCCCTCCTCGGTTGTAGCACAACTCATGTCCAGAGGCACGATTCCTGTCGCGAGGCCATCCACACTAGCAATTCTGTCAGATCATTTGGGGTGATCGAGCTGCCATGAATGCGTTGCGATACTTACCCCTGGGCATCCGAGCACCCGAATGTATGCGACACATACATAGCGTGCTTGGCCCAATCCATGGCAAACGAGACAGTAGTGTCGTCGGTGAATCCGTTGCCGGCCCAGATACAGTCACTCCAGATGATATTGTCTCCGCCATTTTCAAATCCCTGCCAGGCCTCCGGCCACGATGCCACGCATTCGAAGAATGTCCCGTAAGACCTATTGGTCGGAACTATACTCACCGCAACTATCGCGGAGCCATCGCTCGAGCTCGAGCCCGCGCTGTCGTACCTCGCGTCGCTCACTCGCCATGGATAGGTCGATGTCCCATTGCTGTTACCACAGACTCTGACAGCGGCTGCCTTTGAGGACAGCGCAAGTGCCGTGACAATTGCAGCTAAGGAGTATGGCATTGTGACGGATGACAGCAGCATCAATTCACCAATGTTCAATGAGGGCTATGTAGAGTCGCTTTTATTGTAGACTCGTTGTCTAAGTAGGTTGTGATCGTTCTGAAGCAGATTGCACGCAACCCATTCAACGGATTTTCAATGGGAGACTGGCATGGGAGCCCATCCCTCGCCACAATGTGCCGCCGCAACCAAATACCCAGGCTTGGTTGTCACATTATAATATGGACTGCAGGGTGGGTACCAGTGTCTCTTTTACCGCTTCACGATGATGGGGCAAGATAGATTACGACGGCCTGGGATCCTCAATCAATACCCCTTGGCGAGCATCGTGTAGTATTTGTGGGAGACACGTATGGCCGTTCTCACATGTCTTGGCCCGTTCTTGTGGAGAACAGCGTTCCCGCTTTGCAGACCGACTATAGGCATTCATGATGATCCCCAATTCTGCCTAAACCGCAATGCCTTGTACGGCGTCTGATTTAAAGCCGAGACTCTCCTGTTTGCCGAGACAACCTCCCTAATGAATAGGCAAATACCACGGCCGGCTCGGCAGCTCCGGCTACGCGCTGGATTGGTCCGAAGCACGGTGTAAGTGGCGGTCCTGATCGAGCCGGCAGACATCTACCGGCCCCCAAGGGATGGTGAGTGCAACCATTTGCGTTGAAAACGAAGAGGGTGATCTAAGTATAGACAGTAGGGTATTTCTCGATTCCGATACGAGGGGCAAACACATGAAAAGAACAACCCAGCTCAGCCTCAGCCTGAGCAGCATTTCAAAGAGGCACTTCCAAGATCAGCCTTCGTCGAACCGCCAAGTTCCCACACTCATCCAGTATCTAATTCGAGTTACCAGAAGGCACTCCGAATATGAATTGGAAGGCCTTTGCCCTGGCGGTATCTGCCCAAGCGGTAGCCGCACAGCAGATGATCCGGTTCGGATGCTCGCAACTTGTCGTGGAGAGACTGGACCCGCTGGTGAACCCAGGCTCGCTCGTATCGCCGCATGTGCACCAGATCGTCGGAGGAAACTCCTTCAACGCCAGCATGGACCCGGCGTCACACGACCTCGTGACGGACTCGACCTGTACGAGTTGCACATTCTCGGAGGACTTTTCGAACTACTGGACGGCGGTTCTGTACTTCCGGGCTCGCAACGGGACATTTATGCGAGTTCCACAGTTCCCGAACGTCGGGATTCGAGCCGTTGGGGGCATCACTGTGTACTACATCCCGCCCTACGATGGCAAGACGAACGTAACGGCTTTTGCCCCTGGCTTCCGCATGTTAGTAGGAGATGCGGAGCGGCGGACAGCCGAAGGCCAGCAGCGCCAGCTGTGCCATCGCTGCTATGTCAAGGAAGACTACACCGGTGGGTCGGGCGGTGGCGCGCCATGCACTGGATCCGACACAGCATCACTGCCACCGAAGCCCTGCGACGGCGGCATTAGGACCACCATCACTTTCCCCACCTGTTGGGACGGCAAGAACCTGGACAGCCCTGATCACAAGAGCCATGTGGCCTATCCCAGTTCGGGGACCTTCGAGTCTGTTGGCCCTTGCCCTACAACCCATCCCATTCGGCTGCCTCAACTGATGTATGAAGTCATGTGGGACGTGAGTCAATAAATCTCCTCTAGTTAAACTTTTCCGTTACCGAGATCAAATTCTAATTCTTCTGTCTAGACGCGGCCCTTCAACGACCCTGAAATGTGGCCCGAGGACGGATCACAGCCATTTGTCTGGAGTACGGATGATAAGTAAGGCCCAGCTGGCTAAGCCCATACCCAAAAAGACTGAAATCTGACCACGAGGCGAAGGACTGGGTACTCACAACATGGCGATTACGTCTTCGGCTGGAAAGGCGACAGCCTCCAGAGAGCACTCAATGCCCGCTGCAACAATGCTGTGTGCAAAGAACTCAAGACCCAGAGCTCGGAAGAGGCAATGAGGTGCACACTACCACAAACCGCTGTGGAAAATGTTGATGGATGTGAGTTTGTCTTCCCAGAACATGTGGCAGTTGCTTTATTGACTTTGTCCAGGGTTGAGTGCCATTCCCGGAACATGATGTTGTACTCTGCCTTGGGAGGAACCAATACTAAGCTGTGGTGTTGCATTACAGTGCCATGCAAGAAGCCGGGTACAGAACTCTAAACCAACAGTGTTTTGTTTGATGAGGAATCTCTGAGGGAATTCTTTCGATGCGACCTAGATAATGCTTGAAGATCAATGTAATGATCTAACTGTGTCGTTTCGGAAGATGATCACCGCAGCCACCTGCAAAATTGATGGTATGACAAGCACTTATTCCTTCCAGTAAAAAAAGGCCGTGTTTCATCGTGCCACTGGCCGCAACTTAATCCAGAGAGGCGCCTTCTCCCACACCATGAAAACCTTCTGGCTTCCCATCCAGTCACCCTCCGTGGCATTTTGGATATCATACTGCCAGATCAGCCTCGCGATGATAAGCTTGATCTCAGCGTAAGCTAAGTTCCTCCCGATACACGCCCTTGGGCCGACCTGGAAAGGTTGCGACGCGTCTCGCTTGTCGTCATCAAACTCGAGGTCTTGACCAAGCCAGCGTTCAGGGAGGAACTCCCCCGGACGACTCCAATTAGCAGCGCTATTGGACGCGGCATAGATCGGAATGCTGACAGAAACGCCTTCTGGCAAGAGCTCGCCATTGACGGTAGCCCCGCCTGGAGGCACAACGCGATGATGTGGTTGAGGAGAGGGCGGGTACACCCGTAGGGCTTCTTCGATGCAGGCCAGGAGGTACTTGCAGTCGTTGACTCGGGTGAAAGTGATCTCATCTGGGCGAGAGAAAACGGATCGGACTTCGGCAGCTAGCTTTTCTAAGACGCGAGGGTTTTTCATGAGAAGCCAAGTGAGACCTTGTATACCCTTCCTGTCAGTTGCTTGGATAAGCGTAAATCCTCATCACAGTTGTCCACTGACCTGACATGAGCGTAGCAGTAGTCTCACTTCCCGCCCCGATGAGGACCTGAGAGTTGCCCGAGAGCTGCTCGAAAGACATCTTGCCTGTGTTGTACGAGGTGATCATCTTGTCCATGAAGTCAGGTACCGTCGACTCTGTCTGAAGTCTATGCTTGACCTTTTCCTGTTTGTAGCACTAGCAATCAGCATTTGCCTACCGGTCCGGAGAATTCGGGTATCAACTGACGACCTGAAGCTCTCTGAGCGTCTTTGCATCAGATTTCACTTTCGACGGGATCAGCCATAGCGCCATAGGGAGGCGTAGAATATAGGGGAAACGGGAAATCATCTGCCCGTAGGCCATGATCTTTGCTAGAGCAAAGAAGATCTTAACCCATACATGGAGAGTTGCCGTGGTTAGACACTCAAATGATTCGCCAAACGCTGTGAAATGATCATCAGACGGTGAACAAAAAGACTTGGGGTTGGGGGGGGGGGGATAACTGAGTTTTAGGACACATACTCAGAAATCCGATGAAGTCGAAGGTCAGGAACTATTCGGGTTCCCAAAATTAGCGCCCACACAGAACAAGAATGGAAAAGGAGGCGCACGTTGTACCATTCCAGAATGTCAACTGGTTTTGTGCCATTCTGACTCTGTTCCTGGATTCCCCGGAACATCAAATCAACATACTCCTTCAGAACCGACTCTTGCTCGCGCAAAGCCTTGTCTGAGAAGCCATGAGTGAAAAGATTCCGAATATATCCATGGTAATGACGATCGGCGTTCAGAATAACAGGTTCGCCTCCCAAGCCAGAGAAATACTTTTCATCTTTGGAGAACTCGAGTTGGCCCGTCTTGTGACCGTAAATCTCTTTCCACTGAGGGGCGTTAATGTATGACAGCCCATCAGGGGTTGTCCGCACTACTGGCCCATATGTATTGTGCAGCTCGAGGAGATCATGTGGTGTCTTTCCCCCAAAGTAGGAAGACACCATCCAGTAAGGACTCATTGCAGCAAGTCGGGGTCCAGGATATTTCGCAAGCGGGTGGAAGTATAAGTTGTAGACACAGAGAGCGACGTAATAAGTAATGATCTACTTCGAATTCAGTACACTTGCTTTCGAATATACTAGTAGGCACTGGACGCCATGACATACGCTGAGTATGCTTCCAGAAGCAAGTATCCAGAGGTGTTGTGGCCTAGCCAGGCCTGCGGCCGACGCAAGACCGTCAGTCAAAGCCATGTCTGGAGCTTAATCGGGTTGAATTACGCAAAAAGGATCGAATTAAAATAACAAAGACTTGTTCACCTACGCAAACTCAAAAGAAGCCAGTTAGAGGGAGCGCTCTGTTAAAGTACAAAAGCAATAACCATTGAACGATCGCATGTTCGGATGCTTGCGAATCCGTGTCACTGACGGAAAGCGTTTATGCCAGAATTGTGCATACATAAAGTGTGCACTCACTGCCGCACCAGCAATGACGGAGGTTGACGTGGGTAGCAGACAATCGATTGGGTTTAGCTCTCCGGGATCGGGCATTCGTGAGGCGCCGACATGTGTTACCGCCGATAAATCCGTCGTTGGCTTAACTGCGCGAGAGGCTTCGTCAACCACACGTCAAGTCCACTTTTCGTACCTAGGTAGTAATAAAGCTGGAGCTTGATTCATTCCAATCACCCTGATGGGAAGGGTGCTAGAGTTCAAATGTTGTCTACTCAATTCTTTTAAAGGACGCTAAGATCAGGTCAAGACTTAACCATTCTTTGATATAGTGCTGCCACTAACCTTATTGGTTTCAGTAACTGTGTACGCACCGTACTGTTTGCCTCATTCCTCGCGGTGGTACAGTGCGGGAACACCTGTCGCGATGTGGGTGGAGACCAGGTACACAAGTCAATTTGGCAAAGTATGAATATAATTGACTGTTATTCCGGCTTAATGGACGAGCTCAAAGAACACAAATAGTCCATAGTCCACGGATATAAGTAATCCTCCTACTTCCACCCTGCCCCCCCCCCCCTCACCTTCTTGCTCCAATATTGCTATCCGCTTGCCGTTGAAAGAGAAACTATTTGTTAAAGAATGGTTGCTGGTACAATTGACATCCCAGTGAGTGACAAGGAAAAAGGCATAAAAGGAAAAGAAGCGAGAAATGACGACCGACCGCCCGACGTTAGTCATTGTGACTACTAGTACCCTCCTGGACTCTTCACTGCAAAAGAGCCACCATGGCACTGTCCTCCTAGATTGATTGCAATTACCTAAAGCTGACCCTTCCTGTTGTCCTCGATCATCTTCAAGACGGCTCGAGACTTGCCGTCAATGATAGGTTGAAGAAGCCCTCCAAGACCAGCTGCGCGGCTTGCTGCGTCACTCCTGCGGAAGAACTCTTCTGCCGTGCGAATCCGATTTGGATGTATCTCATCCAGCAGTTTATAGTCTCGTTGGATTACACCCTTATTCCCGCCCGAATGCTTCCACATGGTCCAAAACCCCCCAAAATTGTCTCTGAAAGACATCGTGGCAGGATCCTTGGGGTCCGCATTATAAGCAGCAGGTGCTCCGTCCAGTAAAGGGAATTTGGCGAAATAGGCGTCTTCAGGAATGTCAATATACTGTGCCTGGTGCCCAGTCACCTTCTGGAATGCAGAAGCCAGGTCCGTGAAGGTAATATGATCTATCGCCACTTGGAGGTCAAGTCCGTCGGACCGTTTGGGGTGGTCGAATAGCCAGCGGACGTAGTATTCGCAGTCCTCAAGTGCGACGAGTGGCACTGCACCGTTTCCCAGTGGTGCGTGCCAGGTAACAACTCCGTCTTGCACGCTAGCAGTCATGAGGGTGCCCCGTGAGATCGTCATCTCTATATACGGTCCCGTGGTGAAGATGGCGACACCCATGTCGTTATCCTTGCGCTGCTGTAGCATCCATTCCGCAAGCCGGCCCTTTGCATCATAGTGCCCAGTGCGAAATTTTGGGTCGTACCCGCTCTTCTTATACACGTAGTCGAGGTTTCCGAATACAAAGAACTTGATGCCCGTCTCCACTGCGAGCTCATACGCCCGGATCGTCCAGTATGTCTCTGTTTTCTCGCCACAATTGAACCCGTCGATGTTTACGAATGCTCCCCAACATCCATCAAGACCTTTTCGGAGGTCGGCTTCATTGGCGAAGGAGCCTTCGATGACCTCGACATCTCCGAGCCTCGAGATCTCCTCTGCCCGTGCTGATCTTGCGTCGCGGGTAAGAATACGCAGGCTGTATCCACCATCCCTGGCTAGACCGCGGCACACAGGTAACCCTTGGGCACCAGTAGCGCCGATGACAAAAATACGCCGATTAGACATGTCTGGAAGGCCGAGTGGAAAAGGTTGTTGAAGCCCTGGTGTTCTGCTGCTCGTGGTGCGATGGAGATGCAACTTTAAAAACAGTGGATGTGACAGTAATTCTTTTTTTCTTTTTCTGATTTTGAGCTAGTCCAACTCTGACCAGGACGTTCATGTAGCACGTTATGCTTCATTCTTTGCCTTGCTATAGACGTTTTATACATGGTTTGTGCCGATTGTGGGTGATTACTGATCCTTCCTTGACTTTGACGACCTCAGGAGGTTTGTCTGTCGCCTGCAAGGTCGAAGACGGGGCCAACAACTAATCATTCCGAAAATTCGCTGAGGTGCTCCACATCAGCATTCAGCTTCCAGCCCCGGAGGCCAGTAATTGGTAATAGCTGACAAATTATGCGGCCCCTTTCCATGCGGATACTGTGAACTTTCGAGCTACCCAGAAGACATGACATCAATACTAACGTACTTATTCTCACCTAACATACCTAGAAGGTAAGCCTAGCTTTATAAGTTTCCTATCAAAACCGTATATAAGCTCAACTGGTCTACAAAACTGCTCTGATGAAATCTCGGAGCGATTCTTTCCTTTCTTTTCCTTTCCTTGGGTAAACATACGAATCAACAACACTTCACAGCCACATCGCACTTCTGTTGCCTTTCAGGCATCCGAGTCCATGAGGACCATCTCATATATAATATGGATACTACTACCTTGGTGGGTGAGGGACTTGAAATAAGGAGGGCCGATTTAGTTTACATCTATAGATCCAAGATATTTTTGAAGTAGGCCTCGATCCAAGGCCCATCGATATGACCTGCGGAGCTTACCAGTCCGTCTGGTCTCAGGACTACCACACCTCCCGTTTCCAGACTTATGCCAATCTTCTCATGAGCAACATTGGTAGGGTCGAAATATAAGTTTCCAAAAGGTTTCATTCCCAAAGCTTCATATGGCGAGGCCCCTACGGCAGGACTGATAGTGATCCAGCCAATCGCCCGATTGGTAGTCAGCTCCTTAGCCGTCTCTAAGAAGCTCTCCAGCTTGAGTAGCGACGTCTTGTTGGATTGGGGGTTCCCGGTATACACGACAACCCAGAACTTGGCCACGTTACGAGTCACCCGCTGAAAGCGGATCGCCGTATTGATCCCTGGCATCATGAGGTCGACGTCTGGGGGTCGAGCACCGACCGAGACATGGAGACCCACCGTGGAAGCCTGGTTTAGGACATTGAGCGGGTACGAAATGCCTAGGCCTGTGTTGAAGGATGCCGCCTGATCGAATATCTCTCCAAGCACGACGTAAGGATCAGCGTCCGGGTCTCCCGTGTACCAAGACGGCCATTTGTGGGACATCAGCACGGAGATATCCTTGTCGTACTTGATCAGGCGATTCACGGCCGTAAGACGCTCAGAAGAGTACGTCCCGAGCACCTCGGGCTTGGTGGCTCCACGAATGTGCAACGCTAGTTTCCAGCCCAAATTGACTGCGTCGTGAACACCGGTGTTGAGACCCTGGGCAGCGCCACTGCTGTGAGTGTGTGCAGCATCACCACAAAGAAACACACGATCTTTAGTGGAGAATTCCCTGGCGATGCGCTGTCCAATTGTGTATCTATGTCTTTGTTAGCCCAGAGCTGTAGTCGTGGCTTTTTCCGACTGTATTGGCAGGAAGTCTTACAACGTCCACCAATGAACCTCCTTGAATCTGAGGTTGAATGGCTTCATACATTCAATGGCCTCCTTGACAGCGACTGCTTCAGTAACTTCGTCTGGATACTTTGCAGCAATCTCTGCACTATAAGAGTATCCAATACGGGTGGCTCCGTGGTCAAGAGGTGCCCACAGAACATTACCGTGCGTTTTGCTTTCGATGGCACTAATACAAGTCAAAAGCCAAGACATCAAAAAAGTATATGCATGTGCGTGGTACATACCCATAAGCACGAGTAATCGGCATATCGGTTTCGACAATACCATCGATCCTAATCCACTTGTCTTCACTCGTGTCTCCATCAAGCGGAATGCCAGAATTCCTCCGCACAAAACTGCGTCCGCCATCGGCTCCAATCAAATATTTACTATAGGCAGCGTTAGCAATAAAAATACATTGCCCACGAAGCAAATCAGCACAACAAGCGATGAGAAGCTTTCCTCTTAACTTTGAAATTCTGCCCGGTCTTTGAATTTACAAATGTGGACGTTATCGGATAATCGCCGGCCTGGACAGACTCGTCGATTGCGAACTCGATGCACTCTGTGGCTTGGTAGTACAAAGCATCGATCGCATCCAAATGCTCCCGAAGGATGGCTTCTGTATACATCTGGCGGAGGACGAGTACAAAATCATATGTCGTGTCCTGAATATTTTCCATGAAGGTCCAGACTCTGCCAGGGATGCTTTGGACAAGAATCGAAATTAAGCATCAATTCTGCGTTAAGATGAAGAGAGCAGTGCAAGAGGATCGGTATTGTCGGCTTACATTCTCTCGCCATTCTTGTACGTCACGCTGTTTCGACAAGCAAAGCCAAGCTGCAGCATTGCCTCGGCTAGATCAAGCTGATCTAGCTGCTCCATGGTTCTTGGGAAAAGCGCAACTGCACGTCCATAGGCATCTTGAGTTTCTTTGACGTGTTTTTCATAAACGGCAGCAGAGACGCCAAATCGCTTCAACTGATAAGCCAGGAGAAGGCCAACGGGCCCCCCGCCAACGATGGCAACATCACACTCGGCGGTGGTATTCTCATGCGCCATAAAGCTGATTGGGTTATTGACGTTACCAAGTACTATTGCATTGACTTAACAAAGGCTTCTTCATTAATGCTCAATGAAATAATAATGTTCCTCGTCAATGAATCGAATACTGGCCAGCCGGCTCATCAACCGGCAGTGGGGTGGCAAGACCAGCCCCTCTTTGATCTCCTGGAATCGACGAAGCCAATAGGCGGGCGAATGGACGAGATAACGGCCGTGTAATGTTGCGCCAAGTATGTGTTACCCACCATCGACAATTGAGAGCTACTGAGAGCATTCATCCTCACCGTACATCCGGCCATGAAGCCCGGGTAAATTTTTCGGAATTGTATTCATTATGCTGCTATCAATCAATCATGAGCCAAGCGTATCAAATGTGGCGTCCATCTCCTGGGGAGGAGAAGAAGCCACCCCACATAGGCTGCTACGGAATTAAGGCCTATCTCCGCACAGCTTACATTTTGGTTTGTCGATAATTCGTGAGAGGTTCATTCTCAATGCAGGGAAGCCGCTGAGGATAGCAGCGGGATCGTCAAGGGTAGTGACGGCGGCGACGGTGACAGGGGTGACAAGCCACTAAAGTAGGGATTATTGGTCGTATGTTTCCAGCTGTAGCGTCAAGAAAGATTATTGGAGCCATATTCTCACATGTGCACACAAGGCTGAAAGAAATTTGTTCCAATGTGCTGTGAACTTAATACCCCTACTTTGGGAACAAGTATGTTTCAATACTTTATACCCACTCCGACATGAGAAGCTTGAAGCAGCGGGGGAAAGAAATTCAATATTACCAATAACAGTAACTACGCCGATTTCAGTGATCCATCACAACAGCTTCTGTTCCCAAATCAAGCGGGTAACTCTCCCAATCATCCCACCACTGACTCTCATCTCGCTCAACCGGCCACGTCCGCCGCCAGAGACCAAAGTAATACTGGTCTTTCCGGTGCACACTTTCTATACCTTGGAAATCCGCACTATACTTCCTGTCGACGCCGGGAGTCTCGTGCACGTGAAGAGTACCCCGGGAATCATCACGGACATCTCGCTCAACCAGCCACCTGCGGTCAAGAGCTGCCAGGAAGGGTCGCAGCGACGCCCAAGCCGCCCCCTTCCCGCCTCTCTGGGGGAATGCGTGGCCGCCAGATGCGCGGAGCTCGAGTCGCTCCAGGCGGAGCACACCCGGGGCGTTGCCCTTGGCCGCGTCGATGACGTCGAATATGGACCGCGCGAGGGTGGCGTCGATGGCGCTATTAATGAACACATCTCGTATGTGGCCCTGGCGGTGCGGACATAGGGTCCCGTATATTGTTTTGGCATCCTCGTCGTCGAACCAAGCCTCGATAGCAGTGTGACGCTTGGTCTTAGTGTTCTCATTCGTCTCGGGGGTGCATGCGAATCCTGGGGGCGATGCGTCAAGGTGGAGGTCAAGCCATCGCAGCTGGGGGAGACGTCCTAGGGCCCGGTAACGTGCGATTTCAGCAGCATCGCCGCGCGAACGCTTCGTTTCGACGGCCAGACTTTCGAGTTGGGGACAGAGCATGGAAAGCTGATGAATATGGTCCTCGAGCAGAGGGACTCCTGCAACGCGCACTGTGCAAAGATCAAGTGTCCTCAGGGTGGGGCTGAGGCCAGGCACGATAGACACGGCCCGGTTCCAGTCTCGTAGACGCAGAGTAGTCAGACTCGGTAAGTTGCGCAGGAACACGATTATCTCATCCCAGTACTGTGGAGAGGGCTCTGCAGTTCTGTAGCAAGTAAAGGCAAACGTGACGAGAGACGAAAACACACTTGCTGCTGGGAATCCACCGGGAGGAAGGGGTATGTCGAGCTTGAGCACGCGCAGTGCAGAGAGATCTCCAGACGCCAGCATGGTGACAACATCGAATGACATGGATCGAGTCAATTTATTTCCGGACAACTGGATGCATTCGCGGGAGACTGGTTGAGAGACTTTGGTGTCGTTTTCACTGAGTTCGACGATGGGGTCCTCTTGTGACCAAAAGTGAATCCTCTTCAATCCTGGCGGTTGGAGGCTTCGCACCCAACCCAAGGCGGAACGGTCATCCTTCCGGCCCAGATCACCAATGCTGTACAGATTTGGAGAGGTGGCGATGACTCGATCGTATGAAGAGATTGACTTGTTACCTAGACTGCTACAGTGAAAATTGTAATGATGAAGGCGGCAGCGCGCCACGTCCTTGTGCAGTGCCTGTAGGAGACAGATCGGGAATCGTACAGGACAAGCCCAGAAAAGATCGGTAAGGCCCTTCAGCTGACGGACTAAGCGAGCAACGGGTTGCCATATCTTGCCAGATATCGGTGGGATGTCGGTTGACCACCAATCCGCGTGGTAAAGATCCCAGCAGCTTTGCAATTCCGAGTCATTGTCGCCGTCTCGCTCACATGGCTTCAGTGAGAGGTAGGGATATAGCGGCCTAGGGCGGTCTTCGAAGAAGTCTTCGAAGAAGAAAATAAGTCGACGAACATGTTCATACCCGCCGTCACGGACCAAGATCGCATTCAATCGGTTTGTTTCGTGGACTAGTTGCTGTCCGTCCCTGACTGCGAGCTTGATCGTGCGATGGATGCGGGCGCTCGCGGTCGCGTAGCAGCTCTTGCAGGTGCGTGCAAAGGCCAGGAGGCTTGGCGGATGCGTCAAATCGAGGATTTCAGAGATTTGCTGCAGTATTTCAGGGTGGAGGTTTTGAAGCGGTGAGCTCATCGTATGCACGTGGATCTTGTAAATATCTGAGAAACCGTCACGTTGAAAAGGTCCCACGGGGCGCCAATTAGATGGGTCGAATAGATAGATAGGTACCTAAGTAGGTAGCTACTGAAGTGACGGGCGGGGGTTCATCACTACTTAAGTACCTAGGGGCCTCTATAGGTATGTGCCCCTTCCAACGACTTTAGCGCCAACGGTTTTAACAATCAAATGCTACCTTCAGCCCCCCCTTTCCCCCGGGGGGATCAGCAGCAGCCTTGGCCCATCCAACAGCCCTGGAGATCCTTGGTGGCACGTGTTACCAAAAACCTCACTCGTATTCGAATGTGCAATCGGCAGCACACATATCTTTCTCTGCATAGGGTCCGGAGTTCTATGCTTCGTAGTAAGCATACTAAATCTCTTACTGAAAGATTCCGCTGTTACCGATTAATCTTATCTAGTTCCGTTTCTATTCCGTATACAGCCGTAGCCATACGCAGCGCCTTCATACAGTCGCATGATAAAATAAATATTGATATACGACGAGTGATATCACAGAATTGTGGGATGCTTGCTCGAAAAAAAAGAGGTTGGATATTCGCACCCGTAAAAACAGAGGGTATACCTATATAATATAGGTAATTTCCAATATAGGCTATATTAGAAAGTAAGAGATCAAAGTACTCGGTCTAGCACTAAACCACAGGCAATTATCTTATAGGAGGTTATATAATAGGAGGGAAGGAGGTTATCTAATAGGAGGAAAGGAGGTTATCTAATAGGAGGAAAGGAGGTTATCTAATAGGAGGAAAGGAGGTTATCCTATAGAAGAGAAAGAGGTTGTCCCATAGGAGGTTGTCTTATAGGAGGTTGTTCTATAGAAGGTTATCCCTTGGGGCTTAGGGGGTACCCTCTGCTTTGGTGGGTGCGAATATCCGATGTCAAAAAAAATAATTCCTCGAGCGTTCTTGTCAACCAGAGCAGCATCGCGTCCGTTGTAGTCCTCCTCATTTTCACCTGTGGTGTATGAGTATTCCATTGGATCACATAAGCTGGCTCGTGTATAACACAGCAGCTGCTGGCTCCCATACTCATTGCAAGCCGATCCTGCAGGCATTCCCAGTGATTACTTCCAAACTACTCGGAAGAAATTGAACCATTAACAATACTATTCTGGTCCTCCACTAAAGTCTCCGAGAAATAAGCTTGGCTCTGCAACCCTGGCAAGTTTCCCATGAGGGCTCTTGGAGACAAAATCGAGCTGTAGAAGTTTCCGGCCCGCAGCTCAACGGTGCGATCCCTAGCGCAGATGTCTCGGACCTTGGTGCTTCTTCCGGCACTGGCCAGCAGAACTTTAATTGTAGGTCGTGGGGCATTGTTGATGCCATGAGAACAACATCGTCGGAGGCAATCGACTACCTCATGCATAGCCTCATCCCATCCTCCAAGGCTAGTCTCAAAGAATGAGATGCCGTCGATAATACAGTATATCGTCAAGCTTGGTGGAAGTTGTCGTATTAAGGCGTGGAAAATGCGACAAACAACTCCAACATCAAGGTCCTCCTCAACACCGTAGACTCTACCATGCAGCAAAGGTGATAAGAACTGTAGGTCCGGAGGGGGAACCTGAGCGGGCCACGCCAGGATAAGCTGGGTTGTGAGACTGCGTATCAAACCCTGTGGACCAACGAGGGGACCGTCTTCGTACCTATGCTGTCCGCAAAAGAAATACAACACAATACTGGAAGCGCTAGAGATGTCTTCTTGCGCCTCTCGATTGAGGAGACTCTGTATCAAAGAAGCGCAGAACACGGTCATCGGAGAAATCGTCCCCCTCGCGTGATCTTCACAGTGGCCATCCACGAGAAGGTGATCGGACCTCAAGTCCTGAAGCCATTGCCTAAATTTATGGGTCTCCGCAAGGTACGCGGCATGCGCAAGGCCTTTATCACCGAATGAATCGTGCTGACGCGCTGCTGCGTACAGATCCTCGACGTGGCAGCGGACTTCACCTTGAGAGCAGAGGATCATTGCCAACTCGTCGAGGCTCTGCACCCCAATCGACGGTGTTGATTCTTCAAGCAGGGTCTGATCCGCTGCTTGGTGCATCACTGAGTAGTTGTCAACATATTCATCCAGTAATGACTCCCACGTGCTTTGCTCTAATGGCTTACCCAAGCGGTTGAAATCACGATTTCTCAGCAGCTCATTGAAGATTTGATGTACCAGATTCAAGGTGTCTTGCTCTTTGCTCGCTTTCGACGTGAGAGCAAGGTTCTGAGCGTGCAGCCTCTGAATGATTGCATTCTGCTGCTCGATAAATGATGCATATGTCTTGCTTGTGTCATCCAGTTGCCTCATATATGTCATCATGTGATGCTGTTGCTCGTGTTGATTCTTTCTGATATGTCGAGTTTCGACATCAATATGATGAACTTGTCTTGCAACCATGTCGTCTCGTCTCTCTTGCAAGCGGTTGATCTGAATGTCAAGGGCTTGTTGAGCTGCTGTGACACTCTCCAACATGCGATCAATATCAACGGCCTGATCCGCAAAAATGGACTTCGCAAACTTCTTGATCGCTTTACACGATATGCGTTAGCGCCGTGGCAATAGGTCCGTATCCATTCACTGGCAGCTCATTCCGGTCTCCGTGTGGACTGGCAGATGTCACAGACCATTCCACTTACCATTCTGATCCGACTCGCGCAATAGAACAGCTATGAGTCTAGGTAGACAGGTGAGGAGCTCGTCGTGTAATCGGGATGAACAGATGTACAGGTCCTGACTGTCCGGAAACCTTTTCAAGGCTTCATGTGTACTACACAGGATATCTGGTACTTGACGAAAGCAGTTGAAAATCTTCTCGCAGGCCAGAGCCCTGCTCTTGACGGCCTGGATGCGGAGGGCTTGTCAGTAAATAGAGCGGGAGGGCCTTGCCACAGAGGGACAACATGCATTGAACAGAATTATAAGTCCTCCTTTCAAGAGGCCCAGCCCGTCATTCTCTGGGATACCTTCCAGAAGTGGGGTGAGCGTTCTCGTGAGGCCCTGCCCACGGAATGCTCGCCGAACAAGGTTTCCCTTCCCCTTGCGTCGATATTCAGCTTCGGCTTTGGTCACCTCATCTTGAACCTGGCTCCAAGTGCATTTATCAGGGTCGAAGTTGGACCAAAAGCCACTTTTTCCATTCAGATTCTTGTAATTGTCAATGATTAACTGCAATTCACTGCGTCAAGATTATTCGTATTAGCTTTTCACCTAGACATCAGTTGATCTGACATACTCACGGGCTTGGCAACCTTGACACAAATTTGGCGGTCTGTCTATCATACTGTGCATGGACATTCAGGGCGCCCCCCAAGGTGTCTTTGCCGATACCAGCCCGATAGGTGTTGAGAGTCGTGATGGAAGCCGGGCTATTCATTTGCCGCCGAAGCGATGCTGGAACCTCAGTCAACGAGTCCATGGCCTGTTTTTCGCGCTTCTTTGTCGTCGTACTGGGTTAATAATGGAAATACTCCGGGCCAGCAGTAGAAATGTCGGGAGAATTCCTTGAGGGGTCCGTGTAAAAGGCATGCTCCGAATTGAAGACGTGCGACTAGCTGCGAGATAGAGATGCAACTGGCGAAGATTGCACCGCCTTATTGAAAGGTTGGTTGCAGATTCCCATTCAATCGAAGTTCAAAGCGTCCTTTCTTTTGCGCAATTTGGGTTCCTACGCCGGAGAATGAACAGGGTGGCGGAAGATCAGGATCGCCACCTTGCTTTTACGGCCCCCGGCAGGCTCTGCTGACTGCAGATAGCTGAAATCATTAAACGATCCTACTTCAACTGCCTCCAATGAACGGTCATCGTGTGGTAGCAGCCGACCTCGCTGCATGCGAAACTAGTGTTTAGGCGCCTCATGGTAACAAGCACTTCTCCCAAAGGAGTTCGCAGCGCCGCGTGGCTGCCACACTAGAGATGCGATAATCAAAAATTGCTAGGTGAGGCTCTGCATAAGTGCGATGAGAAGAGGGATCAACCACGGGGCCCAACACTAGTAAATGTCCGTTAAATGTTGGTCAACGTCTACGCTTCATTTTTCTTCAGCATCATCAAGCATTGTTTTGTGCAAACGGGACAGGTACTGGTGACCTGCTACGCCGCTGTGTCGTAGAAACGAGTTGCGATACCACCACTCTTGTCTCATTTATGCGCGGACAATGGTGTCACAAGACGCGACAGTGCAGCCGGAGGCACAAGATGAGAAGGCTAAGGAATCTCCCCCGGAGGCTACAGAAGCTGCCCAGCATAATGCAGATGCCTACGAATTCATGTTTCAGACGACGCCGGAGACAAAGGAATGCGACTGGCACGAGTTCAAGAATAGGTATCCCGACGAACAAAGCTGGTGTGCTATCGATGCATTGTTGAGCTCCAGGGACCTGGACGCCGAAATCTCATTTGAGCAGCTGGATCGCAAGTCTAAAGACAAGCAACGGGCCAAACCAAGGAACAGGTTGGGGGTCACGGCCGACCCTCAAATTGGACACCCCGAGATTCAACGTCTCGAGCGTGTAAGGGTCAATTCCGCATTCATCCTTGCCTACCTTGCCAAGGTAACGGGAGAACATTCGTGGAACAGGAAGCCGCACACATTCCTCAGCCCATTCAAAACCTTCATCCACTATCATGCAAAGATGAAAGAGGAGTTCGAGACCCTCAAACGGAGATATGTAAGCCAGAACTACGGAAATCGCTCTGGGAGTGTTTCTGACCAGTTTGGTAGGAGTCTGAAGATCAGCAGATACGCAAGACTATCCAGAGTTCACTGGACCTCCCTGCCCCGGAACAAAGTGAAGCCACAGATTCCGGAGTGCCAACTACCGAGAAGACTTTCAGTAAATCTGAGGGAAGTGAAGGTTCCGCAAATGTCCATCACTACACGTCAATCAACACGGAGATGGGCAGCCTCAAGGCATACCAAGACATGGCATGTTATATGGACTTTATGCAAACCAGACTCATCCCTCTCTACACCATGTTTGAGAACACCGATTGGCGTAACCCTCCCAAAGTACTATATTCAGATCTTTGGTATTTATTTCGGCACGGTGAGCTTCTCATCGGTGGACACAATGCGCAGAATTCAGAATCATCAGAATCAAAAGGCAAGTCAAGCGACGAAATTGAAAGCTCCGACCTGGATAGCAATGTCCCGTCCGCCACAGCCACGCAATTGTGGAGGCTCTACTACTGCGGCAATGAAAACAAGCTGGAGTGGCAAGTCGACGACCTTGTTGACAAACCCTCCGGTAAGGTTCACCAACGGAAGCTTGTGGATGATAAATTGGAACGTGTTTGCCTCCTTAACGCCTATTACATCGACTACAATGGTGAAGCCTTCGAGGGTGTTGCCCGGTACAGAAGCGTTGGATGGTACGAAGGAGTCAAAGACGTGACGAGGTTGCCCATGTACCCAATTCGGTTTGTCAAGGGTTACGAGGAAATGTTGCAACGCCTAAAGGCCAGGGGTGCGAAATTCCGGAGCCTGGTCTCGCAGTCACACCCAACAATGTCTTACATGGGCCTGACATTGACCCATGATCCCTTGCGAAGGAGAATCAGCCACCCGGAATACATTGACAGTGACGTTGTTGTCGACTTCCGCGAAGCATATCAGGCCAACCCGGACTGGAAGCCAACCTTCTTCATGTTGAACTACACTACCCCGGCTCAATCAACTCATGATGAATTCGGCATTGTGGAATGGACCGACAGGGGGCGGTCGAAGCATTCAGGGAAGAGACATGAAATGGTTGTTCACCCAGATGGCATTGATGAGCGGATCCTTGTTGAGATTTCCGACTCGGGGGGCTTTCTGAGGATAGCAGACGGGGCTATGCTTGACGACTCCTCTTTCCAAGCGGCTAGGCAGGATCTCTCTCCCGAGGACCTCGCCTTGCTTCCACCTCGCATGTTCGTCTATTCGCTTCGAAATCGGAAGTTCATCCATGCAGATATTCGTTCATTGCAGCCAATCAGACGACAAAAGTCTTCCTTTCAGAAATTGAAGATCCCTCCCGCCCACAAGGCAATGATCCAGTCGGTGGTGTGGGAACACTTTGAGAAGAAGAAGGCACAAGAGCAAGGGCGCGTTCGCAAACTGGAAATATCAGATCAAGACTTCATTCGAGGAAAGGGAAGAGGACTGATTATTCTGCTTCACGGGGCGCCAGGCGTTGGAAAGACTGCGACCGCGGAAGCTGTTGCCGAGATTTACAAGAAACCTCTTTTCTCGATCACTTGCGGCGACCTCGGTATCGAGCCCAAGGAGGTCGAGAAGAATCTCTCAGAGATATTCAGGTTGGCCAACATCTGGCAGTGTATATTGCTGCTAGACGAGGCCGAGATCTTCTTATCGCCGAGGGAAAAGAAGGATGATAATCTGCAGAGGAACGCATTGGTCTCCAGTTGGTCCTCCCCTGTTTGAACATGGCTGCCTTCAGATTCACTGACCCATCTGCATACAGTATTTCTTCGCATTCTTGAGTACTATCCCGGTATACTTTTTCTCACTACCAATCGCCCAGGCGCCCTGGATGAAGCCGTGAAGTCCCGAGTGCACGTCACGCTCCTCTATCCACAGCTAAACCGGGATGACACTGTTTCTCTCTTCCGGATGAACATCGATAGGCTGAGGACAATCGACAAGGAACGTGTAGCCATCACGGAGGAGTCAGAGATGGTTATCGAAGAGAACAGCATCATCGACTTCGCCGAGCAGCACTTCGACAAGTTCAGCCACAATACAACCAAGGACTGCCGATGGAACGGTCGCCAAATACGCAATGCCTTCCAAATTGCATCATCCCTCGCACGATACGAGCATTTCATAGCAACGCAGGAGGCTGAGAGTGGAGAGACCAGCCGAGGTCTCTACCTCGGGGCTCGCCACTTTAAGCAGGTGGAGAAGGCGACTGTTGAATACGATGACTTCCGCAACAAGATGCTGGGGGCCACAGACAGCGAGCTTGCGCTGCACAAGATGGAACGGGGTCCTGAAGTTGTCCGACGGTCTGCCCCACACCAAGGGGCATTCGAAGATTATCAGAGCGTGAGTTCGCCGCCCCTGCAGAGAGGGTTGCATTCCATGTCGGCCATGCCTTTCGCGCGGGACCGAGGCAGTGCGAGGGCTGGACTCGGACAACGTGGAGGTGGTAGTAGGCCACCGCAGGGCTTTGATCCTAATTATAATACACCTAGGCAGCAAGGTTCGAGAGGGTCTTCAGCATATGATCGGTATGCTGATGACAACAATGGACTGGGATGGGAAGATAGTGGTGCCGAGCCTGGGAGCCAGCGGCACCATGATGCACGGGAAAACGATGAAGCTGGTTATCCCGATACCTATTAGCACATATATGTCGTAAAGACTCTCGATCATGAGTTTCAGTCCCCGCCTTGGTGCTGATATATGAGATTAAGAACAAACCTAAATAAAAAAGAGATCAGGGATTCACACCCGCAAAAACAGAGGGTACACCCAAGCCCTGTAGGACAACCTCCCTTAGGATAACCTCCCACAGGGTAACTTACTATACGGTAACCTCTTGTAGGATAACCTTTAGCCTCTTAGGATAAGCTGTTATAGGAACACCTTCTATAGGATGACCTCCTATGGGATAACCTCATATGAGATAATTGCTTGGGTAGGAACCTAACTGTTTTGATTCTGAGTTACCTGTACAGGTGTATCCTCTGTTTTTATGGGTGTGAAACTACCATCTTATAAGAAACATGCCTGACTAAGCTGGTAAATTGATGATGCCCAGCTGAGAGGGGGACCCGTTGGGCACCTGGCGCCCCATGTCGGGGAGTGCCACGGACTTTGACTGTACATGGCTGAATAATCATGACACGTTTGTAATTTCCTGGCCTATTTACATTCCCGTGCAATCGAACCAACTAGCTCTTTTGTTCTAAGGGAACCAAAACTCGGGGCCGCTCGGTTTTTAACCAACATTGTAGGACTGTCAAAAGCCGAAATCACACATCCGAGTCCTACCCAACCCTAAGGGTATGTGAAGAAATCAATCACCAAGAAAGGGTGATGGCGTAAACTTCCAGACGTAGACCCAGCCCGATCGTATGTGATTCTCCTTGTATTCAAGTCAATTATATTTATTGCCAGGGAGACCGGGCCTAAAGATTCCGGACCGCGGAATGGTAGCCCGATACTGTCACCGCAAACGTACGACAAGAGAACAGCAATGGAAGAGCCCAAAGCGGTCCAAGATGAAGAGCAGGCGGCATCTGCACAGTCACCGAGTGCCAGCACAAACACGGTCACAGCCCCACATGAAAATGAGGAGCCTCGGGATCCGGATCTTGTCAGTTAGCCCTGAGAACGAACGGCTGGATGCTAGACACGCATCGACCTCTTCAAGAGCCTTGCACAACAGAAGCAGCAAAGCTAACTTACCCGTGAATAAAGGTGACTTGGAGCAGCCTAGATGATCCAGAGAACCCAAAGAACTGGCCGACGCACAAGAAGTGGTTGGCGACGCTGCTGGTGTCGACCTTGACCTTCATCTCGCCCGTATCATCATCCATGGTCGCGCCCGCGCTGGGGCCCATAGCGACAGAGTTCGGAATTGATGCAGGCAGCGTTGAGTCGCAGATGATGTTGTCAGTCTTTCTCCTCGCATATGCTATCGGCCCGCTTTTCTTCGGCCCCTTATCTGACAGCTACGGCAGGAGGCCCGTCCTACTTCTGAGCAGCGTCTTCTATCTGGCCTGGAATCTCGGTTGTGGCTTCTCGCAAAATGCACCCGAGATGCTTGTTTTTCGCTTTCTGAGCGGAATCGGAGGAAGTGCGCCGCAGGCTGTTGGTGGCGGTGTATTGAGGTAAGGTCTCTCTCTCTTCCGGGTTTGGTTTGCACGCAGTGGTTAGATGAGGGCTGGCTGACCATATCTTGAGTGACTGCTGGGAACCAGAGCAACGTGGCAGGGCTATTGGCATATACAGCCTTGCGCCTCTACTCGGCCCCGT
This sequence comes from Diaporthe vexans, assembly GCA_021188095.1. Lineage (NCBI taxonomy): Eukaryota > Fungi > Ascomycota > Sordariomycetes > Diaporthales > Diaporthaceae > Diaporthe > Diaporthe vexans. The sequence continues at coordinate 86,738 of JAJLLZ010000014.1, forward strand.
GATCGGCCCATTGGCTGGCGGCTTTATCACGGAGCATTCCACTTGGCGCTGGATTTTCTGGGCCACCAGCATCGCTGCGGGCATCATCCAGGTTGCACTCTACTTCTTTCTGCCCGAATCATACCCTCCCGCGATCCTCAAGAGACGTCGTGACCATTTAGCCAAGCACACAGGCAACCAGAACCTACATATTGGGTTCGGCCTCTCTGAACAGACCTTGGCGCAAAGTATTGGCGTCGCTATCGCCCGGCCAACTCGGATGCTAGCGACACAGCCTATCGTGCAGCTTATCGCGCTCTACATTGCCTACTTATTTGGACTCTTCTATCTAATCATTTCAACGTTCCCTACCGTTTTCAGCAACGTCTACCACGAGTCGCTCGGAATCAGTGGCCTTAACTACATCTCGCTCGGCTTGGGCTATATCGTGGGGGCGCAGGCCAACGCACATGTTACGGATCGGCTATATAAGCGCCTCAAGGCGAAGAGGGCTGACAACACGGGTTTGCCTGAGTTTCGGATCCCAACTATGTTTATCGGCTCCTTCATCATCCCCATTGGTCTCTTCTGGTATGGCTGGAGTGTCCAGACACGGCTGCACTGGATTATGCCCAATGTTGGTATCGTTATTTTCTCCCTGGGTTCTATCGTCTGCCTCCAGTGTATGCAAGCCTATATTATTGACTCGTGTTCTCGGTTTGCCGCCAGTGCTATGGCTGCCGCCGTGGTGCTGCGTAGTCTCGCTAGCTTTGGATTTCCCCTCTTTGCGCCATACATGTACAGGACGCTCGACTACGGCTGGGGGAATAGTTTGCTGGGGTTTGTAAGCATTTTGGTTGGCTTCCCTGCGCCGTACGTCTTTTGGACCTATGGTACCAAGTTGCGTGCCATATCCAAATATGCAGCAAACTGACAGACAAGAGAGTCTTGGCCTCGTGTCGTAGGCGCTCGCTGGCGTTCATGGTCCAGTGAGTCAACGTGTGAGTGAAGCCCAGTACCGGAGACAGAGTGGGATGAGTACCTAAGTAACTATCTTATAGGAGGTTATCCTATAACAGCTTATCCTATAAGAGGCTAGGGGGTATCCTATGAGAGGTTTTTAAATAGTAGGTTACCCTGTGGGAGGTTGTCTTATGGGGCTTGGTTGTACCCTCTGTTTTTACAGGTGTGAATCCTTGATCTCTTTTTATCTAGCCTGATTCTTAATCTTATATAAACTAGTATTCAAGCTATAATAGCATTGGTGTTGGGATAACAGTGGTTGGGCTGTACACACCCTAAAAGGAGTGGGTAAGCAGCAGGACTTGGCAAGGGAGTGCTTCTTTATTTGTTTTGTACGATGCTTCTTCTCCTTAGTTAGTTAGTCGTTATGCATTATCAATAAATTTGATCATCACCCAACTACCTGTACGAATATACTAAACAAAGCCCATTCAACAATTAGGCTATGCCTACTCTATTCGTATCGGTACTACTGTTGAGTCTTAGGCTATCGCGGGCCGTCAGCTAGTCTCACGCCGTCAAGCACTATGTGAAAATGCCATTGCCGTGTGACTCCGGCCTTCCACACACAAACACAAGTTGGCCGAAATGGGCAAGGATAAAAGCCACTTCTACGCCATGTCTTGACCGCAACACTTACTTCCTGGCAGCCAAATTCTTTTTCATTCCACATATCAAACACCACCAAATTCTATCTTACAAGCTTTACGAATACACACACAGTATGGGCGTCATCAACTCAAAGATGAGTGATACTCTCCCGAGAACTCGCAACAACGCCGGGGCAGTTCCCTCCAAGCATATAGAACCAGTTGTCTCCCAACAAGGAATCATCTACTGGGAGAGACTTTACAAAGAACGTTTCACCAGGCCGTTCATATTTTCCACTTCAACTCGGAGGCCACTATTTATTAGCTGCTTTACTTGGAAACCGACGCCAAATCCCCGCTGGGAAGAATATCTAGACCCAGACAATCCTTGGAATCGATGCAACCTGCGCTATACAGGCGCAACACCGGAACCTCTACAGGCAGAGCTTTCCAAGCGAACCAGACACGAGCTAAGAGCTAGCTATCATGATACCCTTGTGCATCGCGAGCTCCGAGGCTGGCTGAGAGAAGTATGGCTATATTACGGGGAGTATCTCCCACACGTTCCTTACTTAAAAGATGACATCGTGTTTCCTCCCGTAGGAGAAATTAAGAATGGACACCTGCTCCCCGCTCGCATCAGGGCCTATATCTTGGGTCACACTGACGAGGTTCCCACTGGCCACGACACCCTCTTGACAGAGAGACTCCAGCACATGGCACTGGTCACGGGGAAACATCTCGATGATCTTTTGCAAGCGCCTTACGAGAATTTTCTTCTCTGTTGGAGTTGGCTCAACCAAACAACAGCCCTTTATTTTGAACCGGTTTTCAAGGATTCGAAGAACTTTGATCAAATTGGACGTGCTCTCTTCTCAGCCTGGCGAGATGTCGACAAGTCAAGAGGAGAAATGCCTAATCTGCAACAGCGGCGTTATTTCGCAAATCCCGTGTTACTTCTTGGCGAGTCAAGACCTATCGCAGATATTATCACCACCCACAAACGCATGTGCGACGCTGTGGCTGATGAACAATCTAAGCCTATTAGTCTATGTGACTCCTACTCGTGGGTTGAGCATGGGGCTGAGATGGGTGTTGTGTACCGGTCAATTATAATTGTTGTCGACGATGCACGCTCCCAATGGGGACCCAGTGAGGCTGCGCGCCGCGATCACGTCTCTGAACAATTTAGCGTCTTGCTGGTCCGCACAGGGCAAGAAGAACAGCTGAGCGAACCCATCGACTTATCTGGTCTAGCCGAGTTGCCGCTGGGCCGGCACGAGGTGCTGCATGATAACCAGCAAGTAATCCGTGTCCGTCTACACACAGCAGTCCGCTTTATCATGGACCTCGAACGGCGCGAGCAGGAGCGCTGCCCTCGCCTTACTGCGATGAAGAGGGTACTAGATAACGAGACATTCTGCGATGCCGATGCTTTTGCATCCGATGCGCTCGCTATGGCTGAGAGAAATGGGAGCATTGATCGCACTGTTGATACTTGGAAAGCGGTCCGCAGGGCGAGGGCGTATATTGATGGTGAGCCCTTTTACGTGGAGCCGAAGCTTGCCGAGATGGACGAGTATGATTGTGACCTCTACGTTTGGTAGTTAGAAGTTCTGTCGTAGATTAACAGTAATCTTGACGCCCTTATTCAGGCGGCTACGTGAACAAACTTTCTTAGGACAGTGGCTTATTTTTTCTGCCTAGAATAGCGTAGCTAGACCTTACCTAGGGTATAGGGGTAACTAATTAGCTTTAGGTTACTTTATAGTTAAATATACACAAGTTACTTTTAGTGTGTTAGCTAAGCTTTAAAATGTGACTACTATAAAGGCTAGACCTGCCCTATATAAAGACTATATAGCTTTATTTCTAATTTAAATTTAGTAGATAAGTCTTAAGGTGGAAGATCTTAATATACTTAGACTTCTATAGAGTAAAGTAAGACCTAATAGTATTAAAGCCTACCTAGGTAGATATAAATTCTAAAAGTAGAAGTTTACTCTTAAATAGCTTTATAATATACTATTACTACTAAGAAAAGAAGTTTATACTATATTATATAGTTCCTTATCTCTAAGGCTATATTATTAATAGGGCCTAAAGAGATAAGAAATATATATTAAATTAATATAGTTAAGGATCTAAGTAAGTATATACCCTTAACCCTAGTAGAGTAAATTAAAGGTTAAAAATATATTAGATAGTATAGTGTGAATAGGATTAAGGAAGATATTAGTAAAGGTGTTCTATCTTATATAATACTATAAAATACTCTTAAAGCTTAAAATAAGTATAAAATTCATATTATTAGTAGTTAAAGTAGCCTTATAAATAGTTTACTTAGTACTCTTAAAGTAAAATAGTATAGTATATATATATATATATATAATAGAGGAACTTAAAAATACAAATAGTCGATAGTCGATATATATATATATATATATATATATATATATATAAGTAAGTATAAGAATTTCTTTAATTTTAGTAAAAAAAGTATAAGAAATTAAAGTTACTTACTTTATTTTTAACCTTTAAGTATTATAAATATAATATTATAAAGCTTTATATTAATATTAAGTACTAGAGAGGTATATAATAAATACTTATTATTTTATTTATTATTATTTAAAAGCTCTATTATTTCTATTTAAAGCTTAGATTAGTTTATTATTCTTAATACTATAATAGTAAGCCTATAATACTCTATTTGAATACTTAGTTAACTATCTAGGGGGTGTGTTATAAGTATAATAGGCTCTACTATTCTATAGCTCTATTAGGTATATAAGTAGTCTTTCTATACTTACTATTTATAGTTAGAAAACTAGTTAACTTGCTCTATTCGATCTGCCCTGCTCGGATTCGTGACAGCTGTAATAAATATATTTCAACTGACGAAGTACTTGAAGGTTTTGCCTACTATAAATGTCCCTGGCTAGTATAGAGATGCAGATGCATGTGGGTTTGTGGTGTGTGGGAAGGTGTTGGTGTGCGAGGGTACGCTCATTATTGTCTACATGCAACTATCTCCAAATGAGTCGCTCTCCAAACTTGAATACTGCAGACCTTAGCCCGTGCTGTCATCATGAGGATTCTCTTTCATTTGCCTGTCACATCTACATCACCACCATAATCGTCCAATGCTGCCTGGCCCCATTCCAGACTTTCCAACATGGTATTGCCAGAATCGCCCGCCAGATTAGCAAAGGCCTCCTCCCAGAATTCCTCATTGTTTTCACCATCGGGTCCCGTCATGTCAATATCATAGAACATCCCGTCGGCCAGACTCGGGTTGTTGAGTATGGTGAAATCGAATGTATCTGCTGGCGGCTGAGAATAAATGGGACAAGTGTTCGCCATGCGCGACGTAGGTGCCAGATCGACGGGTTGGGGAGAGCTTTGTGTTTCTGTACCGGTTTGTCTTCCCTCTCCCCCCATGCCTCGCATTAATGGATCGTGATGTGGCGAGAATTGTTCCGAGGAGGCCCAATCGAAACCACTGAGGTCAGATGGGCCTGGTCTCGACTCACCGGCTGATGTTGGCACGGCAGAGGGCAAGAATTGTGCTCGAAGGTGAGCTAGCAGGCGGTACCGAGCGGCAAGGTGACTATTCCCCCGACGTGAAATGCCACGTAAGAGGTCAAGGGCGGCGTTCATAGACTCAATGTCCTGCGCGTCAGTTGGGAAGGCGACGCAGACCATGACCAGCACCATGGCAGCTGAAAAGGCATAGTCAGAGTCCATGTAGCCATAAGTAGCCACCAGGTTCTTCTGCGCCGCAACCGTCATCATGTTGATCGTCTCCTTCGCCGCGTGGAGGCACATCTCGATCACGTTGATGGTAGTCTGGGTGAGGCCCTGCCGCCAATCACTCTCTTTGTCTGCAAGGCCGGCCTTGAGGCGCGCCTGCACGACGTGAAACAGCAGCGGCCGCGCTGTCAGGTGGATGCACTGAGAGTAGTAGAGTAGCGTCGATACAGACTCCCTGCTCGTATTGAGCTTGGTCGGCTCGAAGCGAAGCGTGTCAGGCAGCTCTTGTTGCCACTGAGACAGGGCCAGGACGATGCTCTGCACAGCCGCCATTAAGCTGGAGCCCGACTTTGGCCGGCGGCGGTAGATCTTGGTCATAATCTGGCCATTGATCTGGGATAACGTTGTGTAGTGCCTCAGAACGACAGCGGCACAGAATTCAGGCTCAGTTGGGAGCCTGGAGGGGAGCTCGACGCCAATGTCCTCATCTTGGATGGTGATCGGGTTCCCAGACTTGGCGCAGACGATGCGATCGAGGCTATACACGCTCCACCAAACCCGGCGCCTGTGCTCTTTTGCCTCCGCGTCAATGTTTGCAAGGGTTGGCTCTTGGTGAAGACCAAGGGTGATCGCCATGCGAAGGGCTGACCCGATGTACAAGGAGGACGCGTCAAGGCGGTTCAAGTTCTGCATGAAAAATCCCGCCAAGGCAAGGGTCTCCACGAATAGTACGCTCCCTTGCTCATGCAGGTCTGGAATAAGTTGTGGGACATGGGTGAAGTAGTCAAATCCGGGAGGCCCGTCATAATCAATCCATTGGTTGACCGAATACATTTTACCAAACGCCAGGATGACCAGCAATTTTGCATATTTGAGAGAGGCTTCTGGCTCAGCGATGTTGAGTGGTTTTTCATACGCCTCCTGAAGGAGTAGAGCAAACGCAGTCGGAGACACGAATGAAAATATAGTACCGATAAATGTATACTGTGCCGCGAATAGCTGACGTGCGATTTCAATGGGTGGCAGACGAACATGGCTTGCATTGAAGAGCCGCCTGGAAGGTAGTGCCGTCCGGTCGTAAAAGTCGGTATCGCAGTCGAGGCTTCTGTCGTCAAAATGAAGTGATGCCTTTCTTAGACCTCTGAGGAAGTGGTCGGAGTGTGCCGGACCTTTGAAACCTGAGCGATGGTCAGCTTTGGCATTGAACGTCAACGGGAGAGGTTTCAAACTGCTGGAGGTATTCGCGGAAATCTCTAAGCTTAGCTCTGAGAAAGCTTCGGGAAGATTGATGTGATCATCGTTCTCGTTGGATCCATTCTTCTCGGGGGGCTTCACAGCGCCGGAGTCACTTTGGACGATTCCGCGTTCAGCTTCCAGCCGGGACACCTTGGCTTCAAGCTCTCTGAGGTACCTATGCGGTGTGAGGTGGTGGTCAGATGGGAAGAGCAAAAGGCACGACTACACACGCTTCATTAATCGTTATCTTCCTGGCCTCCTCGTAAACACATTCAAATCCGGCTGCCTCGCATCTGGTGCATTTTGGACGATCCTTGGAGCAATAGGATCGTCGCTGTCGACACCTATGGCATCTGTGACGGCGTCAACGACTTAAACCGGAAACACGGCAGGATAAGATGCCTGATTAAGGTCTCCACCTCCGCCACTACGTTGGACAGGCATTCACTCACGCGACAGGTCGAATGACGGATTCCTCAGAGCCCTTGGAAGATCCTGTGGCGCTAAGCGATATTGTGGCCATGCCTCATAGGTCTAAGGAAACAGACTGGAATGACAGGGAGCTTGAGTGCGCCACAATCTGCTATTCGTCCATGCCGTTCATGCACTCGTTATCAGCCTTCCCCGCCGGGATTTGGTGCAAATCCTGAAGCAACGCCAGCGGACTCATGCAACTGTAGGAGTTTTGATGGTCCTCTGCAGAAACGCCTCTGAACGTGTATACGTATGGTATGTTGAGGGTAGTACTTAGGTATCGGGTCTTGCTGTCCAGAGGTGAAGGGAGAGAAATCCATTTCGTGAGCAAACAGGCCAGCCGACGTTAGCATCCGAACCAACCACTGCCCGTAACTTGGGAATCGCTGACTAACGGGCAAGTTGCCTTGCCCGTGGCACGTGGGCCGATAGCGGACCGACTGGGCTGACTACTTGTACTCCGTAGACTCCTCGTACTGGGAAAGGTTCCACGAGCTTCCCCTTTTATTTGATTCTCACGATGACAAGCACACTACGATCTATCTAGCTCAGACCTGATCGTGAAGTGGTCGGCGTCAAGTCTGTGTCCAATTGTTGCTGGTTCCCAGGCCCCAAGCACATAGAGTGGCCTGGACGGGGAGTTCTACTCGTGGACTTGACGGGCTCGCGTGAGGTGCTTCGTTCTGGACGCGCACAAAGGGTACAGCAGAGAATGAGGAGTTGAAGCTAACAATAACACGATATACCATTGTGTTAGGATATTCCACCCTTTATGCTGAGGCACCCCACAGGACTTACTCCAATCATCACGGCCAGCAGCTGGTGCGTGTAGACCAAAACAATGGTGGACCAGGCTCGACGGGATTGAGTTAGTCGGGCCCGAGTCGTGATGTGACTACGGGTTGGATGTTTCTGACTCGGGTGGGTTACTCCACCAGTTGCAGGAGAAAAGCCCATAAGCCGATGCGGGCGTGGCAGTCCCGAGGTGGAGGCCCGCCGTCGCCCGAGACCCTATGGGGCCGTGATACAACATCACCAGCCGGTCAGTGGGTAGGGAACGAATTGAGCACATGAGAGGGACAGTCACTTTGCAAATAAATGATTAGTCTCACGCCAAGTAGATATTGGCGAGAAGAGTCTTCAAATAGCAATTCGTAGTCGAACACTGAGACACTTACAGGTGAAGTAAAGTTGGGTTGCTGATCATTGCCCTAAACAATCTTTAACAAATCCCTTGTTCCCGTAACTTTGCATACCCAAAAATGTCCGAACACACACCCCTGCAGATAACCATCATCGGAGCTGGCATTGCTGGACTCTTTGCAGCCCGCGTGCTCCGAGAAAAGCACGACGTCACCGTGCTGGAAAGGTCAGCCGGCGGAAACGAGGTTGGCGCAGCCATTACTCCAGGACCCAACGCGACCCGAATCCTCGACCAGTACGGCTGGGACCCCAAAAGGTGCGGTGCGCTCGTCCTTGAGGCGGCTCGCACGTTCGACCATAACGGCACTCTGGTCCAGGAGTCTTCCTTGACCCATATCAAACAAACCTTCGGGAGTAATTGGCATGTTGTCCACCGCATCGACCTGTGGAATGAGCTGCTCCGGCTGGCAACAGCTCCGTCGGAGGAGCTTAGAATAGGTGGAAAGCCTGCAGAGATCAAGTGGCGCGCGCAAGTTGAGGACGTGAACACAGACAGTGGGGATGTGAGACTGGGGGACGGCACCGTTATTCCATCGGACCTCGTCATTGGTGAGATCTCCTCTTTTCTTTCATTTGTTTTACTTTTCTATTCTTGTTAGTCTGCGAAGGTCCTTTCGGTACAGTTGGTATTTTTCAAACCTCAGCGCGGCTGTATTAACATAGAGACAACCATAGGCGCAGACGGCATCAAATCTATTACCCGCCACCTGGTTGTAGGCAGAGAAGGTGATCATCCAAGAGCTTCAGGCGCCTCTATGTTCCGCTTCGTGCTCCCGCGAGAGGCCGTCCCTATGACTGATGCTTTGCCAACCACCACTACTCCACCGGTAGAATTGACCGTACGCATGGCCACTAACGAGTCGAAGAGGACGGTCGTTTCCTATCCTTGTCGGAATCACGAGCTGCTCAATGTCGGATGCATTGCCCCCAACGCCTTAATCAATTTGCCGCCTGCAGACTCATGGGTGGCCCCAGGTGAGCGGGCTGATCTGCTGAGAGTCTTCGGTGATTTCTATGATCGGCCTCTGCTAGAGTATGTGTGTTCCCGAATGTTCCCTTGTTCGGCTCGAACTAGAGCTTACTCCATCGTGTGCGCGTCTAGAAAAGCGGAGAACATAAAGCTATGGGAGCTTAGAGATCACGACCCCTTGCCTACATACATCAAGGGGAGGCTGGTCCTAATCGGCGATGCGGCCCACGCCATGACTCCTCATCAAGGGCAAGGCGCCTCTCAGGCGATCGAGGACGGCGAGGGACTCGGCCTCTTCACAGATCAAATTGCCAGCCGACAGACTGTCCCAGACATTCTGCGAGATCTCGATCGGACGCGACGGATAAGAGCTTCCAAGGTGCAATTAATCACGCGCAGTGTGCACGAAAACATCAGCCCGGAGGTCATGTGGGAGAATCAAAAGTACAACTTCACATATCGAGGAATCCGCGATCTTCTGGCCAAGCAAGATGCTGGACAGGAGATCTGATATGCCGGTGCAGATAGTGACCGTTGGCAGTACAGTGCATATCTTGGTCCGTATAAACGCATGTATATATATAACGACCACTTGGATTGGGGGATCCATTTGTATATGTTCGACCGAGGGTGCGAAAATGCATTCAGTCTGTTCAGCGACGGTTGATATTGGATCACCACATAATTCGTTGCATTTTGTCTCGCCTATTCCTATCGAATGATTTCGTTCTCAGTCCATATCAGCGCTGCTCGGGTGTTCGCTATTCAACCATGGTATGTCTTCACCATGGGGTAGTAAGCTCTTATGGAACATCCTCCAAAAATTACCTTCCTATGAGATGCCCTCTGGATTCCCTGTGAATGGACACTTCCTTGTGTAATGATGCTCTATCTACGAACCTTTTTGAAAGTTGATCATATAAACCTAGAACATGCTTTAGCTCCACGCTACGATAATTCACCACTATTTTTCCGGGTGTGGTGGTGGTCAGGCAGCGCTGCGTATAACAGACACAAAGCGTATGCGGCTCCTTCCGTTGGATGACTTGAGTTGGCGCTGTTTTTTAAGTTCTACGTTGGGGGAGGCGGGGGAATAATAAAGCCCGTTATTGGCAGGTGATGGGCAGCCCGAAAGTCAAACATTACTAGCCCGACCCACTGCCGGATCCGAGGTCATAGCCGAAACTTCTGGCCGTGCACTGTGACTCCATAGACTCGCCCACTATTCGTTGCCCCTTTCCTCCACTTCGGCATCACCTACTACAGCTTCTACGGCAGCATTGTATGCTTCGACATCGACTGCTTGTTCCTACTCTCGGTTGCCCAACCTCCCGCCACCTTTCTGCGAAAGAAAAAGGTCCGCGGGTCATGCCGAACGACGCAGGCGGTGACAACGCTGGCGACATTATTAGCCCAGCCCCATTCCAATGCTCGCACTGCCAGCGGGCGTTTTCGAGACTCGACCACCTCAGTCGACACGTGCGAATCCGTACATAGTCTTCCATCTTTTTCTTTTCGCTATTAGCTGTTGCAAATGGGCGCTAATTACCTTCCAAGACACACAGGAAAAGCCTTACCCTTGTCGTGTCTGTGGCAAGAGATTTGCCAGGGCGTAGGTTCTTTCGACGTTACTACGCGTTCCCGTTCATTTGCTCTTCCCATCTTGCGTCTTGCCTTGGCTGATACAGCCACAGTGATCTTGTGAAACGACACACAGCCCAGCATGAGGCCAGAGCACTAAGAAACAATAATGCTGCTCGTGCTACAACTTATCATCCGGGCCGCAGAGTCGTCCAGGCTTGCAAGGCGTGCGCCGCGTCAAAGTTAAAGTGTAGTGATGGTAAACCCTGTTCTAGGTGTGTGCGCAGAGGTGTCAACTGCGAGACCGACGACGTGGTGTCGTACTCTGGTGTCGGCAATGGGCTGGAGCCTCAGAGAACACCAAACCAGATATCGAACGAAGTCACCAGTGAGGAGCACGGCAGCATCAACGTCCGCGTATCAGAGTCGCTGGGGCCTGAAATGAGCAATGGGACAGCCACGTCTGGGCACGGAACAGCTTCACTGCAACCTGAGGACATCGAATCACAGCATACGAGGGACCAGCAAGTCTATGTGGCGTCCACCTTTGCGCATTCACAGGAAGACACCCTTTCAACGGTGGCGGGGACCATCGCCTCCCAAGATCAGGCAGAACAGACGGCCGACTTCAGCCTTCATAATCACAACATGTCTGAACAGCATCTACTCGAGCACGAGTCAGCTGCTCGAAATTACTGCGACGTATTAAGAGACATACTCGGCTCCTCAGCCGCGTCCCCTGCGGCCGCGGCAGAAGTGTTGTTCGACGACACAGGAGATGACATCTGGGATCAGTTTCTGGATGCTGGCCAACCGTTCGCCGATCTAACCGGCTTCTCGTTCATTGACCTGGCTCCCTTCGACATGGATACCGGTCTGAACACAGGTGTCAGCGCTATACGTCAGGAACATGCCGCATCCTTCGAACAGTCAGCCCCTGCTGCTACAACTCAGGCATTCCATGTGTCGGGATGGAACTGGGGACCCAGCCCCACCGACAATGAATCCGCCGAAACGACAAATCTCATCTTGCCTCCCGGTCTTCCCAGGCCTGAGTTACCACAATCACAATTGCCAACTCCAAATCATGACGTCGTGAAACCGGAAGACCGTAACCGTTTGCTTTCGATGCTGCTGAAACATTGTGAAAAGGATCAGTGGGTTCGAATTGCCTCGACCTTCCCTTCCGTGCACTTTCTTAGTCATTTGATTCAAGTCTTCTGCGACTTCCAGGGGAGAATTACTCTCCCGTGGCTTCACCTGCCCACTATAGGAATCAAAGGCCTACGGGTTGAGTGCTTGGCAGCGATTATAGGGACGGCAGCGTGTTTTTCGCTGAACCGGTCCGTGCAGCGTTTTGGCTATGTACTGCCAGAACTTGTGCGATTTGCTGTCATTGACCAGGTTGGTGTATTTATTTCAAGCCTTACGAGTCCGCTACTGTGGGATGTAAAGACTAAGAGAAGTGGCAGTGGTGCCAAGACAACAGCACTTCCCGAGACTTGCAGCTGCTCAACTCTATGCGTAAGTCATGATTTTCTCCTCGTCTAGATTTGACTTTTGCCACACTGACTTCTCAATGAGCAGTGACTGCAACGACCCTTCAATCGTGGAGTGGCAACAAGCGTCAAATGGAAATCGGTGAAGGCAACTCCCTCACCGCCATCACTGTAAGCAACAACCTTTAGTTATCCAAATACTCTTAGCACTCAACTTCCTTTCACTCCACTAGATCATCAGACGTTCGCGCTGGCTTCGGAAAGATCATTACAAGGCAATCCATCCGGATGCCGACGATCAGGGCATCGAGCTCGATGCGAAGTGGAGATTGTGGGTAGAACAGGAGTCAAAAAAAAGGTATGGGTGGCGTCCTACGTGGATCTTGACAGTCATGTCACTGACATCCATCTCGGGCAGACTAATATACAGAGCTTTTTGCTTGGACGCACAACTGTCCATGACGAACCACGTCAACCCGCTCATGTCCTACGCGGAGATCCGTGTTTCATTCCCTGACTCGAATTCGATGTGGAGGGCCACGACAGCCGAGGGATGGAAGGCAGCATGGTTAAGTCATGAGAGTTCTCACGCGAGCCATGGTCTGAGTCTCCTCGACGCTGTGCGGATTTCCTTAAGCCAAGCCGCGCATCCCAAGGTTGACTTTGAAGCGACCCTTTACACATTGTATGGGTTCTGGGGTCTCGTGTGGGAGCAACAGCAGTTCCGAGAGGCAATGCAGTCAGGTGAAATGACTGTAGATGAGCTACACGACACACCGAACTCGATACTGACAGCCCGACGGGAACCTCTATTAAAGGCCCTCGGCATCTTCCGCGAAAGGCTGAACTCACCGGACGACAAAGAAAGAACGGTTTCGTCTGCAGAACCAATGTTGCTGTTGGAATACCTGAGCATGGTGCTGCATGTTCCGATCCAAGCCGTCCATGCCTTTGCCGGACGGGACGGTGAGCGTGAAGCGCGGCGTGTATACCCCTTGCTACAGGAGTGGGTGCAGAGCAGGGATGCAAGACAGGGCATATGGCACGCCGGCCAGATCGTAAGATACGCAAAGGTCCATCAAAGTAGGGACATGCGCGACCTACGTGTCGTGCTCGTGTATCAGGCGAGCATCACTCTCTGGGTCTACGGGGTCATCTTGAAAGCATCCCGCTCACCGGCTCGAACACATCCTGCAGGCGACGCTGCCCGTGATGGAATTGTATGGCTTGACGGCGGAGAAAAGGATGCCGCAATGCGGAAGTTCATTACTATTGCCGAGGGAACGCCTGCTCTTCACGGCGGTGTTGATGGCTTGGTGGCTGAGGGCTCAACTTGTCTCGTGGAGGATGCTAGCTCAACCATGAGCATGATAATCCTCATCCTGCGCAGGCCTATCGACACCGTAGATGGGGCTCAGCTTGGTCTGGTGGAGAGTATGACAAATCTGATGGGGGAGATTGCCAAGGTCGCCGATATTCTGTGAGCATTGTTCTATTTGTCTGGCTCCACGGCTTTGGCATAGCACGACCGTGTAGTTTCTCATGCAGTAATCCCATCAACTGGCCAATAAGGGCAACGATACTCACCCGGGCATCAATTGAACTGCACCCGCCTGGCGCCTTACTATCTCATCTAAGAGCCCTCCACGAAGTAAAGCCTGTCCATCCAGCGTAGCCCACACCCAACGTCACCATGCCCATCATCGGCAAAATGTAGACCATCGCACCAAGTATAATACCCTGCTCAAAGAAGCCCCAAGCCCCAGATTCCGGCTGACCAGTTGGCTTCAGTGGCTTCCGCGCGACTTGGTCAATGAAGTCCGCTTTCTCACAGAGATGTGAAACAAGGTGGGTCTTTGGGCCCACCACGGCCTCTGGGCTTGGCAACTCGAACATCTCACGCGTATATCGCTCGCTCAGTTTCGTTGGGTAGTCTCTTGGGGACATTGGTCCAACTGCGTCACTGATGCTTAGTTCTTTGGTATCCGAAAGGCTTCTGGGTACATGAGTGGGTTCAAGTGCGGTCTTACCACTCAATTGAGCTGGGATGTGATTCAGGTAAGTGGCTCTGTTCTCGATGTACTGAGAGAGGTACTTTCCCTCGCGGCCTTTGGCGAATAGGTAGAGTGCCCCAATGGGCACTGTTCGTTGTGCTCCGGTGGCGAGGAAGTCGATTGCGTCGTCAAGGCTTGTGATTGTGATGTAGACGATCAACCGATGGCCAGCCAACTTGCGAGATGCTACCGAGCAGTCCCTGTTGATAGCTAGACTGTTAGACCCTGGTATTCATCAAAATATAGTGTTAGATGAGACACTTGCCTATCTCTAGCGAGCAGAACACCCTTTGACGAGTCGCCACGGACGAACATGGCCCGCCCTGCCTTGACTTCCCCATCAACTAGTGTGTCTTCAGTATCTTTCAGGAGATCACTACGTCTTCTCGGTTTTGATTGACCATCAGTGAGTGTTCCACTGGACCCAGTCTCTTCCAGTGCTCGGCCCAGCACTTCTCGGAACTCTTCCTCAACAAATTCGTTGACGAGTATCAAATCCACGGCATAGCTGCTGGCACCACCAAACATCGACCTGGAGGCCACAATCTCCCGAGCGGCCAGACTTGTGTCGCCTGTCCTGTCAACGACGGCGATGTTCCGATACTCCGGTGATCGAAGTACTCTCTGGGCCTGGAAATCGTGATTCGTTCCGGGCTTCTGGTCAACAACAACGCATTGGGCGAGGAATTCCGCGGGTGCCCGAGACGACACCACGCCGAAAGCTTCCTGGTCTAAGGACTGTGCGATGACATGCCTCAATAATACAGGAGTCTTTTGCACTGTACTCTCTAGCTGCCAAGAGAATAAACATTTAGCTTCGTATGTCTCATCCGCCAGTTGCGAATTGTAAAGCTGCACAAAAGAAGCCAGGGACAGACCTCAATGACCACACAGCTCCCAGCCTCAAGCGCCGCACTCACTACGCTGACCACGTTGTATAATAAATTCAATGAGTTTGGTATCACATAGGCCAAGGCTATTGGTTTTCGTCGGCTCTCATTGCTCTTGCCCTGGGCAAGACTGTATTCTGAATCGAGGTCTTTTTCAAAGTCCAACAAATTATAATGGTTGCGGAGTTCAATGAGGGCGCTCGCAAAGACGACTTGAGCCTCTGCTTTGGTGCATCCGTCGTCGGCTTGGGTAGCCTCAAGCAGAGCGTCGTGATGTCTGACAAGGGTCGCATGAAAAGAATGGAAAAGACGTTGCCTGACTCGAACATACTGCAAGCGACCGTCTACGGCTCCACCTGATACGCGAGAGAGAACAACTGCGTCAGACATCGTAAATATTTGTGTGATGGTAGACGAGTTCTAGTGTTTTCTGACCGCTTCTAGGTGACTGTGGAATCCAAGGAATCGCTTGGTTGTGGGTCAAGGTGTATATATAACTTGCCAGCTACCCCATCTCGGACGGCTGATGTGCGCATGCGAGATACTCAAACCGAACCTATTGACAGCTCTTTGCCTTGGGAACTCTCCGGGGTGGAGGCCCAATCCACCGTCACAACAATATCATGTTTGCTACAATTTGGTATCTCCCTACTCCCACACGCCGTGAAGGACCGGAAATTACGATGGTCCATGGTGCTCAGATGCCGCAGGGTCAAATGAAGTTTCTCGCGGCAGACCCTTCGTCCTGCCTGCAGTCGGGACCGCTCGGGTTGGAACGTCGGCATAGCACGCTTCGTGGCTGACCCATTATGCTTCCATCTTTCCGGCCGAACACAGACAGGGTCTCGCTAAGACTTGATTATGACTTGTTCGATCCACATCAAGCAAGTGTCCGACCGAGATTTGCCATGCCTCACAATAATGCCGAGGTTGGAGACGGGGGCCGAGTTTCTCTCCACACTGTTCCGAGCAGCCGCCCGCATTTTTCCCGAACGCGGCCTGCGACACGGTGTCTGCCGCCGTTCAGTCAACGACGGTCCATGGCCATGGCCAGAGCACGGCAGCAGGAATATTGCTCGGGGATATGATTCGGAGACCGTCTTCGGCCCCGCCTGCAACGCATAGTTGATACACTGAGGCCATATCAATTCAGACCGACCGAACTTGGGAGTCTTCTTGTTCCAGTGCTCGTGTCTGCGTGGCTGCAGCCCTTGGTAAATCCAACAAGTTGCGCTTGAACCAGAGCCGTTTGAAAGTCGTGCGTTGCGCATCATCATCATTACCTCTTCCAGTATGTCCTCCACTTCTACAGCCACTGCCGCGACTCGGTCCGGGCGAATCACGACCGGCGATATCGAAACCATCCCTATGAGAGGAGACCTCCACAACCATAGAGACAATATCATCAAAATGGAAGACCAACCAGAAGATGAGCCTGAAGACGCATATCTACCTGCAAATCACGGTGCCACAGGCCGTGAGACCGACATAAACCCCCCAAGCTGGCCAACAGACCACCGTCGAATGGCACCCTACCGTCAGCCCACGAGAAATCCAAACTGGGATGCAATAGGGGGGCCATTGCCGGTGAGAATATTCATGTGGGACATGTTTGCTGGTTGTCAGTTGCTACAAGTATGTCGTGACGTCTGAGTTGCCATCTCTTAGTGCTCATTGCTAACACTCTGTCCTAAGTGGGGATACTCAGTGGCAAGGGCTACTGGGTTACATGACCGTGGATATTGTATGTACAAAATCGGGAACGAGTGGTGACGCTTGTAATTACAATAGCAATCTTCTTTGTCACGAATCGATATACTGTGCAATGTTTGAGTCACTAGTGTCTACGGACTATTTATAATCTTTGAGTTCGTCTATTAAGCTAGAACAACGGTGAGTTCCCTAGAAGGGCAAGGCAACATATCTTTAAGACAGAAACAGTAGGGTTCTCTATATGGAAAATTCAACAGTGACTTTCTAATTACCTAGGTAACTTCTGTATATTAGTATTCTACGTCCTACATGGTTCGGGTGCAGCCTCCGTACTTGCGGGTGTGAATACCCGATCTCTATCTTCTAGGATCATTCGAAAAGCATTAAAGCATATATTGGTGCTCTGTATTCGATTAACAGCCAATACAAGGCAAATATTCATGGCTGTTCGAGTCGATCTGGCTCGGTATCCCGCCGTGCACCCCACTCATAAGCTCGGAGCAAAAGATACAGCGTCTCTAGCCTGGGCACATCTACTCTTTTCTCCTTCGCAACATGCACCACGTTACCGACGACAGCCTCCACCTCTAGCAGCTTACCAGACAGCATGTCAGCCATCATGCTTGGCTCCACTCCAGGCCAATGCCTCGCTTTATTTCGCGCCACCTGCATATTGATCGTATCCTCATTGACATGGTTGCCATACCCAGAGGCTGCAGCAACCTTGACCACTTTACGCATGGACTCGACCACAAATGCCTCCCCAAAGGCCCCGGAAGCATGAAGGAACTCCAGATCCCGGCATCGAGAGAGTGCACAGATTGGGTTCCAGGTGGCATTCCCTACTAGCTTAGTCCACCGCTCAATTTGCACGTCTTCGTGGACCTGAACGTCGGCACCAGCCTCCTTTAACAGATCCGCGAAGCGTTCCGTGTTGCGACGATCGAGGGGTGTGGCGTCATTTACTGGATAGACACCAAGGTGCAATTTTTGTGTCTCAGTGTGGGAAAATACACCTGGGCTGAGTTGTGAAACAGGCATGTAGGTGACCCCGGATATGATAGTATTGTCTGGAAATGCTTCTCGGTAGATGCGTTCGTTGCCAATCCCATTCTGGATGATGACGATGCTGGTGACGCCTGTGCGAACAGCGGGCTGAATGAGATATGGTGGAGACCGGGACTTGTCTGTGTCGGTGACAGACTTTGTGCACACAAGTATGTAATCAAACACCATGCTTGGCGTCTGTCGGTCGACTGCCTCTTTTACAGACTTGACTATCGTTGGGCAGAAACAGTGTGCCCCAAAGATAGCCGACTCGATGGAGAAGCCGTTCCGTTTAGCAGTCTCGTATGTCGAGCGGCACACACATGTTACGTCTGCGCCAGCTTTTTGGAGAAGGAAGGCGTACATGACTCCGACACTTCCAGTTCCAAAGATCAGTATTCGTGCCATGGGTCAGGACCTTGTATTCGCCAAAGCAAAATATTGGTATGCTTGAGGGATATGAGCTGCCCAGGTGGAGGGTGGAGAACAAAAGGTGCAATCTGTAAAACGCACTGGCAATGGCTGTATCAATGAAATGAATTGTATGAAAGGTCTGTATGCCTTCGATATGTATACGAATCAAGAGCGAAACCACCTGTATGCGAAATTGACTCTGCTCAACCTGCCGCCCTTGGCTTGAGCGTCCTGCCTACCGGCCGCAACATTCGGCTCGGGTGTAGGCGGGCCGCCGGAAATCCCGTGCATGACAGCGGTAAAATGAGTGTAGTGTTCAAAGCATCAATGGGCCTGTACACCATTCTCATGCGTTTTAAGATACATTCTCCGTCCAGAGCTGAATACAACTGTCAGTTGGGCAGTGAAGCACCGAATTCCCTTGACTTATGGAACCAGAACATGAGATAGATCGATAGGGTACATCTGTTGCCGTTGCCAGCCTGCTTGCATCGTACTTCATACTTAGTACTAATGGTTGGTTCTCGCAAGCCAGTCCTGTGGATATGAAGTACAAATCTGGATAAAAAGAAGATTCATCACGCATCCCGCACTCTTCTTACGCCTAGCCTGCAGCTGCCCACGCTCTCGGCCACTGCCCAAGTGTGAACTGGGACTCGCATTGCGTCCGCTGTACCATGGTTAGCAAATGTTGATAAACGGGCATTGCTCGCTAGGGGACATGACCTACCAGTTCCCAGGCCTCCGCGCCCAGAATCGCCTTTGACCCCCTGTCTTCCGGTTCGCCGATGGCACCAGCAATGAAGCATGCAGAGACATAGTGTTCGTCCGTGCCATGTGCCTCGCGGAAGTACGGGTTTTTCATAAGCCGTGCGATACCGCGGCGCAGCTCCGGACCCCCGCCGTTCCTGCAAATGACGTCCTCGAGCGACTGTCGGAACTCGATACTGTCCTCGTCCGGGGGATGCTCCATGGCGAAGTTGTCCTTGTACTTGAGCATGTAGGACCACTCCGCACGGTAGAGGTTGTGGGTACCACCCCCCGATCCTATGAATAGATATTTTTCGCGCCGCAGGTCCCTCAAGGCGGTCCCGAGGCGCGTATGGAAGACTGGGTCGAAGTAGCTATTCTGAGAGATAATTGTTGTGGGTGGGCACTTGTCGCCGAACAAGCCGATGAGGATGGGGAACGTGTCAATCATCCATTCGAATTTTGGGTCCTCCTCGGCCTCAAATCCCGCGGCCTCGAGCATCTTGATGACACGTCGCGATGTCTCAAGATCTGGATTCGGCTTCCAGTCCGCCCAGTGCTTAGGATGTGTGTTGGTCAGGGGCATGAAGCCCGGGGAAGGATTGGTGGCGACCTTCACCTTCTCGCCCTCCGAGTTCCAATGGGCCCCCTGCTCCATGGGGTCCTTTCAGCATCGATATAAAAAAGAGAGGAAAACAAGAGTCAAAATTTCTGGCCTACCATTATGATGACCCCTTTGACTCCATGTCGTATCGCGTCCTGTCCCAGCTTTCTCCAATAATCGCGGATTCTGGAGTCTTCCCCCAGCAGCATCGTCGTGCCGTGGGACAGAAAGTGAACCGGCGCGAGCTCTTTAGGCTGTCAGCAGGCGTCGAGAAAGATGAACGGATAACTTACCTGCCATCGTATGACTTTGGAGGATTCAGGACGTCGATGCTTAGACAACGGTACAATCTATTGATTTGAGACTTGACTACAGCGTGCCCTGATCACTGTTCCTAAGTCATGTGGCAGAACCAAATTGTCGAATCAGATAGCCTAGGGTATTTTCCTGGATCCAATGGCCCCTAAATACCAAAAAGACGCCACTAAGACGTACGGGATTGGGTATAACATGGGATTAATATTGATATACAACCTCGGAGTCATGCTCATCATGCGTATACTCCGCTCGGCCTACACAGCCTACCTAGGTCTGTATTTCATGTTCATTTCTGATTCACTTCTGAGGCACTAGAGAGATTCGGTGTTACTACTAGCTTCCAGACCGACCTACTTGGATAATGCGGGCCCGATGTGAGACTGTGACAGCCCCCTCACCTATCCCGAAACCTTGCACCCCACCGACCGATCCGGCTTACCACTCGGCGCCCATCAGTGTGTAGAAACGACCGCGGGAGCTATTACTCCATTACACAAGAGTTACACCAGTAGTTTGGTCCGAGTCTGACGTCCGAGTTCCAGGAAGTGTCGGTGCTTAGCCTGTGAAGCTTATTTAAGTTACTCCTAGTAGGTTTCTTGAAGAGATCTTAGACTAGATATTGCGTAATTATTGGACTTCCAACAAAGCTTTCATTGTACATTCACATTGGCTGCCAGATTTCTAGATTATCCAGATCACTATTTTTGACAGTACAACGCCATGCCTAACTCAATCAGACATGATCTTCTCACGGTTGACGAGACCTCATTCCCTTACATTTTGGAGCAGAATGTGACAGTGACCCCCAAGACCATCTCGAATGGTGGGCTAATTCGGTGTAACGTCTACCGGCCTAAGTACGTGGACCGAGTACCTGTCATCGTCACCTACGGGCCATACGGGAAGGACACGCATGCCTCAGAGTAAGAAGTTCCACACCTGCCATCCGATCTACGCCGTAGTACCAGAACTGACATGAGAAATATAGGTTCATGCCCCATTCCTACGAGGACATGAACCCCAGCCAGAAATCCGAACACTCGTGCTTCGAGGTTCCCGATCCCAAGTATTGGACCGCGCAAGGCTTTGCTGTAGTGCGCGCCGACGAGATCGGTAGCGGCCAGTCGCCAGGATTCTTAAACCCCATGTCGGCACAAACATCGGATGCCTTCGCAGAACTCATCGAGTGGTGCGCCGACCAGCCATGGTCCAGCGGCAAAGTCGGGCTACTCGGTATCAGCTACTACGCAGGCAGCCAGTGGCGGGTGGCCTGGATGCGGAGTGCTTGTTAGTAAATAGAGCGGGAGGGTCTTGCTCCTTTCAAGAGGCCCAACCCGTCATTCTCTGGGATACCTTCCACAAATGGGGTGAGTGTTCCGGTGAGGCCCTGCCCGCGTAATGCTCGCCGAACAAGGTTTCCCTTCCCTTTTCGTCGATACCAAGGGCTGGTGCCGCTTCCACGGCGTCATGCTCCCCGTCATTGCGGCAGTGCTCCTTCCATTTCCAAAATAGAAGTCGTGAGAGTGTTGTTTCGGTGCAAACATGCTTCCTCGTGTACTGTTCGTCGTGAATTTGGTCCCGTTAATTGTACCAGCTCTGTGTGTTCGAATTTATTCGCTTCTGGTTGAGATCGCCCTTGTTTGACAACTTTCTGAGATAGCGTGTAAAATGAGTCAACAATACGAGGATGCAATCGTGCGCGGACGCAGGCTGCATGAGCAGCAGAAAAATTCGACCTGGTATACCACCGGCCCGGCTCCCGATATGAGAGCCAATTATGATGTCCTCCCAGGCGAAGTGAGAACCAGAGATGTAGAGAAGATTGAGACACTCCTACACGAGGAAAATATTCCAGCAATGAAGCTCATGTGGGTTGAGGTCGAGAGTCGACAAGTTGGGTACGGACATGGCGTTACGTGCTTTACTCGCGTCCATGCCAAATCTGGAGTACTCGTTGTGGTGGAAATCGACAAGAGCCGGGATAAAAATGAACCTCCCAACAGGCTCCACCAGTCTGAATTGCTGTGGCAGAGTTTCGCGTAGCACGCGAGGCTCACCAAGCAAAATACGAGCAACCTTCGGATTATACTCCAAGATACGGTTGTGAATACCAAGAGCAAGGACTTGGTGAATGAGGCGGAACTTACCTCTTCGCATACCCGGGGCAATGAAAGAGGATACCGTGAATATACGGAAATCGACAGAGGATTCTTCGCAATCTTGGGATCGGAGAATGGTGGCCCAGTTATGCATATGTTGATTGATCACAAACAACATATAGGACTACGATACGTGGAGAAAGTCGTGGTTCGTGAACGGGATTCACTACAAGAGTCCCCTTACTTTTATTTCGTCCTCTCCGAGAGACGAGTCCCTTCAACTCCTGCCAACCTTCATCTTCCAGACTCCGATTGATCCGCCCAAGACACATCATTTTCGCGGCCCCCCGCAGGCTGCCCGACGGCCCCGTGGCCTAGCTTGTATCATTCCATATGAAGGCATGGCTGATTATTACCGTGATCGGTTGGAACCTTTTCTTCAATTCTGGATGGGAAAGCATGCGAGGCTGAATCAGTACGGCTATCCTGGACGGTCCAAGATCCAGCGGGGCCCGGACACTATCGAAGGTGACCTCAGTGAAGAGGAGCTCAAGCAAAACAGAGCAGACCAGGATATCGACAACCTGCACTCTTTCTTCCGGGACGATGAGTACTACGCCTCTCGGGACTATAGCCTCGAGGACATTGAGGTGCCCCTGTTGTCATTCGGCAATTGGAGCAACATCGTGGTTCACCTTCGTGGGAACATCGAGGGCTATGTGAACGCGGGGTCAACCCACAAGTTCCTACGGGTGGGAAGCGGCCGCCACGATCTGCCTTTCTACTCTGACACAGAGATTGAGGCTCAGCGTAGCTTTCTCTTTGCGTTCCTCAAGGACGATGATTATGCTGGTTGGACCAAAGGGCAGCAGCCAAAGGTAACATACCAGGCTCGGAAGGGTCCTTTCGATTACAAAAGCCTCGAATCTGCGAGAGGAGATATCTACTCGTGGAGGGTCGCGCCGGAGTGGCCACTTCCGAACACCACGTATACTAAATACTTTCTCAGCCCAGATCTGTCATGGAGCCCTCAAGTGCCCGCGGTACAATTCCACGACAGACTCTCCTACCAAGCAATGACGAAAGAGGAAGATAAGATCTTCCACCGCTTTACTACAGCTCCGTTCGAAAAGGAAACCGAGATCACGGGTCACATCGTTGCCCACGTCAACGTTTCCGTGACCCGCACGCCTGGGGGTGTTGTGCCGAAGGACATTGACGTATTCGTCACGATGCGCCAATGGGACGACACCGAGGCCAACGAGAGAGTGTTCACAGGAACTATTGGAGACGCTGCTGCGCTCACCAGGGGATGCCAGAGAGTGAGCTTGCGGAAGGTGAACAGGGAACACCCTCGCCACCGCGAATACCGCCCTCACCGCGACTACTTCTCCACAGATGTTTTGCCCGTTATTCCCGGCGAAATTTACCCCATTGACATTGAAATATTGCCTACCAACGTGGTCCTCTTGCCTGGCGAGCGGCTCTCTATTGAAATCAGTGGTGGAGACACCGGCGGCGTTGGACCGTTCACACACGAAGGCGGAGAAAGGTAAGTCAGGAGAAAGGTAAGTCAGCCATATTTGCTAATGTTGAACATCGAAAGACTGCACTTGACAAGATGAATAATTACTGACTGTGGCTATAGGACCATGGAACGATTTGGCGGAGTGAATCACTTGCATTTTGGGCCAGATTATGTGAACTACGTGACTCTTCCCATCATTCCGGCGTAAATACTTATTAGAGATAATACAACTTCCTTTCAAAATACCTACGTCTTACAAACTCACCCAAATGTCTTAGTTCTGAGCAAAACAGGTGGTCTAAGGATCAGCACCGAGAAGAATTCCGCAATTCATCCACCTACTTATCTACTAGATGATCTGATTTCTAAGTAACTTACCTTGACTTGTAAAGAGGTGTCATCTATAAACAGTATGAAAATAAAAGTTTAGAAGTAACTAGCACGTTATCCACCATATCGATCTGTGGAATAAGCTGCTCTGGCTTACAACAGCTCCGTCGGCGGGGCTCGGGATAGGTGGAAGGAGTGCAAATGTGAAATAGTGTGCGCAAATACTAACCACAACCAGCCCGCTAACATTACAACAACACTCAGTTTAATGCACAGCATGATCCTGGCAGGAGCAGGCCTGACAACTTGGTCAATGTCCATGATACTTTGAACAGTATCTTATCGCATGATGTCTTCGGTGAACTTTGGCCTATTGCTGCGGGGTCCCATTATGCCCCTTGCGCCGCTCCCTGGATCCGCGCAAATCACTGGCATGTTCAGTAGGGCCATCTGGAACTGTCTCTGAATCACACCATAACCCTCAGGACGCCTTGTGTTGTGCGCTTAGCGCTGACTGTTTCCATGCCGCCAAGGGCCGTGTATTGGCTTTATTGGCCGGACGTCGGTGCGATGACCTCGCAGCAGCCACGGTGGAGGTGGAACTGGCTGTGACGAACCTGCTGTGCGACCAAATTGGGGGCGTATTTGTGCCACAGCCGTTTTTGCCATGCAGTAAGACTGGACTGTGGTACCCCACATCGCTATGCCTTGTGGGCTATGCTCTGACCGCGATAGGGCAAATTTTGGGTTGCCTCGCCGGATGTTACATCAACGATGATGGTCCGAATGCCAAGCTAGATTGACTGGCCAGAATTTGGCCAGTTGCGGGTGAGGTGGCGGCGAAAGCCAACGTTTCTGGATTGCACACGAACCTGCTCCTCATTGGCCAGAATTTGGCTTGCTGCCGTGCTTGTGTTACACTTGTGCGATCGCAGCCGCGTGGGCGCCTCCAGGGCTTGTCCCGTGCCATTATAATACTAACGTTAGAACCCGTCTGATAACCACGAAGCACTTCGATTCTTCATTCATTCTAGGCCTTTCTCCCTGCCTTGAGTGACTCACTTAGTCCGCCAACAATTCTCAAGCAATAAGTGTTCTGCTATTCCTGGCTTCATGTCTGTCACACGCGCACCTCAGATGTCATCCAACCGAGGGCTGGAGAAAGGCTCAGAGGCCCTCGACGAATGGCAGAAAAACAAGGAGGTGTTATTTGATCTTTTCATTCGCCAGAACAAAAAGTTGGAGGATGTGAAAGCGATCATGGAAAGTGAACATGGCTTTTCCGATACATTGAGGTAAGGGTCAAGTTGCAGCATGCTGATGATGTGCACAGTGGCGCCGGGGACTAATGGAAGCATTTTCAGGGGTTGCGACTACGAGTACAAGCTTCGGGAGGAGTTTGGTTATAGGAAAAACCTCAGTGCTGCCGATTGGAATCTGATCGGCGCCGAAATCGCAAGACGAAAGGCAAGGGACAAGGACAGCGTTGTACTACTGAATGGATCCCAAATTCGAAACGTCGACAGGAAGATCAAAAGGGCGCCCAAAGGCAGTCGTAAACGCAAGGCATCCAGAGGCCAAGGTTAGATGCAATCTTTTAGTCATCTGAACTCCTTACATCCTATCAATCCTAATGCTAATTAACTGGCTTTAGCTACCGATACGGCAATGCCCCATGGCTTAATTATCAAAACCCCACCGCTGCAATTTTCAAGGCTGAGACATCCTCCCGCGTCTCGAGAGACCTTTCGGCCAGGGCAAACTGAGCAACCCACCACGCCTGAGTCACCTCCAGAGGCTCTTATTGATAACCCCGGTCAATTGGACAACCTCGACCTATCGGGGGATATTGGTTCCTGCATACGAAATGATGACACTGCCAAAGCATCGATGTTACGAGTCCAGCTACTTAGAGGTGGAAGTCCAATCAATCAACTTCTTGCTATCATTCAAGAGCACCGTAAGTAATTTAAGCATATACTCAAAGGTCTATACCGGTCTGTCATGACTATATTAATTCAAGGATATGTTAACAGAGAACGCCATCAACGAGGCTAGCCTTAGGCTTTTTGGGCCATGCACTACTACCGCTATATTTGGGAAGATGTGCTATGAGTTCTCTAACCACCTAGTCCCTCGGCGCGGATTTGAGTCAACACTTGACTGGATTGGATCTTCGGTTGATCTCAGATTTTTGAAGACTTTCTTTTCTCTGAGAGCACTCACTGTTCAAGCCGTGTGGGAATTCTTGAATGACGCAGCTTATAGAATGAAACACGCAACTGCATTTGACGTCCTACTATCGACTCGGCTATCAATCTATCACCAAGCACCTTGGACCACCCCAAGCCCAATCGATGTCTTCAAAGATTGCACCAAGAGCAGTCCCTCCCGGGCCGTGGCCATAGCTCAAGCCTTTCCGTATTCCCAGTGGGAATTGGGCGAAATGCTAAGGTTTGGTGCCCTGAATGGTCTTCCAAGAGGAGTGATTAAGGAGCTGGTTGGCGCTGGCGCACGCCTGACTGACAGGAATCATCGGGGAACCGGAGACGAATTCATTCTTGGGCCCAGAGACCGCTCCGGAAGTGGCAATGTCTTTTATATATCTGAGCGACCAAGAAGAGACTTGGACGTCATCGATGCTACTCTGTTGGAAATCCTATTGGAGGCTGGCGCAGCCATCGATGAACCACAACTTCTTGTCGAGTACGACATGGAAACGCTACGTCTTGGCTGGTTGGGTCCAGAGTACCCACTGTACGCCACAGATTTCATACTTTTGAGTAGTATTCGACCCGTACGCTTCAGGCGCCTCTGGTCAGTTGTATCAACACATAGCAGTCGCCAACAAACCACGATAACGGTACCCGGAATTTTTGAGGCTGTCTGTGGTGGACAAGCGCATCTAATTTCATATCTCAATGCGCGTTCAGAGCCCCAGGATAGCGAGACGAGGAATCGAGTCTTGGAGGTTGCTCTGTCAGAGGCTTCAGGCAGAGGACATACCGACATCGTGCAAGGCTTAATGGAGCTCGGAGTTGACCCAAATGTCAGAAAGCTGCCAGTGCTAAACGGGTACGACGGTTCTTGGCATCCAATCATTCGAGCAGCGAACGCTGGGCACACAAATACGTTAAACATTCTCGTGGCTACAAGCAAAATCGACCTTACATTGATGGACGAGGTCTTGGCCTCAAATCTAGACCTTTGCAAATTGGCGGCCATGAGAAATCCTCAGCAATTTCAGATTTTACAAGCCTTATCAACGCTGAAACTCAGCACAGCTACGCGTTGCGAAATCCTCATGGAGGCGGCTTCCAATAGAGGGTACGCCAAATACTCGTCAAGCAGGGCCAACCCGCCAGATTTTGGATTCGTCGATCAGCTTCTCGCACTGGGCTTGGCATGTCTGGACGAGGAAAGCGCTCACAAGGAACGTCAACCCATCTTATACCGCGCATTGGATTATCGCTACGTGAATTCCTTGGATTACTTTGTCAACCGGGACGTGAGACTTGTCTCTGAACTTTTCAATGAACCTTCTACGGCTCGTCTAGACACCCTTATGTATCACAATTCACCTCTAAAGGTACTGCAACTCCTCGCAGAGAAGATCGAAAATTTCCGCTTATGTGCACAGCAAACAGGCGGTTCTTTCCTGAAACCCTTTCTCGGACAGGGCACTTGCCACCGGAGCTGGGACCATGAAAGAAAGCGTCTCGAAGAAGACTGCAGCCATGTGGTAGCTATGAAGTGGTTCTTGGATCTCGGCGCCTCGTTCGAATTCGACAACATTCCGTTCGTTAGTGAACTCTTGCAACATGGACCAAGTGACAGCTTCATAATGGAGATGGTCCGCAGAGGGGCGGACCTGAACGCACCGAATAAAGGTGGCAAAACTGCTCTCCAGCAATCAATTGTCCGTGGTCGGCTGCATCTCGCTGTTGCGCTAATTGAGAAAGGCGCCGATGTTAATGCTCGCGCAGATTCTGATGAGGACACAGCATTACAGTGGGCATGCTATGGTAATGGCCCGATATGGTTCATCACATTCCTTCTTGATAACGGAGCGGACGTCAATGCTCCCCCGGCATCATTCTGCGGGCTTACTGCACTTCAAGCTGCGTGTAGCTCGGAGATGCAACTTTCGTGCATCAGCTTACTTCTTGAGAGAGGAGCAGAAGTGAACGCTCCACCTGCTCCAAAGGGGGGACTGACCACACTACAGTGTGCAGCGCTTCGTGGCCATATGAATGTGGTGGGGCTGCTGCTGGACCACGGAGCGGACGTGAACGCTCTAAGCGGGTATGTCGTGATTCCAAGTAATCAACGCCATGGGTTAGGCAACCCTGTTGCATTATTCAATGTGTTTGTGCGAGCAATCGACCTTGCCGCACTGGGACCCAGATTGGATATGGTACACCTTCTGGTCGCCGCAGGTGCAAGAAGTGTTCAGCCTGGACGAACAGGTTGGGATGGTGCCATTGACCTGGCGACTTCGAAAAAACCGGGCCACTTTGCCGTTGCCTCCCTCCTCCGGGAACATTCCAAGATTCGGTTTGGGGACGTAATGAAGAGAGAACAGGAGTGGCTGCGCGCAAATCCTCAAAACAGTATGCACGATGGTCGCATGCTGCCCGCTGTCTTTCTGTCTTTCATCAAAAGGGTGGGTGGGAACCTTGAAGATGATCCCGATGACTACTTTGAGACGGAGCTGGGGCTTTCGAAGGAGTCCGAATGCACAGGGGCTATGTTTGCCGGTTCTGTTCTTTGGGAGTCTCTCGGGAATCCATTCTACTAGGAGTTGTGGTGGAATGCATGGATAACTTTCAGCATGTTCCATATTTGTCTATCTCGAAAGTGGAAGGCGGGTGAGTCAAAGTAATGTCGATTGCAATTACTTAGGTACTAGTAGTGTCTGAACATTTTTCTCAATGGCTAGATCAACTTCAATAATTTTGCCTTTCCATCTGAAGTGTATGAACTATGTGAATCTTCCCGTCATTCCGGCGTAAACAATTCGATATAGCAATGGCTTGGTATCAATAAACACATGACCGTTTTCAAACAATGTCATACAATAACAGTGTCTAACTTCATTGCTGGAATTGAGATGAGATTCCCGAATTCTCCGCGCACAGAACTACCAGGTGCTATAGTTAGTGGTGATGAGAATGTTCTGGCTGCAAATTTCACGAGACACAGCGCCAATGAGTCCGAAGACTGGTAATTCAAAGACCTTCACAAAACACATGGTTGCTCATGCGGCTTGATTTACTTGCGAGTTCATTCTTCTGTGTGCATACCGTCCCTCGTCACCATCAGTCAACCTGTGAACAATCGGTCGAGCAAATTGTATCTTTTCATGGGTTCTATCTTCATTGATCTACAACGAATCCATCATAATGCGGCTTCATATGCATCGGCTGCCTGAACGGCGGACGAATATCCTGCGCGTTGGGGACCACATTAACGCCGATCCCAGGGCCCGTGGGGATATCAACGAACCCCTTGTCCACGGCGGGGACAAAATCCACGACATTGCTACCCAGATGGTCCAGGGACGACGTAAAGACACCATTCTCAAACCCCGTCGCGTACTCCTGGATGGCAAAGTTGGGCACACAAGCTGCGATCTGGAGACACGCGGCCAGGCCGATGGGCGACAGCGGGTTGTGGGGCACGACCTGGACGTTGTGCGCCTCAGCCAGGGCAGCGACCTTCTTGGCGCCCGTGATGCCGCCGCAAAGCGCGACATCGACACGCACGAACTCGAGCGCGCCGCGGGCCAGGTGCGCCTGGAACTCGTAGATGGTGGTGAAGCGCTCGCCCGTGGCGACGGGGACGGCGATGCGGTCCGCGACGCGGGCCATTGCGTCGGCGCTCTCGGGCCGGATGGGGTCCTCGACGAACATGGGCCTGTAGTCCTTGATCATGTCGGCGAAGGTGACGGCCTCGGCGGGGGTGAGGCGGCGGTGCAGCTCGATGAGGAGGTCGACCTTGTCGCCGACGGCCTCGCGCATCCTGCGCACGTTGTCTGCCGCGTCCTGCATCTTCTGGACGTGTGGCTTGAAGTAGACCTGGTCGTGGCCCTCGTCGAGGAAGGGGTTGATGTGCCCGAACGCCGTGTACCCCAGGTCCATCTTCCTCTTGCACTCGTCCAGCACGCCCTCGATCGTCTTCTCGTAGATGTGGCCGTAGATGCGCGCCTTGTCCCTGCACCTCCCGCCCAGCAGCTCCCAGACCGGCACGCCCAGCGCCTTGCCCTTGATATCCCACAGCGCAATGTCGATCCCGGATATCGCAGCGTTGATTGCCGTCCCCTGGAAGTAGCTGAACCGGTGCATAACGTTCCAATGGTGCTCAATGGCGAAGGCCGGCTTCTTGATGAGGTACTCTGCGAAGCGGCTCACTGCCGCTGCGCCGGCCTCGATCTGCCCCCATACTCCAGATTCTCCCCAGCCAACCACACCATCCTCGGTTTCTATGCGCACAAAGAGAAACTGGCCCACGTGAAGAGGGGCCACAGATTTGATGATCGGGGAGGGAGCCATATTCTACGCAGATATGGCGGGCAACAGTCGAATGCTGATGGGACAAAAGAGATGTATGTATCTTCTGGGGGGAACGTTTAATGTAGCAAGCCACCTATTGCGTATTTGTACATCATCAACGAGCCTCGACTGTGATCCTCCCACGCAGAGTATTCCGTCATCGGAGCAGCCAGTCCGCAGTGGACTCCAACACCAAAGGGCCTTGGCCGGAATACGTATCTCTAGCCACACTCCCCGAAGACCAACACAGGTGCATATCAAGAACGTAGGTTGGAGAACCGCCGTCAGACGGTCTGCCAAGGGATCACGTGGGCCGATCCAAGGTGCTCCTCCACCATCGGGCGTCGGATGCGGGCGGGCAGACCGGGATTGTGCGGGCGGATCTCACGTACCTGGTTGGACCGAAAGCGTGGATGTCCTCAAAGGCCCTGCGGTTCAAGAGTGGAAAGACGATCTCCAGATTGAACTTCCGTGGTGCTAATTACATGTATCCAGGCTGGCTGGTTTACCAGATGACACTACAAGCGTTGGAATCTTGATCGATGCTGGCCGCGTGAGGCAAAACACACAATACTTCCACTTATGGTGCCCTGGTTGAGCACTCGTTTGCTTTGCCCTAGAGTAAGACTGATCTATCTGTCTGGGAAGCGGAGGGTTCAGGGGACCAACAAACAAGGATAAAATCAAAACGGTCTTCCAAGTTCTGCGTTCTAGGCTTTAGCTATGTACGGGCATTAAACTTGTGTATCATCAACAACATGAGACATTAACCCATCAAAACGAACCACACTCCCTCCCCACGCCACCCAACCAGGTAGATACCCCTTACGCAGTCGCAAACCGCAACGGCCCAGCCCAGATCCTCATCCTCTTGCCAAAGACCATCAGCACGATGATAATCCCAAAAGCAGCCGCCACAACCGCAGCCTGGATCCCAAAGCTAACCTTGGTCCCCTGCTTCTCGGCCCACTGCACCTGGAAGTACGAGATGACGAAGCCGCCCAGGGTGCGCGCGTTGTTCAGGTGCGCGCTGACCTCGCCGCTGGCCTCGGGGTAGCTGTCGAGGCAGTAACTGCTCACCGCGACGGTGGTGATCATGATGCCGTAGACATACAGGCCCCACGAGACAGACAGGGCCATGAAGTGCCACGCGTTCTCCAGGGCCTGGCCGACGAGGACCAGGCCGACGATCATGAGCGGCAGCGAGAAGAAGATGGCGCGCAGGCGGACCTCGGGCTCGAAGTGGCCCCTGTGGGTCCGGATGTAGCTCCGCGCCAGGACGTCGTGCAGGAAGTGGCCGGTGACCTCGCCCAGGAGCACCGCGACGACGGGGGTGAAGTAGAAGTATCCGATCTGCAGGGGGCCGAAGTTGTAGAGCGGCGTGAGGAAGATGGACAGCGTGGTGTTGATGCCGACGACCCACGCGAAGGTCAGCAGGTAGTACACGGACGTCAGCAGCACGGTGGGCTTCATGATGACCTTTACGACGCGCATGCAGGCCTGCGGGAACGAGTTGCGCCTGTGCCGCGACCGGAACTGCGCGATGCCGAGCACGCGCGAGAGGCGGCTGCCCAGGCTCGGCTGCTCCGCGGCCGGGATGCGGCGGTCGTAGTACGTCTCGTCGACGAAGAACATGGTGAGGAGGAGCACGACGCCCGTCTCGGCCGTGTACACCCAGAACGGGGTCGGCCACGGCTTGAAGGCGGTCATGAAGGCGGCGAGGAGCGGGCCCATGTAGGGGCTCATGACGAAGAAGGACGCCCAGATGTTGATCTTTCGGGGCCGCTCGTGGAAGAAGAACATGTCCTGGATGAACATCATTCCTCCGCCCTGGGTGACGGTCGAGAAGAAGCCGTTGAGGATGCGCGCGCCCATGAAGGACTCGAACGTGTCGGCACCGGCGCACCACGCGGCGGTGGCAAAGGCCACCACGAGGAAGTAGAATGCTACCGGGAGACGCCCAAAGTATGCAGACAGGATGACGGCTACAGTTTTTGGTTGTGTCAGTCAAGGCCGGTTCATAGCGACGCGTCTGCCATCTTGCGACAGAGTGTAAACATACCGAATATGCCGCCTGCGCCCAACATGAAGACGTTTCCAGACTGTGAGTGATTCACCTCATCCGGTGTCATGCCCCACTCCCTACTCGCGTGTCAGTGGTTTCCTACTGGTCCTGGATATGGCATTCAAGCCCTGAACTTGAACTCAAAAGGAGCGACATACGCAGCCTGGGGGATAAGCGTCACTGCCCCCGTGGCACTGCCATAGTCGGGCAGGAACGCCGCGGCAGCGATGATGAACAATATCGTGTGCTTCTTCCGCCAGCTCCAGTTCAGAGGGTCCTTGGGGTCGTCGCTTGGCTGCGGGATGAGGCGGGTGTGGCCATCCGCGGCGAGCTTCACGCCGGCGTCCGAAGGGCTCCCGTCCGAGTTCTCGGCGTCGATGATGTAGCCATCGTTCTCGCGGTACTCGTGGAGCTCGTCCTTGGTGGTGACCCTCTTTGCCAGGTTCGTGTGGGCAGGGGTCGTCGAGTCGACCTCCGGCTCCGAGGTGGTCGGCGACACTTTCTCGTTGGCAGCCATCTTTTGAACTGGTGAAAGTACTTGCGATGTCACGATGGGCAGGTTCTGCGCGTCACTGCCAGCGAGGTCTGTCTGGCGGACGAGAAGAAAGAAATACAGGAGCGCCGATCTACACAGATAAGGTGCGCGCATGGCCTGGCAAGCGCAGCTTCTTGGTACAGGAAATTTATTCCACCGGGAAAGAGCCATTCATGGCGAAGCCTCGGGCTGATCCCAACGAAGGGTTGCAACGCTAGTCGGGAGATCGCTACCACCTTTACAAGGATCGCAGCCGCGCAGCCAACGGTCGCCCAGATGGGCAATGGGTTGGCTTTGCAGGGCTGGGTACCCAGGGCAGCATACGTGGAGAGCTAATATGCGGAGATGATCCGGCCGCCAGTCGGCCAGTGGTGTTGGCCCCAGGACAAGCGTTCCAAGTTGATGGGACCCAGCAAGTTAACTAACTTGGTTCACGCTGGGGATCATGCCGTTGGTTATTGCCCTGAACGCTCCAAATTTTGAACACACCCAGAGACCAAGGGGACCGAGGGGATCAAGGCATAGTACACCCCAGCGTTGCGTCGTAACTTTGGGTGCCAGTGCCGGACATTGAGCGCGGTCCCTGCCACATTCCGTGGATGGTCTGCCCGGATTTCCATTACCGAAGTTAGTTGTAACCTTTTCCCAGGCACAAGGATGAATTGTCAGAAGTGTCTGTGCTATCGCTAAGCACTGAGTAAGTAAACAAGCTTTGCAAACATTATTTCCCCGGCCGTTTATCCGGCGAGCCGCGTCAAAATACTAGCTCAAACGAGCTTGGTCATTTTCTGGGCCGCGGGACACAGTCGACCACCACGGCCGCCGGCCACCTACACTAGACCTCATCTCCAATAGCCAGTGGGGACAGGCCCCACAACAGGAGCTTGCTTGCGGGGAATATCTCTGGGGCTTCTGGGGCTGAATCTGGGGGATGGATGAATCTGTAGGGGAAAAATATCGGCCAGAACCAGGGGGGTGGTCAGAAAGACTGGCTGTTGTGGGGTAGATCGTTCCTCGACATCCACCAACGTCGATCTGTCCTCGCGATTCTTCCCAAGAACATCAATTCTCATGCTGGCAAATAAGGGGTAGAATAGCTGTGAAAAGTTGCTCTTCTCGATGGCTCCCATAATGGATGAGTTCCTGCAAGGGACATCCTGTGCATCAGAGATCCGCCATCCTCAAAGAAGGTGTTGCAGCGTGACAAATATCATTCCAGAACATGGCTTCAGCGAGATCTCCAAAAATACAGGGGTCACCTAGTCCCATTCCTTCGCCCCCCGGGCACTAATAGCTGACCATTAGAGGAAGGTGGTTGGCGATTAATGCAGGCCAAAAGACCGGCCCAACCTGACATGTGGACGGACCTGGGGCTGGAAAAGCCGGCAGTTGGCACAGGCATCCAATGCTGCCAAGGTTTGACACAGGGGAGTGTGTTTTCCCGGAATGCACCTGGAAGTTTCAATACACTGAATAATTAACCTCGGCGCGTTGGAGCTTGCTCAGAGCTCTCAGCCGGGCGTCTGCTGTGTAGAATGTGAACACAGAGTGAGAGACTTGTATTCGTTCTTCCTTTTCTCACATCATCTTCCCGCATAGGCCGTGACCGCGCGTCCTCGGGGAAAACGCTCATCCCATTAGGAATCATCTTAGGGACCAGGGCATGGAATATTGTCCCTACAGCAGGTCGGCTGAAGAGATTACCTCGGATTGTACATCCATGCGTCAAGTATGCGACTGCAGCGGATTCTGCTAGGTATCGCACTATTGGCAAGGCACCCTGAATGAATACGCATCGGGCTGCCAGTCTTGAAGGTGGTGTTCGGTCGAGCTTAGTCAACCGGCGGTGGCTTCTCGGGCAGCTTCTCGGGTCGACGTCAATAATCATAGTACCTGTGTTTTTTAAACGCTGGGTCTTGAGCGTTTACGACTGTATGAAGGCGCTGGTATGGCTACGGCTGTATACGGAATAGAAACGGAACCAGATCGTACCTGTGTATTGTGTGCTCAGCCAGTCACAGGTTTAGCGATAATGGTCAGATCGGGCAAGATGATAATGACATTTGCACTCGTACATTTCAAGGACTACTGTCCATCCCTGCGTGGCGGAAAACCCTCTGTGCCGGAAAAGAATGACAGATACTTTGACTTTTAAACATGTTAAACTCGCTACAATCACCTGCCTCTGTCGAATTTGTTCTTAATTTGTGTTCCATAGCTGTCTATGAATACCTCAAACCTATCTCCCAACAAATCACCTTCGCCTAGCTACCCTTACGCCCGATCCGGGGGCACCACTTTGTTGATGCTGAACCAGACTCTCTTCTATATGCCTCCACCATCGGGCTATTTTCCTCCCTTAAACTTACAAAATCATGGCTCCGGAGCTTCAGAACTTTACTACGTCGCCACCAGTCGTCACGAGATGTGTGACTGTTGTAGCGTCGAGATATTTATGGAGCCGCCAGGCGCATCGTGACTTCAGGCTAGAGCTTATGCCTGTTTGGGTTGGACTTAATCGATCCTGTATTATCCACGGCATATTTACGCTGCGCGTATTTGTACCCACGCGCCAAAGCCACAGTGTGGCTGTTCACGACGGGTTGGTTAATGCTACTCCTGTGACTCTGCAGTGGACGTCCCGGGTCGATCAGGGGAAGGTACCTCCGTCAAAACAGCTTGGTCACTGTCCGAGTTTGGTAGACTTCCGTGCTAGATTTACCAGGCTGCTCTAATAGGACTAGCAACTAGGATCTCCTATAACTGTGAATTTGAAAGCTCTGTTGAAGGAGTATAATGACGGTACGCATTACGGTTGGCCCAGAAGAGGATATGATAGATGATTAAGATGTTATTACTACCTTAAAAAAGAAAAGTCATAATTACCTGTTTGTCATTAATTCTCCACCTCCTGGTTTTCACTGTCGGTATCTATCTGCCATGCATCCATGGTGAGTAATGCTGACTGTGTATACGGGTGGTTAGGCCCAAGTATACGTTGTCGAGATCCAGAACAAGACCGTATCAGACGAAGAGCGTCTGTATGACGGCCCACACTTTTCCAAGTAAAGGCTAGATTGACCATACTGGTTAGTGTGTCGGGATGCTCCTCTCCTAGCACCCTTGAACAAATCTCGACTTCTTTTGCTTGTAGTTCCTCCGCCTCCTTCCACCGGCCCTGGTTCCAAATTATTAACGCTAGGTTAGACATACTAGTCAGCGTGTCGGGATGCTCCTTTCCTAGCACCCTTAAACAAATATCGAGTTGTTTTACTTGTAGTTCCTCTGCTTCCTTCCACCGGCCCTGGTTCAAAAACGTTAACGCTAGGTCAGCCATATTATCCAGTGTGTCGGGATGCTCCTTTCCTAGCACCCTTAAACAAATATCGAGTTGTTTTACTTGTAGTTCCTCCGCCTCCTTCCACCGGCCCTGCTTCTGAATTGTTACCGCTAGTCTAGCTATACTAGCGAGCGTCTCGAGATGCTCCTCTCCCAGTATCCTCTTTCTCGTCTCTATTACCTGCACAAATAGCAACTCGGCCTCCTTCCACCGACCCTGGCCCCTATATGATGCTCCTCTCCCAGTATCCTCTTTCTCGTCTCTATTACCTGCACAAATAGCAACTCGGCCTCCTTCCACCGACCCTGGCCCCTATATGTTGATGCCAGGTTGTGTATGCTTCTCAGTGTATCGGGATGCTCCTCTCCCAGTATCCTCTTTCTTGTCTCTATCATCTGCACAGACAGCAACTCGACCTCTTCCCACCGACCCTGGTCCATGTACGTCGACGCCAGGTTGTGTATGCTTCTCAGCGTATCGGGATGCTCCTCTCCCAGCATCCTCTTTCTCGTCTCCATCACCTGCACAAACAGCGACTCGGCCTCCTTCCAAAGTCTTTCACCGTAATATACCCTGCCAATGATCATTCCAACAAAGCACTCGTGCTCGTTCAACGTCTTAGCTCCATCCCCATAAACCTCCGCACTTCCCGGGAGGTGCATAATCAGGTGTCGCCGGAAGCTCGTCTTGTCCTCGTTTAGCATCTGACAGCACGCGGCCACTATAACCATCATATACCACCGCCGCCACCGTCGGCCCGCATCGTCCCGCGTCGCCCGCCACTTCACCATGCTATGCATCGTCACTCCGGGCCACTCCCCTCCCACTCGCTGCAACAAGCTATAGCGGACCAAGATATCACGCGCCCGCCGGTACCGAAAGCTGTCCCACTCGCCTCGATCGCAGGAAATAAATTGCCGGAGCCAACTGGATATCCCGTCGTCTGACCGGTCGCCACCTTCGGCGTCCACGACTGGCATCCCGTCGTCTGGCCGGTCGCCAGCTTCGGCATACACGGCTGCCATGCCGAGGCTGGCTAGGCGGAGCATCTCGTCCTGCACTATCGTGCCTCTGAACTGCGCAAGGAATTTCAGCAGCAGCCCGGGCTGCAGGTCCGCATGTTCTGCCGTGATTTTGTCCAGCGTCGTCTGCCAGACCGTCCACACTGTCTTGTCCGTCGGCAGCAGGCCGCAGAAGTTATCCATCCGCAAGAGCTCGTCACGGTGCCTGTCGTAGTCCTCGATGTACTGCAACAGAGCCTGCGTAGGGTTAGCATCGTTGCCGATGTAGGCGCCAGCCAGCTCAACGGCAAGCGCGAGATATCCAAGCTTTTCCACTACTTGCTCGCAGCGGCGCCGCATGTCCTCGGCGACCGGCTGGGAACCCATTCCCAGGTGTTGCAGAAGAAGCACCAATGCCTCGGCTGGCGACATAACACCGACCTGAACCTGCTCGCAGCCTCCAGGCACCAGCCGCGGGCTCTGCTCATCTCGGCTTGTAATGAGGATACTTCCCGCTACCCCCTTCGGCATGATCTTCTGGAGCCCCCAACTAACATCATCAGCATTGTCGATGACCACCAGCCATCGGCCATCCGCCTCGGCTCTGTCACGAAGCCATCGGAGCACCGCGTGGACCACCGTGTCAGTGAGGACAGACCCTTGGTTCCCGGCGCGCTCCTCCGGGAGCCCAAGCTCTGCAGCACATCGTCTAAAGCTGAAACGTGCTGTCTCCTCGTCTGTTGCGTCGATCCAGAGAATCGGGTTGTATTGATCCTTATGCGTCTCGGCGTAGTCTAGTGCTAGCTGGGACTTTCCGGCACCGCCTAGCCCATGAAGAGCGACGGCATATGGAACGTCTGCTTTCTCGAGTCGTATTTGTAGCTTCTCCTCCATCTCCATTGACAGCTCGGCCCGCTCCGTGTAGGTATGGACTCTCCCGAGAGGGACAGCATAGAAGTGTCTCCGCGAGCCAGCCAAAGATGCTGTTGCCTCGATGAGCTTCGATAGGATCGCCCGGTAGCCATCACTTCTCGATCCAAACTTGTTCAGCCCGGAATGATCCACGGAGACGCCAATATTCCGGACATTGGGTCCCTCGTATGTCGCAGACGGCTCACGAACACACTGCATCTGCCGTCAGTACTGCCCATCCAAGCCGAGACGCGCGACTTACAGGTTGCTGCCATCGAATCAACCACAGCCGGAAAATCTGCGTTGGCCGCTGCTCGAAAAAGTTGTATACACGCCAGTTGTCGCGCGTCGTCCCTGTAAACGCCCTGTGTAGGTCAAGCAGCGAAGTCGAATCGTACTCCAGGTTGGTCAAGATGGTCGGATTCGAGCCAAGGGGCCGGAGGGCTTGCGCTGCCAGCCATCCCCATGTGCTGAAGCTAGACCCACGGTGCGGAGTCCCCAGAAATAAGACAGCCTTGGTCTGCTCACCGACGTAGCTGAGGTCGCGGCTCTCCTGCGCCCGAACAAGCGCCTGTCGTGACGGTCAGTCAGCTGCTTCACATAGCCCGCTGTCCACCTACCTGCTTGACTACCAGCCCCCCATAGCTGTACCCCACAAAGATGAGGTCCCGGCTTTGCTCCTAGGACCAGTGCCGTCAGCAGCCCGTCAAGGTCTACCATATCGCCAACACTCACCGCTTCAGATCCGCGAATCCCCCTGACGTGCTCCAGAAGCTCATCCCCAAGATTAGCCAGCCGTGTACGCACCGCATCCCTCTTCCAGTACGAGTCATAGTTGTAGTAGAACATGCGGACGTCTTTCCGGTCCGCAGCATACAAGTCTTGGGGAAGAAACTCGCTGACCCAGTCCACAAACCCTTCGCTGTCCACTGCTGTTTCTTCGGGAGTGTCGGCCGTCGCCGGGGGTCTTTTCGCTCGCCATGTCGTGTCGGGGTTGGATCCCAAGCCGTGCACGAAGATGATACTATAGTACTGCTCAGTCAGCCGCCGGCGCCCACGCATCGCGTCGGAATTGTGCTTACTCTATACCACCAGCCCGCGCTGGCGATTCATTGGAGGCCACAGGAACAAGCCCGAGGCTCGCCTTTGGGGCTTGATGAGGGTGGAGACGGGACGGGATTCTTGTCGTGAACCGGCCGTAGAGGAGTGCTATGGAGAGCAAGAGGACGACGAGGCACGCCGCTGCGGCAAGGGCCATGGCGACCCGTTCCTAGCAGCGTTTGTCAATTCCAGTCAACTGCTCCACGGAAGTGGCAGTTCGTACCAGGCAAGCTATGACGGCAGTGATAGCTTACTGTGGTTTGTTGATGGATTTCAAAGTGAAATGCTTCTATGGACCGAGCACGGCGGGCGCACCGCTGTTGCTATGGGCTCCGCAGACTTGGCGTAAGCACAGCTGAGCGTGGGCGGCTAGAGGTGGCGGCTGGAGGCTTCTGCCTGCATGAAGGCGGCAACAGCTTTGCTACCTAGGGCTGTAATACATGAGATGTGAGGCTGCTCGTCCTGGGGGCTCTGCTTGCAACTTGCAACCTCTGTTCGACATTCGACCCGCCATGACACTCGACTCTGAGTCTCAACACAATGTCTTGTGTTCCATTCCCGCCATCGTGCGCTCCAAATAAAGACAAATTAAAGCCGCGCACCGATGCGACGATTCAAGGTGTTTCTCTGGAACCGGAAGATGGAGCAGAGTTCATTACACACGTGCCGGGAGATCCTGCCATTAGTCTCCTCTCTGAAGATGTCCGTGTTTATCTTTCGAATCACCTCGAGACACCGCTCCTCGATGAGCTCTATGAAAACCTCTGGCTTGTAGCCAGGAAATCAGGCCGAAACATCAATCCGCTCCATACGCAAAAAGTTAAAGGGCGACGTATTATCCCTACGGAGGACGCGAGACTTCACCTCGTCTGGCATCGGGACAAGATCTACATAAAGCCGGTTCCGGCGTTCCTGCTCAATCATGACTTTTGGGCGACATATATACACTCTCCAACAGGAAAACCGAATTCAGAGACGCCCCAGCAGGCGTCTCAGCCCAGATCCTTGGCCTTTGACGGTTCGATGGCAGTCGGATTCCTGCGGTCGTATGCGCTTCTCGTGCCGAGTCCCCTGGACTTTTCTTTGGCGAAAGAAGCTCACCTGATCCCTTGTGATGTTGAGAACTGGCTTCAATGGTCAAAGTTTATCATGCACTTCCGCCACCTTACGGATGATAGCGTGGCAAGGCGTTATCACTACGGACAACTACGCCTCTCGCGACTGAACTGGGCCGTTCGCATATTCCGCCCTAGACACGCCAGTACCGCGTGGTTCTACGAGATTCCTCACTGGTCGACAGCCGACTTCATAGCGAGGGCGACAGTGCCTCTGCTTTTCCTGTTCGCCAGCGTGTCCCTTGCCCTTTCAGCGATGCAGGTTGCACTCTCCGTACCGACTGATGACTCGTGGTTCTCTGGACTGGGAGAAACTGGGTTACAGAAGATGGGTCGGGCGTTTTGGGTGGTTTCCATCACTGTGATGCTTGGTCTAGCAGTGGTCTACGCCCTCCTTATTGGCCTCCCGCTTATTGGGTTCCTCTGGCAATTTCTCTGGGGATATAGGAAGGAAAGGCAGAGACGGGCAGGTGTTTCCAGTACCCAAGTGGCCTAGCGACCCATCAGCGCACTGGCTCTGATGCTGGGATAGGTGCGTTAGTTCAACGATAGCGAGACATGCGGTATACAACAATACTATGACCTTGCGTGTTTCATCATGTTGTGTAGCGATGAACAAGGCAGAACGGCGTTGTGAAAAGGGGAGTCTCAAGACAGGAAGGCGACAGTATTTCTCTGGATAGAAAAAGAAAGGTGGAAGTGTAGCTATTGGACTCTTCGAGAGGCGAGTTTTACTTGATACCGTGCGAAACAATTATTCCAGGTTACCCAAATTCAATATATACCGGACTCCCAAAGATGACTTCATCATAAAGGGTAGACGAAGACAAGACTAGTGGGACCTAGGACGTCTAAGCGCTATGCAGTACTATGTTGCTGCGGACCGCCTAGTCTCCTACACGCATCTGGGAAGCTAAGGTTGAAGGACACCGGCTTCAGCATTCAATGTTGCAATAGGAATTAATAGCTGGGTGTTGGTGAATTCCTATACCGGGATAGTATAACGACGCCAGAAAGCCCTTATATATATATAACATTTTCTATACAGACCGTGGGAAATTATACTAGCGAAATTATAGCTATGAACTCTTTACGATCTACTATAAATTATCTCCGTTCTTTACCTAACACCCTACTAGCCGTTCTGAAACTACTGACCCCTTCTAGGCTTTTTACATTTTGAATATGTCTAAAGTTAAAGTATATGTTATTTGTTTCGGCATAGATGGTTTTCCGCCACACAAGAGTACCCTAAGGTAGACGTTACGTCACGCCAAACATAATCAACATCCTTATCAACGTTTTCTCTCAAGAATACACAATGAGATCATCGCACAAGTCTATTCTCACATCGATCCGAGTTTCAGCGCATGTTGCCAGCTCCGCAATCCCCTTCGTCCCTCCAATATCAGTCGCTCTTCGCTCAAGAGATTGTACTACGGCCTGCCATAATGCGCTCTAGCAGCTCCAGTCGCTATGCATATATACTCGTGGCACGACCCGAAGATCCAGATCGTGCGCAATCCATTTCCTCACCCACACTAGCGAGGGCGTGCGTGAGGAGGCTTCTGTTCACCACTCACTCACTCACTCACTCACTCACTCATTCACTTCCCACATCCTCCACCACGCCAGGGACCCCCACGAGCCCGTCCATCCGTCCCTCCAACCCACCACCACCCCCTCCCTCACTCCGTCTTGGCGGCGGCCCCGCCGCCAAACTTAGCCCTGATCTCCTCCTCAGTAAATCTCGTCGTGTGCCGCCTGAGCATGGCGGCGCGCTCCCCCATGGTCA
This sequence comes from Diaporthe vexans, assembly GCA_021188095.1. Taxonomy (NCBI): domain Eukaryota; kingdom Fungi; phylum Ascomycota; class Sordariomycetes; order Diaporthales; family Diaporthaceae; genus Diaporthe; species Diaporthe vexans. Next base: position 129,214 of record JAJLLZ010000014.1, read on the forward strand.
TGCGGATCTGCCTCTCGCCGATGGGCACCATGCACTCGGCGAGGCGGGCGTAGTCCTTGCGCAGCAGGGTGACGGTCATGAAGAGGTAGTCGATATCATGGAACACGAGGGCGCCGTTGGACGAGTACGTGTGCTTGGCCTTGAGGAAGGCGGCCGGGTGCTCGCGCCAGTGGCGCATGGGGTTGAGGTGGTGCGAGGTGTGGTAGCCGTCGTTGAAGCAGTGGCGGTTGCTCTGGTGGACAAGTCAGTGTGTGTTCTGCACTCGAAGCCCGGGAATGGGTGGGGGGGGGGGGGCGATGAAGGAAGGCAAAGACTAAAGTCAGGCGGGAAAGGGCAAGACACGCACCGGGACATCGATCAGTGTAATGCTCGACCGGTAATCGCTGTCCGGCTCGTCCCGGTCCACGAGGGCATGCTGGCCCCAGTTGCCGATCATCAGACCCAGGCGCATGATGGCCAGCGGCAGCAGGAAGACGAAGATGGACGCGCGCCAGTTGAGCCTCCACATGGTGTACTGCAGGGCATAGCTGCTGAACTCCCAGAAGGCGGCCTTGGCGGCGAAGAGGGGCCTGTTCTTGCGCAGGAAGTAGAGGGGCAGCTCGAGCCAGACGAAGAAGTAGAAGCGCCCCACGTAGTGCAGGAAGTGCCAGGCACTATCGCGCTGGTAGCGGATGGTGGAGCTCAGGTCGTCGGGCCCGTTGCCCTCGACGTGGTGGTGCTTGACGTGGTGGTAGAAGTACGAGTTCCAGGTGTGGCCCATGAGGGGGTCCAGCAGGTAGGGGAAGGTGAGGTCGAACCAGGCGTAGGCCCTGTTGAGGACGCCGCGGCCGTGGATGTGCTGGTGCATCATGAGCGTGTAGGCCCCCGTGTATGAGACCTGCATGACGGTGTGCATGACCCCATGCACCCAGGTGAAGTGGTAAAAGAGCCACAGGGCTGAGGGCACCGACGTGGTGAAGTACAGGATCAAGTGCGTGAGCATGACCACGTCCGTCTCGACGCGGACGATGGACTTGCCCAGCTCGACGTACGACTTGAGCAGCCGGTCCAGCACGGGCGGCAGCTTGCCCAGCGTGCTCAGGTCCCATGTGTTGAACACCGAGGGCTCGAAATAGGCACTGCTTGGGTCGTTCATGCCCGAGATGATGGCCAGGGTCGCCTCATCACGGGCTGCTTCCTCCTCGCTGACCACGGACGGCGGTTCCTCTGTGTGGGCGAGGGAGCCTGCAAGTAACGGTTAGCAAAGGCATGCCTGGGCCACAAGCAGGTATTCGGATCGGAGATAAGGGGATGGGGGGGATGGGGTTGGTCACCATCAGCTTGAGTCTCTGTGAAACCGTTGTCTCTGACGACGGCGGGGCCATTGGCCGGGGATGGGGATGGTCTGGATGCCACCTCTTTGATGTCGGCCTCAAGGTTCTTGAGGATCAAAGCGTCCGCCTTGGACAGCTTCTCACTGAACACTATCTTCTGATCCATTATGACGGAGGATCACCGGTGATGCTTTTTGCCCTCGGAGCGTGCTCGCCGGTGCTGGGGACCCTCGTGTTGAGGACGCGCGGTTGGAGAAGGCTCCCGAGGTCCTTGGCAGGCGACAATGTGCGTCGCTGAAACCCCCTGACCTGAATGGGGACCCTGCGGAGAAGCTTTGCAGCAGTCCCAGGAGAATGGTAGCGCAGGATCAGTCACGGTGTACGTACTCAAGGTACTGTAGGCACACACGGGAGAACGATGCAAGGGCGGTGACTAGGCGCTGGTCGTGACTGGGCACAGATGACTGTGACTGCGTGGGCTCAGCTACTCGATGCAGACTTTTTTTTTTGTTTCGTTTCCCTCCCTCTCCTTTGCTTTGGGGTTGCAACAGCCACGAGCCGGCCAATGTTCCGAGACCACGTTACCTACTATGCTTGGGGGGCAAAATGGTCTGACGCTCTGACCGACAAACTGACGCGTGGAAGAGAAAAGGGCGGGTGTTTCGTTAGGGACAGGGGCGCGTCCAGTTGCAAAGGAAGTGTCTGGCTGAGTACGGCTGGCTACTGGCCCATCCCATCTTGCCAGCTTGCCTGCTTGCCCGGCTTGGCCTTGGCCAGGGTCAGCAGAACCTGTGGGCCGGACGACCTGGACCCTGAATGCAGCAGATTCGATTCGGGAATGGTGAGATCGCCAAGGAGCAGCGTTCGATGAATGCACAGAGTCATACACGAGCAATCCTCACCTCTCAAAAATACGCTATCTACATTGGTGGATTGCCTACTGTCACTGAACTTGAATATGATATATCAACCCGAAGGATGGGGCTTGCCCTTCCCTAACATATAATGCTTCTTGCTGCACCATCGATCCGGCGTCTGGTCTATTGCATACCCTAGGGCCGCGGTGGACTGCACGCCTGGAGGAGAGTGGAGACGTCACGGAATACAAATCGAAGCTAGGGTAGATACAGACAGTAGTTATTTGGCCACATACTACTTGCTGACCTCGGGCATGGATTCGTCCCCCAATGCAGGCATGCTTTGCCGAGATTGGCCCGACTTGGCCTGGCGAGTAAAAGCTGCCTTTTCCTGTCCCGGCGATTCGGTGTGCCTTATTAGCGACGTGTAGTATGGCAGTGGAATCATCATCGACAGCATCGCATTGGACGTGGATTCCACCGTTTGGCGTTGCACCACAGCACAATAACGTTACTTGGCCAGATCCAACACACAAATCCCTCGACCGACTATCGCACAAGTGTGCTCCTCGCATGGTTTCTACCTAGTCAGTGCAGGATCTTGTCCACCACGGGGCGGGTGTCTGCTGCGAGACAAAAAGCGATCCCTCGGGATAGACGTGGCAAAAGAACCGGCGCACTCGACTCGGCATCAACATACACACACACACTTGAACCCTCTATAGCTCCACCCATCATGCCGTTACTTTGACCACAAACACATCTAAACTACGGCCCCATGCCCAATGAAGCCCCTCCTCCCCCCATTCGGAAGCAAAAAGAGCACGACTTGCTTTTACCGGTCAGAGATCATGTATAGGTCGGCTCCGGACTTCCGGATTCTCACCTTGCACACCGTACACATGGACCAACCCGATCTGACCAAATCTGCGGCCAGATGATGCGCACACCCGAGACACTGTTTGGTGTGACGAACGAGCCGTGCTTGCTTTGCTTTGCTTTGCTTGCTTGCTTTGCAAAGAACTGCTGCTGGCTGCATCATGAAGTCGAGAGTCAGAGATCGGCGGGGTGCACATGTGTGCTGTGTGGCAGGTCCCGAACCATCATCTGAACCATAAGACAAGCCGGTTCACTGCGAGTCGCCGTTGCGGGTCCCCCCTTTCTTGGGAACGCGCGGGTTCTGGTGACTTACTCCTCTCGTGTCACCTGGCACCTTGTCTCTGAATTCAGAAGCCGCTGCCTGCCGTGGTTCGTCTGCTATGAGACAAGATGGGGGACAAAATGGGAGGACAGGGAACGGTCAGCCGAGGCTTGAGTCGACGATACACACCCCCCCCCCCAACAACAATGACCAGATACTCGCAGCATGGTATTGAAAGGTGTTACCTGACCCCGAGAACTTGCGCAGATATATCAGCGGGGGCACATGGTTCGGATGAAATTGCTCATCACTGGTGCACTGCCAGCCTGCTTGACAGAGTGGGGAGGCTACATGTTGCGCCGAGGTGCTGAAGGAAAGGTAGTATATCCTGACCCATGATCACGGGACCTGTTACAGGCTTACTTGGCTAGTATACATAGATAGACTCCTGACATGTGGCTTGTGGCACAGATATACCATGAGCTCACGTGAACAACTAATCCTTGGAAGCCACCAGCACTCGAAGAATACTTGCAGGAAGAGTAACAGCTGAACGTGCGCAAGGTGCAGTCCCAAAGCAGTCACTCTGCAAGAATTGGAAAATACCTAGTCTATAGCTCGTGTCCGTGTCCTGAGTGCTGTCTCCGCGCACTACTACTTACACAGAGATTTCCGAGTCTGTGGACCACGAAACGTCGAGTACGTCACTGACACGGGGCGGCATGCTGCCGTCAAGATGCGATCATCCAGGCGCCGCATGTGCCTAGCCTAGCCGCTTCGGCGAGAGGACAAAAAAAAAAGACGTTGACAAAATAAACGCGCCAACGCCCATAACCGGCAGTACCACCTACCACACACGCCCAGATATCGTGGACCGCAGATTGATCCTGCCCTCTCACCACCAGCTTTTGCAGAAAAAATACAACTAGGCAGCCTCAAACAATCAAAACCACCACCCTGCCTCATGTTAGCCGCCTGCCTGCCTGCCCGCCTCATCAATCTAGTCGCCAGCAACCGCAAGAAGAATGACTTGCATTCTGGCGCCGCCTCCGGCAGAGACCCGGGCTGGGGCTGGGCTGGCTGGCCGGCCCACGCAGAAGCAACAGATGTTTGACGGGCCATCATCTACATGGATTTCCCACGCCACCCTCAACCGCGCGACCTCCGCTGTAGTTATGTATGTATCCTGCAGGTCCAGTCCAGACAACATCTCTCACCCTCTCTCTCTTGCCTCCACCACCATCTGCAGATAGGTCCCACACGCAAGTAGTTAGTTCATGTGGCGTGTCGCCGCCGCCGTCTAGATCCGTAAACGACACCAAGACATACATGGTGCCAAATCCAGTTCCAGTCCAGTCCAGTACAGGACGGACGGCACCAGCCAGGAACCGCCCAACCCATCAACTGACGTGGCGGCGCTGTATGTATGTATGTCGTGTGTGCCTTGCTTGCCTTGGGGGTGCCTAGCCCAGGTCCAGGTCCAGGTCAAAAAGGTAAGGGTCCACATGTGTGTCTCTGGCTCGCCAATCTCTCTCCCTCCTCGCAGGAAAGCTGCAAGATGCTGCTGCTGCACGATGCAGCTGCTGCTGTCCTACTCAAACCAGGCACGGGCGCGCGGCGGGCATGCCGTGCCCTTCTCAAACCAAATCCAGTCGGCGGCGGCGGCGGCCGCTGGCGCGAGACAGAGACATGACGGGCAGTGCCCCGTGATGTCTGTCTGTCTGTCTGTCTGCTCGAGACGGCCAACTTCATACGAACAGGGGGGACTGAGTGGGCCCTGCTGGCTGGAGCCAGCCAGCCAGCGGCCCAGAGTCACTGCTGCTGCGCGCCTAGATAGGTATCCAGGTATCAGGCGGGTGGTGTTTCTTCCCGTCCTGGCCACCTAACCTACCTAGGTACCTACATACCTATCCACCTATCCACCTACCCCATCTCCATCGCCAACCATGGGATAATCAGACAGGCAGGCAGGCATTAGGCGGCGGCCGAGATAGCAAGTTGCCACTGGTCGCGCCTAGAACAAGTGTAATTACCAGCTAGCCAGCTGTGTCTACCAGCAAACCGCCGCAGGCCGCCCGTCCGTACCTAGCGACAGACATCAAGAAGGAGAAGAAACAGCGCACTATCTATGTACCAACCCACACGAGTCCAGCATTGCCGCCGCCGCACCGTACTGAGTCGTAAGTGGGCTGACCTCCGACGTATCCACGAGCGAGATCAGCACAGAGGAGGAGGCTTGACAGCCAGCACAGCCCGTCGCACAACCTTAAGGCCGCCCGCCGCCCAACAGATGACACCAGAAAGGTCCAGGATGACACCAGAGCATCAGGCAAAGATCTCCTGATAAGCGCTGCCCGCAGCGTGGTGTCTGGGGCCCAGGGACAGAACGGAACAGGACAGCATCGTGTGCTATTCTTGGCTGGGGGAGGCCCCTTCCAAATGGGGACAGCAAGGGGTTTCACAGTGGTACATAGCGCATGTAGACGCGGTTTGTCTACCGAGGGGAAGGGGAGGGGTGTGCCCAGCACTCGAGCTGACCGGTCTCTCCTGGTGCTGGGGCTGGGAGAAGGGGGGGGGGGTGTGTGTGCGTGTATGCACCGTACCACCCAGCGGCCCGGGCTGCTCTGCCCACGCAACAGAAATAACAGAAAGAGAGGGAGGGAGACAATAGTGTACATACATACCTACGTACTGTGTATGTAAGGGTGTTGGTGCTGGGGTTGGTGGTGGTTAGAGGCACGGAAAAAGCAACAGGCCTGTCTGTGACACATGCACATCGGGCCAATCTTCTTCAGTGGCATATGCGGGACGGAAGCAGGCAGCACACGGAAAAACCGACCTATCAATATCGGGACATCACACCCCCCAGGCTATTGTCTCAACAACAGGTGGTCTGGGCCGCAGTGCCCCATGGCTAGACAAACACCCCCCCTCCCTCTCTCTCTCCGCTCGCTCACCCATTACTTGTCTGGTCCTTCTTTTGCAACGCCTCACCCCCCCAAGGCCTCCCTCGTCTCCAATCCCAAGGAAGTCGTGTCCTTGGTTCGGTAGAGACCAGCGCTGGCTGGATAAGTGCTGACCCGTCTCGCCCGTGTGCTTGTTCGCGCGTGCGCGCGTGCGTGCGTGTATCGAGTGTGTCGGATGCCGAACAGGCACACCGGCCGGCACAGGAAAGTCTGGGTCTGCCAGCAGATGGGCAGATGGGGCGGATATAGGCTGTTGGCTGCTCAGTGTGTGCAAAAAGCTGCCGAAGCGATTGGCGGGCCACCCTGCTCCTCTCTGTGTAACCACCACCAAACATGATCGCACCTATCACGGGCTGCAGCACCGACGCTCAATCCTTGCGCTGGCCGGTACCTCGAGGGGCCAAGGCCAAGCCACAAATGCTGTGTTGGGTCTGGGGTTGCCCAGGTTGGTGCTGCAAGCCAGCAGCAAGCCAGCAGCACACAGCAGCTAGAAGTAGCAAGAGCCAGCAGCCAGACCAGCGGCAAGGTGTGTAGAACAGAGGGTGAGGAAGAGGAAGGGGGAAATTAGGAGGTACAAAGCAGAGAGCAGAAGGGGAAGGGGGGGGTGTGGGCTGTGTAGGCTGTGGGCCCAGACTTGAAGGATGGGGGAGGGCCGAAAGGAGGAGAAGACAGCGAGGGCGCACAACCTAAGGGCGTGACGAGCAGTATGCGAGGGCACAGATCTGGGAAGGATGCTGCCGCTGCCGCTGCAACTGTACTGTTGTTATTGTTGCTGCTTGCCTGCTGCTTGCTGCTGCTGCCCACCACTGCTACCACTTCTGGTGCTGCTGCTGCTGCTCTTCTTTGCTGGTGCCGGCTGCTGCTGTCATCATCATCATCGGCGGCGGCGCGTTGTAGGTGGGGGGACAGAGCATTGAAATACCCAGATGCATCCCGTTGTGACACTTCTTCCACCACACCCGCACACCCCAGTGCCCCCACAACCAACGGGTCAACCGACACACGAGAGAGAGAGAGAGGGATCCCCAATGCACCTTGCACATAGGTCTTGCTTGCCCGCTTGCCTGAAAGCTTGCCAGCTCTCGCCGCCCTCTCACACTCAAAAGCTCTGGCATTTTTGGGCAACACTCCCGCACGCTCGCTAAACTGACCTCCCTCGTTGGTCCGCCGGAAGCGAGTTCACTTACCTGCCACCACCAGGGCACCACTCCCCCAGCGCCCCCCAAGTTGGCTGGATATCGATCAAACCGCGAGGTCCTCCGCCCATCCTGAAAGTGGAAATGGCAAACGAAAGGCGACTCAACAAGTCAGCATCCCGCACTCTTCGACATGGGAGTGGTACCACTGTCACCACCGCCGCCGCCTCTGCCCAGGGTTCCGTCGGCAGTGGCAGCAGCAGTGGCGGCTCGGTGAGCGCGGTCAGCGGAGGGAAGAAGCAGAGCAGGCAATATCGTCTCCCACATCCTCCCGTCCCTCCTGCTCAGGCCTCTCTGCTGCAGTCACAGCGGGTACCCGCGTCCGCCGTCGCTTATCCACCAGCACGACAGGCCGGCTACGAGCCCCCGCATGTCAGCAACGGCAACGGCCGGTATTACGCCTCTGCCGGCCGAGGAGGAGCAGGAGGCCTGGCTGCCACGACCTCATCAACGGCGGGCGGTGCTGCGGGTGGTCTCGCCTCAACCGCAACCGCAACCGCAACCGCAGCAGCTGACGCCACCCAAGGGTCGACCGAGACGGCAGTCCCGTCCGCGGATCCGGATGCCATGGAGGCTAAGAAGGGACTGAACAAATGGGGCGCCTTCGACTCGCTCAGCGGTTCCGGAACGGGCACGTTCGGGTTTGGACCCCTGTTGTTCCACCATGTGGATGAGACACCGCGGGACCCGTACGACACCACCAACATGATGCTTAATGACCCCATCAGCTTCAATCCCATGAGCGCCATCTCGTGGGCAAGGCTGGATGACAGCCCCGAGAGCATGGACGAACTGGACGGCGACAATTCCTCGACGGCACAGCAGTCGGACACCCCAGTCTCGGCCAGGACCGCAGCCGGGGCCAGAGGCAGCAGGCAAGACGGAAGCAGCGGCCGGGCGGGCTATGTCGACAGCCCGGCTAGCACGCCAGCGAGCCCACGGCATGGAAGCGGTGCATCGTATGCGTCTGACATGTCCGGGTCTCGAACCTCGTCGGTAGCGGGAAGCAGCGTAGGCAATATTTCCAGGACCTTCTCAGACACGAGTCTCGTGAGCCCTGACACGGAGAGGAGCTCGGCGGGAGTCCCACCGGCTTTTACCTCTCCTCCCAGCTCGCGGACGCCTCACCCTCCTGCTGGCCAGCAACACCAGCAGCTGAAACAACAAGGAGGCCAGGCTGAAGTTCCTGGCCAGTACCGAGCCCATCAACCACAACAGCAGGCTTATCAGACACAGAAGCCATCGTCAAGCAGGAGCCCTACCTCACGTCGTGCCACGCCAGGCCATCAGCCTTACCCCAGCGAGTCCTTTGCACAAAAGCGACCACAGCAGCATAGCCAGCACTCGAACCGACACCGCCATCAGCAGCAGCCTCAACAACAGCATCAGCAAGTCTCGCAGTCACGCCAACCACCGCAACAGCAACCGCAACAACAGTTGCAACAGGCTCCACAGCCAGCTCCAGCTCCACCACCGTCACTCCCGGCCCACCAGCCAGCAACCACAGACTTCCTCCTCTGCCTGGGCCCGCACTGCAGCGCGCGCTTCCCAACCGAAGAGGAACTGGCCGCACACTACCGCGCCGAACACGCCTTCACCTGCACCTGGGCCGCCTGCTCCGCTGCCAGCTTCACCTCGAACAACGCGCTGCAATGGCACGTCAGCGCCGAACACTACCTCGTTTGCCCCGTGCCCGGATGCTGCGGAGCCACGTTTGGCAGCAAGAGGGCCTTGGAGGGGCATTTGAAGGTGAGTCGCATCCTACCCGATGGTTGACGGAGGCCACTTCTGCGCGCTCGCGTTTACTTCTCGGGGATATGTACACCCGGTTAAAATACTGACTTTTCAACCTAGGGCGAGGTCGTGACATCCTCCGTTTTACCACCAACGGGAAGCTCGTCTTCTGCGATGTCGCGGAGACACCCTCAGCAGCAGCAACATCAGCCGCAGTCGCAACAGCCGCAGCAACAACTCCAGCAGCAGCCACAGCAGCCGTTCCATCACCGCGCACGTCGCCGATCGAAGAGTCCGAGTTTCTCACCCGGCCATCGACCCCCTCAGAGGACGCGACGATAGGACTGTAATACTTGGTCTGCTTATTGGCGGGATCGAGTTCGGGCGACACGTACCTACTGCGGCGGTTAGTACCGACACCTTCTTGACGTGGGGCTGATCCAATCGGGTCTGCTCGCATGTCAAGAGCTTGAGAGCACTGGTACAGACGCTATTTTTTTTTGGACGATGGAGGCAGGTGGCACGGTGGTGGATAATGATATGCATTCATGAAACGAGCCTCGCGTCGGCATTGGACAGCGTCAAGGCTCGTTAGCTCAGCCGGGGAACCCACCCCTGGCCATCTTCTTGGCTCGCTGGTCACGCCTGTTGTGGTTGGCCCTCTGGCTCTTGCTGGCCTCCTTCCGGCGTCTCGCCTGCTCCGTGTCATGCTCGCCGCTCGGCCCGGCAACGTTTCCGCCGCCACGACCTGGGCCACCGCCTCGTCCCCGTCCTCTACCGCCGCGACCTCGTCCGCCCCGCCCTCCACGCCCGCCGCCGTCGGTGTCTGACTGCTCCGTGCCCGACCCTGCTGGGTTTGCCCGCCACGCCGTGCTCGTCAGCTCGTTCTGCTGCCCGGTGAAGGTGTTGGCGGCGCTGTATTTCATCTCCAGCCTGCGCTTCTGGTTGGCGTTGCGCGACAGCATGACAGCCCAGCCCTCGATGGCCTCGTCGGTCATACCCGTGTCGTCCCTGAGCTTGCTCCTGGCGGCGCTCCTGCGCGTGGCCTGGTCGCGCTCGAAGGCATTTGGCGTGGTCTGGTACGTCCTCCAGAGGGTCTCTTCGTTGTCGTTGGCGGGGTCCTCCGTGGTCGCCGCGTCAACAGTGCCGCCAACATCTGCGGCGTCGTAGGTGTCGTCACGCTCGTCGTCATCCGAGTCGAAGGCTGCCAGTGCGGACAGGATGGCCGCCTTGTTGGGGGCGGTGGACCTGTCGGCGAGGATGTCGTCGGCGGTCTTCTCGGGCGCCTTCTTGCCGATATGGAGCTGGGAGGCGTCGACAGCGAGACGGTCCAGCTCGTCATCATCGAACACGTTGCGCCGGGTGGGGAGGAGCGGTGGTGTTGAGCGCGGCAAGAGGCTGGACCGCCTTCTTGGCTTCGCCGCTGTAGTGGATCTGATGGAGCGGTCAGCTGGGAATATTTCTAGTAATAATTAATCTAAGACATGTTGTAACATACAATGGCTCAGAACGATCCGCCCCACTGAGGTGCGGCTGCAATGAATCCTCGAGGAGATGCGCGATGACCTGCTCCGTGTCGTCGCCGTACTCATCCAAGAGCTTCGACACAAAGCCAGACCCGAGCTCTGGGAAGAGATCCTGCACCTGGGTGATCTGGCTCATGCGGTGGATATGCACGTCACCAGACATGGCCTCGTGGTCATCCAGGGCAACGCCTTTACCCTTGTCGATCTTGCGCTTGATCAGACGCTTCGGCTTCATGCCAGCCCCGGTTTTCCGGAACGCTTCAAGGTCCATGATCATGTTCTTGGTACGGGCGTTTTCGGTGCCCGCTGCCTCAAGCCTGTGCTTGATCTGCTGGAGCAGTGGTGTGGTGCTGACGAGCTCTGGAACAAGCGAGTCGTTGGCGCTGGTTGGGCCGGCCTTGTGGTCCTCGGCAGCGGTCTTGAGCGAATAGAGCTGGTCGGTGAGAAGGGAGAGCTTGGGAGGATTGCTCTCCACCAGGCCCATGAGGCTGAGGTATGTCGTAGTGATGATGGTCTTCCTCAGGGGAGGGTTCATGATCCTGTAGCAAGCAATGAGGCCGTCGAGAAACTCGCTCCCGGCCAAGAAAAAAGAGGCAGCCGAAGGCGATGCGCTGATGAGGTGGCTCAGCTTCTGCAGGTATTCCTCGACGGACTTGAGGTCCCCGTTGATACCATTGTCCAGGTTCTTGATGAGGAACTTCTTGACGGGGCCCAGGAACGCCTCGACAGTCTCGTGGGAGGAGGCTGACAGGGAAGAAAGGAGGTTGCTGGCCCTCTTCTTGCTGTAGACATGGCTGAGGTCGGACAAGAACTCCCACTGCAGCAGGGCGACCGGTGGGGAAGGCGACCTCAGGACCCTGGAGGCGAGCAGGAAGCAGTCCTTGAGGAGCAGTCTGGCGGGTGCTGAGGTGCCAAGCAGGGCAGAGCCGTGGGCGGCGACCTCTCTCATGAACGAGGCGAGGAACTGAGACACTGATTCATCTGTGAGGGTTCGCCTGGAGAACTCGTCGTCGGACAGGGCGAGATGGGCCTCGGCCAGAGATATCCAAGCACCCAGGCCGGCATTCCACTCGTCGATGGACAGCAGCTCCTTCCATGCTGCCGTTGGGAATGGGGCAAACGGGGGCAACGCAGTCAAGCCCATGGTGATGATGCGCTGGTGTTTGTTGCCGTGAGAAGTTGTGATGGATCCAGGAGAAGGATAATATGGGTAACAGAAGGTGGATGAGGAGAGCAATAGAAAGACAATGACCTTGGAAAAGGGAAAAGAATTACAACACCTCCTTCTCTCTCTCTCACTGCTTAGGCGAGGTGCGTCTCTTTTACATGGAAGCGACGAACGGCCCAGCAGCTAGCGTCGCTGATACGCCGCTGCTGTACCTGCTGTACCTACTGTACCTGCCTGCTGCCCCACTGGGCAAGTCAAAGCAGGCACGTCTGCACGTCACGCCGGCTGACTCATCATGATTCACGGCACGATGCACTAGTCCGGTTTCAGCCTAGCGCAACATTGCTGCAAGAGTGCAGCCCTAACGAAAAAAGGAGCCCCACCAAAAACCCCAGACGGCTAGAGAAATCAATCGCGAGGAATTTGACTGCGCAGAGGCAGAGAGCGACTTCGACTTTCCTTCCCTCCACATCACACACCAACCAACCCGCCGCCTTCATCACTTTGCCGCAACGTACCGTCCGTTCGAGTCGTGAAGGAAACACCCACACACCATCAACCAAGATGTCTTACCAGAAGCCAGAGAAGGGAGACTTTGAGGGTCCCGTACGTTTGTCTCCGTCGTCCTCATCAATTCCAACCATCAGCAAACACCAAACACAACTTGGACAAGGACAAATACTAACAAACACTTCCTCCCACCATACAGAAGACCCACAAGATCCGCATCACCCTGACCTCGCGCAAGGTGCAGTCCCTCGAGAAGGTCTGCAGCGAGCTGATCGAGCGCGCCAAGGGCAAGGACCTGCGCGTCAAGGGCCCCGTCCGCCTGCCCACCAAGACCCTCAAGATCACCACCCGCAAGACCCCCTGCGGCGAGGGCTCCAAGACCTGGGACTGCTACGAGATGCGCATCCACAAGCGCCTCATCGACCTCAACGCCCCCACCGAGATCGTCAAGCAGATCATCGTCAACATCGAGGCCGGCGTCGAGGTCGAGGTCACCATTGCCGCTTAGATTTGTGGACACGACCAACCCCTGAGGCAGTGATTGTGGAGTTGGGATCTCTGGATGTGCTACTGGAAGATATCATGTTGATGGACTACGTCAAATCAGGGTAGTGCGGGAAGACGAGACAAGACAAAACAATTCCTCAGATCATCGTGGGCGTGTGTCCGTGCTTGCCTGTTCCTTGAAGTGACACCTCGTAGTATTATTACCCGGAAGACAACGGGCAGATGGATGCGCAGTGCCCAGACCGAATCAGCTGCAACCCCAATGGTCCTTCACTGAGGCTTGCACGGCATGAAGCCACGGGCCAGAGCTGGCATTACATTGGCGCAGTTAAAGTAGAAACGCCACACCCAAATATCGGTCTCCTGAGCGTGGCTGGGGACCAGGTAGTATTGCTATGTCACGGCGACAGGTGCCAGTCACCTTTCTAAAAACGCCTCCCCTATGCCTGACGGACAGCTGCCTCGTCCGTAAACAACCACTACATCTTGACCTCGATGTATGCAGACCTGCTTTTGCTCGACCGCCCGCGCCCGCGCCTATATGCGAAGGCACATTCCATTCACCCACAGATTTTCTCTCTTCAAACGCCGGCTGCCAGGCCAGATACCTTGCATGTAATGCATCTGCGTCTTCTAAACGCCCTAATTTTGATGTTGCACGCTCCTACAGCAGACGACCAGCCGTTTCTCCCATCAAGCTGGGCCACCTTTTTTTTTTCGTGGTGTCGACGGAGGCTTCCACAGCAGCACAATCCCGCGTTGCAGGCCATGCGTGCTTATGCTTCTCATCCGCCCGACCTCATAGGTCCCACGTGCAGTACTCCCTCATCGGCGGAGCCTCAGGCATGCCAGCTCCACCAGCACCCGCAAGCGTGAACCGGCCCGTAGACACGAACTGCTCGTATGCCGCCTTCTCCGTGTCGGTGTACTCCCGAGTGGGCTCCGTGTCCTTGTAGTACGCCGGAGGGCCATCTGGGAACCAGATCTTGGTCCAGCTGCCGTCAAAGTTCTGGATCCCCGGCGTCTGCTTGGGCGCCTCGCCCTTCTCGGCCACCTCCTTGTAGGTGATCTGCTTGCCCTTGAACGACGTGAGGTATCCCGTCGGTGCCTTCCTGGCGTAGCTTTCGTAAGGCGGGTGCTGCCTGGTTGCGTTGGGTCCGTAGGGGTTGGAGCCACCGGGGGCCCCCGCTGCAGGCTTCTGGGATCCTGCAGCTGCGAAGCCATTGCTTGCTGGGGCGGCTTGTGCGAAGGGGTTTGCTGCCGCAGCTTGCGGCTGGCCGAATGGGTTCGTCGCGGGTGCCGCGGCCGGCTGGCTTGCTTGGGCAAAAGGATTCGGCGCCGCGGAAGCAGATGTCTCCATGGACACCTCTGGCGCGGCTGTTTGAGGCGCCGGCTGCCCGAACGGATTGCTCGACGCGGCTGCTGCGAAGGGGCTCTGGTTGCTGCTTGCTCCTCCAAGCGCTCCAAAGGGACTGGAAGAGGCCGCAGCACTGCTGGAGGAGAAGGGGTTTGGCTTTGCGCCTAGTTGTGAAGGCTGACCAAAGCCGCTTGAAGGCGCAGGTTGCGACGGCTGGCCAAAGCCGCTGGAGGGCGCAGTTTGAGGCTGCGCAGGTTGACCGAAACTAGGCGTACCGAAGGGGTTTGAAGACTGTCCCAGTACCGAGGGCTGGCCGAAGCCGCTTCCCGCCGCTTGTCCAAGAGCTGACGGCGCGCCGAACGTACTGCCACCGCCCAAGGCCGAAGGTTGACCAAACGCGCTTCCTCCGCCGAGAACAGACGGTCGACCGAACGCGCTGCCACCGCTGCCCAGAGCCGAGGGCTGGCCGAATCCTGATGACTGAGCTGGCGCAGCAGGCTGGCCGAATAGGGAGCTGCTAGCACCACCGGCGGTGGCGGCGCTAAAGGGGTTTGGATTCTGTCCAAGAGCGGAAGGCTGGCCAAAGGCGCCACCCGTTGATAGGGCGGAGAAGGCACTAGCAGGTTGACTCTGCTGCATACCAATGGCTCGCTTGCCGACCGCAAACTCGCCAGTACTAGGGATCGAGTTTACCTGGCAGACATCGTGGCGGTTGGGATGGTTGTTCTGGGACTGTAGGATAAAGTCGATAGCTCCGTCAAGGTTTCCCAGAGCGCTCTGAAGCTTGGACTGCGCCTGGCCCCAGAGGTTTTGTATGTCGTTCAGCTAGTAGGCAATTAACAGGACGCTCGTCGGGGTTCAACCATGATCCAATGTGAAGGAGCAGAAAGGGCAAGACATACCGCGCCCTGTGGGTTGCCAGAGGCCTCTCCCATCATGTAATGCAACCTCATCTCCTCGAAACTTTGCTCGATCGGGTAACCGCCCCATAGCTGCTCGGGGGCATCGCGGCCAGGGCCGTATGCAGACAGAATCCATGATGGCCGCTCCTCTGCGAGATCTTTCTGTATTGTTTCCTTGCTCAACGAGAATTGGTTGGACTGGGCTGTCGGCTGTCTCCCAAATCCACCGCGATTATTGTTTGAGCCGCCGGAGAGGACGCTGAAGGGGTTTGCGCTGGCCGAACCATTTGCGCCGGGATGCTCGTTTCTGCAGTTGTCTTGAAAGACGGAGAATTTGTTAGCATTCTGCTGCGACTTGAACCGGCTGAGCAGAGTCACGGGCGTGTTTGGTGTCTTTGGGGTGTCAAGCTGCATGCCCTGGAGAGATGCCTCGAAGATGGCCTGGCTTCGCGCAGAACGGACGACGGGGCTCCAGATGTCCACTTCGACTGTGATGGCGATGGTAGGACTGGGCCAGCCACCCTCATGGTTGGAAGCAGCTGACTGGGCTGTGGCCAGAGGGTGGGTTGGTCGCGCATTGGAGTCTCTCTCGGCGAGTGGCTGAGTCTTGGACAAGTTGAGAGGTGGAGGCTTGGGCTTCGCGACGTTGGTGAGAAGGAAAGGGATGGGCGCATTGCGGACGACAGTACTGCCGCCGCTCGAAAGGGTCACCATCGTCGCAATCGTGGTCGCCAAGGGTTCCAGCTTCTTCGCCTCGATTCGACTCGCTTCGACAGGACTCAACACGTCGATGAAGGCGAAAGTACAGTATCGTAGATATCGTCGGGTTGGGGGTTTGTCACACCGAGTGGAATGGTCCAAGGTCTTGGGTCCAGGAACAGGCTTGAAGGCAGAGGGCAGAGGGCAGAGGGCAGAGGGCAGAGGGCAGAGGGCAGAGGGCAGAGGGCAGAGGGCAGAGGGCAGAGGGCAGAGGAATGTACAGTGTTTCGAGGCTGACTGATGGAATTGGGCCGCAGGGGACAATCAAAAGGAGGGGAAGACCTACTGCCAAACCTGCAATTACCTTGTTGGTAAAACTTGCAGACGGTCATCTCGCATCTTTTGCCTTTTGCCGAGCTTTAGGAGCTACCATGGGTGCGAGGATTGCGGGGTAATACTATTTAACAGGTGAAGGCGTCATTGTTCTGGGGCAGAGTTGGGATGACGGGCAGACCTAGAATGAAGCCAGACAATAGGACGAGGTTGGGGACGAGAGGCAGGAGGAGGAATGTTGAAAGTTCACAAAGGAAGACGCGACGACGTGAGGGCCGTGCACGGACCATTTGTGGCTTATCTTATCGGCCATGGCCGTTTGTGTGACCGCTGCTCGCCGGCTCGGGACCGCACTCGGCACCTGCACCCGTTCAGGCTAAGCCTAAACCAGACAACCGTTTTCTTCTTCCACCAGCTTCATCTTTGTGGCACAGTAGCCACAGCACACCCTCGTCACAAGACTTCGGGGAGATGTGGACCAAGAGATTCTGCCCAGGCCTTTACTTTCGTGCCGTCCACGTGGAGGATGAAATCTCCGATCCATGGGCTCCCTTGTTGTCTTGCACATGAGCGGTCGATCCCTCTGGGACATTCCACATCCAGTCAAGTGCCGGCATTCGCTCTTCTGGGGCGACGTTGACGTTCTTTTCTATGGGATTGACTTTAGTATGACACGTTCCGGGAGAGTTTCAACTCAGGACCCGACTTTTGCTAGAACCACCTTGCCTTAATACCCCACGTCAAGGCTGAGATGTGATTCTGTCTCCACAGACGCTCATCACACATACCATTACCGTGCTGCCACACCTTTCAAACTACGAATAGGTTATAGTAGAGCTTTGTGACTGACATGATGTGGTCGCCTTATATGGGGGTTTCCTCTACAGGACGTTATTCTGTAGGATAGTGTCTCTTGGGAGGGCGTCCTGTAGGGGGGTTTGTCCCATAGATTGTCCCATGGACCAGGACTAAAAATTTCGCATCACTTCATAGTCACCTTCTTTTCCTAGAGGTAGGGGGAGAGATACCTAGGTACCGTGGCCGCTTGGCGGACACCCGAGCAAAGCTTGTTTACTTGATCCGTGTCGGGCTTGCTGGTCAGATCGGAGGACTGCAGTACTGGAGCGTGTGGGCTCAGATCCTATGGCAGCCGGGGGCACCACAATCACTTCCTAGGTCCCATGAGGCCGATGATGCCAGGCTTGGTGCCATGGGAATTAACAGTATTCATCGTCTTGTTCCCCAGTCCAGTTCTTGTTACATTGGATCATCACTTAGATTCCCGAGATATCTGGTCACGTAATTCTGGAGTTGGCTGCTCATGTTCAGATCTTGAGCTCTTGACCGCCTCCTAACGAAGACATGGGCCCACAGTGTGCCCCAGGGCGGCCGTGACCTCGGATGGAGAACCCGTTGTTGACAAGAGATGCAACATGCATGATCTGTTGATCGCTTCCAGGCTCCCAGCTCTCCACAGCGAACCCCATTGAACAGTCAAGACAGTATAACTTCAGCTAAGCCACATTGCTTAGTTGAGGAATAACCTCAAGTCTGGGCCGGGCTCAGCTCAGCATGCGTGTATGCAGATCCAACCGCCTTGGCCAGTGGGACATCGCCAACGAACGAGCCCCAACTTGACTGCAACCAAGCCCCTCTTCCACGCCACACATGGCTGGCTGAGCGCATCTCGAATCTGCCTAACCCGCCCATGGACTGCTGCATGGTACCGACCGATCTTGGGCATATGCAGAGAGCGGTGGGGGTTAGCAGCATGCATCTATCCGATGGTGCGCCCCTAGATGCATGCATGCGAACCCTCGAACCCTGCGGCCTCGGGGATCGGTCGTTATTGTTTGCGAACTTCCGAGCGACCGGGCACCCCGGGCCGGGAGCAAAAGACAAGGCTGATGGACGCCAAGACGATGAAACGTCCAGGGGTCAGGGGCTTGTAAAATTCCCGATTGGCCGCAGCGTATAAAAGTTGGTGCACGGTGCCAACAAAATTTATTACCACGGTGACATCGGCCAAGTGCATATCATATCTTCGGGGTTCCAAGGTTGCAGGATGACCACAGCTAAATTGCAGATACGAA
Source organism: Diaporthe vexans (assembly GCA_021188095.1). Classification (NCBI taxonomy): domain Eukaryota; kingdom Fungi; phylum Ascomycota; class Sordariomycetes; order Diaporthales; family Diaporthaceae; genus Diaporthe; species Diaporthe vexans. The sequence goes on from JAJLLZ010000014.1 coordinate 147,516, forward strand.
ATGCAGCAGTGCGCACTACCACCGAATTCTGCCATGATCCGCAACGACCAATTGCGCCGCTGACGGCGGCTGTGATCCCACGATGCAAGATGAACAAAATGTGAGGAGAGAAAGGGACAGAAGATAACAAAGGCAGTAATGGGAGGAGAATGAGGGGGATATCCCCTCTTAGACCCACTTAAACCGACGAAATCACATCTTCTATGCCATCGAGCTGGATAGCATCACGCAGTTGACATGACTACTCAGTACGACGGGAGACAATATGGGCCATGGCCTCACAAGATTTAAATAGTTTGGGGATTCAGTCTCGTCGGTCAACAATATGAGCCTCACGGTTCATCCAATCTCATTCTTTTGGCCTCCTAGTGTCTCTGGGTTGACGGCTCTCGCTTGTATTCTAAGTTCTTACGACCTTCGCTTGCCGTCTTTGCTCATTCGCTCAAGATGCGACGAACTCCCTCGCTTTTGCTGCCGGTGCTTGGGCCTCTGGCCTCAGCCACCGCCGTCCTGAGGCCGGGGCAGAGTGTGCCGCCAGCTCTCCTGCCACGACAGGCGGGCAATGGCGTCTGCCAGGCCACGCAGCCCACCGTGGCCGCGCCTCATGAGAACATCTGGGCGGGCCTGACGAACCAGGAGATGGCTGATGCGCTCGACTTCTTGTACAAGTCCAAGGATTTGAACTTGACCCGTGATGGTGGAAGGTAGGGGCCCTCTCTCACGTCCCATTCCATGCAACGAGGACAACATGAGCTGACATGTGTGACTGGATAGTTGGGACAACACGCTGTAATTACACGCCCTCTGAACTGAGCTTGCGAAGCGTGACTGCTGACATCGGATGAAGCCTCTCCATTGATCTCCTGCAGCCCAACAAGACTGATGTTCTGCCTTTCCTCGCTGGGGGAGGAGCCGCTCCACCGCGGTATGCTCGGGCAACGCTCGCGTTTGGCGCTTCGACGGAGCCCTACATCCGGGAGTACACGATCGGGCCAATGTCTAAGGGGAATCAGACTCAGGCGAGACCTCTCACCTTCTTGTCGAATCGCAATCCGGACAAGAAACTCCGCGTCTACGACTCCGACTTTGACCCAAACCTGAGCGACACCATCATGTCACAGGCCGCTGACATTACCAAGGCGCTGTGGAACAAGGTATATCAACTCACCAACCTTGTCTGAAGATTCGATCAAAACTGACAAAAAGCTCAAGGACGTCAACGAATTCCAGCTCGCAACGGTCTCCCCCACCAACGTGGAAAACGGCCAGGTCACGACCTGGCAAGGTTTCTATGGTAGCCCAACCGGCTCGTATGACAGCGGTACTCTGCTGCCGCAGGGTCTGTACGTGAGGAGCGACCGTACCGGCCGTGATCCTTCCAAGTGGAAGATCACCGGCTGGCTGTACAACAACGTGTTCTACAAGAACATCGACGACTTCAAAGCCGCCGTGGCGAAGCCCGGGTTCGAGAAGCACGGCATGAGCGTCGACGGCCCGTGGGCACAGCTCGACAAGGCCGGGGACGCGCTGCCCTTCGACGAGCTCCCGCCACCAGTCACCGTCCAGGCCGGCCCGAAGCGATTCTCGGTGGACGCCAAGGAGAACTTCGTTTCCTGGATGGATTTCAGCTTTTACGTCGCCGTCAGCCGTGACATGGGGGTCAGGCTGTTTGATATCAAGTACAAGGGGAAGAGGATCATCTACGAGCTCGGTATGGAGGAGGCCCTGGCCCACTACTCGGGAATTGATCCCATCCAGTCTGGTACGTGCTACTTCGATACGATGTACGGATTCGGCTCCAGCATAGTCTCGCTGGTCAACGGGTATGACTGCCCGGCTTACTCCACGTACATGGACACCACCTATATGGATGGGACGACGAGGAACACCCAGCCGAACGGGATCTGCCTCTTTGAGATGACCGAGGACCTGCCTATCCAGAGACATTCGGCGGCAGGCTACACGAGCATCACCAAGAACATCGCCTTCAAGCTCCGCTCGGTGACGACCGTTGGCAACTACGACTACCAGACCACATATGAGTTCCGGATGGACGGCTCCATGCAAGTATCTGTCAGGGCCTCGGGCTACATCCAAAGCGGGTACGCGGCGAAGAATGACGAATATGGCTTCGGCATCCACGACAACCTGTCTGGCTCCATGCATGACCATGTACTCACCTTCAAGGCCGACTTTGACATCCTTGGCGAGAAGAACTCTCTGCAGAAGGTGGAGTTTGTGCCTACCACCGAGACGTAAGTTCCCGTGCGCCTCAACACCGCCTCAGGCGAAACTAATCGACCGCAGGTACGTCTGGAACGACGGAAAGCCTCGCAACACCATGAAAGCCAAGAAGTCGTTCATCGGCACAGAGGACGACGCCAAGATCAACTGGACACCTAACGGGAATGCCATGTATGCGGTTGTGAACAAGGACGCCAAGAACCAGTATGGCGAAGCCCCTGGTTATAGGATCATGCCGGGTATGTCCACACAGTGAGAGCTGTCCTCCGCAGAAGAATTGATTACTGATCAAACGATAGCCGCCGGAGTGGCCGCACTCACTATCCAAAACTCATCCATCACCCAAAACGCCGCAAACCACGCAGATCACCACCTCTACGTGACCAAGCAAAAGGACACGGAAGCTCGCGCAGCTAATCCATACAACCTTTTGGACCCAGCGGACCCATTGGTGAATTTCGCCAAGTACTTTGACGGCGAATCCCTCGACCAGCAGGATGTGTAAGATTTCCTCTCCTTTTCCTTACCGCTTCGGGTGAACTCCTGTGCCCCGTCCGTGCACCAAAAGAGCTCTCACTAACACAATGCCTGCAGTGTTGTCTGGTTCAACCTCGGGATGCATCACATGCCGCACACCGGCGACCTGCCCAACACGGTCTTCTCGACCGCCCACTCGGCCATCACCATCGAGCCGTTCAACTACCTGCCAGGAGACCCATCACGCGCGACGACGCAGCAGGTCCGCATCAACACCTCGGGAGGAGGGAATAGCTCCGTCACCGGCTTTGGGGCCAAGCCGGTGACATGTTCTGTAGACTCGGTATGGCACCCACCCCTTCATATATCCCATGACTCCTTCGTCCGCTTTAGCCTCGTTTGCTGACTCGATGCTTGAACCACAGGCTCAGCTTAATCCCGAGGTCAAGGTCTCCAACGGGACGATCGCGGTCCACAAGCTTCCGTACGACGGAACACGGCCCAACCGCATTGGATAGACACAGCTTTCATCTGTACATATTTGGGGGATGATGGGGTTGGCCTTTTGTTCGATGGAGAATACGGTGGAATGTTGCAGTCCGTTATCTTCTTTTGTAGCACATACTTGCAATCGGCTCGGTATTTTATTCGTGTGCTTCTCGCGGCGTCTTGGAGGCCCACTGCTGTTGGTCAATTGTCCCCTGCACACAGACCTACGACTAGAAGAAATTCAGTGGCTCGATTCTGCAGAGGAAATGGGATATAGTGACATTTCCAGTGCAGATATGCACATACATTCCTCGAGCAAGCGACCTTATCTCCCTGTCCTCACGTCCCAATTGGCGTTAACGAGCTCTTCTCCAGTATCCGCATATTATGCGGCCCCCGGCATCTGGGGAACTTCCAACATCTCACAGCGCAACCCCTCACCGCGTACGGTATGACGCCTCACAAGAAAGAGGCGCTGAGGTCTATAGAACGACCAACCAGAGGGGGCTAAGCCATAACGGCTTATTCATTAGATGAGATAGCCTTTTGAAAATGTCATGTCATGGTGATAGTAGTACATGTGACATCGCCTCATACAAATATCTTGGGTCTGCTCTCTACCATATCCTACAAGGCCCTGAGGACCAGTACGCACTGAAAATACATAGACGCATCAGTCGCTGATGGTGTGCTTCTCAGGACACCCACCTCCACATGGGTTTGCACACAGCCCTTGGCAGTCCATGTACCCCGAAGGTGATGTCTCTCCGGTGCATCTCCCCGTTGCGAGTTCCAACTCGCACATCTCAGCCATTCTCTGGCTGTCCCACGCCCCCTCGGTCCGGTTGATCGACCTCAGCATCGCAATCGCCCTCCTCCGCAGGTCATCCTCCTCGCAAAACGAAGCAACAAACGACACGGGAGGGATCGTGTCCGCCTCAAACGTGAACATGGGCTGCGCCCCGCCACTGACAGCAGGAATGACAATCTCGGCCTGGCGGAGGATGTCCTCGTAGTACCTCCGGGGCAGCGGGCAGTCGCAGCACGGGCCCGACTTGAGCATGGCCACCCACACCTTGCGGTGGAGCGTCAGGACCATGGCCTCGTTGAACTCGCCGTCCGACGCCGGGGTGTGGTTGATGCTCTCGAGGTACTGGTCGAAGCGGCGGCACCACCTGTCGAACCGGTCGCAGATCGCCTCGAACTCGGGGCAGTCCTGTTCTGATATGTCCGTGCATGGCTTCCCGCAGGCCTGGCCGCACGACTCCTTGCACATGTCCTCGTACTTGTCCGACTCCCAGATCGAGTGGAACTCCAGGTCGATGCCCCGTAGCTCGTCGCGGGCGGCAGAGGAGGATAGGAACGGCCCTTCGGATTCGCCAGTGCTGGGGGAGCGAGACTTGTGGCGGTGGATGGGCGGGTCCCACATGAGGATGGACGTGTCGAGGCTGAGACGTTCAAACATGTCCGAGATGCCGCCCATAGCGCTCTCGTCGTATGTTGTCTTTGTGACATCAGAGGGTGTGCTTGCCCCCTCGATAAGGGAGACATTGTCCCTATCCTGCATCGAGTTTAGAAGTTCAGCCCCAGCCCGGAGATGTCGCAAGGCAATGCCATGGCGCCCGTTGAGATTGTCTATGCAGACAAAGATCAAGCAGCATATGAGAATGGCCTGGACGTCGAGTGGGGATGGGTCGCCCATTATCGGGGTGAGGTCGGATATTGCTTTGTTGTACTGCTGGATGGCGAGGTTGTCGTAGGTCTGTGTTTCTATCGGTGGCATGCCGAGCGACCGCCTCAACAGGAACGACTTGTGCGAGGCACCCAGGGAGATCAAAGCGTGCTTCACCGGATTCACCGTGTGGCCAATTGGCAAGACAAAGTCTCGCCAGAAGCCGGCCAGAGATGTTGAGTACCCGATTAGGTCCTTGACGGTATACTGATGGGCGTGAAGAAATAGCGATTTCTCGGGGGGGCTGCCGTGTAAGTCCCCGAAGTTATTGAATGCATTGAGCATATCCAGGCCTCGCTTTGAGGCAAGTATAACCTCGGATGTCGGTCTCGGCTGTGGTCTCGTCTGGGGTCTCGGCTGTGACTTTTTCTTCGAACATCGCGTCTCTTGGGGCTGCTCGTAGCCATCGCACTTGTAGCCATAGTCCCGACATCGCTGGCAGATGGGTTTTGTCTCGTCGCACTTCTTATGCCGGATCCTGGTCGACGTGTTGGTTCAAGCAGATACGACACGGCTAAGGACAACAAACGTTTGTCAGGCAGCACTTACTTGCTATTGCGAGGATCGGGATTAGACATATTCACAATTTACAGACACGCACAAGGGGACAGAAGAATCGTTACGCACCATGTGAGACAGCCAGTACGAACTTTGGGAAACTTTGCCCTGGTTCGTTTGGGCTTCGGCTTCGACGTACATTCCGTTTGCTTGGGAACCATGGTTGCTGAAGGACTTTGTGACGACAATGATGGCACTTGCTAGGCGGCGGCAGACAGCCTTGTGTGTGGAAGGCCGTGCTTGTGTGGTATTATTAAAGCCACGAGGCATCTCATTGGGGGTGAACTGTCGTCGGCGAAATGGGGCAGTTGAGTGATTTAAGCTTTCCCCCCTGCCTGTCAATCCGTCTCTTAAAATAGGTTCGATTCATTCGGCGTGGAGTAGTGGATCCCTGGTAAGGGCTTCCCGGGAGGTTACTGTGTGGGAACGGCTTAGCTATTCTCCCGTCCCCCCAATATCGGCATGGTCTACTCAGCCAAGGCTCTCAGGGACTAGTGCCGTGGCTGAGACAGGCAGACTTTTCAGCGGTGGTAGCTCACATGCGAGTGCTAGGATCAAATGGTTTGCCCGGCACCTTAATTTGATGGGGGGTTCCCGGCCGTTTACATAACTGATCGTGCCTGGATACGCGGATGCTAGCTACTCTGGGACCATGCTTGCCTTGCCATCCATCCCACGGAGAAAGGCCCACTGTGCTCCAATGTTAACCCTTTCGTGTTGAATCAGCGTCCATTCCCAGACCCCAGTCCTCCTCTGATACTGTGGAAGGTGATCTAGGTCATCGTCTCGTCTGATCCGATCTGATCCCCTGAGATGAGCCCCTCATCAAACCGGCCCACAGCTATCCTCCATCATCTGTGGCCCCACACACGGCATATGCCAGGGAGGACGAGTCGAAACGTTGCATCCGGATCTTGGGGCTCAATGCTTCTAGAACGACCCTCGCGACGGGGATGGCTACGATCATAGAGATCCCCGAGCAATCACTTGCTTCTCGGGCCATGACTCAAATGCACAGCCGAGAGACTAGAAGAAGCTCACTGGGACCTTTTACGGACCAGCCAATTGAGGCCTGGTTTTCATTAGGGCAGTGACGGCGGTGCTTCCACAGCCTAGTCGCATTGGTACACTAGATGTTTACTGCCTCGATCGTCTCCATGCTCGCCAGGCGATTCATCCGAGCTTTTGCAACGGTTTCCTGTCACCAGGCCCGCACGACGCCATCCCTCTGACAGACAGATGAGACGCCTGTCATCCCGGTCATAACTTCGTTACATGCATCAACTTGCTCACAGTGTACGGACCGATTTCCCCTCTCGCCGTTGACATTGGTGGTTGAGCCTTGCCCGCGACGTCAGCCTCCCTTGTCTTAACTTCACGGGCTGACCGATTAGGCCAACTGCTGTCAGAAACTAGAAAGCAAACTGCATTTTTCGTCTGCATGAAACGTATAAGGGGCCATGCTGTGAGGCCAATCATACCAGAATGTAGTAGGTGCCAATGACGAGCTTTTGAGTCAGGATTATGAGGGACGAGTTTTATGATGCAACACTTGCATGGACTCGGAGGCCCGGGGTGTCACGATCCCGATCCCGATCCCGACCACAAATCACCGGCAACTCAGCCTAAGTCCCAAGCCCAAGGCTGTGGGGGCCGCGATCGTCGACGCAGCCGACAAAACAAGGAGGCAGAGCACATGTCGTGCAATGCTTGGCGAATCGTGCGCCCATTTCCCAATTGGGGGATTAAATGTATTGCTTCGGCTGTATACGGAATAGAAACGGAACCAGTTACGTGAGACTTGTACAGACTTGCAACCCCCAGGAGATTTAGCTGCCAAGATGAATGCCATGGTAGATACGCTCTGACGATCAAGATAATGAATTTTCTTGGTTGATTGTTTCTAAGGGTTGGAAATGACTTTTGGAGTTACTACAAGGCGTACCGGAACTGGCGATCCTCCTTATCCGTCAAATCACTCCTGAGTGCGCCCGTCTCATCCAGCAACACTTGCCCTCTGCGCGCATCCTGAGCCTCCCCATCACCAGCATTCTTTTCTGCCGCCCGCTTGGAATTATCTTTGTCGCACACAATTCGATACCAAATAATAGTGAGAAACAACAAACACCACGTCACAATAGCCGTGACAACACCAGAGAAGTATCTCGGCTTGTGCGTCCACAGCTGCGGCGCCCCAATGCACCCGGCACAATACCCGATGAAGAACATGGCATTGACGATGGCCCGCTTCGTATTCCCCTTAACGTTCGAGGCTGTCAGGGAGATGAGGATGGACCATGGCGCAGTGATGCAGGATGACAGCCACGATGCGGCGATCATGCCCCAGCCGGCGTCCAGGGACAGCTTTAAAAGGCAGATGGTGCCCGCTAGGGGCGGAAGCACGAGGGCCAGGGCAACAAATGTGCGGTTGCGCGGCATCAAGACGCACCCGAGCACGCCGATCCAGAGCATAGTGATTTGAACTGCACCTGATGGGGCTGTGTACAGCATCGTGTGGTACTTGTCGTAACCAATGTTGTTGATCACCAGGGAAGCGAACTAACGTACAGTCAGCAGGCATTCCTTGGTGTTTGGGATGAGTTGGTAAGTAAGTATTTACCGTGAGCACAGGCGACTGCATCGTGACGAGCACCCCAAACGCAAAGACAAACCACGACTTGGGATCGGCAAGGGCCTCCCTCAGCTGGGCCACTGAGAAATTGGTCTTGTCACCGCCCTCTCGATCCTGTACCATCCGCAGCGACAAGACTTCTTTCTGCCTCGCGTCAAGAAACCATGCGTCCTTAGGCCCATTGGGCATTAGTATAAAGAAGACGACCCCGGCAGCAGAGGTCAGGGCGCCACAAATGAGGAACAGCACTCTCCAAGGGGCAAGAGTCAGGGACGTGTTCTTCCCAATGCCATACATGAGCAAGCAGCCGACAACTTGTGCCACGCCGTTCATTGTGATCCAGAGCCTGTGGGGGTTGTGAGGACCTTGTATTTCCCATCAAAGAGGTAATTCCACTTACGCTGTCCGAGAGGCATGCTCGTTCTTGCGGTACCACACACTGGTGATCGTGATGAATGCCGGCGATACCGCACCCTCGGCAAATCCTAGTAGGAACCTGACGGCGGCGAATCCGGCGAAGCTGGTCGGAGCAGCAAGGCACATGCAGATAGCACCCCAGACGACTACCGTGACGCCAACGAATTTGGTAAGATGGAGCCTGCTCATCAAGTAGACAAACGGATACTCTGCGACTAGCTGGCCAACATAGAATATGGAAGTACACCAAGAGTATTGCTGGCTTGTCATGTTCAGATCGGTGATAAGACCGAAGATCTATTGAGACCAGTCAGCCATTGGGCTTGGGTTTCCAGTCACTGTACATGTGGACTTTCTGTGTTAAATGCACAGAACTCACACTTGCATAGCTTAGGCTCTGCTTGTCCAAATACTGCAGGAAGAAAACAGCACACATCATGGGCAGGACTGTAAGGTCAATCTTGCGCAAGACCGCTCTCTCTTCCTCGACAGTGTATGACCCCCCGACATCCACAACGCTGCCGGGCTTCTCGTCGAGATTGGCGCAGTCCGCCGCATCTTGAGCAGAAGGATTTTTAGTCGCTGGCAACTTGTCATCGGCTGAGGAGATCATCGTGATAGTTGATTTGTTTTGATGGAGAAGTTGTGGTGGTGGAAGAACAGCTGCGCATCAACTCCTCAGCAGGTCTATTATCTTCAGAGGAACCGCGCTCCAGTCGCTGGTAACAATCTGCACTTTCCCATCAATTCACCGGGATCTCCACCGACAATGAGATACGAAATGTTGATCAAGTGGTCCATGTCACAGTCTTGGTGGGCGGAGACGCGATAAGCAGCCGGCCTCTGGCCTGAACCGGATGCCACTGCGGAGTATCACCGCACCGGCACGAAGAGGGGATGCGTTGCTTTTGCGGAGAGTTCCGAAGATCAGCCGACGCTGGTGAAAGCTGAGAGCCCCGAGATAGACTTCACCTCCTCTCTTGTCTGACAATTTTCCATCGTCACATAGTAATCCAGTTTGAGCAGCTTTGGAATTAATCTCGAAAATGGTAACCGAGGCACAGCTTAAGCCCTGGCTGCGGCCAGATCGCAAGAGCTACATTCTAACCAACGCCAACGTCGTCGACGTTGCCAACGGCTCGATTCGCGAAGGGGCAGCTGTCAAGATCAAGGACGGCATCATCATCTCAGTTGAAGATGCACCCGACTCCGTGTCGGATGCCCAGGAGGGCTTCGAGGTCATCAATTGCCAGGGCAAATACCTGAGCCCGGGGCTCATAGACTCGCACGTCCACATCATGGCCGTCCCAGGCTTCGGCGATCTCTCCAAGGCCTTCGGAAACCCCAACGATGTGTCGGTGCTCCGCCAGCCATATGTGTGCGCGCAGATGCTATACCGGGGCTTCACGACGGTGCGGGACTGTGGCGGCGCGCTCCTGGCGCTGAAGGAGGCAATCGAGGACGGCGTATTTCCGGGCCCTCGGCTCTTCATCGCAGGCCATGCGCTCTCCCAGTCGGGGGGACACGCAGACTACCGCGGGCCCCACGACGACAGCATGTGCTGCGGCGGCACCACTACCGGCTTGGGCAGGATAGCAAATGGGGTCCCTGAGTGCATGCAGGCAGTCCGAGAGGAGATCCGGACCGGCGCGGACTTCATCAAGATCATGGGCTCGGGAGGGGTGTCAAGCCCGACGGACAAGATCGACCATCTCCAGTTCACGGGGTCTGAGATCAGGGCCATGGTGGAGTGTGCTGCGAACGCTGGGACGTACGTGACTGCACATGCCTATACGCCCCAGGCGATACGGCATTGTATCGAGAACGGGGCCAGGGGTATCGAGCATGGCAATTTTATCGACGAGCCAACGGCCAAGATGATGGCGGAGAAGGGCTGTTTCTTGACACCGACCCTCGTCACGTATGCTGAGATGGCATCGCCCAAGTGGAAAGGGTACCTGCCTCCAGAGTCTGTCTCGAAGAATGAGGCCGTGCTGCAAGCCGGACTGCAGGCCCTCAAGACTGCCTCGGACGCTGGCGTGACTATTTGCTACGGAACGGACTTGCTTGGTCCTCTTGGCACGGCGCAGACATATGAATTCTCCCTGAGATCACGAGTCTTGTCGCCACTGGCTGTGCTGCAGAGCGCGACCATCAACGCTGCTCGTCTGATCAAACGAGAAGAATCATTGGGGCAGATAAAGCCCGGTTTCGAGGCAGACATATTGATTCTGGACTCGAACCCACTGGATGATGTTACAATATTCGACGACCCCGAGAAGAACGTGCTGGCCGTGATTAAGGAGGGAAGAGTACAAAAGAGCAGGTGGGGAGCTTTCGTTGAGAATGCTATTGCACCGGTGCGAATTAAGCCATCTATATAAGTGGAGAGAGTATAGCTTGACAAAATGCGTTAAGGATGAGTAGTGCGAGGGCGGTGGGCGGGTCAGCTCTACCGAATATCAATCCTCGAGGGGCTTCTGCCTACGCTTTCAGGATGACTCTCCGTGGTAACTATTCTGGCATGATCATTCCATATATCTGTAGATGCTCTCCCGACCAAGACATCTCATACCCGGCGCGGCCTGCCCGCCCAACTCCAAGACGGAGTAGTCATCAACACGATACCCGGGCGGAGACCCTTAGAATTAAAGACTGAGATCGGACATTCGCACCTGCAGAAACAGAGGCCACACCCAAGCCTCATAGGACAACCTGCTATTAGACAACCTCTTACAAGATAGTTTCCTATGTAATGACTTCCTATAGAATAAACCTATGAAAGAAAATCCTATAGGATAAACCCCTTATAGGATACACTCCCACAAGATACCTAGTCTGGGTATACTCTTAAGTGCTCTGCTTTTACGGGTGCGAATATCCGATCTCTCAAGACTTAGGTGACTTCGATAAATCAGTTACTATCTAAGATGGTCTTGCTAATATCTGAAGACGCTTGGAGGCCCTTTAGCATGGCACACCCTTTCCTATAGCCAGTGTCACTAAGGCATGTGACTCGGGACTTCTAACAACCAAAAGCTACGCAATGCCTGCCGGTATACCCCGTCTTCACCAACGCAAACCCGTGCAGTACCCATGTTAAGGGTGACGCTATTTGGTGTAGCCCCCTACTTTACAGTTCTCACGCACGCCGGACTACACATTATCATTGTGCGGCCCTCACAATTGTCTAATAACGGAGTCCCAAATTAAGCTATAAAATTATTTCATTAGTATAGCCTTAACTCCAGTAACTAACCTTAGGAATTTTTCGCAACAAAGTACATGCGTCCGAAGTGTTCAGCGCGACCGAGACGAGGAGAGTACACCCTATTGAAAAACCTAACATGGCATGTCAGTTTTATCACAACGCATGACATTTTTAGGCCTAGTCTCAGTCAGTCGATCCCTATGAAGAAATGCAAGGAGTAGCTAACAGGAACAAGATACCTGAAGCATTGGCCAGGTTCTATCGGAGGGGTGAGAATTGGACAGCAGAAGGCTGGTTGAAAGGAAAGGCTGTGTGACTCCGGCGTGCGGGCTGGGCATACTACAAGTCAATCCCACACGGGAGTCATAATGGGCTGATGATTGTGTGTGTCTCTACCAGTGATTCAAGCTTGCACATCGTCCATATTTCTTCCACTATAAGAGAAGCCACGAGCTCTGGCAATACTATTGCTGCAACTGCAATTAATCTAAGACCACACGCAACAAAACATTACTTGCACCCAAGACGAGAACCACGTGAGCATCTGCCAAAACGAAGACCCCGAGAGTATCGGATTCGGCGAGATAGATTCTAATAATAATACAAGTGCGCCCCACAAAAGTCATTCATCTTCAAGCAGCAGCGACCGAGAGAGACAGCAAAAATGTGCGAAGTAGCCACAAGAAAAATATTGTGCGCAAACAAAGCGTGCAACAACGTCACCAATAAACATTACGAGACGAAAAAGAAGAGGTGCGAGGTGGCTAAGGCTAACAAAAAGCCGTGGGGAGAATGCGGCCAGCGTGAACAAGTGTGGCCGCAGCCTGCTACTAGGGGAACAAAGTACTGCGAATACTGCGCGGCATAGGCACTGCACAAGCGTAAACGCGAAGGTATGAGAGTGATCCAAACATAACGCCGGGGCAAATGAAGTTAACTAACATCCTGCTGCTCAGATGCAACATGATACAGAATGCCGCAAAGCCTAATATGAGACTTGTTGCTGACAGATCGATCGGTTTTGGACATCGGGCTACCTAGGGGGTCGCCCGTGATGCTTTTTTTCAGGACACGCTGCGAGCCAGCGAAAGGAAGACGCTCTTAAAGATTTTACTACGATAAGACCTCAGGCGTCAAAGATATTTCACAGGACTTCGCATTCGACTTGATGCACCAGAGGCAGGACGGAACGGTTATGTGGGCTACCTCAGTGCTGCGAGGACGACACCGAGGGCTACGGCCAACAGTGCATCTGAGCTTCACTTAATCTATCATACGCCAGTCGTAATAAATGATTTGACAAAGATAAAGAAGAGACTTAGTAATCATGTGATGTCTTGCTTCTTGGTGATTGGTTATGTGCCTAGTTAGGATTCGGATGTGTTGCTTCGGGTTTTGACAGTCCTACACGACTACCCATGCCTCATCCGCGGTCTCTGAAAAGCACAAATTAGGCAGGTAGAGTAGTGAGACTTCCAGTGAGCGGCATGATAAGAGTCTTGATAGGCCTGTGGAGTCAAAGTCCCGTTGGTGGCGCCTTGCAGGCTTGTTGGTACGGGCCAACCAATAGCTCAGCTGCGGGGTATCTGTCATCCCTTGAGCCATCCAAGCATGATACCGGCTTTGAAAGAGGTATTTCCGTGTACAATAATCTTACCAGACGCACTTTGGGTAACCTTTCTTCTTAATGTGGCAAAAGTCCAAGCGAGAGAAGAGACAAATCGTAGCAGATCCGAACCACTGGCAGTCTCCCCGGAAGAAGTTATTCGATTCCTGTTCTCTGGGTCCTGTTCCAGCTACAGTGTTCGGCTGAGAGCAGAAGATGGCCCAACCGGAGGATATCACCTACCGCGGAAACTGTGTTTGTGGTCGGTACCGCTATGAGCTCAGCCTATCTGATGTGATACAGACTGCCTCCTCCTGCACCTGCAGCGTCTGTGTGAAGAAGGGCTACCTGTGGCTTGTCCCGCCTGAAGGCAGTCTCAGGGTAGTCAGGGACGATGGCTGCCTGCGGGAACACACGTCAAAGGCAATCACTCACAAGGTGCGTTGAGTGATCTCAACCTTCCATACCCGTGCTGATATACTTACTTGGCTGGAAGTTCTGCGACAATTGCGGCATAGGAGTAGTAGGCCAGCATGTTGCCGGGCCACTACGTGGTCTCTTCACCGTGAATGTACGGACCATTCAAGGTGTCAATCCGTTTCAAATCAGGTACGTCCATCGCTGAATAATTGATGCCGTCTTCCTCAAATTCAGGATTGTCTTTGACCTTCGGCGTGCAGTATCACGACTGTCGAAACCGAGGACGACAGGCCGGAAATCAAACCGTCTATCATCACCGACCCAGCAACACAGCATTTATTTTCCTGCCAATGCGGTGATGTGCAAGCTGCGCTTCTTGTCCCCATCAATGATCAGGAGATTAAGGAAGATAACTGCAGCGGTTGTGTCAGGGTACTCAGGCCCTATCGTCCCCTCGTTTATGTTCTGTCCAAAAACTGATAATTTTGGGAGTAGGAAGCCTATATTGGAGTATACCCAACAAAAGATCAAGTACGAATCTACGGCCGTGAGAGCGGATGGGAATACAGTGGATTGAGGGTTGAACTTGGGTCCCTGAAGATGGGGAGTGTAACACACTGCAAGCGCTGCGGCGTACATGTTTTCACTGACATCTGGGGTCCGCCCATTACTATTTTTGATAAGCTACCACCTGAGAGAAAGGCTCACGCTCTTGAGGTATACCATAAGAACATAAGTCTTCTTCCGCTCAACGTGAGGGCTGTTGAGGGCTTCCAGCTACTGTCGGAGTGTCTTACTATCAAGAGGTCAGATGAGGGTACTGAGGGATATGCTGAGCTACTTGAGCCCTGGCAGGCTACAACGCAAACCGAGAAAACCAGCGGTGACCAAGCTTCAACTTAGCCAAGGGGCGCATAAAGCATCTATGACAGCAAGAAACCTGAGTTTTCTTTTAGTTTAGCCTTAACAAATCAGGGATTCGCACCCACAAAAGCAGAGGGTATACCCAAGCCCCATAGGATGACCCCACATAGGACAACCTCCCATTGGATAACCTCCTATAGGATATTTCACTTCTAAGTTACCTATATAAGTATAGCCACTGTTTTTTTAAGGGCGTGGAATCCCTATCTCTTTTTAAATTTTTTATACTTTCTTCTCTGTTAACTTTTGTATTATGGCATGAAGGCAAGCCTTACTAACACCTCAAGGTTTCTTTCTTTATCCCTCAGAATGTTCTCGCTCACTATATGCAGCATAGAACCCTCATGTTAGGCTTGGGTTTAGAACGGTGATTTATAATCTATTGTCCTGTACTTGTTTTCTTTCCTGGGTGTTCCCGCTGTAGTCTGCACCTGCTTCTAGCCTTTTGGTGCCTAAGACTTCCCATCTTATTCTGGGTGCGCTGTGTATTCAACTGTGACCAAACAAAACAACCGCATGATCCTTGGTCTTCCAACCGCAATTCCAAGCGCTTCTAGGGCTTTCATTGTGGCTGCCCTCCGTTTTCTTGCTCCATACGCCGCAGGCATGAAATGCAGACTACAAAGTTGTGGCACCGTAAACATGCGAAGTTCGGGGCCTGTTTCCGCGTATTGCAACAGGCGCATTGTCTGTCGCCGCCGATCGACTTCCACCGCCCGTGTTGGCACGGTGGCCTCTGAGCATCATCTTGAGCAGTCCGATTCTGCCAAAATTCGAACTGTTCATGTAAAGGAATTGTCGTTGGGCAAGAACATTTTTTCCAAGGCTGTCCGCACCAGTAGCAGAGATTGACCGAGCATTTACAATCTATGAGGGTCGTTAGCAATCCACACAGCATCTGGTCTTGGAAGGCTCTTGGCCGCTGACAAATGAGCGAGCAATAGCGGTTCGAGCGCTGGATAGCCCTTTTACATGAAGGGCACCTCTGCTATTCAGTTCCCCCAGCTGCACCCGCGGGGCCATGCGGCTCCGTTGTGAGCACCCGACACTTGTGGGAATCCTGCTTGCAGACAGTGCAGGTTAGTTTTTCGCAAGCAAGACAGCGTCCCCTGTACCTGCTCTCGATCCGTTGGAATGGGATATACCGTCGACATCCATTGCGAAAACAGTACGTGCGGTCTTCTGGGGGCGTATCCAACTCTTCTTGTCTGATCCGAAACCGCTCTTCCAAGTCCCTCGGCAGCCTTTGACGCACCGACTCGTCAATGTGAAGGTCGCCTATTCCGCAGCGGCACCGTGGGAACCATTGGAAGTAGTAATTCGGGTCGACCAAAACCTGCTGAATTCTTGCGACCACACATTCGTCGCATATCGGGTGGCCGCACCCAGAAAAAGTCGAAGCGGTCAAGTCGACGTCTTTGTCGCATTCGGAGCACACTCGCCTCTCCCCTATCGCTTGCCCGTTCCCTGCAGGAGGCGTTATGTTGCTGACAGCATGATTACCTATTGGACTAGGACGGAAGTCCACCTCGTCGCCCAGGGTGTCCAATGCTGCCCGAAACAACGCCTTAGACCCATCGTCTTGGTTTGCTGTCTCTGGAGGCTGCTGCGCCGCAGGGCCAGGTTGCTGACTGCCCGCAGTGTTATTCCTGCGCTCCTCCTCTTTTGGCTGGGGAATCTCGGGATCGAGGTCGCCCCAGTGTATTCTTTTTATTTTTGCGAGGCGTACCTCGGCCTGGGCGATCGCGGCTTTGGGCTGCTCGAGGCGTGCTCTTCGTAGTGCCGCTCGGCCTTCCGCCTCGTTCGGGGGGATTTCAGAATCGGGGATGGTGCAGTTTACTATTTGTTGTAGTTCCGCAAGTCTTGCCGTCGATGGTTGACCAGGCTGCCCTTCCGGGAGAACCACCGTCCCATCCCGTTGTAGTACGATGCTGTCGGACTGAACCCGCGTCATTTTGGTGGACTTATGACTAATTGTAACATGTATGCGTTAAGAGGTAAATGTTTTGGAGGGGGGTTGGATCAGGGCGAGGAATCTCGAAATGTGAATCGTTCAGCGGCTGCATGATCTTGGAGATAAACACACCTGGGCAAGCTTCAGTTGCGACTTCCCGACTGATCCCCCAACCATGGGTCACGCGCATGGAGGGAGGAGTCAGGCTGACCTCGGGAGGAAGGTCCAATCCTGCAGACCTACTTCCTAGTCTCGCCGTATAACTGCTTCGCCGTCTACTAGCTACTAGGCTATGTGTCGACGAGTCTAGTGTACAGCGCTGTCGGGAGCGATGCTTCCTAGCCTTGTCTGTACAGCATGAGGCTGAGGCCACGTGCCCGCAGAGACTTCTGTACTGTTATCGATATTATTTTTTTTTAACGCTGGGTCTTTAAGCGTTTACCACTGTGTGAAGGGACTGTATATCTTCGGGATGTATACGGATTAAGAGCGCAACCACCCTGCAGACCTACGTCCTGTTGTCTGTTCTGGCCAACTCAAGCTGTGTATTGCCCAGCCGACTTTGGGCGTCTGAGAACTTTCGTTGGGACCCGTCATTTGGTCGATGTTTGTTCATCTCCTTCGACGAATGGGTTTGGCTCGTGGAAGGCCCCTAGGCCTGTAGGAGGTTGTCATGTAGGAGGTCGTCCCGTGGGAGGCTATCATGTAAGATGTTGTTCCGCAGGGCTTGCCCTACCAGCTGGCTGGAAGCCGTGAATTCGACATCGATAGCATCATCACCTTGCCTTCATCGTCGTCCTCGCCACCGAGATCTTTGATCATCAGTCCTATCTGTGGCCTCGTCCTTGAGCTGATCAGAAATCAGAACCCGCCCACTCAGCCCACCCACAGTGGTTCCGGACACCGCGGGCGTGATCCACGGGGCCTCACTGGCCACCTCATCTGGTCTCGCAACTGAAGTCACAGTGGTCTGCTGCGGTCCTGGTTGGTCAGCAGCCTATTGATACGATAATTTGTCATCGCGGACTTGAAACTGAAGCATTTTGACTCTACATCTCAGAGACCTTTGTTTGCTCGATCAGAAATATACACCCCCCACCCCCCGGTATCCGGTTTGGGACACCGTGAGCCGTGTCTATCGCAATGGGGGAATTTCCTTACCGGTGACCGGAATTGGCGACATGAGGGGCTAAACCTACTCTGCAGGTGTTCAGTCAATTAACCATGGGGCCTCAACCTCGGTCCATACCCAATTGTTTGCTTGCCTTGTTGCCGCAAAAGACTCTGTGATACCCCACTGCTGGGGCCATTCGCGGAGCGAAGCTTTGGGGAAGCATTTGCCGTTCCCCTCGATGTGGAAGTAAGTAGGAGTTGCAGGTATCAGGGTGGTACAGATTTCAGAAGCGCAGCTTCGTTTATTCTCCAAATAGGTCGTCTTTTATTCATCCTCAGACCCTGCGCGCCACATGAGGGCCCAGGCGTTTTCAGGCTCACTTGCTTTGCTCTTTCGCCATTTAGAAGGGTTATAGTTCAGTTTCGGCCTTTCTACTAAAGATCGGAGATTCGCAGGGCAAAGAACAGAGGGTGAGCTAACGCGCCCAAATCCAGACCACCTCCTAATTTAGACCAGCCTTTTCACCAAAACACACAATGACTAAACTAGCTTCTTCTATATAACAAAAATTACTATATAACAAAGCATCCAGATCTTCCGGGGGTGTCTTGTGCAAGGTAACTGGTCAATTAATAGTCTTCTTCACCTGCCCGTACAGCTCCTATCTTATCTTCGCTGTTCAATTGGCGACGATCTTGTGGTCGTTTTTGCTTCTCGCATCATGGTAAAAGCGATCGACTTTCCAAGATTCAAGTCCAATATCCTCCATTTAGCCCTCTAGCAAGCACAAGACCACAGACCGCGGAGAGGGTTTCGATTAATGCACGTGACAGGGCAGTCTGCCTGGCAGGTAGCCTTCTGCATAGTGGCACCACCGCATCCTCTGAGGCAAGGCATTTAATCATCAGCCGCCTGGAATGCATTAAGCCAACTTGACGAAACCGGTGCTTACCTCTTCCCGAGTTCAAACTCGGGCTCAGCCACCGGAACGGCGATGCCAACGACAACAAACATGGCCAGCACGGCCGACTGGAAGATGGAAGACTTCATGGCGACGTTTTGGGTGCGAGTTTTTGGGGTCTTTTGGTGGGTGCAGATTGAGGTTTTGATAATCCTTAGATGGTTGCTCTAAGCTCTGAGCTGATTCATTGTAGAAGAAGAGAACAGGCTTTATATACTTCATGCTCAAATACAACCAGCCAAGAGTTATTACGTACGTAGGTAGCCAACGGCTCTTGTCCGCAGTTGAGGCGACAACCTCCTTCGGATCTCCGAGGCCCGACAGGCCTCATGGGGGTCCATTTAGATCAGATAAGATAATCTTTACACACATCGCCCCACATACTGGGATCTGATAAAAGCTTTTCCTTTATTACTCCACAATAGTCGGATCTGATAAGGAGGTCTTTCCCTTTTTGCCGCACCTGGAGAAGTCTCCCTCGGTTCAAGCCGGTCTTACCGAATCATTCCAAGCTAATCTAGGAAGTTCAATATCCGGAGAAGTATCAACCTCGGAACATGCAGCAGGACATGTATCCTTATGTCTCCACTTCGGGTCCATTATCACGATCATGGCCTAAATATCTCATGACACAAGACAGGTATTCTCTCTGGCTGGTTTGAAAACGCACTCATCGAGCGAGGACAAGCTAGTCAGTCCAGATTAAATGCTCATTAAAGAGGGTCGTGCCAGGTAATGTGGGGAGATCCTAGTGTTTAGCATGAATAAGTGGCTGCTGAGGTACGTAGCTAGCCTACTTCTGGCCATCTCCACCGCAGGCGGTTTCATGACAAGTCAAATGTCTCCGGGGCGTACGAGAGAAAAGAGACCATCGGGACTTGGTGTGCAACCGAAAGCAGTCGGCTTCAGGTCGTCCCTTCAAGTCGTATTGTTCTCAATTTGTATATATCCGATGGTGACATCGTGCCGCAGGGGATCGTGCGTCAGGGTACCCTTCTGAGCTGGCCACGCGAAGGGCGTGGGTTTAAATCCCGTGAGATGGTCTTGTCCGCTACTCAAATTGTCCTCTCAGGCTGTGGTCAAGCAATGATGTAAATCGAGCTCGGGTAAAACCACAAGAAATGCTATGAGACCGGGAATCTGCACCCACTGGCACACAAGCAGAGGGTACACCCGGATTGGTTATCTTATAAGTTTTCCTATAAGAGGTTATCCTATAGGAACTTATCTTTGAAGATATTATATTGTAGGATCTTATCCTGTTGGAGGTTGTCCTGTCGGAGGTTCAATTGTTGGAGGTTCTACTGTTCCGCAGGGCTCGGGTGTATCCTCCGTTTTTGCGGGTGTGAACCCCCCATCTCAATGCTATTTTGCGGTCAATACGGAAGTATAAGCACTGAAGGAACACATTGTGCTTCAAACCTCGACATGACGAATCTATCCAAAGATACTGTGAAATCAGATGTCTGTAAAAATTCCTTTTTTTTTCAAATCGGCATACTGAACTCTTAGCACACATACATCCACAAAGAAATGTTAGTGTTTCTTGTTCTTTTTTAGCAGGCAACCGCCAGCCTGATTCTCCTCGTATGCAACCTTTGCTCCGGGAGCTGGCTGCTCGCCGAATCTTGTATATTGATACATTTGTCAAGAGAAATCCACTTCCGTTATCCGAGTCATCACAATCGCCTTGTCTGGTCCTTTCAGAAGCACCAGTGACTTGTCGCTGTCTGGCGTGCCCTTGCCGGCGTTCTCACGCAACTCAAAACCCGCCTCCACGTCGCCTTTCGGGTCATAGTATACCAGGGTATGATTTCCCGTGAAAGCACGTCCCGCTAGGCTTGCTCTCCCAGTCTTTCCTGACATACTCAAAGCTCTGCTGGCCGAATATGGCGCCCCGTATTTGTCATATCTCTGGTATGGGTGAGTTCCTGTGTAATTGCGCGTTGTGGAGGATGCGGTCCCGCGGATCTTGACCAGCAATGCCTTCAACAGTGGCCGACATGATGGGATGCATCCTCCAATTAGCACTATCCATGCTTCGATGATGGTAGTCAATGATAGACGAGCCACGAAATATGTTATGTCGCCCTCCTCATCGGCTCGTTGGAGGTTGGTCAGCTCCGCCGTTTTCAGGGCAGAGCAAGCAGCTGCGACAAGCCCGAATCCGAGGAGAAAGCAGAGGCCGATCTTCATACGCATGGTGACTTGGAGACCCCAAATCAGGTAGATAGGGTATATCGCAAGGGCAGCATCTGAGACAGCAGAGTAGCCTATGGCGAACAGCGATGTGCTCAATTAGCTGACGGGGCGGAGGCGGGGTTTGAGATCAGAGCGAGACATACTGCCCTGGAAGTACGCATACTTCTGATTAAAGGACCTCCCACCGCACTCGCCAGGGATACTGTCGTCCCATATCTTCTCGACTGGAGAGCATTGTAGAAAGATGGTGATGACCACGGTGATATTGACGACGATGTTAGACGCCCCAATGAACCATAGAAACCACGGTCGGCCTTTGTGACGACCCCTGATCTGGTCCAGGAACGCGATGATAGCTAGTTTCCCGGTCACAATGGCTATTATGGCGGAGACCATGTTGATCCAGCTGGCTCGAATAGCCATAACAATGTCCTGAGGCTGCAACCCATGGACATGAGCCCCGATACCAAAAACAACACTGACGATGAAATACGCTTGGCTGAAACAGAGAAGACCCTGCGAATTGTCAGCTGCATTTCTCGTTTATTAAGATCTTGGTCTTACGAATGTGAAAAGAGCCAGCCAGTAATCGAGGCGGAAACGTTTGGCGCATATCCAACTCGTATAAGTCCTGGCCAAAATTGCACAAACGCCCAAAATTGTAAACAGAAGTGATAGGCTGAGGAATGCCACTCCATCACCAGGAAGTTTCGTCCAGTCTGGGGCCATGATGGGCGCACGGGAGGGAAGTGAGTGACCTACCGACGGTGGTGAAAGACCCTCTACTCCGTGAACAGCAGGCAATTCGTGCCTTTATTGTCAAGAGGCGCGGCTGAGTGGCATGGTGTGATAGGGCCTAGTGGTTCAGATTTAACCTTTGAACCTGGCACACAGATCCTGAAACCACCCCATACTCCCGATGAACTATACAATTGAGGCTCGGAAAATCACCGGCGGAGCGGTATACCACCCAGAATATACCCTAATGGACACCATTGCTGCTACCCAACTTCTCCAACCGGTAGGCCCGGCGGAAAAGCCCTTGGCAAGGCGGACATAAGCATCCCAAGCCGTCGGTTTGGGTCCGTGGCCCATATTGTCTGTGTGTTGTGTTGATCACAGATCGTCTCGAGCTTGCAGACGATACTGACTAGTAATTAGTGCCGTACAGCTCTCAATAACACAGAGCATGATCTCCTAGGATTTTACACTGTCCGACTAACCTGCACCTAGCTTGAGGTCGCCCAGGTGAACTCATGTCCTAGAATGGGACACCAACCCTACATATCCATGTTCAGGATTGTCCAGTCGTGTCTTCCCAGCGCTTTCAAGGCTCGGCCGTGTGCATCTCATGCATGAGTCTTCTCATATGCCCTACCCGTCGCAGCACTCTTCACATAGTCAGTCCCACCTGGTCTTGGTGACCATCTTCATCTCCAACGCTGAGATGTGATCCGGTGTCCGAGCTTCGGGGAATGACCAGTCGTGTACCGTCCCCCACTTGGACTCATTTCAGGTCTCAGCACACCTAAACGGACCACTGGCACATCGAGCAGACCGTGACTGCAGAACACTTGAGACGACTGTCGTATACTTCCAAGCTTCCGTTTCAGATTACCTGCCAACGGCTACCACGGGGATGAAAGCCTGGCTGTGACCAACACCGCACATCTGATTGAGTTCACTATCACAGTTTGCTGCTAGCTATTCCTGACGTGTGAGGATGTTCGGTCTGTGCTGGTTCGGCACGTTTGGATGGGTTGGGTAGGGCGACCAATAGGTGTCTACCGGAGCTCATGTCTCCAACGGTTTCATCTGGCATCTGTCACCTTGCAGCACCAATAGAGGGTTCGAATTCCACGTCCTTGATCCAGGATTCGACGTGCCACCACATAAGCTTCCGTTAGTGGCCCCGAACATGAGATGGACAAGGTTAAGTGATTTTTCCCGACAGTAGCTGATCGGACGGTGCATTTCGCTACCAATAAGTCTTGTTACAGCTACTTCTCAGCCTCAAATAGACTTTCTCCTGCGTTCCTCCACTTCCCGTACGGCAGGCTTTTCGCAGACCTGTCGGGACCCGTACCAGTAATATTGAGCGGGTCGAGTTTTGAAGCACAATGTCCTCCTTCAGTAATCATCCTTCCGTGATGACCGCAAGTGGGCAATTCTTATGGTGCTGCACATGCTCTGTCAGCAACGTGGCTTGACTACCCTATGGTACGAGCCAGAGAGGTTTTGATAGCGGAACAAGAACAACCTCGTTGTGCTTATAATTCTTTCGCAGAGTTATGGATTGGATTATTGACTAAAAGTTTGATTACGTTTAGTCCTCTTCTTAGCCAGACTTTTTCAGATTCGCAGAGTTAGACATAAGACTCTGAGGAGACCTTCCAGGCCAAATCTTTAATATTCGATTTCTCCTCGGTTCACTCAATTCCCCGGGAGGTGAAACCCATTCGTAGTTCCCATGGAGGCAAGCCGTACCCAAACATCGCTTGAGGACCCAGTGGGCCCTCTTTATATTTCTCGAAAATTGAGATGATGATTTATCACGAAAAATGTGTGAGTGCTTCAACTGTTCCCGCAAGATGCCATTCTAAGATAGAAACCGCGTGGACAGTTCGGTATCTTCTCACGCTGAGACCTCCCTACTAAGCAGCCAGCCTCCATTTTGAAGCCGTTGAAAAATCTCGTCTCTATCGTATTCCCTGCTGACCTTTGACAGCAAATCAAAATTGCTCTTGCCATAGCTTGCAAGCACGGCCTGACCGTCATGAGCATCGTTCATGAATCGGTAGGCGAGATTCGACCCGCGCCGAGAAGAGATCTCATCGACTGTGTCACCAATAGTGTGTATGAGGGCTTTCGCCGCCTCGTCGTCTTCAGGGGAGTTCCAATTGATCGTGGTATGGACCCCTGTTGCAAATTAGATCATCACTTGTCACTAGAAAGACGGCTGCGAGGGACGACTCACAGTCCTGACCGACAGGCTCTAGGCCAAGTGGTGTATTCGAAGAGGCAAGTGACCCCGCCCTGGATACCGACTGTGACCCGTAGTTCATGATCCAGCCAGATTCAAGTGCCTGCTCCGCAAGGGGCACGAAGGCTGCATAACTCTCATTGTACGTGCCGATGTCTATAAGATGTGGTGTCGATACCACGTAGTCCCTGTATGATAATTAGCGGGTGCTATTATACACCATATTACAGTTTTGAACGAATCATGGGTGCTCGAAGAAGTTGGGTTAGCTGGTAGCATTATGAACATACCTAGATGGAATGACTCCGGGGTCCGGATATTGTGGTCCAACATAATTGAAGGCCAAGTCGGCAATCGTGCCAAAAGTCGAATTTAGAGTTATTATCGCCCCGTCAATTTCGTAAAATGGCGCAAAAACAGGCGGGTATTCGACTAGATCCTCATAGAAAAATCCGACAAACGACGAGGGAGAGCTGGGGTCTACGGAAAGCTGGAACACGATGCTCGCCTTGGTGTCGTTGGCGGCGAGCTCATGGTAAGCGACCAGTGCATTGAGAAGCTCTTGGTTCTTGTCAGGCGTGAAGTTCCAGCGCGCGAACCACACCTTGTCCACGGGGATCGTCCGGTACGTCAGCTGGGTGACGATCCCGAAGTTGGGGCCGCCTCCTCTCAGCGCCCACAACAGCTCGGGGTGGTTCTCCTCGGTAGCATGCAGGATGGTCGCATTGGCGAGGGCTATCTCGGCTGCAACTAGGCTTGCTGCCGTGACTCCCGCCGAGTTCGTGAGCCACCCGTGGCCTCCGCCGAGGGTCTGGCCAGAGACGGCCGGAGCTGGATTCTTGCCCCCATTGACAGAAACTCCAGTTCCGTTCAGGGCGAGGTACACGGCACCCCACCGAGCGCCGGCACCAACTGTCACGTTGCTCTTGTCGTCGCTCAGTCCGATGTCGTTGAGATTTGCCAGGTCGATCAAGACACCTGCGGAGTCGACGCTGCTATGGTTGACATTGAAGTCGTGGCCGCCACTGCGGACTGAAAATCTCGCTTGAGTCGTTGTGATGATGGCGATGATCTTGGCCACCTCCTTGGTATCTGACGGAGAGAGAATACAACTCGAATTCTGCCAACAATTGTCGGACCTGGTCGATAGTAAAACTCTACTGTTAACACCTGAGGCTGTTTTGTTTACTTGCCAGGACTTTTCAGGGGGGGGGGGGTTAATTACCAGGGGACTTTTGTACGTTCAGAGTACGTGATGGGGTCGGATACTGTGTCTAGATATGCGGGAACCTCATCTGTGGCCCCGTCGTCTGGGTTGAAAATTATGTCCGAGATGGCGCAGGCTAAACGGGCTTTAGACACCGTGTCGTTCCCCCGATGAGCCTGAAGGGTTTCTTGTAACGCAGCTCGTGTGCCTGCATCAGTGATGTTGAGGACATCAAACAGCTGGGTCAACGATTCGGTGCCCTGATCTACAATGCCCTGGCAGAGACGAATTTGTAGGAACAGAAAGACGGCCCAGATAAAAGACCACATGCTGACTGCTGAACAGCACAGGCTTTTCCTGTACGGAGGTTTCGATGGATGAGGATGATTTACAAGAGCGACTCAAGATGAAGCAATAATCTTCGGTGTTAGTGGGCTTTAAATATGAATGGGCCCATTTTCACGATGTAACCGACGACACGCGGTTGGCTGGGGTCAGAACGCCGAAGGATCACGGTGCAGATGCAGTAATTCGAACAAGTCTAATTTCTAGCCCCCACTCCACCTTACCGCTGGTTCGTAAATCACTCGTCAGCAAGTTCGTCATGCCCAGTACTAGACCCTCTAACGCTTTTCATTTTTTTTTGTTTTTCTTTTCCCGTCTACCTCCAGACACTGATGCCAGGTCTTCTCATTTCCTTTCCACAGGTGGGGATTGGCTCATAGCCTCGAACTTAGTTCCACACACTGTATGAAGGCACCACGTACATTTTATATGTATGGGGGATTGGAAACGCAACCGCTTACTAGTAGTTCCACCTACAGTCCAGGCAAGGGTCTTCTAGAATTTTAGATCTGAGATCTTTGAACGACATTTTTCTTAATCTATTCGTACAGAGGTACTCACTCTAACAGTACTACAATACGTGTTACAGGAAGCCAGATCGAACAAAACCTTTCGAGATCACCAGTTCGTGCTCATGCGGCGCCTAAGGTCTCCTCTATATCTGCCAGGTGGAGCAAGTAGAAGAAAGCGCTTCCATGCCGTTCCGCCTGCAGCTAGACCGTCACTTTCTCTCAGATGCAGCGCCGCGCAGCCACGGCCCAGTTTCTGCTACAACTTTGCCCCCCTTGAGCACCTACAATAATCTGTAGACGGGTCAACGGTCTGTGGTTTTCGTAACAAAGGGGTTCCGAGCCAAATTTCGACTGGGAGACCTGGATTTCGTGACTCATTGTCCTGCACCCCGGACCCGCGTCGAAGACTGAGAAAGCCTGACTTGGAACGTGGGACCCAGTTCAAGTGCCTCGGAGCTCTCAGAGTGTCCCTTCCGAGTCCTCCTGAACCTGTCGGACACCATCCCGAAGCTTTTGCTCTCAGAGGTGATGTCAGACTTGATGTATCCGCCGCTTGAGCCGCCGCTGTATTTGGAAGCCCCTGGGGAGCGAACCCTGAGGAGGCCGGCGGCAGGTGGGCCGCAGCAGCACATGACCACTACCGCAGGCTCGATGGTTGATAGGAAGATGCTCTCGAAGCCAGTCCCTGAAGCTAATGTAAGTAAAGGCAAGTATAAACCACAGAAGATGCCAGTTTGACTTACATGTCGCGTCATATTTGGACATGCCTGGTAGTCCTCTCAGGAGAGGTAGGCGCACGACACCGACGAGTACAGCACTGTGTCCAGAATTAGTTTGTCTCCTGAGAGTGTGGTCATGTAGGGGCTGGTGACTAACAATAATCCCATCAAGAAGATACCGCTAAGGAAAACCCGCTTCCGCAAAGTTTGGTGTAACTTCCAGATGAGGGGCTGGGGAAGAAGCAAGACAGCAACGTCGCCGATACAGTTTGTTACGCCAACGGCAATGCTCATTCCCCACGGAATCTTATATTGAGTGTTGATGTGTGTCGCCAAGCCCATGGCCAGCGTGACGCCAACGCCCCACAGCACGGTATAAATACCACAGGCCCAGATCCCAATGCGCATCCAGCGCTTGGAATTGGAAAAGGTGCGGTCATAAAGAGCCAGGACTGATAGCTTGGAGAAGACCAGGCAGAAAACGTATAGGAAAGAAAAGATGATTTCGACCTGTACATTTCTTGTCAGTTCCATGTGCCGAGGATGAGGTCTCACTGCGACTGTGCCGGATGTCTCACAATTCTAATCTTGTCGAAGTTTTCGGGATGCATCATCGCCACCCAGAGGAGATGCCTCCCGATTCCATATGAAGCCAGCAGACATGCTGTGATATTAAGTCCGAT
Source organism: Diaporthe vexans (assembly GCA_021188095.1). NCBI lineage: Eukaryota > Fungi > Ascomycota > Sordariomycetes > Diaporthales > Diaporthaceae > Diaporthe > Diaporthe vexans. The sequence continues at coordinate 174,906 of JAJLLZ010000014.1, forward strand.
GCAGAATATCTATGCACGCGTCAGCAGGCTGCAACAATATCCCGAAGTGACGTTCGTACTGTTGCGACAAATGCGAGCCAATCATCCAGGCCGATTCCAGCGTGCAAGAGCCGGCGGGCAAGGATACGAATGGCAAAAAGGAGCACCGCGAGGCTGGTGAAGACGGTGCAAAGCGCAATCAAGGCCGGAATGCGGTTTTCCTCGATATGAGCTTGCTGGTAAGCGATTTCTTCTGGTGGGAGATCCATGGCCTACACCAACGTTGAATAAAAAGACCGTTGTTGTCCCCTTGAGTTCGTCGGAATCTTTCCCGATATGAAGGTTCAAAAGACCCAAAATGGTCAAAGAATCGACTTGGGGAGGAGATTAAGAGTGCATGATGAGATCGTGCAGGTGATCCCAGGCAGCTGTCACTGTTATGTTGGCTGCAGGTATGGCCTTGCCACGCCCGTCGCATTTGCCGACCTACTTACCTCCTCCCACTCAGAAGGGCACCGGGATTTTGCGGGCCCAAATTTAGAAGCCAAGTATCGTTAGGTTGTCCAAAAGCTGTGCCGTATTACCACCCACCTCTCTCTTCACCCTGCCTGCGTCTGACCAGTGCCTAAAGCTGCATTGTCAGTCATGGGCAAAATCCTACGGGCACACGATAAAAGTCACCCTGTCGATTGGATAAGCCTGCCAACCTGCATACCTACTAGTCCACACGTCTAGTCGGTGGCGTTCTACCCGGATTCGGCCCGCCCCCACCCACACATCCCAGAGATGATTTCTCAGACTCCCCCCTGTCCTGCCTGCTACCCTATAATCCTGCCATCCCACCCTCCCCAAGGCCTCCCTCGGCTCCCCTACACTACTAGGCCTTTTCTGCAGCTACTCGCCAATCCTTCCGCAGGCGAAGCCCAATTTTCTGGCCGGGCCTCGGGTGGACGCGCTCGTCGACAAAGAGATTTTCCGGCCTGTCAGCCTGCCCCTCCGGGAAGGCGACGTCAAAGTGGAACAAGGTCCACGCAAGCAGCAGCTTTAGCTCGGCCGCCGCCATGAAGCGCCCCGGGCACGCGTTCCTGCCGTAACCCCAGTGCAGGTTCTCGGAGCTCGTGCTGCTGGCGAGGTAGGGGGTGGGGGCCCTGCCCTGCCGCTCAGCCTCCTCGCGCAGCTCGAACCAGCGCCAAGGCCGAAACTCGTCCGCGTGGGGCAGCAGCTCCGGATCCCTCGCCGCCCAGTAGCCGGACGTGCACAGGAAGGTCCCTGGCGGGATGACCACCCCGTTCGAGAGGGTGGTGGGCTTGCATACCTTGCGGTTGAAATTGACTAGAAGGAAGGAAGAAAAGAAACGGTTGTCAGCAGTCAGAACTTGGCTGGATTTGGCCATGCGCAGGGGTGCAGGTGGGTTGGTTTCTGCAAAGGGTCGGACCATCCATGCGGGCGGGGGGTTTCCATGTATGATGCTTACACAGGATGTGATGGTTCATCCTCTGAGATTCCTTGATGAAACTGTCAAGTCTTTTCATCCTTTGGACCGCGGGCAAATTCCATCCTCCTGCCTCGGCAACACTCTTCTCGATCTCGTCCTGCAACGTTGTGAGATGCTGGGGCCGACTCAGAAGATCGAACAAGACATGAACGATCGCGATCGCGGTCGAGCGTGTCGATGCTGTTGCCAGGGACAGGATCTGTTGTGTCAAGAACGGGATCCCTTGGTTGAGGTCCTCTTCATAGAGGTCCATGAGCCATTGGAGGATGTCCTTGTTATCGTCCTCTCGCTGACGGCCACTGATTAGTGGCGAGAGCATACCCTCTGCAGTCTTCAGATTGCGATCCAGCTTCTGCCGCAATGTGCTAAATCGGCATACTATAGGCCGTAGGAGAGCGGGATACGGCTGCAGCTGCCGGCATAAGAGGCCTGTGTTGACGGTGGTGTCCAGGCTGGTCTGCAGCCAGTCGTCATTGCGGCTGAGCGATTTGCCCACGAGCGTTTTGGCCACGGCCCGGTTGACGATATTCAATATGGTCTCATGAGCATCGAAGAAGTGGACGTCTAATTGTGGATGCAAGACACTGCGTCAGAACTCATCGCGGCATGGCCGTTGCACCGTTGGAGGGGCAAGCGGTAGACCTTGTGTAGACCTTGGGAGGGGGGGGGTGACGGACCATTGTCTTTGAAACATGCACCCAGTACGAGGCGGAAAATGTGGTCAAGCTCCTCCACCTGCCCTTCAGTGATGCTGTCTGGATACGGTCAGTGGTCAGCGAGTGAGTGGATCTGCGCTTCTAAGCAGTAGTACAAACGAGTGATGACCGGGTGTCACGTCTCACCGCAGCAGAGCTCGCGGCTTATGCTTACCGAGATTCTGGACCAGCTTTGTGCGACACACATCGACATGGGTAGTGCTCTTCAGTATGATATCGATCCCATTGTACCAGCCGAGGTTTCTCTCCACCACGGCGGTCCTGCTGTCGAGATGCGTATCCGGGAGCTTTCGCAGCTCGTCGATGAAGCGATTCGATACCACCAGGCGCTCCATGTCGCCGGTCTGGATCCAGTACATCGAGTCCTTGTACTTGGCGTACCCTTCCTCTGTGAGCGCCTTGCCATTTTTGGCAAAGTCGGCGCGGGCACGTCGCAGCCCCCAAAGGCCCGGGTCTCTGCCCACTCTCGGCGCATCGACCCGCCTGCTGCGGGCCAGGACCCTTGCTACTGCATGGATGGCGGCCCAGCTGGCAAGCACAATCAGCAGGGCAAACACTGTCTGTTCTCGAAAGTCAACAAGCTCGAGCAGGAAGGAGAGGCCCATTATCTCGCCCTGTGGTAGACCTGTTATTCACGGGATCTTTTATCAACTTCCCAAGGGTGTCCTCCTATCCGAGTCGGCTCAGCATGAGAGTCGCAACGTAGGCAGGCAGGTAGAAAGCCAAGCTAGAGAGCACAGTGAGGGGTTGGTTGATCCGGGGGCTCATCCCTAAACGTGGGGAAGCTTAGTAAAGGGATTGGGTTGAAAAGGATCACATTGAGTCTCATCTGGTGTTGTTGTATTTATAATATTAATTTGAGATTTTACCTGTTGCTTGTTGGTTGTTGGCCTGGGTGTCGGATGGTACCTGTACCTTGGCAGGTACTTCTTAGTAGTCCACCTCACGCGGCGGTTGTGTACCGTAGCACCCGCTGTTGTGGTACTGTAGCACGGAGCATTGCAGGACATCAGCAATGACGTGGTATTCAGTGGGAGGGGAACGGACCCGCACAGGGTCTTTTGCTTTCTGCCTGTTCCTGGTGAACAACAGAACTTTTGAAGACAAGATAGAGCCACATGTGCCCATTCAAAAACGGTTGCACCACTCTGACAGCAATCAACAGCAACCACGTCGCTCTCCATTACTTACTAGCAGTATCCAGCACCGCCAAGGAGACAGGTTGCAGCCACCCGGCTCATACCATACCTAGAAACACAGTAATATCGACACCACTACGCCCTCGAACAATCCGCTGCCCAGAAACCAACATGGCGCCCCAGCTCGTCTTTGGCACGGCCACTTTTGGCATGGACATGACTGAGTTCCAAGGAGTGGCAGAGGTAGAGGGCATCCTGCAGAAACTCAAATCCCTTGGGATCACCCGGGTAGACACGGCCCCGCGATACCCTCCTCTGAAGCCGGGAGAGGCAGAGAGGCTCCTCGGCGAGGCCATCCGTCTTAGTGGCGACTTCACAATCGATACCAAGGTTTTTACCGATACTAGGACTGACGGGAGCGGGGATCTCACCAGCGAGGCCATTCAAAAGTCGATAAGCGGGAGCCTGGAGAAACTGAAGCGGCCGCAAGGAGTAGGTCCATCCTCGGCGGAATCCTTTTCCTTGGCTGTGGGGCACTTTGTGGCGTTCTAGACCCTGACAGTTGTGATCAAGGTCAACTTGCTATACGCGCACCGAGCCGACCCGTCGACCCCTCTCGATCAACAGATTCAGGGCTTCAACGACCAGATCAAGCAGGGTCACTGCAAGTCGGTGAGTACGTGCACTCGAATACAATTCGGGTCAAATCTAATGAGCCTCATACACAGTGGGGCGTATCGAACACTCCACCTGCGGTGCTTGAGAATATCCTCAAGCTTTGTGATGAGAATGGTTGGCAGAAACCCAGCTCCTACCAAGGGGACTACAACTTGATCACAAGAGCCATGGAAACAAAGCTTATCCCCATTCTGCGGGCCAACAACATGAAATTTGTCGCCTTTCGGTATGTCTTTCCAGTCCAGTTTCTAGACCACGTTCTGAGACAAGTGACTGACGGCCGGCCTTGAACGATGTTGAAGATCGCTTGGAGCAGGCTTTCTGACCGGCAACTTTGTCAACAACAAGACAGAGGGCACCCGCATGTCTGAAGAGAATCCGCTGGGCAAGGCGATGCAGCGAGTCTTCTCAGGCGACGAGCTGTACCAGGCCATGAGGAATTTTGACACCGGGGTCAGGGCCCTCGGTCTGTCGAGCGCCGAAGTGGCAATCCGCTGGGCTGCACACCACTCGGCGCTGACGGACGAGGACTGCATCATTCTCGGCGCGAGCAAGAGCAAGCAGATCGAGGAGACGGTTGCTTGGATCCGGCAAGGTCCATTGGCGCCGGAAATGCTTGCCCTTGCTGATGAGCTGTGGGCCACCGCTCGGGTGAGCCGGGGTGAGGTTATCTGACAGCCCAGACCACAAAAGACCAATGCATTGCCTTGCCTTGCCTTGCCAGGCTCACGAGCCTGAAGGATCTTCAGACACCTGAATGTGTGTCAGGCCAGGTAATCGGCTCCACTTGCGCGCTTAACAAGTCACATGCACCATGTACAAGCTATGCCTGTCTGCGAGTAGAATACGACAGTGTCGCTGAATGTGGAATTAATGATCTTCCTGCAGCATGCCTGGTGCTCACCACTCTCAGTGACCCACCGCACCAACAGCCGCCGCGGAATGTGTGTGATTGGTTGCAAGCGTAGGCACCCTATCAGCTAGCATAATCTCTGTGCCGCGCAAACCGGGCTTAGAATCCTCTGCTCACCTCGTTTATGCATTCATCCTGGTTGTGTGTATTATGTACGCCTGCTGCGGGCGATAAGACGTGCCTCGGCTGCTCTAGCTGTATTCCTGCAGACCATGAACTAGTCCAGTCCAGTCCACGAGCTGCAGGCTGAATAACACGCATATTACTAGTACGTCCTTTTGCAAATAGCGGGGAGGATTCTCGCACAGATCGGGGTTGGGCAGGATCAATTTTCCTGCAACTGCATTCCTGTGAACCACAACACATCACAACACATTCAGTCAAGCCACCCATTTCGAGCTGCCCAGCCGTGTACAAAAGACGCCGGCTGGGCACGATTCCACGTGGTAAGTGGCACAGTCAAATCACCCAGTTTCTCCAATCACGAGAAACTGATTATTTCGGATGCGTTTCTTCGCCACCCTCCTGACTGCCGCTGCAGGATTCCTCACAGCCATGGCGACCAACGACAGCTCCGCCTACTACTCCGTTTCCACCCTCAATGTGAAACCGGAGAACCAGGCAAAGGTATGTTAACATCCAATCACATTCCAGTTAGCACAGCGAAAATCTTATTTCGGCACATTATTCATATGAGCAAGCGAAGGTAGACACTAATGTTGTATTGCTCTTTTCTAGGTGGTGGAGTTCTTTGAACGCGTAGGGGCAGCAACACAACGGCTGGAGCCTGCTGCCAAGATTTATCGATGGTACAAGGTTGAAGATAAGGACCAGTTCGTGTACATTGAAAAGTAGGTGACCACTGAACGATAACCAAGCCACGCATACTAACTGGAATACTTCTTGTAACAGGTTTGCCAGTGAAGCAGATTATCGTGCTCATCAGAACTCTGCACACGTACAGGGCCTGTACAAAGAGTATCTCGAGTACATTACAGAGCCTTTCGTGTTTTATCCCATAGACACTTCTGAGAAGAAGTTGATTGGGGGATTTGAGAGGAAGTAAAATGACATGAAGACCTCGGCAAATTGCTCTGGGTGATGGTGGTACTGTGGTGATACCTTGATCAGGTACCTCGACCCCAGAGCCCTAATGACCTATCATTCATTCGTACCTATATTTTCACTTCACAGGCCCTTTGGGACCTCAAGTCAATAAATGCATTATCGAGCTATTCGATTAGGGGTTGATGCCCCTTCAATCTATTCGCGATGACAATAAGGGAATACTTTAACGTCGTCGCCTCCCTAGTTAGCATTGATATCTCGCACTACATATATCTGCCCGTAGAGATCGGTCACGTCGACAAATACCTGCAGGGCTGCGCTTATCCGTTGGTCTACCAGTGGCTTCAGTCGGCCAAGGGCATGATCCAGGCACTGCCGCTCGTAATCAGCAAGCTGCATGAGCTCTGCACGTCGGTGCTCCAACGTGCTGCACTTCGATCCATTGACCCCATTCTTCCTATTTTCCAGGAGCGGTGCATCCGAGGTCCCCTCTGCCGCTACCCCGTTTTCACGAGACTGCTTTCGTTCTTGATGAAACTCGGGAAAGTCAATACTGTTCAAGTTCCCCTCAGCGTTGTCGCGACGCACGGAACCATAATCATTGTACTGCCTGCAGAGGGTAGCAAGATGCCGGCAGACGTCGCTGGCGAGATAGCGAGTGAGGGGGCTTGTTGAGAGACAGTCGAGATTCTTGTTTTGCTTATTTCCTGGAGCGTCTTGACTCATCCAACTTGACATCAATGATGTGAAGAGCTCGAATGAGTATGGACAGCTGGTATGGTCTGCTGAGGTTGTGCGTACCCAGTCGTAGTAGCTTTGGCCGATATCCTGGGCGCCGAGGAACACATGCGCTGTCTCGCTTCCATTTCGCTGCAATTGGTCCCGCAGCTGAGCGTTGTCGTAACCCTGGGTGATGTGGGCCTCCAGGAATACGGAGAGCTGTCGCAACAGCCTCCGCTGGGCGGCAGGGGAGCCGGAGGAGACGCGCGGATGAGCAACGCTGAACTGCACGAATCGGGATAAGTTCTCTCTAACGTCCCTCACCAACCCGTCAAGCTCAGAGGCTGGATCTCCGGTGGGCGGGGAACCATTGGTGAATTGGCCGTCTCGACAGATGTCCCTGATAACATCCTTGATCGCTTCGAATCCCTTGCTCCCGGCAGAAAGAAGGCGCTCGTCCTCAGTGACCTGCTCCAGGTACTTGTCGACCTGAAAATTCAGCGCCGAAATACAGAGCATGTCCAGCAGGATATCGGTCGAGATCCCAAAGTTTGCTGCGTTATTGCAAGTCGTCCACGTCAGGGGTATGTACTCAAGATAGCTCATTTTGGGTTGCCCATTCGTTTGCGGCTTTTCCTGTTGAAACACATTCAACTCTTGAAGAGTTCTTCGGTTGCTGGGGGCAAGCAAGAATCCCTCAATAATCGATGCATGCAGCCGCCATTGTGGTTCCTTCGAGAATATGGGAAGTCTAGAGAAGAACCCGACGAATTGGGCTAATTTCTTGTTTGTCGGCAGGACGTCCTCGAGTAATTCCGTGAGCTTGGTGCTCAGCGACCCGTTCTGAGTACTTGGCTTATCATGGTGGGAAGCAAGTGCAGCTACGACGTATGTCTCTGCGAGCAGCTCGGACCCGTAGGTCACCTTTTCGACCCAGATAAGTGCAGCTTTGACGGCGGAGCGCTGTAAGAATTGCACTCCAAGGTCGATCGCCTCGCGTACATGACCTTCGAGGCTGGTCGACGCACACCAGGGGAGATTTACCAGTCTCTTCAGAGTCAGGACTGCGTATGCGGTAGTCTCCGGACAGCCTTTCCAGCTTCCATCGTCTCTCCGAGAACTCAAGGTGCGGATCAGGATCTGGAGGGTCGCCACCGGGATGTGATCTTTGACGTATTCTTCAAGAACCTGGCCAATTTGACCGTTGCCTTCGGCAGCCCACAGCTCCACTGTACTCATCAAGGCTTGAGAGTAAAGCATCATGCAATACTCCGGCTCGAGATTCTTTTGGTTTCACTGTTAGTCTCTGCGTTCTGGAACAAATAGACACGAGCCACTCACCCATTTGTCACTCCAGCTACCCTTGGACCATCGACAACTGAGAAAGCTTAAGGCCTTTCTGATTTGCGGCGCATAAGAGCTAGGGGTTCGTGACGATAGAAGCGCAATAAGTATGTTGCAATTGACGCTGAAGGACTCGCTGCTTTCGAGCTCGTACGTCTTGAAACGACCACTTGTCTCGAATAGCTTTATCATGTCATCACACTGGGCTTCGCGCCCTAGAAGCCGCAAGGACAGAATGGTTTTGGCGGTATCATCTCCGTCAGCTAGGCACCCAGGAGCTGCGCCCATGGTTCGTCAGCAGGTGTTAGATAGGAACCAAGAGATTTTAGTATTGAAATACATACCGAAGCCCATGACACCACCATTTAATTGCAGATTGGATTCTAAGAACTCTCCCAGCTTCGAAAGACTGACAGCTCCAAGTTCTTCTGGCTTCAATCCTGCCTCAAGGAAGGTTGTGAGAACCTGAAGGCAGAGTTAGACGAATGATGCATCAAATCACTGTTGAAGGCAAAGAAAGAGACATGTGACTCACCCAAGAGGTTTCGAATATTGAGATTGGGAAAGCTGATGGAACACCGCCTTTTCTGCTGTCCACCACAAAGCGAAGATATTCCTCAGCTTCTTGATCCCATTCCGTCAAGTTCGTCAGGTATGCCGCCGTTGAGGAAGGAGAGCCCATCATTGACCCTTTGACGAGATGATGGCGCACCTTGTCCATATCGACTTGTCCTACAAAAGCTTCCAGTGAGTGAAGCAAGGTGGTTTTGCGAGGCGTGTATAAAACACCTGGCTTGATACCCTCGAGCTTGCGACGATTCAAAGCTAGCAGGGCTGACCGGCCTTCAAACTCAAATCCAAGCCCTTCCTTCTGCAGCAACTCCAGCAACTTCGGAATGAGGATCTCAAAACCCACGTGCACCGTGGCATGGACATTCCACTGTGCCAGTGCCTTGTTCAAGTACGCCGTGCCCCTTGCAATCCTGCCTTCCAGGTCCTTGACTGCTAGTGGTGTCTTATCAGCAGCAGACTTTGCCGAGTATCTACACAGGGCCAGAACGGCAGCCATGGTATTCAAGATTCCATCCACTTCGGAGGCAATGGCGCCGAAGCCGCCGTCTTCCCTCTGATTGTCCAGTAGGTATTGGAAGCATTCGGGGAACACCCAGTGTCGCCTTTTCTCACCACATTCTTCAGTGATTTCCTTGGTTACCATGGCCACCCAAGCCGTATCATAGATTGAGCTTGTCATTGAGCTCTTTCCTCCGTACGGTGTGTTGAGTGAATCCACCAATGCGTCGATGACCTTCATGGCCCTCGTGACCTGGTCAATCGCGTCCATTGTGTCGAGTGAACTGCCCATTTTGAAAATTTGATGAATATTTCGGAGTGGGCAGGAGCAGTCTGAGTTGCTGGCAGAACTACCCGTGTGCAGACCAGAGAGATAAAACAGGTGAAGTGCTCAATGACCTGACCCATACTTTCTCAGAACGTCTATACAAGTCCACGTCGTTCAAGTAATTTGAGAACCACCTCCCTCAGGCGTCGAATTCCACCCAACTGTCTGGCGCTGCTGATCTCCAGACTGTGCTCACGCACGTTCTGCCGTTGGTCCCGCAATTTGACCATTTACAAGGAACATATTCCTCCGGTAATTATTGATGCCGCCCCCCCCGGGCCCAACATCCCCCCACTAAGAATACGACATAGCTAGGTAACGTTGGAAGTCAGTGCTCTTTGTAAAAAGACCGCATCGAACTAATTACTCAGGCCTGTCAGACAACATTGCGGAACCGCACTAATAATGGCCAGCCACATCTCACAGATGCCGCGCGGATATGATGTATAAGATTTCCTAAGTGGGTCAATGAGGGGTCAGCCTCGGCCACCTTGCCCTCAACGGTCGCTTGCGCAGGTGTCATTGCGTAGCATCGGGGGAATCCTACAGAACGGTCGATAGTGTGATGCAGTCAGCCTACCAGCGGTTGCAACGGCCGATGCCTATATGCACGTTGGTTCTCAGCCTCAAACCAGGCTGCAGTTGCAACAGTACTATCTGCACACACGTTAACACTGGTGGCACCGCGGTTCTCAGCCTCAACTAACGTGCAATTGTAACAGTATCATTGTCGCACACGCACGTTGAATTATTAGCTTCCCATTTGTGGCCATGCTTACGATCGAGTGGATCGAAATGGCCAAATCTTATGTTGATAGTAATCCTCATATCAAGGCCCGCTGGTCTTGGCTGCAGAAGACCTAGGTGTGTTCAGGCATTGCCCTCCGAGACGGTCGAGGCCCAGGATGACTGCAGGCTTGGACATGTCGTCTTCGTACCTGGTACTTGGAATACATTCTCAAGGTGGTATTGATGCAAAACGCAGCTGTGCATGAGCTAGAGGTGGAGTCTGGGACCAGTGAGAGGGGACTGCTTGCATCATGGGCAGGGGAAAATTACACTGGAAAGGATTCGGCACATGCATGCAGATAGGATTAGCCCAATGAGGGCAACTGCAACCTAAACGATCCTCCTGATTCGTGATTAACCGAGCCGTGCTCGTCTTCACTGACATTCGTGCCATTGCCACCTTTGATGCGGGTATCGCCTGGAAATGCTCGTCCCCCGCCACTGATCAAACATATCCCTCAACATTGATCAAAGACAGAGCTTTACTGAATGCTGGAAGGGACCCATTGGTGTCTTCCGCCGTCTCAAAATCTCACGCTTCAGTGTATTGCTCCCAAAGGCAGCCATGGAAGAACATGACGTTACGACGGATATTACTGGCTCTGTGAAGCCGCTTGTGCCTCTTGTTGCCGAGTTTCCCGCCAAATATCCAGTCACCACAGCTCTTGGGCTATTAGTTGTTCTTTTTGCTGGTTCGCGTGCCTCATCCAAAACGCCCGGCAACGAGAGGTTCGATGCTCCGGTAATTGGGTCGAAAAGCGGACTCATAGCGCGGTGGGAATTCTTCCGCAACGCCAATGCGCTCATTGCCAAAGGATACGAACAGGTATAGCAGTCCGTGGTCTACACCCGAGCATGGACTGACGATTCTTTGCAGTACAAGGATCAGATCTTCAAGCTGTCAGGGAACGACATCCTGGTCGTCCCTAATCGATATGTCTCCGAGCTCCGGAATATGCCAGACGAGCAAGTCAGCTCCATCCAGGCAAATATTGACGTATGTAAACCGGTCTAGAAAGCACGGGGGCTTGTGGAAGACTCGATTAACGCTGTGGTTTGCTTAGAACTTTGAGGGCCTCTATTCAACAACGGCGATCTTGCTCGAAGGCAATTTGCACACGCGTATGATACAGTCACGCCTCACACCTAGACTCCGCCATCACGTCCCAGTCGTCCAGGATGTGCTAGGGCGGCACTTCGCGAAAGAGGTCGCGAAAGGCAAAGGTACGTTCAACATCATGACTTGTGATCATAATTAGAACGCGAGTAGTGGCCTGACAAACTCTGAGTCTAGGCGGACAAGACAGCGTGGTTGCTTTCAGTCTCGTGCTCCGTCTTGTTTCCTTTATTGCGGCACGCCATTTCGTCGGATTCCCCCTGTGCGAGGACGAGGTATGGTTGGAGACAGCGCTCTGCTACACCGAGAACGCGTTCAAGACCATCATTCTCTTGCGAATCTTCCCCGACTGGGTCAAGCCGTTCGTTGCGTTGTTCATCCCCTTTTCATACAAAGTCAGCTGGGCTCTTGCCAAGGCCAAGCGCATTCTCGTCCCGATCATCCTGGAACGGCGACGGCGTGAACAAGAAGCCGGCTATGAGAAGCCTGAGGACTTTCTGCAATATCTCATGGACGGGGCAACTGGAAACGATGCCCAGCCCGAAAAGCTGGCCCACCGGCTCCTCATCCTCACCCTGGCGGCCGTGCACACCACATCCATGGCTGCGACTCAAGCCCTGTTCGACATGTGTGTTCACCCTGAGTACGTCGAGCCTCTGAGGGAAGAGGTGGTCAGCGTCTTGAACGCCGAGGGGGGTTACACGAAACAGTCCTTGACCTACTTTAAGAAGCTCGACAGCTTCATCCGCGAGTCGCAGCGACTGTCCCCGCCCAGCTTGCGTAAGCCATCCCAGCACTTCCCGATTTTTCCGCTTTCATCTCATAGCTCATTATGAATTCCTCTTTCGCGATCACTAACCGCGACTCAACTCTAGTCGGATTCAAACGCGCTATACGTCAACCAGTGACCCTGTCGGACGGCACGTACCTCCCCGCAGGCGTGCACCTGATGATGCCAGTGTACCCAGTGGTGATAGACCCAGAGGTTACGCCGGACCCCATGGTCTTCAACGGGTTCCGCCACTACGAGAACAGGCAGCAGCAGGGCCAGGCCACCAAGCACCAGTTCGCGACTACAAGCGCCAACAACTTGCATTTCGGCCACGGCAAATACGCCTGCCCTGGCCGCTTCCTGGCGGGCAACTCGATCAAGATGCTCCTGTCCAACATACTGTTGCGGTGCGATGTTCGTCTAGCGGGAGGCGCGACGGAGAGGCCTGCTAATGTTCACCTGCACGAATACGTCTTTCCGAACCCGTTCGCGCGTGTGGAGCTTATCCCGCGGGAGCACAAGGAGACGATTCGGGGGGTTGAGTTGATCGGCTAGCTTGGAAGCAGCACAAAGGTTGTTCAAAACAGACTTTCGTTGCAGTTTCTGGAACAACCGTGCCTGTTAAACTTCAGGGCGACCATCTCGTAGTCTTCAAGAACTCAGTTGAACATTTCTTATAGGCAGCACAGACAAAAATCTCAGTTGATGATCTCTTGCTGAGAATGTCCTCACCACCGTTGGCAAGAGAAGGCACAAGATGTCCGTTAAGAGTTGTTGATTGAAAGTCAGTGGTCGCCTAAAGAATAGCACCTGGGCAGACAAGAGGCGGTCGCCAGAGCTGCGCCATTGCGTGTTCCAAGCCATTATGGTCCGTCAATTGTGTTGATTGAGTCTGACTGAACGATCAACTGGCCTCAAGGCAGGCAAAAATAATATCCACGCCGGGGTTTGAACCCGAGTCTCCGGGGAGTTCAAGTGCGACTGCCTTTTGAAAGCCCGATATGCTAACCACTGCACCACATGGATGCTAAGTTGGGCTTCTGTGGCATTGAAGTAGGCGTGTGGTGGGTGGGTGCAGGGCTAGTGTGCGTTTGTTTGTTTCGTTTGCTTGCCGTTGAGTCACCCGGTGACAGCTAGACTACGTGCTGCCTGCCTGCCTGCCTGCCTGCCCACCTTTCCTGCCTGGCTCTCAATCGATAATGCGTGAGTATTGGCTACATCTGTGTCTCACTGGACTCAGGACCTCCGTTTGCACTTCCCTCTGCCCTCCACCTCAGGAGTTCCCACACAGGAGCGTGTTTCGTAGACACGTTCACCTCACTTGGTCTGTTATGTCTCTCCCAGACTTCCATAACCTCGATGAATCGTTTTTCGAATGTGAAGGCAACTTCGATGGCTTTCTGTTAGCCTTATCGAGCTTTTAGCTTTACAAGCGAAGCAACCTTGCAACCCTAATTTTGGAATCACCATTTCAGCATCAGAGACTCTCACCATCTGCCTTTGGATGCTTGCCCCAGGGTGCGTTTACCAGTGACAGTGAAGCCATTAGACCAGAATCACCAGCAGCTCATCTCTCCCCAAGTTTGAACGCTGACTGTCCACTTCTCTTAGGATTTACGAATCATAGAAACGACAACGAAGTACCAAGGGGCTTGTCAACTGGTTCCGAAACATGTGTACGGCCTCTCCTGACTCCACCAAACAAGTTTCGTCGCCAATTTGCCAGCTACAGATCTCGCCGGGGTGATGACGTTGCCCCGTCGTATCAAAACACCAAATCTGTTGATACAGTTGTGGCGCATAGAAGCTTGTTCTCAAGTACCAGACCGACAGTCAGAGATCAGTGGATGGCAGCGACAGCGACGATAAAGGTCTAGGGAGTAACGATGGTGACGAGAAAGAGGAGGGTCATGAGATGTATCAACAGAAAGCACAGTCCTGGTTGCTAGATGTCTTGTTCATCTTTGCACATGTGCAACCATCAGCGTCGCTTTAGGGTCGAAGAACCCGGTTTTGTCCCAGTCAAGGTCCGGCGCGTCGACTCTCCCTCAGATATGTAAAATCAGATTGCTTTCCTTGGGCTACCTTGTGCACGGCTGACTGATAGGCGGGCCGGGGCAGCTCGATGAACCAACACGCATTGCAAGCTGGAATACTCTATCCAACAATTAAATAGTTCATTTCTTCTCCACAGAATGTCACGTGGGGCGGTAGGCTGCGGCACAGCATTGAGGGATCGTCATCCAAGCAGATGCGTGCATGCGGCCCTGTAGGCGATGCAAGGGCTTCTGTGGTGCCTTGCAAAACCAACAACGTGGGGTTCCGGTGTTGGCCCTTCAAGCGTCCTTGGCGCAACATCTGATCCATCCCATACTTTCCCCACCTATATGTAGGTCACCCCTCAGCATCATATTTCCGCAATAGGTGCTCTGAGCCCTTCTTGATTAAATCATTTCGTTGTCAAATCAACCTCCCAGTGCAATCACAAACAGCAGCAATGGATTCGCTCCGAGACACCATCCAAGAGACGATCACAGCCTTTGTTGAGAACAACACAGCTGTTGTCAAAAAAAGAGATGTGTCTCTGTTCTCCGTCAAACTCACCGACGACTGCGTGAGGGAGTACAAGCCGCGAACCCTCGTCAGCAAATGGCCGGAGCACTTCACGTCTCTGTCAAATGCAGAATATGAGGCGCGTGAGGCCATGGTGCTCCCGTCCATGGCAGACGTGAAGCAGGACGTCACTCGGACCGTCATTGATGCACACCAGCGTCTAGCCGATGTGTGGATTGACACGACAATGTGGACTCCTGATGGATCTGAGATTTGCGTTGAGGTATGAATTTGATATCAGTCTTTGAGTCTGGAAGCCTCTTGGAGCTAATGTCTTCGAAGGTTATATACAGCCTGGAATTCACACCGGATGGGAAGCAGATTAAAGGGATAATCGAAAATGTGGACTCACTCTTTTCTGCGCAGTTCTTTGAGCAGGCGCTCCGTAGCGCGGGAGCAAACTGAAGGATACTCTCGTCATTGCATCGTTGTACGTTCGTCGAGACGGTTCCCTGTCAGTCTGTGGATGAAGCTTGCTCCCTCGCACTTAATGGATAGGCACCAAGTGCTCGATAACAATAGACCGGCAGCCGTGTCATTCTATAATTTTCCTGTGGTGGCTCCTAATTTGCATGATGCTGAGTAGTGACAATGGCCTCCAGTTCTATTGAAAGTTTTCCTCATTTCAAGTCAAAACAGAGATCAGATATTCACATCCGCAAAAGCAGAGGCTACACCTGAGCCCTATAGGACAACCTCCTAAACTCCACGAAACAGCCTCCGATCAGACAACTTCCAATAAAATAACCTTATAAGACAACAATCATAAGGGGGAAGCCAGGATGCTCTTAAATCGAGAACATACGTAGCCATTGATCTCTCATAAGAGGCTTTGTTCATCAATGAGAGCCGGTGTTTCACTGATTGCAGAATTACTAACGAAATTCAGTATGCCGATCTGATAATATTCAAAGTTAGGGTCTATCTATTAAAGTAAGACTTCAGTGAATACTAGGAAATTGTGTGTGAGAACTATAATAGTAACGAGTTGTGTAAGAGAAATCACCGGTATGATGGTCTGTTGCCAGGAACTGCAAAAGGAAAATCATGGCCGGGAATGAATACCAGATAAGCTTGACAGGGTCCTACTTCTGATCTGTTGTAGGCAAATGCAAAAGATGATGCCAGATACGTAACATCACAAGGGCAATCATGAGTTCAAAAGTAAAATTAATAAAGATATCAAAATCAAATTATTGCTTGAATGCAATCTGCAAAATACCGAACAAGCTACCGAAATGACTGCAACAATCCTGCCTAGGTGGAAACGGACTTTAAAGACCTAGCTCGGACCTACCGAAATGATCGCAATAATTCTGGAGAAAGACTTTAAGGACCTAGCTCAGACCTGCAACACTTCGCAAAAGCACTTACTTAATATCCGCTATCGAGACCTCGCAGCGCATCCCGGGCATCCTTCTTAAGGGCAGAACGCCTCTGTCCCGACGTTCGATGGCGCTCCGGGTGGGAGGCCGAGGATCTGCCTTTCCTACGATGTGCGTCGTGGATGGAAAAGGCTTCACGGTTGAGCGCGTAGACCCCCTTCGCATGATTAAAGGGTGAGTGATCGCTCAAGCGACTTCGGCAGAAACCTTTGCATTCCTGGTAATACATGTACTCGTCGTGCTCGTCAAATTTCTCCCGATCTTCAGCGGACTCCCTCGCCATCCACATCCTCTCCCACTCGCAGCGGTCGCAATATCGGATTCCTCTGATCCAGCGGTCCCAATTATCAATCTCGAGAGCCCTGAACTTCTCAGAAAGCTCACGGCGCCCGACCCGCTGTCCCTTCTTGTACTTCCTGGCGTACTCCTGAACCTCCGACTCGTTGTTCAAGGGGGAGCGGTTGTGGAAGGGGTACCTGTGGCCGCCGAACCAGTGGTATGCTCCGAAGGCCGCAGGCATCTTGCTGGGTTGTGCAAATAAGAGATAGTGAAAAGGCGATGTGATGAGAGCTGCAGCGCTGAGGAATCTGGATGGTGATTGTGTTGAGATTGATGAGCGATGTTGGTGAGAGTATCTGATGGTTTTTGGGTGACAGACCATTGGGCTTTTTATATTCAGGATGGCCCTGTATTGCTGTAAGGCCCAGTGAATACATTTCGAAGATAACAATGCCTAGACACTGTCACAATAGGAACAATGCCATTGATAGATAGATAACTTGCAGACAATGACAGAAGAATCTGAAGGCTTGAGACCTCCGAGGATAGCGGGACCGTCAATGAAGCTGGGCCGCACGCGTCATCCTGTGAATAAGGATACCGGTTCAACAAGACGAAAGCCTTTGTGGTGAAATAAGCTGGGCTTTGTTCCCTCAATAGCATTGTGAAAGCACACTGATAATTGTCCTATCAAGTTCATACACGCACTTCGACCTATGGCAGTGCCACCAGGAAGACATCAGCCGTGAAGGCTGCTCAGTGTCCCTATTGACCGAGCACACAGCCCGAGAAATAGAAGACTTTTACTTGCTCACCATGATACAAGCCGGGTAGGTGATAGTGACCAAGTGCAGGTCTGCGCTCCCATAATCACAAGCGCGGGTGAATCCACAGTTAGAACGTGCATTTGAACCGCAACACAGTTCTTAGAAGGCTACAGGCGCAGCGCAGGACCGCACGTCACGCAGGTGAGTAATATGATGGTGAGTTGGTGCCATTGGCACTGTGGTGAGTTCACGCTATTATCATTGGGTACCACGCACACATGCACACATATACATCAATTTACTATGCTATTATATTCAACATCCAAAAACCCCACACACCCAGCCCAGGGCCTCCTGATCACGAGAGGGTATTCTCAACCATAGGAGCCAAGGTACTGTTCACAAACAACGGGTCCCGCCAGTCACTCCAGTCATGCGACAGCAGGCCCCACGTCTCCTCAAAGTCCTGCGTGCCGCTGCGGATATAATAGCTGCCCGCAACGACCCAGATCATCCAGCCGGCCTTCTGCGCGGGGAGGTATTCGGCAAGACACTGGGTGTACGGCTTGAGGTACGTGGCCCCGTCCTGCGCGAAGCCCCACTCGGTCAGCAGCAGCGGGAAGTGCTCGACGTCGGCGGTCATGTTGAGCGTCTGGAAGCCGTTGTTGTACAGGCTAGAGGTCAGGGAGGCGCAGTCGGCGACGTTGTTGGCGTACGTGTGCAGCTCGAGGACGACCTTGTCGGCGGCGAAGTCGTCGCGGGAAAAGATCTCGGTGCCCGGGGTGAGGGCGGTGCGGCGCACGACGGGCGTCAGGAAGGTGTCGAAGTCGAGGCCCGACAGGATGACCAGCGGGTCCGGGTTGGCGGTGCTGACGGCCGCGGCGCCCTCCTTGACGTACTTGTACCACGTCTCCCAGTTGTACGTCTCCTGCAGGGTGGCGTTGTTGTCGGGCCGGCGGACCTCGTTGCGCAGGGAGAGCGAGGTCAGGGCGGTCCATGAGCTGGCCTGGGGATGTTGTCAGTATGTGTACGTATGGCTGATGTGGTCCTGAAAAGCAAAAAAAAAAAGCCCATGTCGGGGCGAACAGGACTTACGTGATCCGCCATGTAGGCCAGTCCTCGGGTCCAGTTGGCCGGTGAGAAGTACGTGTCTCCCCACCACGAGTTCCCGTCCTCGGTGTTGCAGCACCACGCGCCCTGGGACATGTGGTTGTCCAGGACGATGTAGATCTCGTTGGCGGCGAGCTCAGCAGCGACAGCGTCGAAGACCTGGAATCCAAGAAGAAGTCAGTAGTTGCGATCCCCGCTGCCCTTGAACTATCGCCAATCTCGGTGCGAGCGTCAACTCACCTGCAGCCTGGTGATATCGGTGCCGAAGTCCGGGTTGGCAGCCAAGATCTGGTTGAAGACGGTCGTGCCGTTGGCCTCGCCCAGCGCCTGGTTGAGGGCCTGCGACAGCGGGATGTCGGTGCCGCCGTTCTCGTAGATCTCGTCGATCATCTGGATGGCGTAGGTCAACCGGACGGTGTTCATGCCGATCTCCTTGAGCTTCGAGACGATGTAGGAGACGCTCTGGTACTGCAGGCCCTCGGGGATCATGACATCTGCCGCGCCGGGCCAGTTGGCGCCGGCAAAGGTGACGACGTTGCCGGAGGCGTCGAGGATGTCGCGGCCCGAGGAGGTGAAGGGCGTGTTTGGCCATGACTGGGCGACAGCCAGGCTGATGAGCCCGGCGAGGGCAGAGATGGACTTCATGATGGCGGCGGCGACAGGCTGGTCAGGACGCGAGCGGGCCGTTCAAGGTGAGAAGGGTGAGGCCGAGGACACTGGTGCCTTGCAGCAAGAAGCGCTGCTGCCGGCGGGGGAACGGCCTGGAGATAACATGTCTTTTATGAGTACGCGGCACGTTACATTGTGGTTATCACGAGGGGTGCCGTGTTCCTGGGCGGGCGGGTGAGCAGGGGCGATATGAGTCCATACTCGCCCCGAGGTGTGCCGACACGAGGGTGACAGGCACGTCGAGGAGGGATATGTCGGTCTGTGCCTGTGGGGTCAACCAAGAAGATCGCGGACGGTGGGCAGGGAAGCGCAGATCCCCACACGGCGGGCTCTCAGATGTTGTCGTCGTCATGCATGGTTGCAGTACTTATCCCTACGTAATTTGGCAGGGGAAATCCTGCACAATAGATAGAACGCAATGTATCGACGGGCCCAGCCGAGGTGGCATACCCGAGTAAAGTAAATAAATGCAGGGGAAAAGGCAGAGAAAAGATTGGTCAACGACTCCAACGATTACTCTAGATGCTGCTGTCGATCATGAGCTACTTTTGAGTAAGATAAGAAAGCCGTGCCTGCGTCGTCGACGCCAAGTTGGAGACGGCACGGGCTATTCAAGAGAGCCGGCTCCGTGTTCCCCGCCGTTGACCCCCAATCCAAGTCGGATAAATTTGACTTGGTGCTTCGGGAACCTGACTTGCAAGCGCTCGGTGGAATTCCCATCTCGGAAGACCAGAGAAGCGCGTCGGCGGACGCCTTGGGCTGCTTGGCTCTGGGCTGTCAGTGTTTATTCCCCCGCATCAATCCATGTCTTACCTGCCTACCAAGAGCTTGGAGATGAGCCGAGGAACATGCTGAACTGCCTGAGAGAGGCCTGAGCTAGGACAGGGATTCCCCATAGAAGTGGAGGGAGCACCCAGGGACCAGCCAATGTCATGTGGTCTCGTGATGGACAACAATGGGGCAGAGGTGGATAGGCTCGGCATTGCAACCGATTCGGGGCTGGTGATTGTTTTTTCGGCCTGCCGAGTGAGTGGGCTCGCGTCTTACTGGAGCGCAAATGGCAGACCTGACCAGCAGTGAAGTCATCGCCAACATTTTTGGAAGTGGTTGTTCGATGTTTTCATTGTGCTCACTGGCAAATTGACTGACAAACACAGACACTACGCTATGAATGGACTATGCAAAGGCTCCCTCGCCTTGTTTCATTCTCATATCGGCCATGCCATGGCGATGACTGCTCTTCCGCAACCCAATCTCGCTGGAGACAGCAGTTGACTAGATGCCATCCCTCCTCCTAAAATCAACCATGACGCCCTCCTTCCAGCTCGTAAACGTGTCGATCAGCTGCATCTCATCCGGCCGATCCCGGCCCCACTCCCTCCCCTTCTGTCCCTCGGCCGTGTCAACAACACCCACCGCCCTCCTCATATCATACAGGAACACCGTCCTCGCGAGCGTGGTCATCATCTCGACATAAGCCAGCCCCTTGCCGATGCACCCACGGGGTCCGATGCTACGAGTGGAAGACGACCGTCAGACCTGATCAAGCACAAAACAAAACATGCGCAGACAACAGAGACAGAGACAGGATTAATGTAGTAGGGAAAACTCACCTGAACGGACAGAACGCACTCTGCGCCACCGCCGCGTCCGCCTCGCCAACCACATTCCCAAACTCGAGCTTCGACCCGGCGATCCACCGCTCGGGCGCGTACGTGAACGGGCTGGGGTAGTACTCAGCATTGTGGTGGATGGTATAGTGCGGCACGCCAACCACGGTGCCGGCAGGGACGGCCACGCCGTCGATGGTCATGCCCCCGGGCAGTACCTCGCGGGGCAGCAGGCCGCCGACGGAGGGGCTCATGCGCATGGCCTCGTCGACGCAGGCGCGCAGGTACGCGCACGAGTTCAACGCAGAACCCTGGCGGATCTCCTCGACGTCGGCAAACCTGGCCCTCACCTCGTCCTGCAGCTTCCGCAGGGCGCGCGGGTTGCGCGTCAGGTAGAAGAGCGTGGCGGCCAGGGCGGTCGAGGTGGTGTCGCTGCCGGCGATGATCAGCAAATTCGACTCGCCCCACAGCTCGGGGGTCGTGAAGCCCTGGCCCGTCTCCGGGTCGCGCGCCTTGAGGAGGTGGTAGAAGAAGTCGCGGCGGTCCGTCTCGTCGCCCAGCTTGGTGCGCTCCGCCAGCTGGCCGCGCGAGTAGGCCATGTACCGCGCGCGGCCGGCGGCGATGTTGGGGAAGAGCAGGCGGTCGAGGGAGAAGGTGTTGAGGATGGGCATTGTCCCGCACTGTGTGGACACAAATTCAAGGTCAGTATCGTCTCGGGAACACATCCATCAACATGGCACGAAGGAGGAGGAAGGGGGCGTGTCTGTCATACAATCAGGTGCCGGTGAGCCGCCGTGCCCACGAGCTCGATGGCGAACCGGTTGTCGGGCCTCTCGAGCATGTGGAAGGCCTTGCCAAAGCACAAGTCGCCGAGGATATCCATGGCCAGGTACCCGAACCAGTCAGACATGCACCTGGCCGTGGTCCAGCCCTTGGCATCCGTGCCGCCACCGTTTTCGCCGCTGCTGCTGCTGCCGATCTGCTCGCAAAACGTCCGGATGTTGGCCAGGATATACCTCTCCATCTCCTTGATGGCGCCGTCGCTGAAGGCGTGGGCCATGACCCTGCGCTTGCGGGCGTGCAGCTCCTTGTCGCGGCAGTTGTGCGTGTTGGGCGCCGGGTGCACGAAGGCGTCGTAGAAGGCCGACTTGCGCGCGTTGCTGCGGAAGCCGTAGACCTCCTTGAGCGCCGCCGACGAGTTGAAGGAGAGCGAGTCGGGCCCCCAGCGCACGACGCGCCCGTACCGCTGGTGCATGCGCCACAGCTCCAGGTGCCGGTCGCCCTTGTAGCTGTGCCAGAGCATGTAGGCGTCGGTGATCTTGGCCAGGAGCGGGCCTGGGTGCTTGGCCAGCGGGTGGAAGTAGAGGCGGTATATGACGATGCATGTTGTCTGTGTTTTGCACGTGTTAGTCTAGGTAAGTCCGCCCGTCTATTTTCTCTGGTCGGTGCATTGGTCAACTCACGTAGAGTATGCCGGCGCCGGCTAATATGCCGAGCCACATGGTGATGTGGGAGAGCGAGAAGTCAGCCATATTGGCCTGCGTCGTTGGGTTGGACTTCACCACTGGCGTTCCTTGTTGCGCAGTCACAACGAGGTGAATTCAGATTTCAAGACAACAGTCTGAGGAAGAAGCAGAGGAACAATACGGAATGAAACATTGAACCGAATTCCAGGAGAGCGTCCCCCTCATCTTTGTTAACATGCCCCTCTCGCCCGCCTCTCCTGGCCCAAGACCAAGCAAGCCCCAGATCAAGATCTCAGACCGGCTCGGCTGGACGCGGGCCAGACATGTCTTACACGCACAAGCTCGAGCACCCGCTTCCCCAGCTTGCCCAGGATCAACACCTCCGCAGGGGAAATAAACGTTGTTTTCTTAAGTTACAACCATTTGACCCACATTAAATGGTAGGTCACCTTCCTAGTATTTTCAATGGAAAGTAACATACAAACTCTTTGGGAATAGCTTCGTCTACTTAAGTTTCAGCGTGTCCAACCAGAGTTAGCTGTGTACCTCAATTTTGTGGGTCTTCTGGGTCACTACTTAAGGAATCAACGTTTATTACCCCTGCGGAGGTGAACAACCTTCTAACCCGCAGCAGGCTACTGTAGGGCCGAGCATGCTAGCCTCCAGTCAAGCCGGGGGGCCCCAAGCTCGCCGGGCCGAACTCGACATGTTACTGGCCTGGTGCCGCGAGATTCCTCATTCGGAATAAAGCCGCGGTTCCAATGCCGCACAACGGCTTTGGGCCATGGTTGGCTGCGGCTCCCAGCGGAAGGCCGAATCATGCATGGTGTAGTTAGTGCCTGGGATTATTGGATCCCATGTGACCACCTGGGCAATTGCTCACTCATAATTGTTGTGACATGACTGTGGGATACGCGAATTTCGTCATGCTCGGATATATGTGGGTTGTCCCTTTTTCAAAAAATTACATCAAGTTCCCGCAGAGTATGGGGAAGACCCATTCTTTCTCCGCCATTGTTCCCCGTGGGCCACTCAGGCCGTGCCGTATTCTAATGGTCGGATAGATGTGGGCATCTCTGGAAATATTCCGCGCTAGATGGAGATCTCGGCGATGGATGACCACCACTAATCTGACCTTCCTTTTCCGTGCATCCACCTCCTTGGTATCAATGTTTGTATGGCATCTCCCCGTCCCCAATCACCCACACAACACATTCGTGTTGCGATTTGTTCACCACTTGCCAATTGAGGTGGCCCAGGGCTGAAGATAATAATTATCCTTCGGCTGATTGCCACATTCTTCAACTTCCAAGGTTCTATCACTGCATTCACCAATCGGTTCGAGCAGATATCAGTTCTTCCCGTGTCTATACTGCTATGGCATTATTACCAAAACCAGTAATATGCAACATTAGCTAGCCAACACCGTCCCAACAGCCGGCATGGTAAGATTAACAAGATACGCATCCATAGCCGCCGCCGTCGCCCCGGCATTAAAGTAGCTCGTATGGCCCAGCCCATCCCTAACCAAAAGCACACTGCCCTGTATCTCCTTGAGCATCCCCCTCGCATACTCAGGGCTCGTGGCCGGGTCAAACGTCGTGTGCACCAGCAACACGGGGTTCTGCGTCCCAGCCACATCCAGCGCCCGCCGCGGATTCGTGATCTTGACCGGCCACCCCGTGCACCCGATCGTGCGCCGGAAGAACTCGCCCATGCCAGGCGTGACCGTGACGTTGCGCGTCATGGCCGCCAGCTCCTGGACCTGCCCCAGCGGGCTCGGCGCCAGCGTCGCGTCGACAAAGTGCCCGTCCTGGCACTGCACGTTGCCGATGGAGAAGGACGACGAGTCGCTAAACACGTTCCCGCTCAGCAGGCCCGGCGCGAACGAGTCGGCAAAGGACGCGTTGCCCGTGCCCGACAGCGCCAGGATGCGCGCGAGGCGCCGCTGCCCGCCCGGCGACTCGGTCAGCCCGCGCGCCGTGCCGAGCAGGTCCTGCGTCGAGACGTTGCGGAAGCAGCCCGTCTGCGGCGTGTCGTCGCACCCGGGCGCCTGCAGCGTGCCCGCGGCGGCCTTGTCGACGACGCCGGCCCACAGCTGGCGCATCTGGGCGCCCTGCGGCCCGCAGGCTGTCGTGTTCTTCTCGCAGCGGCTGAAGAACTCCTGGATGGCCGCGTCCAGGGCTTTCGTCTGGATCAGCACGTTGGACGCGTAGTCGCCCGTGTGCTGGAGGATCCCGTCCAGGGCCATCGCTCGCACCTTGCTGGGGAACAGCTGGGCGTACTGGGCCCCGAGCTGTGTTCCGTAGGACTGGCCGAAGTAGTTCATGGGCTCGTCGCCGATTGCTTCACAGGTCAGTATCAACGCCTTGTCTCATCATGCAAGGGGCATGGATGTCTAACTCACCCACTCGGACAAGCTCCATGTCCTTGGCCACTGCAATCGTGTCCATGTTGTCAAACAGCGTGCCCATCAGAGCCCTGCAGCTCGCCCCCAGCTTCTGGTTGTATTCTATCTGCTGCTGAAGCCCCGCCTCGGTCGTGACCTCAAACTCGCTCGGCTCGTTCCCGATGGTGGTGTCACATCTCGACGGCGTGCTCATGCCCACGCCGCGAGGGTCCATAGCAATGATATCGAAACTGTCCGCCATCGCCTTTCCGATCGGAAGGCCACCGGTAGCGAAGTTCAGGATCTGCGTTGAGGCGGGAGCACCGGGACCACCCGGGTTGATGAATAGGTTGCCGATCCGCTGGCCCTTGGCGGGCATCTTGACGAGGCTCAGCTGCACCTGCTCGCCACCCGGCTGGTCGTGCACGATGGGGACCGAGAGGTTGGCACATTGCAGGCCCAGGGCGGTGTCCTGCGGTAGGAAAGGGTCGGCCGTCGTAGGGCAGGGAACGAAGGTGACATTCTCAGCGGCTGGGGGCGCCTGTCTTCGGACAACATGGCCATATACTGTGGGTACGAGAAGAAGCAGCGACACAAAATACTTGACAGGAGAGGTCGACCGATGCATCGTGATAGTCGGCGTTGAGGAACGGTGGTGAAGAAACGAGTGTACTGCCAGTGTAGCTTCGCCCGGCTAGGCTGTAGATCTCACGTCGATCACCGCGAAACAAACCAACACCACCACTTTGATCCATGCTTCAACTCAGGGCTTCTCGTTATATATCAGCTCTACTCATTTGCTGGCTCATAGATCCGCGGGCTGTCCCGAGCCAATGTGGATTTGACTCTTCTCAAGGGGCCATTCCCTGACCCAATCGCAATGCTGCAAAATGTCCGAAGACAGACATGAACACCCCTTTAAGCTCCGCTGAGCCTCAATGTTTGAGAGATCATGCCGGCGGGTGCCAGGCATAAAAGATGTTTGATGTTTTCAGGGGCAGATAAGCTTGTCCCAGACCTCGAGCTTAAAAAGGCGCGCCGCCCGGGCGGTCCGGCTAAGCTTCGCTAACGACCCCTGGCCACTGTGCCGATTTGGCGTAAGGTTCGAAACATGGTCTGGACACTGGAACCTCGATTCATGTGAGCTGCACCAGATTCACTGTATTCTATCAGAGCATGTTTTGTGTTGTTCGCAATCGCGGTCACCACCTGCTTGGCACACGATCTTCGACGCGAGTGACATCGTAGACCAGTGGACCACCTGCGCGTCGAGGATTCCCTTCCATCCCTTACTATTTACATGACTATGATATTTTCAACTTATTTATTGGTGGGAACGGAATGAATTAGTGAGATCTGGTGAGATTTTTGTTTTTGTTTTTCTTCATTTTCTTTTCTACGCTACCCCTTGAGGATGATTTCCCAGAATCAAGTCAACCCTACACCCTACAAGAAAAGCAGTGACTATGACAAAGTAACTCACTGTAAACAAGCAAATAACGACGAAATCCAAGGTAGATGAAGAGAAGACTAACCCGTGATTAGGCTGAGTCCTCATCCCCTGTTGGCACCATGACAGTGGCACTAGGGTGGTCGTTCTCATTGCTCTCCCCGAGAACACACGGGAACCAGAAGAGATACTTGTCTCCCGTGAGAATGCTCGCCTCGACAAAATGAGCCTCGTCATCCAGGCCAAGGTCAACAAGCAAGTCGATCACGTCGTAACGTGAAACTCCCGGGTTGATGTCAAATGCAAGCTCCGCCTGAAGCACCCTCATCAGCACCTCGGCAAACCTGTCTTCTTCGGCGTAAAGGCAGAACTCGACTATCCGAGAGGCGATCCTGGCCCACGCGGCCACCCATGCAGGATCAAGGGAGCCAGCCGCCTCGCGGAACTCGATTGTCATCCGCCGCGGGGCAGAACCTACGTCCCGGAACCCGTAGGCCTTGAAGTTGTAATTTGCCCGCTGGGTAGTAGAGATCGACATCCATTCGACTGCCCGGGTTGCCTTCTCATACATTGACGGCTGGCAAATTGCACGCAGGCCCTCTAGGACTGGCATGGGTGGCTTGTAGGCGGTGTCATCCTCGGGCCCGCTTGTTGCATCATTGTTTTCATCCTCGAGCGAACTTACGCGTCGAAACTCTCTGCCTGTCAGCTCTCTCCCCTTCATAATCCGATAACGTCGTTGGGCGCCCTCGTCCTCATGCGGATATGTTCGTAAGGGCGGCAGACGTTGCAGACGTGAAGAATTTGACCACACGTTGAGGGCAGGGAAAGAAGTAGGGTTCCGCCGTAACACTTGCACCCCGTTAGTAAATAATGCAGACGGACTTACAGGTGTGACCTCTTGGCCGCCGCCCAGGGTGTTATTCTCGATCTCTTGCCAGAGATCCATCTCACGCCGGGCGAGGTAGCTTGCGTGCCGGATGGATCGGCAATGAGGGTTCACCATACGTTCTGGCGGGTGCAACTGTGACAAAGTCCCATCAGCACACCAGAGGAACTGTGTGAGGCGAAGCACAGCGCTTGGGGGCAGCGGCTGAGTCCCTCGGCCGACATGCACGTGGAACCCAGTTTTCTCGTTGACCCTCAGACGGAAGGTAGATGTAAGCAGACTCACCACGCGCTTGATTTCGGCAAACGAAGCAGTATCGCGGGCCAAGAGCGCAGGGCTGCGCAGTTCCACCCCAGCCCACCTGTAGGGGGCAAAAGCGTCCTCCCCAACACTCTGGTCTTTTCCAAGTGACCATTTTGTGGGTGGGCTTGTTGCTTGGACGATGTTCTCCAGCGTGTCCTCGCCGTACATAGCAACTCCATGATTATGAAGAAACACCTTGAGAGTGTCCCTCGCCATGGTCTCGGGGTCACCTCCGAGACTAATTGCTGTTGAAGATAGGCGAATTACCTGTCTTTTGTCCATGCCTTCCGCGGGGTCGGGCTGACCGACCAAGAGATATGGGACCAACATCTCGAGTTCAACTCCAAATGTGATTCCCTGCGGTGAGTTTGTTGATGACGAAGCCATTGTTCAATCGTGAATCGGCTTCGATGGTAGTTGTGAGCTCTGTAGATGTGGAAGTACAAGGTTTGGTTCCTTTATGTGTGTGTATGTGTGTGTGTGTGTGTGTGTGTGTGTGTGTGTGTGGGTTGGTGGGTGGATGGTTACGATGCAATCACAGTAGAAGAAGGATGGGGATATCTCTCATATTTATAAGTCAGAAGGTTGGAAGGGATGGGAAGGGAGCTCGGTCACTACAAAGGCATTGTCATTATGGTCTGCACCTTCAATTGTCCTTATCTAACCGGGTAGTTGCTGAACTTGGTGCCGCAGCTCAATTGTATATCCTCGATGCGGGGACTCCGACAAAGACACAATAGAAGAGCCACAAAGGCATTTTGAATGGAAGTGCCTCTGTGATCTCTCCATTTTACATTAGACAGTCTTACTGCATCACCCTTTGCTGGCTCCTGTCACGGTTGGCACTGACATCGCGTGTGCTGCTAATAGGGTTTCTCATGTGATTGGGAACACCGTGATTTCTAGCTGACACGCTTGATTAGCTGTCCCCATGTATTTCCGTCTGGGAGACTTGCAAGGAGCGCATGGCGGGCGTCAAGCAATGAACGAGGGTAATTTTAAGCGAGTCACGCGAAATTTCCAAACACACTTCGGTACTTGGAGAATACTAGACATGTTGTATTGGGCTGGATGTGAGATGTGATATTTTGGAAGAGGTCTCAAGGTGATTAATACTACTGGCAAAAGTGCCGGCATGGGACTAAGAAAAGGGACGTAAACAGAACAATAAATGGATTGCGAAAACAATGTAGACGACAATTATATTGGGATCATCTACCACTAAAACCAATGATATCGGCAACTAAAACAAGGAATGATTGTATCAAAAAGCACATCGGAGAGCAAGGCGGAAGGTAGTCGCAACTCTAGAGACACATCGGAACCCTCTTCTGGAATACGATGCGGCTTATCTGCCCTGGGAAGCATTCCTGTTGACCCCAATAGTAAGAGACCTCGACATCCTCGCCGCAAGGTCACCATCGTCGTTGAATTCATCCTCGTAGTTGCCCGTACCTCCCATGATCCTGGTTCCGTGCGTGTGCAGCGGCCCATCCAAAAGCGCCGCACCCGTCACGACGCTGACATTCGGAATGACAGCACCATAGCCGAGCCAGTCGATGCCGTGAACCATCAGCAGTTCAGTCTGGGTTCTTCTACGCCTGCTGCCGTTGCTCTGATACGGGTCTGGCTGTGGCTGCCGGGGCTCGAAGCCTGGGTACGACATGTAACGCACTTGTTGATCCTGGGGCTGGGCTGGTGGTTGAGCGCCGCGCTGGCCACTGGAAGACGCTGGTGTCTCCGGTGGGGTCGGCAACTGCTGGGCGCCATTGCCCACGGTCCTTTGCGCAGGGGTCCGCTTAGACGGTGATGCGCCGGAGCTCATGGTGTTTGGTGTTTGCGTGAGATATTCTGCGATGCTGTAACTTGGACACCGCGATTCGTAATGCTAATGCCCTTCTGTAACTACTTAAGTATGGTTCTTTGGGTTGTGGCACGCAGTTGAGGTTGAAAGGTCATGGTGAGCGGTGGGTGCCTCATCATGGAACCTTATATCTCTGGCATGGACCTCTCGTATCGGAGTCAACGTGATATGTATTGTCTACTTCTGAGGCCTTTGAGCTCCTCTAGCCATGAAAGAATCTGTTAATTTAACACAAGCTTCGGCTGCCAGCTTGAAAATTGGTTGGCGAGTCTTCTCCCCCATGGAAGAGTCCTCAGCCGTGTGTACAATGACATTGTTTGTTGTGTCGTTGACAGACAAAGATGTTTCATTCAGACAAAGCAGGATGTTTGGGATTTGAGAACAATGGAAAAAAGCATCTAAGTGCTTTTGCAACGGATATCTGAGGATGTATCTTGATTTGCCAACCAACGGACACCCACTCTCGTTGACATGACCGTCTCTACGAGAATGTCCTCTTCCATTGTCAACCCTTATACATCGTGATTACCAGTGCAGAAAGAGCAGAATCACTCATACACATATTCATAGCTAGAGAATACTGAGGCTTCGCTCACTAGGTAGCCTACCTAACTTAAGAATGTTATAATAAATGTAGCTTGCTCACACATGATCCCGATAGTAGACTAGTAGTACGTGGGTCTTGCATAGTGACATGTCATGGGTAAATAGTCACATCATTGGAAAGGTCGGCCAAGCCGCCGTGGAACCCTCCTGTTACTCTTCATACCCAAGCCCTAGTCACATACCTCGAGCCACTCTCAAGTATTATAGGTAAGCCGTACAGGAACCCCATCTCTAGGCTGCATGGTAAAGGTAATGGTCTTCCTCGGCTCATCTGACCCACCAAGCCACTCAATCTTCTCAAACCTCTGGAGGATACGTACAATCAGATAACTGGCCTCTGTAAGTGCATACTGCTCTATTTGAATTATTAGCCGGTGGTACAACAGGTAAATATAAATTGTATATGTTCTTGTATGAACTTACGACCTAAACAGATGCGCGGCCCTCCACTGAACGGAACAAAGTTCCAATCAATCTTCCTCTTTTCCCACCTTTCTGGCCTGAATTTATCGGCATCCGGGCCCCAAAGATCCTTGCGTCTGTGGAGCAGGTGCAGGACAAAGCTGACAGTCTTGCCCTTGGGAACAAAAATGGGAGCCTGGCCGTCCGGGCCCCCTCCACGCGGGAGTGTGGTATCTCGGGCTGCGAAGCGGACGTTGGCCGGGCTCGGGTCGTAAAGACGCAGAGCCTCGCGCAGGGTGAATTGGAGGTACCGGCACGACTTGAGCGTCTCGAACGTGATGTTGGACGCATCTGCAGTGTACGGGCCAAAGTGCTGCAAAACGATGGCACGAAGCTTGGCAAACTCGTCGGGGTGGCGTGCCAAGAGCAGTGCCGTCCAGGATAATAGTGAGGCTGTAGTGTCGCGCCCCGCGAGCAGGAGCCCCAGGATCTGGTCGCGGAGCTCATCCGGGTCTCGTGTGGACTCGATGAGGGTCTCAAGAAGGCTGTAGGCCCCAGATGGGGATGACTCCGTCGAGGTCTTTGTTTCGGAGGCTGACTGTAGTGCTAACTGCACATAATGAGCGGCATATTTGCGCACAAAGGCATTGGCCGTGCGACCTCGCTTGCTTGGAATCAACCAGTGCAGGCCCTGAAGACGGATACGCTGCGTGATCCAGATTTGTGCCTCAGAAAGGGCATCGGCGAAGTTAAATTCAGACCCGAACTCAGCGGCGAGCGAGACAGCGGCGCTGGTCATTTTCCCGGTGCCTCCCGTGGCTGCGCTCATTTGTGTTTCCACACTCTCACCAAATAGGAACTTGGTGGCAGTGTCCATTGTAAAACGATAAAACATCGGTAATATGTCGACCTCGACGCTTCTGCCACCGGAATTTTCGGTCCCCACCAGTGAAATCGCGCGGAAGAACTCCTGAACAGCCACTTCTGTCTCCTGGAGGTTGTTGATCTGTTCTCTTGCAAACTGTGGTTTGAACATGGCACGCGAGTGCTCCCAAAAGGGCCCATCGGTTGTAAAGATGCATTTGCCCAGAAGCAGCCGTCGGTTCAGCTGCTGCCCGAGTTCGAAGTCCTGGAACTGTGTAGCCAGGATTGCCTGAATATTGACTGGGTCGATAGTGTTGAGTCTTGAGTCTGTGAAAAGACCGGGAGACTCAAACGTGGTGCCGTTCTTGGCATAGCTGTCGGATAAGATGGTGAATATATCCTCTTTATTCTTGGATGCATTCAGGAATCTCCACAAGAAATCCAGATTGAATGGGAGTTTTGACTCAGCAAATACTGGGAGAACAGCATTGTGCTGCACGGCGAGTCGCCGGAGCCTGCGTTGGTGGAGTAGAGAAGCCACATAGCTGTATGCTGCATAGATCAGCACTAGCAAAATGACACCCTGAAAAGATATAACCGCCATTTTTATCTTGTGGACGTTACGGAAAGAATTAATCGAGTCTGCCTTGGGATGAATGTGTGCTCCGCTTGTTTGGCTTGCTCTCGTAGCGACGACCAAGCGATTCGGCTATGAGTACTGGGTGATATCCCAGCGACTCGCAGTTTGGAAGCCAAGAGATGAGTTTTGTATCGGTGAAATACAGACACCAGTTGGGTCTAAAAGACGGGGTATTGGTCGAAGAAATAGGAACGAGTCAGTGCATTTCTTGTTATAGAGTAAAAGCCCCTGTATTCTCGGTCCGACGACTTACCAACCTGCAGGAATCGAAGTGGACGGGAAGCCAGCGATGCTGTGATTTAAAGTTAAGCATGCACGGTCATACTGCCGAGTACGGCCGCGCATCGAACGTGAGAATGGGGGCCGAGCCACACATCTTAAAGACATCGTAAACTTTGACATTTCGACGCCTAACCCAGCCGGCGTGCAGTCTTCCACCTGGGCATTCCTCGAGCGAGCCAAATTATACGGCCAGTTGTTTGATCAGCCGGAAGCAACCGCGGAAAGAAAAATGTCGACTACGGATGGCAACAAGGACACCATCGATACTCTGAGGGCCCTGTATTCCCAAGTTCTGGGCGTTGCGACCGAGGAAGTGGATGCGAATCTATCATTCGTTGCTCTCGGAGGTAATGGAGGCTCCCTTCTAGACTGAGATCCGATGCAAGGACCATGAGCTAAATTGTCGCGTAGGAGACTCATTCAGGGCAGTTGTATTGTTTCAGAGATGCCTCGAAAAGCATTTACGAATTTCATACCATGCTATCTTGAGCCAGCCCCTGATTGAGAATGCTGCTCTCGCGAATGAGACCAAGGAGACACTTGATTCAGTGGACTCAACATCCGGCGATAGACATGAAGTATTTCAATTGATGCCGAAAGATTACGACTTTGCCAACATCGATGAACTCCTAAAGAAACATCATGGATTGGGCGTTGAAGACGTGGAAGACATTTACCCCTGCAGCCTTATGCAAGAGAATATGTACATTGGTCAGAAGATGGGAGGAGCTTCGCTGTATCAGACTACGAGCGTCTACCGGGTGCCATCTTCCTACACTCTCGATCGAATCAGAAGTGCATGGCAGCATGTCGTCGATCGCCACCAGACCCTGCGCACAATTTACGTTGAAACCTCGGAATCAAGCTCTGGAAGGCTACTTGATGCGGTTGTCTTGGCAAAGATGGCCGGCAATGTCGTGGTCGGCACTAGTGACGAACGGGACGCGATTCTGGCTGGGAACGCAATCCATGAACCCCAAGTTGGACGGGGCACTTGCCATCAAGTCACCGTGTTTCCAGAGACAGTACTTGAGCCCGACACCAGACTGCTAAAGCTCACGTTGGACCACATCACAGTCGATGCGACGTCCATGATTGTTGTCGTCGAAGAGCTTGGGCAAGCACTACAAGGTCTTCTCTCTCTGAAAGATCCACCCACCGGGTATGGCAAGTACATTGAGTACCTTCAGCGACATGCGGATGAGAACCGAGCGCTGGACTACTGGATCGAATACCTTGATGGTGAACGCCCGTGCCAGTTCCCTGCCTTGAACGAAACAGCAGAGAATCAGGCAGGTTCTTCCGAGCTCATCGAGGTGCCACTGGAGATCAGTCTTCCACAGCTTCGCCAATTCTGTCACAATTCCAGGATTACGGTGGCTACAGCTGTCCAGGCTGCCTGGGCTCAGGTGTTGCACATTTATACAGATGAACCTGATGTGTGCTTCGGCTATCTTTGTTCAGGACGCGGCCTGCCTATACCTGGAGTCACCAGTATTGTTGGGCCTATGATGAATCTCATGGTCTGTTGCATCCGGGACATCGGGAACAAACCTCTACAGGAACTTCTGGACACGATCCGGGATGACTTCAACGCTGCGCTTCCGCACCAAGCCTTCTCATTGCGGAATGTCCAGCGCATCCTTGGAAATAGCGAATCCAAGCTCTTCAATACTATAGTCAACACTTTCTACGGCCCTTCGAGATTGGCTGATGACAGTGACCAAATCATCAAACATTTGTCATCACACAACGCCTCGGACCTAGACATAGTCGTCAAGGCGCTTTATACCGATATTGATTTCAAAGTCCGACTGGCGTACTCTTCCACGACACTCTCTGCCAGCATGGCGAAGCACGTCGCGCATACATTCGGAGCTATCCTGGACCGGATGGTGACAATGGCGAATGGCCCCTCGTGCAAGGTCTCAAAGATGGTAACGGCGAGTCTGTACGATACCAAGAAGATCTCTTCTTGGAATGAGCAAACTCACTGCTCACCAGATATCCAGCCTGTTTGTGTACACGGTTTGATTCAGCTGACGGCACGTGAATGGCCGAGACAGCCTGCAATCCACGCATGGGATGGCCACATGGACTACGAGACATTCGACAAGGCTTCGACTGTCTTGGCTCAATGGATCGGCCGACAGGGAATTGGCACCAACAAGTACATTCCATTGTGCTTTGAAAAGTCGAAATGGTACTCGGTTGCGCTCCTTGCGGTTATGAAAAGCGGAAATGCATTCGTCCCCCTTGACTTGTCAAACCCTGACCAACGCATGCGCAAAATCATAGATCAGCTGGGAAATACGGATCAAAAAGATAGCCTCATCATTTGCTCGCGCAAACTGGAAGAGAAATGTGTCTCGCTGTCCCGGCACACAATCGTTCTCGATCAAGAATTGCTCCAGGACTTGCTACTGATCGACCCCATCGATACCAGCCTACCAACAACGAAGCTAAGCGACCCAGCATATGTCATTTACACAGTAAGTGGACTTCAGATCCGAATCAAATAGGAAGATGATCATGATTCTAACAACATGATCTAGTCCGGAAGCACCGGGGAGCCGAAAGGAGTCGTGATCGAACATGGAGCATACTCTCACGCTGCTCAAACACACGGCTCAAATTTGCACATAAGCCGCGGCTCTCGAGTTCTCCAATTCGCATCATACGGGTTCGACACCAGCATGGAAGACCACCTGACGACTTTCATCCTAGGAGGCTGCCTGTGCGTCCCCAGCGAGGAAGACAGGCTTCACATTCCAAATCTAGCCACATTTGCACGCCAGTCGGAGGCCAACTGGGCGCACATCACGCCGTCTTTTGCTGAATTGCTGACTCGTCGCGAATTTCCCACTATCAAGACAATGGTTCTCGGCGGCGAGCCCATGACGTTTGGAAACATTCGGGAATGGGCAAAGCCGGGGGAGTCCTGTCTGATCCAAGTATATGGACCGAGCGAGTGTTGCGTCACCACCACAGTCAAATCGGAGGTGAACATCGACAGCGAACCCACTAATATTGGAACCGCGCTGCCTGGATGCGCTACATGGGTCACCCGACCTGAAGACCCAAACGACCTCTGTCCAGTTGGCGCAGTGGGAGAGCTCCTCGTCGAAGGTCCCATACTTGCACGAGGGTACCTCAACGATCCTGAGCAGACATCTGCAGCGTTCGTACAAGACTTGAAGTTTGCCCCCGGGAGACGCATGTACCGTACAGGCGATCTGGCAAAGTACGACTCTGACGGGCGACTGCATTTCGTGGGCCGGCGGGACGGCCAGGTCAAAGTACATGGACAGAGACTCGAGCTGGGGGAAATTGAGAGACAGCTGCTTCTGGATTCTCACGTCCAGAATGCGCTGGCCTTGGCACCAAAGTCGGGACCGTGTGCAGACAAGCTCGTTGCCGTGGTGTCTCCGGCCACTTTTGCCCACAACGCTGTGACGAAGCCTGCGCCTCAACCCTCTGCGTTGAGCCTGGTTGATGGTAGTTGGTGCACTCTCGTCTCAGGCACAAAGAGCTTTCTCGAAGAGAGATTGCCAGCCTATATGGTGCCTGAGCTGTGGCTGGTCTTGAGAGAGATCCCAAGAAATTCGTCAGCCAAACTGGACAGGAAGGGGGTAATGCGTTACCTCGAAAACCTGAACTCTGATGAGTACAGCTCAATTATCAGCCGCATGGAGGAGCAAGGCATGGAGCGATCTGGCACCGCTGAGGAGGTAAAGCTCCGAGACCTGTGGGCCGAAGTGCTGAATATTCCTGTGGATGAAATTCAATGGAACAGTTCCTTCTTCAGCCTCGGAGGTGACTCGATCTCGGCCATGACTGTTGCCAGCCTAGCAGTCCAGCAGGGTCTCTCGTTCTCGGGAGCAGACATACTCCGGAATCGAAATATTCAGCGATTAGCAAAGACGCTTGCGCTGCCATCTGAGATATACTCTCAATCTGGCGGGACAGTTGCAGAAGACACGCGAGATGCTGAAGTTGACGGAAGCCATTTCCCGCTCTCACCTATTCAACGCCTGCATTTCCAGGTCTCAGGTGGTATGGGAGACCCCTTCGACCAACAAACAGTCTTGTTAAGAATCCGATCTCCAATCGCCGAAGAAGATTTGGCCTCCGCGTTCGAAGCTTTGATAATTGCCCACCCCATGCTCCGCGCACGGTTTTTCAGGAACGAAGATGAACCATACTGTCAGGACCCCTGGGTTCAACATATTGCACCTGCAGCAGAAGCTAGAAGCAGCAGCGGCATTAGGCTCAGATTCCATTCTTGGGCACGTGATGACTATATCGTTGACAGTATCACTGACGCGAAGGCCGCAATCAACATTGTCAGGGGGCCATTGGTGGCTGCGGATCTCTTTCAGGAAAAAGACCGGACATTCCTGTCGATGACGATCCATCACTTGAGCATTGACACGGTGTCTTGGCGGATACTTCTTCAGGAACTCGAGAGACGTCTACGAGGCGAGGTCGTCATTGCACGCGAGACCACGTCCTTCAAAGCATGGTCCCTAGCACAACGGCAGTTTGCAACCTCATTGCCTCCGCCCTCCGCAAATCTGGCAATGATTTCTGATCTCAGTCGGTCATTCTGGGCAGTTGACCAGGCCCAAAATACGTTTGAAGCGACCGAGACGCACAGTATAAAACTGGACAAGCAAATTGTGGGGCATCTTCAGTCACTCTGTGAATCAACAAGGTGCCAGCTGATAGACTTGCTGAGCTTCGCCATTGTCAGCTCATTCTCCGAGACTTTCAAGCGGCTGCCGCAGCTCTTCTTGGAGGGGCACGGTCGCGAAGACTTCAGCCCGGCTCATGATTCTTCAAATACAGTCGGCTGGTTCACAACATTCTCTCCACTTCAGTTATCGTCATCGAAGATCGAGGCAGGCGATTTGATTCGTGGTCTGACTGAGATCAGAGAGTCGAGAAAGAGCATGCCGCTGAATGGCCTCTCATACTTTACGTCCGCCATGTTGAACGGCAGCGGCGGTGCGGACTATCTACCGATGGAGATCGTTTTGAATCACCTTGGGAGATTCCAGCAAGTCGAAAAGTCTGGGAGTATGTTCAAACGGTATGATGGCGACATACAAAACACCCTGTCGAAGCTGAGACGACGTCAGAGAAGCACCTGCCGACGCTACGCTTTGATCGGTGTTCTGTCCAGGATGCAAGATGACAATCTTGTGCTTGAAGTTGAATGGAGCAAATGTATGCTGCACCAGGAACGCATCCGTAACTGGTTATCTCGGCTCGAAACTTGCTTTCACCAAAGCGCTGGCGGAAGTCCACAAGATCTTGATCAGGGTAACCAGTCGCTCGACATCTTTGGAGTGAGCAAAGAAAAGGGCTATGATCAAATCAAGTCAACGTGTCAGTCGCTCGGCATAGAGCTCAGAAATGTGGAAGCAGCCTATCCCTGCTCGCCCATACAAGACTCTCTGATGCTTTCACAGTTACGGCAGCCAAATGGCGTCTACAGCCAACACTTCTTGTTCAGAGTTCTCTCGTCAACCGACGAGACGCAAAACCCTGATTATACGCGACTGGCAAACGCATGGAAATCAGTGGTTGCTAAACACTCGATTCTTCGCACAATATTCTCGGAAGATGACTCCGGCTTATTCATGCAGATCGTGCTGCGGCAAATAGACCCGGATATTCATTACTTGACGCTGGAAGATGAGAAGCAACTGTCTGAAGTCTGGTCCAATGAGTCCGTGCTACAAGGCAATTCGCCGCTGTCGGGCAAAATAATGCATTGTCTCAAAATCTACACAACCCCATCCGGCTCGGTTTATTGCATGCTGAACAAGAACCACCTCATTACTGACGGCTTCTCATCGCGACTGCTTCTGAAAGACTTCATGGCGGCATACGATGGACGCAATGAGACAGAGACCATACCATATGCTGATTATATCCACTACGCTTGTCAACAAGATCTCGGAGCCACGACCTTGTACTGGGAAAATTACCTCGATGCAGTCACACCATGCATCTTGACGTGGCCGAATTCCAAAGATGCAGATGAAGCCAGAGCCATGGGACCCAGTTTCGAGAAGGCAGAGGGCATCCTACGGGAGGGTAGGAGTATCAATCTGGCTGCACAGAAGATGGATCTGACCTCACCTGTTGTGTTCAAAGCTGCCTGGGCATGGCTTTTGAAGACTTACTTGAACTCCGACGACGTGGTGTTTGGGGTTCTTTCGTCGGGAAGAGACATAAAGGTTCAAGGGGCCCAAAGAATAGTCGGCCCAATGGCTACTATGCTTCCGATTCGCGCTCGAATCCGCCCGGGCACCACTGCAATGGAGCTGTGCAGAAGGATTCAGGAGGACGATCTAGAGCACATATCTCGTCAGACTGTGTCTCTGGCCAAGATCCAACATTCAGTCAAGCAGAGTGATGGGCCCTTGTTCAACACAATTCTCAACATTCAAAAGTCACCCAGCGTTCCTACGCAAAAGAATTCAGGATCCCTGAAATTCGAACTTCTGCATGCATGCGATACGAGTGAGGTGAGCTACAAAAACACCGAAGACTATATACCAGGAGATGCACAACTAATAAAATGAACAGTACGACTTGGCGTTGAGCATCACGGACGAGAACGGAGCGTTCAAATTGTCCATGGAGTACCCGACCTATTTCATCTCAGACTGCGAAGCAGCAAATCTACTCGATGTGTTCCAGAAGGCTGTCTTGCGAATCATTTCGAAGCCAAACGAGACTCTTAATACGGCAAGCATAGCCACGGCTACCGACAAGGACTGGATTCGAGAATGGAACTCTCAGTCCTGGGACGAAGAGGACCGACTTGTTCACCACATCATTCGAGAGACAGTTGCAAAGCAACCCTCGCGTCCTGCGATATGGTCATGGGAGGGACAGCTCACTTATTCTGAGCTAGATGTCATGTCAACTCGACTCGCCAAGCAAATCTTATCGATGGGGTGCGGCGCGGGATATATCGTGGTTCTCTGCTTCGACAAGTCTCTCTGGGCTGTTGTCTCCATGCTAGCCGTCGCCAAGGCAGGGGCAGGCTTTGTGCACATCGATCCAAAGGGTCCAACGGAGCGTACCAAGAGTATAATTCAGCAAACACAGTCGATCCTGGGTTTATGCTCGGCTGGAAATGAGCCCCAAATCTCAGGCTTTGTCCAAACGACAATGACTGTGAATCAATCAGCGATAGAAGGCTTCCCAGTATCCGAGCAGAAGGACCTTACCCTGCCAATAGGAGATCTGTCAGATGTGCTCTACATCATCTTCACGAGCGGAAGCACTGGGACACCGAAGGGGGTAGTGATCCAGCACCGCTCATTTTGCTCAGCCGCCAAACACAACCGGGCGTGGCTACAGATAGAGAAGGAGTCACGCGTGCTGCAGTTCACCAGCTACTGTTTCGACGCATCTCTTGAAGAGAT
The DNA here is from genome assembly GCA_021188095.1 of Diaporthe vexans. NCBI lineage: Eukaryota > Fungi > Ascomycota > Sordariomycetes > Diaporthales > Diaporthaceae > Diaporthe > Diaporthe vexans. The sequence continues at coordinate 214,074 of JAJLLZ010000014.1, forward strand.
ATTCACAGTCTTGATCGCGGGCGGATGCATCTGCATCCCTTCTGAACAGGATCGCCTGACCGATATCCCTGGCTTCGTCAGTCGAGCCCAGGTGAACTGGGCGGCGTTCACGCCTTCGTTTCTTCGGACATTGTCGCCAAGCGACCTCCCTACCGTCAAGTTTATCACGGTTCATGCAGAGCCGATGCACGGCAACCTGGTGAAGCAATGGGCGGGCAGGATCCACATGCGGCCCTCGTATGGCCCGACCGAATGCAGCGTCACGAGCACGGTCGGGGCCCCCTTCACCCCGAGGTCCGACGCTGCCAACATTGGCTGGCCGATTGGATGCCGCGGCTGGGTGGTGGACCCGAACAACCATGATGTTCTCCTGCCGGTTGGAGCCGTTGGCGAGCTTTTGATAGATGGACCAATCGTGGGGAAGGGATATCTCGGTGACCCGGAGAAGACGGCAGCCTCCTTCGTTGCACCGCCGATGTGGAGCTTGGACCCTGAGCTCAGGCTAGTCAACGCTGATCCACGTCGCAGACTGTACAAGACCGGGGATCTTGTTCGATACACAGCCGACGGGAGCCTCATCATTCTCGGCCGCAAAGATCATTCGCAGGTCAAGGTGAGAGGGCAGAGGGTTGAGATCCAAGAGATGCAGCACGTCCTTGACGAGTCGCCACAAATATTGCACAGCATGGTGATCATGCCCAGGTCGGGCATACTTCGAGGCCGGCTTGTTGCGACGTTAAGTCTCGAGTGTCTGGCTGCAGAAAGTCTTCCTCCTCGGGAGGAAGGAGACATGCCAGTGGACCCCATCAGACTTGTCTCGAAAAAACTCCTGACCAAAGCGCAGGCGAGTGAGGTTATGCAGAGCCTGCAGGAGATACAAAGCACCTTATCGAAGCTGCTACCTGCTTACATGATGCCGGAAGACTGGCTAGTGCTAGAGAAGATGCCCGTCCAGGTTTCTCACAAGCTCGACCGCCAAAGCATCTTGAAATGGGTTGAGAGCATTGATGAGGCGACGCTACAGACGGCTCAAGAATTGCAAAGCCGCCTTGCCGGCCCGATGGTGTACGGCAATGGCACCGAAGAGGCGATCAGGGAGATATGGGGACAGGTGCTCGAACTACCAATCGCACGCGTTTCGCTGGACACATCATTTTTCAGGCTCGGAGGAGACTCCATTTACGCCATACAAGTGATGCAGAGATGCAAAAAGCGTGGACTCGCTATTACTACTCAGGACGTGCTGGCAAATCCTACCATAAAACAGCTCGCAGCTATTGCTGTTCCTTGCCAAACTATCTCCTCCGCGGCAGTGTCGTCGTCAATTGAATCCGTGGGGGAGAGTTGCACCGGGGGAGCCATCTCTTCAGTGGACATTTCGCAGTTGCCACTTCCGCATGACAATGTGCAGCATGTTGGGCCTTGCTCCCCTTTCCAGGAGCGTATCTACAGAGCGTTTCATGGGAGAGCACACAAGCCCTATTTCTTCGACACATTTATCGAGGTCACAGAGCCGCCGACAGAACCGAGCAAGCTAATTGAGACCTGGAACCAAGTGATGCAGCGACACGGCATCTTACGGTCAATATTCGTGTCTGCGCCGGGATTCGACAGGATCCTTCAGGTGGTGTTGAAACAATACCGTGCTGATACTACTGTTGTTCCTGTCGTGTCGGAGAAGGATGCCCGCGCACAAAGCGAACGTAACCTGGACATGGTACGTTCGCGCATGTTCGCTGACAACTTGCCGCCCTTGTCTCTCAAGGTTTATGTCAGCCCTGACAAGAAGACCTTCGTGCATCTCATCATCAATCACATATTGATTGACCACGTTAGCTTCGGGCATATTCTCTCGGACTGGCGGTGCTTCTACCAAGGTAGAGAGCCCTCCCTCGGCCAGTCCCTCCCGAGCTTCGACGGGTATATTTCACACATTTATGCGAAGCGCAAAGTAAACACCAGTAATAAATTCTGGACGGAAGCTTTGCAGGGAGCTCAGCCGTGCCTCATTGTCCCACCAAAAGATGCACAAACTCCAGGAACGACATTTGCGCCATGGGCAATGGGATCCGTCAGGTTCACCGTGAATATGACGCCGGAACTGCAAGCATTTACCCAATCCGAAGGGATCACCTTGTCAAACCTCCTGCAATTCTCATGGGCCTTGCTGCTTCACTTGCACACGGGCAATCTGGACGTTGTCTTTGGGCACTTGGTCTCAGATCGCGACGTAGACATTTCGCACGCCGAGGCTGTGGTCGGACCAATGCTCTCAGTCATTGTAGGTCGCGTCCAGCTCCAACATTCGCACAGCTTGCTCGCTTCGCTGCGGGAGCTGCAAGAACACAACATACGCGCACTGAGCTATAAGACCTACGACATGACACACGTCGAGACGCAGCTGGGATCTCAGCCAGGTGAGCTGTTTGACACTTTGGTGAACATTCGCAAGGTCAAATACCACGGGGAGGATTTCGAAGACGTCGGAGCCTTCCGTTCTATTTCGAAGAGGGATCCTCATGAGGTGAGTTGCACTCAAGAATCTACTTGTATAATGGGTTTCCGGACTTCAAAAAGAAGCAGGCTGACAGTTTTACATGTAGCAACGCGTTGTTCTGGCTTTTAATGAAAGCAAATCCCGTCTGGACGCGGAGATTACGTATCATCCGGGTGATATGGACCATGAGAAGGTTCAAGGGATGTGTTCAACATACTGCCAAATACTGGAAGGGCTATCAAGTGGTCAGCTCAAGACAGTCGGACAGCTCCAGAGCCTCGGTTTGGGTCCCAATGGCGTTAGTATTTAGTTGCTATAATATTTTCACTCTCTGTAGAAAGCGTGCACATGAACGTTGCGAGCGCTGCTGCTGCTGCTGCCACTGCCGCGGAACATGAATTCAGAAGCGCCCCTATTTGCGACTGCAAGTCCCGTCCCTGGCAGTCTGCTCACCTGACAGTCACCATCAAGTTCCAAACACCGCTATGGCTGAATGACTGCAGTTGAGGAAAATGTGACATGTGCACCTCGGACCGGTTGAGGCTGAGTCAGTGTCGACTGGCCCCGGTGCATACTGCATAAAGGCACCACGACAAGTCGTTACTTTGGTCTCGATTTGGACATCCTGTTACTCGTGGCTCTGACAGTCACAGATCGAAATGGCGAGGAAGAGTGAGAGCAGCGAAGAACGCCAACCACTGACCCATGGGCCTGGGCCTGACTCAGAACCCGGCTCGGACTCGGCTACCTACCACGATGGCGATACCCGCGGACGATGCCAGTCAGGGCTTGACAAACGATTCTGGTGTAGCATTGTCCTCGCCATCGGCGGCTTGGCCGTCTTAGCGGGAATCTTGATCGTTGCTTTCCGCGGGATGTCTTGTCCAGCATGCCGGGCCATTGACTACTCCGGCTACCAATGCGCCCCGAACGGCGCCTTGCCTGAGGTTGCCCGCTCAAGAGGATGTGAATGGGACGACCTGTCTTTTCACTGGTGGCCCAAAAGGCCGCACCTGGATAGCGACAATCAGGCACTGCTACAGGACTTCCGCGTCTCTGGACCGTGGCAGAGGTTTTATGACCAGGAGGGGCACAACGAAATCCCCCCGACCAATGAGGTTCTCACGGCTGGGTGGGTCACGCGAAAGGAACATCTTTTTCACTGCGTCTTCACTCTGAGACAGACACACCTCTGGCTCACCAAGGGGTACGATGCCCCCTTCAACTACAGCCACACCGTGCACTGCACACAGCAGCTCATCGACGCGATCGTGGAAAGCCCACCGCCTGATTTCAATGACCTGACTGTCCATGGCACGCCATGGCCAGATCACCCAGCGATCGTAAGTTAATACACTTGAGCGACCCTGGCTACGCAAATGCTGATTACCACACAAACTTAGATCAAGCCCTTCTATCCTTGTAAAGAGGAAGGGTTGAGCTGTGAGTCATGGTGAAATGGCGGAGACCTTTGCAGCAAGAATAGCCTAGTTGCGGATGTATGTTCAGCAGGGAGGGCAGCACGACAAGGTGGTAGACAGCCAGGGCCAGGTCAAGAAGAGCAAAGGAATTGTGGCGGGTAGCATATTGAGAGTGTTCAACTACATAGCATATTGCATCACAGAGTCAAATTTGGTCCCGAGATCAATCTCAGTTGTCTCATGTGCTAAGTATATCTCAGCCTCAAGAAACAGATCCACTTGGAATTTGGACTCTCATGCGGGGATTGGAGGGGCCCTGACAATCATTTACACAAAGCTGTTATAGTTACAGAGCTCCCAAAGCTTATGATCTACAGTACAGCTTATGCTAGTCAGTTTAGACGGCAGAGATGTGGCTAACCAGTCACCGCTCTTCACTTCCCCACAATCGGAAAACAGAAACCGAGAATATCTTTGCGTTAGCCTTAGTCACAACTCAATATCGCCTTAGCTCATCTAAAAACGATTCTTGTTGGAAGGAAGAATGGGCTGATTACCATACACGGACGTGCCCACACGTGTGGACTATGCACTGCGAATTCCCTTCGGTGCAACACGCCGAACAGAGTTTGCACTAATAAGCATGGTCAGTCTCTAATGAGAGCCGAATTCTCTCCGTTACAAATAACTCTTTCCTGGGCAGTGCCCCAGATGAAGACTGAACTGCGTACTATTGGTGCTGGTTCAATTGATTCAACCCCGGCTTCACTCAACCCTTGCTGTAGTACCCCAATAGTTCTAAGTGCTTCGTATTCTCGCGTATTCTCGAAGTAAATTCGGCGGAAATTCACTATGAAAACTGTACTAAGAACTTGATCATGAGTCGCCTGAAGTTTATCAGCCTCATCGCTTGCGGGCTAGAACCATTTGGACCTGCCACTCCAACTTTATCGTCGCGTCGCCCACGGCATCCAGAATCTCCTTCCACTCCTGGCTCTCCCATGTCTCCGTGGTGAAACCAAAACGCAACGACTCAAGGTTCTCCTTCAGCCACTGCACCGTTGTGCTCAACTGCCAGTCTCCACAGTCAGGGTCCTCAATGCGCTCGTACTTCCCGAGGTGGGTCACCGGGGTAGCATGCCAGTCCTTCTCCTCAGGGTGCTGTTCCCAAGCCCAGCCCTTGCCGCAGTTGAGGTAGTACCGGCGCACGTCCTGCCAAGTCTGATCGCGCAGGGGCACGCAGTCCATGTTCAGCTGCTTGCTCCCGCGCTGCCAAGCCTGGCTCATCCATTCCTTTTTCATCAGGCCGTCCACGTGGTTTGCGATCAGCCTCTGGAAAGCGTGGCTCGCAGCCTCGTTGTTGGTGATGGACGGGAATGGCCAGTAGAGCACGGCGGCAAAGGTCCCGCCAGGGCGTAGGCCGTCGCCGATATTCTTCACGGTTGGCTCCAGCTCAGTCCAGTGGATGGACTCGCAGGCCATCACAAAGTCGACCTGGTCGAGGCCGTCCCATGGATCTTCTCCACAGCAGGCGCGGTACACAAATTCTGTGCCAGTGAAGCGTGCAGCAAAGCGAGCTTTTGCGTCCTCGATGTTGCCCTCACGTGGATCGGTGAGGACAACGCGCTCGACTCGCGGATCGGTGTGGAGAAGGAGGCTTTCGGCGGCATTGCCGCTTCCAGTACCAATGTCATGGGCAGACAAGAGTGGCCCCTTGTGATAGGCCAGCCATTGCCGCCACATAGAGTCTGGATAGGAGGGTCTGTGGTTGACGTAATGCTTCCAATCCCGATCCGGGGTGACCGCCTCTGTCTTGGACGGGACAGACATCTTGAGGCTGGAATACACTTGATTGCTTGAGACTGAGGACATTGTGGGAATTGTCTTTGCCGAGTTGCCTGTTTGAGAGACGTGAGGTTGGCAAGCTCGAGATTGCCAGGCCACAGACTTTCTTATCAATGTGAGTGGACAAGTCCGAGGCTGCTTAAACTCTACATGAACAGAGGATCGAACATAATCCATGAGGATCATCGGTCCGTACTGAGCCACAAGCATTAGGCCAGGCATCATGACTCCAGGTCGATCTAAGGTTTCGCGCCTGGCACTGAATCGTGCAATCCCTCAGGCGGTCTCACGGCCTACCCCTCAACTGCTATGCTAAGCGAGTCGTAATAACCTCTTGGGCCTTGTTAGGCGAAAAGCATGTACCTCATCGTATGGAGTTGAATTGAAAGTCTTCATAGCTGGCAATAATTAGCAAAGGGGTTGAGTAGACATCGCCAGTTACAACCCTCTTCGTTTAAGGCCTTCAAGTTTCCGCTTGCACTAAATCACTTCCGAACGCCAAATTTATTTGCAGGCAACGACCAATCATGTCATCACCAAGTCCAGACGAAGCTTCGGAACCACGTGCACTGAATCTGGAGAGGGACCGAAGAATCACACGTCGTAGAGGGGCATGCCAGGCATGTCGGTCGAGAAAGGTTCGATGTATGATGCGTTCCAACAAGCCTTGAGTGTGCATTGTTAGCGAACTTGAAACTTACACTTACAACTAATCAAGGTGACGGAGGAAAGCCGTGCATAAACTGTCAGGTCGGTTCAAAACCTTGGAATCGAATTCCCGAAGATATCTGCACTAAAATTAAGACTCTTAGCTGACTGGTTGAATTAGCGTATGGGCTGCACATGCTTCTACCCGGAACTCCAGCCCCGGCGGCGTAGAACAGCGCCCAACGGCCAAGTGCCGATGGTTGGCCAACCTCTATCATGCATACAGGTTGCTCCTCATGGTAGCTGGCGCACATATGGGGACGACATGCTCTCTCTCCCGTTGTCTCCATTGGACTTCACCCTGACGAGCTTCGAAGATGTCCCCGGCTGTGAAGTCACACCCGACCAGGAATACGGAACATTCCACTTCAGCAATTCCAACACTGCAACATTCTCAACCCCATGTGCAGGCCCAGAAAATGGTGAAAAACTCGATATATCGCGGCTGGATACTCCGACCTCTCTGGCCAACTTTGAGATTACGATGGATGGTACCCAGGAGCAGCCTGAAAACAGACCACCTTCTAATGGGAGCGAAGACAGTGTTGAGTCTGACACGTTCTCAGCAGGACTCGTAAATATTGACGACGTAAGTGGATTTCACAGATTTCTAGTATTCTTGCAATTTGGACCGTCTCGACGGCCCGGATTTCGAATGAGCTGACCTTCAGATACAATAGATTTTAGATCTGGGCAAGGACAATCATTCCTACCAGGAGACCAATGCGGTCTCTGAAGACTATGAAAACTCTACTGGAATGCGTGAGACTGTGTACTCCGCCGCTTCATCGTTTGGCCTGAAAGACTTCCTGGTTCAAAACGCCCCAAAGTCAAGGTCTTCCCAGATCATAATGTTCATGACGGAACTCGAAGAATTACTTGGTCCGTCCGACATGCCACCAGCAGATAGATACTCCGAGCGACCTCGACTAAGCCTTGAAGATGATGCTCACAAACAAAAGTGGTGCAATGGTGAGTGAGTGGTTGAATCTCCACGAAGCCACGTTCACTGATTCATGCCTCTACCAGCGCTGTTTCAAGATCCACACTGTCCGTGAGTTTCACTCGAAGAAGAAATGAAACTAGGTCTTGCAGTTTGTTAACGAAAATGCTGACGGTTACTAGTGTTGCTAGCTTTCTCACTAGGTCATACGTGGATGAAGTCTTGGAGCGATCGAAGAAAGTGGGAGCGGATGCTGTAATATCAGTCTTCTCTGACGCTATATGCGCGTTGGGACGATATGCATCTTCTTTGACTGAATCAGGCCGGACTGCGCGCAAGCTGAGACATGAAGCTCAGCAAAGCCTGATAATGGTGTTGGAATTCAAAAGATCTGTGCAGAATTGCTCCAGCAATTTGTTGAAACTCCAAGTCAGTATTATAACTGACTATTCAGACATACAGACAAAGTACTGATAAATGGGCAGTCCTTAATACTTCTAGTACGCATTGAAGCAAAGTGACGATGTGGTTCGCTTGATATTGAAGGCTAACTATCTAGAAGGCAATAATTGCTTGCATGGTTGATGAAACATGCGCAGGAGAGTACATCGCTGCCGCAGTGTTTTGTGCTAGAGGACTCAGCATCCTCGAGGGCAGGAGAGCGCAACAGAAGGCCAGCGCCATCAACGACCAACAACTACTAGGGAAGGCTGTACTATTTCTGTTCACATTCGAGGGCGATCACTCGGTGGATCATGGGATGCCGCCAGTGAGTAAAGTCGTGTGAATAGGTTCGGCAGTCGGCGGCTAACAACGGCTCATAGATGTTGAGCAAGCAATGGTTAGCCCAGTGCTACCAGCTCAGGGAAGATCCAGGAACTTTGTCCAGCAAAGTTTCGCGAACGGAGCTAATGAGCGCTGTTCTGTACAGTCAATACTCTCCTGACGCGCTCCTAGGGGATCTTCAATATTCTGCGAAGGATCACCTCAGCCGCGTGGAGGCGAGCATGCAGCAGTTGAACTCTTGGTCCGCCAAGAACAATATCTGTTGTGGCGAGACAGACATTCGCAGGCGAATTTCGAACAGCAAAGACCCACATGATCAACAACGGGCGATACATGGATTCTTCTCGTATCATTTATCTGTATTTTTTATTCACTGCCCATGGCTACCATTGTTTCCCACCCAACAATCAACCATTGCAATTGAAGCTATACTACAGCTTAAACATCGCAGTATTGAAGCCTCCCTCCACTCAGCATTCACCATAATAAAGTTGGCAAATGAAATTTTGAGCTCTGATTCCAAAATTCTCCGGTAAGGCTTCCCTACCTCCTTCCCTCTTTTCTCCGTATCCCAGATGCGCTGACTACTTGGTATCTACCGTGCAGAGACACTCTGAAACTTTTTGATAAATCAGCTCTTATTCGAAGGACTCTTCTGACAAGCATTTATTGCATTCTCGCTTCTTTCGTTCTGCAGGGCAAAAAGGATAGGGCAAAAGCTCTGCCATATCTGGCTCTGTTTGCTGGATTATTGGGAAGGTTGAGCTTAGAGAATGAGAATTCTGAGAATTTGATCCTTCATTATTTTGAAGTAATAGGGGCCGACTTTTGGGATTAGGGAATATCTGATATGGATGCCACTTTTCAAGCATCATACGTCATTCTGCAGGAAATGGTCACTGTCATTGGCGCACGTGGGGGGGGGGGGGTTTAATGAAATAAAAAAGACGGCGTTCGGCGTCATGCTAGCGATTGCGCACTTCAATACAGAGGTACATGTTAGGTGCTGTATGCCGTCTGGTGTTGAAGTATCGCCAATTCCCTGTTGGAAGGCAACTACGTATACAAGACCTAGGACTTGCAAGAGCCCTATATTTCCATCACCATCCAGCCTCCTTTCTGACCCGCCTGACCATCATCTTAGTGGAGGGGTTTGCCAGCATAGAGAAGCCAAACTTGAGTGGCTCGATAGCAGTCCCATCCGACGGCTTGAATTCATACTTCATGAGCAGATGCGTCATCACTAGCTTAACAGTGTTGGCTCCGAAGAATCGCCCAGGGCATGAGTGCGTCCCCAACCCGAATCTATCTCAGTCAGCCGATCACGTCGAAGAGTGCACCCGAGTAAAAGATCTGGTCTCAACGTACCCGAAATGGTCTTCAGATGTGCTGACGAGCTGCGCTGCCGCCTCCTCCCTGGCGGAGGCGGGACCGGTAGCACTGTCTCGGATGCGCAGGAATCTGTATATGTCATACTTGAGAGGATCCGGATATATCTTCTCATCCCACATCCGCTCGGCCGAGACTGCGATTCCGGACTCCTTGGGGAGCACCGCCCCGGTGCTTAGCTTCACATTGTCCATCACGCGGCGTCCGAGGCCAACTGAGGTCTGGTGTCAGTCGAATCTTGTTCAATGCCCAGCCCCCTTTCAGGACTTGTATGCTGCACACGATGATGGGTTACTGACCGACTGCAACAGGCTTGATGCGTAGGGTTTCCTTCAGGGCACTGTCCATGAGCTTCAGGTTGTGCAATGTTGTTGGGTTGAAGTCACCATCTCCCACGACCCGACGAATCTCCTGCTTCAACGGCTCTATCGACTCAGGATTTCTTGATAGGTCCAACATGGCCTGTGAGACAAGGTCCGTGCTGGTAAGTATGGCCCCGATGGAGAGTCCGATCTGCTGGGTGGCGGCGTCGTATTGTATACCGCGCTTGGTGGCCAGATCTTCATACCACTGCAGAGAGTCGTTGAACTCTGAACCTTCAGATCCGTTGGCCTTCTGCTCTCTGCGTTTCTGTAGAATCGGTGCAACTGTCTGGCGGGCTTCATTGACCATACGACGGAGGTCTTGGCAGTCCCGCAGGAACCAGTGGACAATCTTGTGCAGGAATCTCGGGTACTGGCGAAGGACGCGAGCCGCACCAGTAGCTTTTGCAGTGTATGAGACGGTTATGTCGAGCCACTTGGGGTTTCGGCATAGCTCGGGCCCCAGGAAGATGAGGCTCGAGACCTGCGAGGTAATTCGGAGGATCGTCATGTTCAGATCAATCTCGTGCCATTCCTCATTATCGGTCAGAATTTCCTCCAGGGCTACTGCTGCCTCTTTTGACAGGTCGGCCGCCATTTTAGCCATCGAACTCTGGGTGAGATTCAGCTTGATGACGTCGTGTAGCAAGTCGCTGCCAAGAGCTATGTATGGTTCGAAGCCAGGAATTCCAGCTTGCCAGTACTACACGGAAATGTCAGTGAAATGATCTTTCCACACGGGGTGAAGGCAAGTGCGAAGAACACTGCATGTGATCATACCTGGAGCAAGAACTTGGAAGCATCGAAGCGGTTGTCGTTCTTGATCTCCGAAGCATATTTTGGTGGAAGGATGAGTACACTGCCCATTCCCGTGTACACACGAAACGGATTGTCGCCATACATCTCCTTCCCACGCTGTACCATTCCTCTGCCATTGGCGAAGTACTCTTCTTTCGTTTTATTGACTACAGGGTACAATCGATCCATCTCAGGCTTCTTGTCACGATAGAATACCGCGACCGCTGATGCGAGGAATATGACAGCCACGAGATACGCCGTGTATCCGCTGCCGGCGACGGCATCGAGGGGATTAGGGAGGTAGCTGTTTACCAGCGACTCCTTTGTGGTGTTCATGATTGCGACAGGGCTCGTAAGTGCTGCCATGGTGGGAGGGTACTCGATAATTGGCAAGAGAATAATGTGAAATGTTCGAAGGGAAAGATGATCAATTGCTAACGTGAGGTTGAGTTACTCTGTCTAGCATTATCAGCTTCTAGTCCAATAGTTGATTTTCCATTTTGTCTGCCCAGATTGCAAGCTATATCCCTAATGGTCCCGGCGCAAAGACCGTATCAGAATTCCAGCTTCTGACATGGCGGGTTAGGCGCTCGAGCTCCGGCTACTGATTCCGAGGACCGAGCTTGATAGACACACCATTTCGAGCCAATCGATCTTGTGTAGAATTTCAAGAGAAGGAACCGTGAAGAACTGTTTCAAAACATCTTCACGACTCTTTGAATTACCATTATTCAACATTTCATCCCATTATGGCATTTAATCTTTGCTTCTATTACTACTCCCGTCCCACAGGTCTTGGGATCCCTATAGATCCTGTCTCAGCCTTTCTCTTTGGCTGCAGCCGCTGAAGGGAGTGGGTTGATCGTCCAAGGCCCCTCGTGCTTTGAAAGATCATTGACTGCCTAATTTAGTGGATAATTGTGGCCTGTCTTCTGTACATGAATTCTCGTAAAGTGATTGTGACCCATTGTGTCAGACAAGCTTCGTGACCTATGCACAATGAGCCGAATCTTGTCTGATGCAGCAATGACGGTGGACTGCCAGATGGTGGTTTCCCCACGGCTGCAAGATTAGTAATGCCCGAAACAGGTCTACTACAGAACGGATGGCTTGACACTGAGATTGTAAACATGACTATGCACTGATACTGTTGGTTGTACTTGAGATCAAGACTGCTGTAGACTCAGCCAAAGGGCAAGGGAGCATTGCTCGATAGCCGGGCAAGACTCAGCCAACACCCTCTTCGGCTGACGGACAATGGAGGTCCTGGATAGCCGATTGGCAGACTATGCGCATCATCACGGACAACATTTATCATCGGTCCGAAAGTGTCAGGCGCGGTGACGGATATATTTGTTGTTGAACTTCTTCGGATCCGGAAATAGACTAACAGCCAAATTCGGTCCGGGGAGATGTTTACCCTAGGATAGCTGTTGTGTACGTTTTAGAAACGGCATTGTCAGTCGGACCGCTCGGTTCCGACTGACTCAATCACCGGTTGCTGGCACAGCGGAGACAACTTGCACATCCTCGCCGGAACGAGCTGTGGCCAAACGTACCCTAGGGTAGTGAAAGCTTCTCCGATAGTGCAAACTTTAACAGGAAAACCCGAGTTGGCTCTGGCCCCGTCCCTCTATCGCTTTGGTCAAGTCTTGGCGGCGTGAGGGCTGCTCCCGCTGCCCCTTGATGTGCGTGGCGCCTTCATTGACTCCAGCGATACAGTTACAATCTACTTGTGACTGTCATGGAACATTCACACCTGGGCAGCTAGTTGGAGATCGAGGTCGCTCTTACTTAGCACAGCGAAGATTCATGCGTAGCAACTGTGGATAGCGATAAATCGGACAAGCAGGTCAACAAATAGTATGATTGACTTAAATTATTTGCGAGACTGAAGAGGCTCACCCATGCTAAAACATGTATTGGCATCTGTGTTGGTGACTGTCTCGATCAGACTCTGGGTACAGCCGCCAAACGTTTCAGAACAGATCTTCAGTGAACACTTTCAATTCAAATCCATTCGTTCCTTTCACTTAGACTAGGTGACAAAATTGATAAGACTGTCAATCTGAAGTATCAGGATTCCTTTGTAGCTCGTGTCTAAACCCGACGCCGCCTCCAGTGCTAGTAGAACGCCTCAAGCCTTGGTAATTTCACCCACAATCTTGTCAGCCAAATGCAGAAGAGAAGTACAAGACGTGATCTCCATAGAGCTCAGTCCGATGTGAAACTGCTGCTGTACCCAATCCACCAGCTCGATGGAGATGATCGAGTCAAGTCCAATAGCCGTCAGGCTTTCCGTCAGCGAAAAGTCCTCTACCGGCCGCAGCATGAGGCTGCCCAAGGCCGTGGCGATGAACTTGGCGAGGCTGCTGATCGTAGCCGCATCGCGTAGCTGCTCCGGGTCCGTCCTCGCAAGGGTCAGGAAGCGGTCGGCCTCGTTCCCGTCCTTGCCGGCCTGGTCGGATGCGTCAGAGGACTCCTTGGCGCGATGGAAGTGGTGAGACACGGCGAACCTCACGTCCCGCTTCCAGTTCACCCTGTTTGTCGGGTCGTTCATGGGCTTTTCTGACAGCCCCCCAAGACAGAAGCTACTGAGCGGCCCGCTGCGGGAGTTGGCCACTGAGATAGCAGCTGCGTTGAGGACCTGTTGCTCCGTGAGGAAGTAGAAGCCGCCATTCTTGAAACCTTCAAACAGGTGCTCCTGTTCGAGCAGGTAGCCAACGTCGCCGACGACTCCCAGGTCGATGATGGAGGCGGGGAGGCCAAGGCCGTGACGGTACTCAATGAAGGCGTCCAGGAATGTGTTGGCCGATGTGTAGTTGGCCTGGCCGTAGTATCCCGTGTGACCACCGCCAGAGCCGAAGACCACGAAGAAGTCCAGCTGTGCTCCGGCGTCGATTAGTGATTGATGCACATTCCATGTGCCGTCCACGCGTGGTCGGACTACTTCGCTCCATTCCTGGAACGTCATAGACTTCGTAGCATTGTCCTATAAGAAACACAGTGTTAGCTTTCTCGAATGGGAGTTTAAAGTGTGAAAATTAGTATTACTTACCCTTAGCACTAGAGAGAGTTGGAAAACGCCTGCTATGGGCTTTGGCGCCCCTTTGATGGCCTCTAAGACGTCCTCGGGTTTGCTAACGTCTCCCGAGAAAGTCGTCACCGTGCATCCTGGATATCCCTCCAGCTCCTTCACAAATGGCTCATTGTCGGGACTCTTTGCAGACCTAGAGAGGAACAAAAGATGGCGTGCGCCATGTTCGACCATCCAAGTTGCGACGGAGCGTCCCAAGCCACCGAATCCACCGATGAGAAGGTACGAAGCATCGTCCTTGAAGATTGGAGCAGTTGGAGAGGCAGGTATAACATCGCCTATCATCGGGTCTTTGAAGTCAAACCACTGCATCCGAGGGATCTGGACCACGCCGTCCATAATGGCAAAGTCGTAGTCTGCGTCGACATCGCCGCCCTTTCGCCGATTATCGAGTCCTTCACAGATCTTCCATACGGGCTTGGCGAAGTCTTCCCGGGAGATGGAAGCCTCGTCGATCTCGACCAGTGTGATGTCAATCTTGTACTCCATGCGGACCGTTCTGGCCAGACCCTGTATCATGGCAGTATATGGTCTAGCGCATGATGCGTGCACACTCGGCAGAGCCCAGATGAGAGATCCCGAAAAATTGCAGAGACTGTCTATGAACCCTCTGAATGAACTCTCGTTCAAAGAATGAACAGTATTCTCGGTTCCTGCAAGATCTAGGAGGCAGATGACGACCTGGCTGTCATTTGGGATTGTCGTGTCATGTGCGACCTTGACAGAAGAGCCCTTCTCCTCACAGTGCTTCTTGATCTTTTCTGCCAAGGCCTTCTGATTACCTGACTGTCCCGATAGTACGGTGATGGTCTTTTCGGAACTTTGTTTGGTTTGTGCCTGCGCGACGATGACACCAGTCTTGGTATGAGATCGGACGCCAAAGCCTAAGTTGTTGAGATGTTGAGAAGCGGTCTCGACCGCCTCGGCAATATTTGCCGCATGCGCCGGAGCTGTCAGCTTTGGGTGGTAGACGACAAGTCTCCCTCCAGTCTGGACAAGGGCTTTCAGGGGCTCGAGCTCATCCAAGACGAAATCATCGTCGGTGGCCAAGGTCGGCGCTGGCACGATCACAATGTCGGCTCCGTCGCTCAGAGAAACCTGCTCAATGCCGCCGACAGTGAAGTCCTGGGTCTCTGGGTGGTCATCTTCAAACGCTTTTGAGACTTTATCGACATGATCATCTGAGACGCTGGCGTATGTGTACTTGGAGTAGAAGCGGCGATTCGGGGCAGGGTGAAGAGCATCGATGGCTGTGCGCGTCCAGTCTGTACCGCCTGTTCCGACCTCCAAGACCCGCGCATCTGGAATCTTAAAGCCCAGAAGATGGATAATTTCCTTGAACTCCTCTCTGTGAAGCGTTGTGGCAGCGGAGTCTGTCACTTGAGGCTCGCTTGGCTTGACCTGGTCAACAGAGTCTAGAAGCGTGATATCCTGGCGCCACTCGAAGTACGACCCGAGCAGCGGTTCTTCCTTCTTGCCAACAGGAAGCACCCCGAACTCGAGATTGTCCATGTAAACAGTGAGGCGACCCTCCTCCGTGTAAATTCCAGAGCGTGCGGTGATCTTCCCAGACGGGTTGTCATCGATCGCTCCATAGACTCGCATTCTAAGATCTTGGCTCCCGAGCACTGCCAGCCTTCCAATACAAGTCGGTAATACAATGTCTTCCAGACGTCGTCTGAGTCCATGTGTCATGGCGATCAGATTTGTCTGCAACATTTGGTCTAGCAACGTGGGATGTGCTGCGTAGTGGGTTGTGTCGTCGAAGTCATAGACAGTCGCGGAAGCCTGTTGAAACACGGTGTCGGCAGTAATGTCCTCGAGGCCCTGGAACGCCGTACGCCACTCGATGCCAAGCTTCTTGACCGAGCTGTACCAGCCTTCTGTAGAGACCTGTCTGGGGAACTCCATCTCGGCCTGAGCACTGGTCACCGTTGAAATGTCGGGATCGGCTCCGGAACGGATCATGCCACTGCAGTGAGACACCCAGTGCTGTCCATCGCAGGACATGATCTTGAAATTGTACCACTGTTGGCCATCGTCCCCTTTTATGTCCTCAGGAATGAGTCGCGTGTATAACTCCATCTTTTTGGTCTGCGGCAGAGTCAAAGGCGTGGTGATCCTCATGTTTTGTATCGTGTAGGCATCCTGGCCGTCCGAGACCTGCCGGATCGCCTCGCCCACTATGGCAGCATATCCCGCACCCGGGAAAACCTGTGAATACAACAGTTAGCACTTCATATTGGCATCGAATCCAGCCACACAATCCTGTCTTGACATACCACTTGACCGTTGACGACGTGGTCTTGCAACCATGATGCCTCTTTCAAATCCAGCATGTTCCTCCATGCGGGCTCGATGTCATTTCCCTCGACCACACGAGCTCCGAGAAGATCGTGTCTAGGGTACCTCCTCGCCTTATACCGAGATGGGTTTCGTGGCTCCTCAAAGTAAGTCTTATCGTGAAGCCAGGGGTATGTGGGGAGGTCAGTCAGGACAGCACCGGTCGGAATGACATGTTTTAGATCCGGTGATAAGCCGCGTGTGAAAAGTTCTCCTGCCAAGCGATGAAGGAACAACTGCTGATCCTCACCACGACGTAACGTGGCGATGTATTCGTGCTCTGCCTCGGGATGATCGCGGAAGATTTCCTTGACGGGTGCCTGCAGCGCGGGGTGTGGTCCAACCTCGATGAAGAGGTTGTTCGAATTGCTTGACAAGAGGGTCTTCATGGCCTTGCTAAATAGCACCGTCTGGACAAAGTTCTTGCGGAAATAATCCGCGCCGAACTCGTTTCCTGTCATCTCCTTGCCCGTGACGGAGGAGAAATGGGGGATGGTAGGTGCCTTGGCATCTTTGAGGTAGGGCTTCAGTAGCTCTTCGTAGGGCTCACCCAGGGGCTCAATCCAAGGGCTGTGGAAGGATGTCTCCAGCTTCAGCACCGATGCTGTCACATCAGGGTGGCGACGCTGAATTTGATCGACACAGTGCTGGATGCAGACTGGATCTCCCGACAGCGTGGTGTTGACAGGACTGTTCTCGCAGCCAATAACAACGCCGGGGATCAGGAAAGGCGTGACATCTTTAGCACCCAGTCCAACAGCAGCCATGGTCCCAGGAGGCACAGCCTTGTCATGGATGAGAATCCAGCCTCGGAAGTACGCCACCGCCATGGCAGCCTCGGCGCTGATGCTTCCAGCGGCGTAAGCTGCCGCGGCCTCGCCGCCAGAATGGCCCGTCACGGCCTCAGGGCGAATGCCAAGGCTGCTGAGGAGGTCCACCAGGGCGATTTGGACTGCTGTGGCGCACGGGTGAGAGAAGCCCCGGTTTCCTAGTCGCGTGGACTCAGCATCTTTCAGGAGCTCGGCTCTGATTGTCCAGTCTGGTTTGTATGCCTCGGGCAGGGATCTCAACCATCGGTCCATCTTCCGGATCGAATCTCCAAAGACCTTGTTTGTCTTCAATAGGACCTTGCCCATGCCTGCCCAGTGCACACCCTGGCCGGTGAATACGAAAACAGTGCGTGGAGAGGTCGCCGGTTTTCGATACAAGGTGCTGACTTCGAATGAAGTCTTCTTGTCTTCATCAACGATGGCATAGGCTCGGCAGTTGAGATGGTCTCGATGCAGGCCCAGCGTATAGGCCAGGTTGTCCAGATCTGTGCCCTCTGACTGCAGGTATTTCTGATG
The DNA here is from genome assembly GCA_021188095.1 of Diaporthe vexans. Taxonomy (NCBI): domain Eukaryota; kingdom Fungi; phylum Ascomycota; class Sordariomycetes; order Diaporthales; family Diaporthaceae; genus Diaporthe; species Diaporthe vexans. The sequence goes on from JAJLLZ010000014.1 coordinate 231,609, forward strand.
CTGTTCTACCTGCTGTTTGAGCGAGTTCATGTGACTTGCGGAGAAGAGCAGAAGCCTTGGCCCCGGGGCATGCACGTCTACTCCAGAGTCTTCAGTGTTACCGCTCGGCGACTCGGATCGTGTCTTTCCCTGGCCCAGCCAACCCTCATATGACTCGAGAATGACCTGTTGTTCCACTAGGGGTCAGTACTAAAGTTATACTGTGAGTCTTGTCTATACTGACGTGTGCGTTAGATCCTGCTACTCCGAACGAATTCACACTTATTCTCTCATATTTGTCCTGAGGCCATGGCTCGGGTTCGGTAGGCACACTGAGTTTTGCTTCGTCCCAGGGGACTTGCCAACATTGTCAGTCAGGCTAGCTAGTAAACTTGTGAATGAGGACAGGACTCGGAAAACCTCTTACTTCTCGGGTTGGGATTTTCCATATAGATATTGGGAGGAATGACCCTGTTCTCGAGTGATAATACGCCTTTGATAATACTGGTGAGGCCAGCGGCGCCTTCTGAGTGCCCAACATTTGGCTTGACCTATCATTTGCAGCCACGTGAGCCAATTGCACCTGGATAAATCTTATATGGGGACAATCAGATCTCCTTACCGCGCCAATCTTGACACCGCCATGATCCTTCCAGATTCTGGCCACAGCTGCGACTTCAAGAGGGTCACCCGTGGGTGTGCCAGTGCCGTGACATTCGAAGAACGCCGTTTTAGAGTAGTCAGTGATCCCAGCCTTCTCGTAGGTCCGTCTGATGAGAGCCTCCTGAAGATAAGTATTCGGATTCATAATACCGTTGGACCGACCGTCGTTGTTCGTCCCACTGGATCGTATGACTGCCCTGATAGGGTTCCCATCTCTAAGTGCATCACTGAGTTTCTTGACGAAGACGGCATTGACAGCTTCGCCTCTGCCGTAGCCGTCTGCAAGCAAATCGAATGTCTTGCATTTACCGCTGGGAGAGAGAACACCAGTCTCGGTGAAGACAATGGATGTGATTACAGAGGTGATTAGGTTGCAACCCAGCGCCATCGCGGACTGGCATGTTCCATTTTGGACAGCCTCAGCCGCGAGATGAAGGGCGACCATGGAAGACGAGCAACCTGTTTTAACCAGCATACTAAAGAGTTTTGCCACTGTTAGTGCCTCAGTCCGAGAGAAGAATCAAGGCTGAGGGCGAGATCCTACCTGGGTCCTGTCCAGCCGTACTCGTACGAAACTCTATTTGGCTGCAGGAAGTCCAAATATCCGGAGCCACGGTAAAGACCCGAGGCGTGCGGATCCATTGAGAGATCATCTTGCCAGTCTGATGAGAAGTTACCGACATAGCAGCCAATTTCTCGGCCGCGCCAGTTGGTCTCGCCAGCATTATCAAGGCATTCGCGAGTGATCTCCAGAAGCTGTCGCTGCATGGGGTCCATTTTCTCAATTTCCCTTTCGCCGCATGTGAAGTAAGACGCATCGAACTTGGTCAGGTCTCGATCGTCTAGCATGTAGCATTCCTTGTTCTGGATGGTGCCCCATCTTGGCACGGGGCTGTAGAAGCCGTCAAGGTTCCATCGCTCTTTTGGAATCGGTATCAGACCGCTCTTCTTGTTGATCATGAGATCCCAGAAGTCTTGTGTATTTTTGACGCCACCAGGCAATCTGACGGCCATGCCGCAGATCACGATTGGGTCTGCATCATTGATGGCGGATGACGACATGACTCGTTGCTGTATCTCGAAGTCAGATACTGACATTGGATTTGAAGCAAGAAGCTTCCATGACCAAACGCTAGGTGAATATGTCTTACAAATTTGTGGTCGATTCTAATAATCAAGATGAGCCACCACTCGGAGCGAATGAAGAGGCGTTGATGGATATGGTGTCTGCAACGAGCGAGAGCAAGGATCGAGTTCACGAAGACAAACGATCTCCCTAGGAAATGTGAATCACAACAATTTTCGACTAGGACAAGAGTGAGGCACCAGGGGCACGTAATCCCACAGCTTGTTACGCGACGCACATCTTTCACCTGTGTTGCAAGCCTATACTTAATGTACTCAATGTCGAGATTGGGGATCGCATGCGATGCCTCGCTTACGGTCCGAGCATATCCGCGACGGCAGAGCCAGCCTCCCCAAACGTAGCGGTCGGTTGTTCACGATGACTCGAACATCGACCGCCGAAACTCTATTTCCTAGATCCTGAACTAAACTTCACGTGTTAGACTCACTGCAATATCGGGCTGATAACTTGGAAGAGAATCTTGGTCAAAACATGTCTTTGAGGCAGGGCTAGAGGATCGGGCACACATCCACTTGTTCGCTGACTCCCTTCGCAGCTTACAGCCTCCGAGTCGCTTCACCATTACATCCCAAATCATTCAAACCAGTTGGTGGACTGATCGCCCAAAATGGCCGTTGGACTACCAGAAACAATGAAAGCCATGATCATTGAAGGTCGTGGCAGGGCCGCCATCATTGATTCGCCGCCACCAAAGCTGCGTGACGGTCTCATTTTGGTCAGGACGACTGCTGTGGCCGTGAATCCATCAGACTGGAAACACATTGACTTTATGTGGGTCGGTGATCCTACCGGCACTCGTCCTGGCCTAGACTACGCTGGTGTTATCATCGACATCGGCCCTGGCGTAGAGAAAGACCTGAAGATAGGCGATAGGGTTTGTGGAATTTGCAATGGATCGTGCGTCGCTCCTCAGCGAGTTTCCAGCTGAAACTCATGTATTAATGCCTTCACGGTCTAGAAACGTCAGACAGCCACAAGATGGCACATTTGCGGAGTATCTGGTGGCCAAAGCCTGTTTCGCCATCAAGATCCCAGACGACATGGACGACACAGAGGCGTGCGCCATCGGGTCAGGGCTCGCTCCAGTGGTAAGATTGTGCACACTACCCCGAAAAGCAAGCGCGGGTTGTTGAAGGCATTCACAAACAGGCACAAGGTCTCTACCAGGACCTGAAACTCCCCCTCCCGACGGACCCATCTCCACGGCCAATTCCCCTTCTCATATACGGGGGAAGCACCGCGTCAGGGATCATGGGTATTCAGTTTGCCAAGATGTCAAACTGCACCGTTGTAACGACATGCTCCCCGAGGAACTTCGGGTATATGAAGGAGTTGGGAGCTGACTTCTGTGTCGACTACAACGCGGAAGACTGCGCCGAGCAGATCAAGGCTTTCACCAAGGGACGCATCAAGCTTGCCTGGGACTGCATTGCTACGGTCAAGTCCGCCCAGATCTGCGCAGCTTCAATGTCAAATCTTGGCGGACACTACAGCAGTCTCCTGTTCTTATCCAGCAGCATTGTGAGGAGGGTGAATCCCAAGATTACATGCTCCACTGTGGTTGGATACACCATCCTTGGCGAGGAAATTGAGAAGGAGACTGTTGTGGAAGCGCGGCCAGAAGATTTTGAGCATGGCAAGATGTTCTGGGGCATTGCAGAAAAATTGTTGCACCAGGAGAAATTCAGGCCCGCTCGACCTATTGTGAACGAAGGCGGCAAAGGGCTGGAGGGGGTCTTATTTGGGCTGCAGTATTTAAAGCAGGGCAAGGTGAGCGCCGGAAAGCTCGTGTACACGATCGGAGACCCGGAATAGGATAGGAACAGAACGAATGTTTGCCGCCCATCAATTGTCACACGTCTGCATCAAAATAATGTCCCATATTTATGAAAAATTCTGGCACACACAAGTGATGTTGATGCTCTTGTGGCATTGGTCTTCCTTGAACTGTTTGCGAACGTGTACGTCCACAGCAGTCCTTGTTGCCATAGGAGTCAAACCTTAATTGAGCACGTCTCGAATCCCGAGCACGGTCCGACGTCGCTTAATCACAACAAGTTGAACCTAGATTGTTCCTAGTGGCTACGCATTTTCAAGTCTGGCTCCTGACTCAAAGAGACCACAATCAGGATTCTTCGTGTTAGGAAAACAACCGCGAAGCTATTTCGATCTTTTCAGCATCAAGCTGGGTTACCAGAAATTTTCTGTCGCCTGCTCATTTTTCCCTCCTGAAACACAAATCACTGTCCCCATTGCGCAATGTATTCAGAAGGACCAAGCCCAAACTCGGCAACAAAAGTCGAATGCTCCAGCCCCCCTGGATCAGAGCTGCCGCCCGGGTTAGCCAACGCGGCTTTCGCGGCCACCAGGGATTGCACGGACAGTATTATAACCAGAGCTGGTTTCGCAGGCTACTATGAGAATGTGCATTCGGTCCAAATTCAGCTGTGTGTCGCTCTGATTATTGAGTCCTTCGGCAAATTGAGGTGCAACCTGGCAAGAGCTAGAGGAGGGGAGAAGCTGAGGCCCATCAAGGCTGTTCCTACGGTTCAGAAACAGCTCGAGTTTTGCTACGGCATGCTCGAGGACGCGGGCCTCATCCTGAAAAACACGGATCAGTCTTATTCCCGAACAAGCATGGCTTTGCCTTCGAAACCATCCAAAGACATCCTGACTGAGATTGTACACAGTCACCCGGGATTCAAGTCCCTCAACCAACTTGTTGCCCATGCGGGCAAGAATCTGGCAGAGGTATATGCAGGACGAACCGATGCGGTGAGAGCTGTATTTGGGTCCGTCGAAGGACGCGAGTACCTTGAGGATATCTACGGACCGTGTCACCCCAGTCTTGCATTCCACCTCCTCATGAAAGACTTCATAACCCGCCTGCTGGACGGACTCTCCAGCTCAAACCAAATGGTGCCCGAGGCGCAGAGACAGAAACTCAAAATTCTGGAGCTCGGCGCAGGCACAGGAGGGACGACCAAGTATCTCGCACCGCTCCTGGAAAGCTACCACGCAAGGGTACCAGTGACATACACATTCACCGATCTGTCACAGGGCCTGGTCTCACAGGCTGAACGCAAGTTCTCGCAGTACGATTCTGTCATGGCGTACCAAGCACAAGACATCGAGAAGCCACCGCCTGCCGATATGGTAGGCACCCAGCACGTCGTGATCGCCGTGAACGCAATCCACGCGACGTCCGACATTGTGCAGTCCTTGAAGAATGCGAGGCAGTTCCTAAGGCCGGACGGATTTGCCTTAATAATGGAGGTGCAAGAGCGCCTGTGCTGGGCAGACTTTGTGTTTGGGCTTTTCGAGGGTTGGTGGAGGTTCCAAGATGGCAGGTCGCATGCGACTGTTGGCGCTGAGATATGGGAGAAGGCATTTCATGATGCTGGTTTCGGGAATGTCGACTGGACCCGGGGCAGTCTCAGAGACTCTGGACTTCAAAGAGTCTTCATTGCAACTGCTTCATCTTAGGCGACTTATCACGCGCGGACTTGGGGACACGAGCAGTAGTGAAGTACTGGTAGCTAAGCTGTGCGTCACAATGCCGAGACTACGTGCCACTGGACCTCCCGGATGTACGCAGGTTGACAACGAATCCACTTGTCAGAAACTAAACCTTGCAATTTTACCGGCCTAGCCTATCTAGCCAACTCTCGCATGTTACAGCCAGATTACAGCAAGAATTGCTGCAATCGCCAGAGTAGTCCAATACCCTCTGAGATGGGTCTGAGTGGCTGTCGACCTGTTACTGGTAGCATTGCCCACCAGTTGGGGAAGCTTATCTTCACCCTCGACGAGGACCAGTGCCATACCACTCTGTATTGTGACTTGTGAGTAACGGTAGTTATTCCCTTGGCGACAATCATGGACCACACTTACAACAATATGCCACTGTAAATGGCAATGGAACATCCACGCACCAGGGTTGTCCGTAACATATCTATGGAGATCAGCCATTGCTACCTTCTGCAAGCTATTGATGGACAGGGTTACCGTATGACGGCCCAGCCAGAAGCTGGAAGCTCCACAGTATCACGATATGGCGGGTTCTCCAGGTTCACAAGCGACGAAGGTGAGTCTTCGATGGTGGCATACGGGAATGGGCCAGTGCCGGTCCCAAGAACCCAGAATTTGTGGCCATGAAGGTGCATGGGATGACCCATCTCCAATGCTGCAGTCAGTGGCTGCGCAATTACATTCGGATGGTGACATACCGTATCCATTGAAGTATTTGCAATCTGCATGACGATATCGATCACCGAATCAGAAGGCATGTGTAGAGTTGTATTTGATTTCCATCCATCTGAATCAGTTCCGTAGACTATTGGGACCTTCGGTTCTTCATATGGGGCATTATTTATCATCCATGTCGTAACGTCGGTCTGGCTTATGGAGAAAACATGCGTTTGGTCAGCTGGTCCGGAAGAAGGAGGGTTAGGTTCAAAAGGAGACAGTCGTTGGGGATCAAGTAGCGAGGCGTCTGCCTTCGCGGATCCATTTGTCAACGTCCAAACCTTTGCCGGGTCGTCCATCATCGCCTCCGAGCTGTCATTTGAATTGTCCGCCTGAATGCAAAACATGAGCTCGGCGTGATGAAAATTCATATAGGGGCGCTTACGCTGTATGAAACAATTGCCTGGCCCTCAAGGACCTGCTGCATATCGCCGACTGGGAACGTAGCAAACCTCAAGAAGTAGTTTCCCGCTGTCTGGTTGAGGCGTATCATCACTGAATATCGTTGACCAAGGGCCATTTGCAGCACCTAGACGGGTAAGCCAAGGCAAGGGAGAGGAGCCTTGAAATGGGGGACTCGCCTTCACCTCCTGAAGCTCGACAAACAGTCCGTCGGCAGCATAGACAAACATAGAGTGCCCGTCCATGGAGACGCGCAATGCGCTCACAGCTCCAGAATTAACGAGATTCAGGGCGAGCCAGCCTTGGGTGCTGTTAGCAGTGATATGGAGTTGAGGCGAGCTGGTATTGGTGCAAGTCTCCGGCGGAAGAGAGCTGGCGTCGAAACCGGGGTTGAACATCATCGGCATCGCGCATCCCCGAGGGCTGAGTGAAGTCATTCCCGGCGACATGCTCATTGTGGTCGAGATGATGGGTTCCGTTGTCTGCGTGGGGCCATCCATGACCATTGTGGAACCGTCCATGTTCATGGTGGTCGAGTCACCCATTTCCATGCGCTTCGCCATGCCTGACATGACCATTGCGGTCGTGCTCACCGACGACGACATTTGGTCCGCACCTTCTTGTTTTAATCCCTGGAGTATATCGTCGGGCAGACATTGTACTCTTCCATAGCCATTCGCTAGGATGCTGTCGACGCAATTCGGAAATGCACCGGTTGTGAAGTATCGTGACCAAATCACATCTGACAGGTCATGCGTCCAGTCATTGAGCAGGATAGAAGTCGCGTCACGTTCAGCTTGCAACAGCAAGGTCTTGTCTGCATCGCTGGTAGCGAGCTTCTCAAATGGGCGAACCCGTGAAGGGGACGGGCGGATCAGAAGCGGTCCTCTGATGGCGTCGTTATAGTAGGCACGGAGGTGTGAATGGTACCAAAAGAACCCGTACTCTTCTCCCAGCGTGAACCGATAGGTAAAGTTCCCTCCTGTGGGAATGGGATACTGTTGCCCAGGTGGTAAGACAACATAATCTGAGCGGCTACAAAACTGGAACTGAGACTGACCTGGCTGACGCCTGGTACTCCGTCCATGTGAGGAGATCCGCGCTGCAATATGCCTGGCGTGAAAGGGTGTTAGCCACCAGTCTCCGACAGCTAAGGGCCATCTGTGTCTATTTTACTGACCGTGCCAATGGATTGTGGTATCAACAGGCAAGTCATTATGAACAAACACCTCAAGCTCATCTCCTTCGTCAATGTCAATAAGTGGACCTGGATGTTGGCCATTGATGAGATACACCTCGCGACTGACCCCGTCTATGCTATATGTCAGCCTTCAAACTCGGAACTATCCAAATACTAGAAACACCATGACAGTACCCGGAGCTCTTATTTCGCTATGTATCGTAAAGTTGTATTGGCGCAAAACGGCATTAGACAAAGGAGCGTCAAGCACGAGGGCTAGAAAAGCCACGAGGAGATGGCGGAAGCAGCGGACGAGCATGTTGACATGAGGAGGTGTGATCTGTGAAGCTGGCCAAGTTCAAACATTTGATGGGGGGCATTCAAGGTTCCTTTGTAGCTCGTGAGGGGGGTACAAAGAACCGGGAAGCCTTTTGTGCTTGGAGCGCGACATTTGTGCGGATTTTAGCTCGTGCTTGGCAACACGATCCGTGAAGTTGATCGAGTTGGAATCTTTGATGGGAGGCATTCAAGCTTGATCTATAGTCTGCAATTGGGGGTTGGGGGACAGCCTCTGTGGGCTGTGAGCCACACGGCTGAAGCTTCGTGGAGTGCGATATTTGTGCGGATTTTCGCTCGCCCTTGGCATTGCCGTCGTCGTCACCAATAGGGGCGGCCTCGTCCGTGTGCGATGTCTCTCATCTCAAGTGTGATGTGCGGGCTACTACCCTACCCGAGAAAGAGTTCGCGTGCAGATCCCGGGCGAGGCGCTTCATCAGCAAAAAGCCCGGTAATCATGGAACAAATTCCACCTAAATCGGCTCCTATATTAAGCTGCCTCAGCGGTGCACATCAAATGCAGGCCCCGCCTCAGCGCATTTTGCTCTACGGAGGTGCCATTATGATTAAGAACAATTCGAGTGGGACGCTGTACAAGGACGGTCGCAGTAGGTGATCAGAATTGAAACTATACTCGCAGGAGCATCATGAACGTGTTGCGGCCATCGCTGAGCGACTGAGCGATTAAAAACGAAGCGAAAGATGTCAAAAATTGTGGGCTTACAAATCGCAGAAGACGAAGTAATGATACTGTACAGGGTAGTTCCTGAATCTGCCATGCCAGTGCAGGACGATCTCACGGCATATAGATGAGAGCAGACGCGTTGAGTGTGAGGCCTCTGGGTTTGGCGATCTTGGCGCTGTTATGCGGGTGATCACAGAAACACGCACAAAAGCCGCAGTACAGCGCTTGTCCTGATACAGTGGGGTCGTAAAAAAAACGCTAATTTTGAAAACACACCGAATTGCCACCAACCACCCGTATACACACCCCTTCTATATACACATCTACACAACATAATTTAATAGATATATAGATATAATTAAGTAACTAGATACTTTAAAGCCTTTACTATTAATTTATATAAGCTAATTAGGTTAGTACTTAGTATACTAACCTCTAGTATAGATCATAGCTACCACCCTACACAGTATTAAATCTATTAGCCTATTAACTATCTCCTTACTAAAATCCTCCTAGATCTTAAATATAACTTCTAATAGTCTCTATAGTAATTCATTTATCTTTAGAAAGTCTAAAAGCTCCAGATACCACTCCATAATCCTTTATTTTAGTAGATACTAGAGGTTTTTAATTAGATTTAAATTAGGTAAGTAAAGCAGCTACCTAAGTATATAGATACCCTCCTCCTTAATCTAGTCTTATATAACCCTTACTATATATATAGATATATTATCTTATATAAAGATAGTATTATAATTTATAATTATTAGTAGATATTCTTAAAGTATTTTAAGGTAAATTATAGTATTAATAGTACTATACCTAATATTAAGGTTACTAATAAGTAGTATAAGGTTACTCTTTATACTATACTAGATCCTACTCTAATATATCTAGGATTACCCTGATTTTTTATACTATACTTATATATATTTAATATCTATAGCTAGACTCCCTAGGAATTAATTATTAGAAAATATAGTAGTTATATAGTAAGGAGTGTTATTAAGGTTGTTTTTTAAGGGGTATACTTACCTATAGGCTAAAACACCTACTTCCAGCCTATACTAGTACTATATTTAATAGTACTTTTATCTATAAATAAAACACATTACTAGTATTTAAGTAGCTTATTATAATACTATAGAGCCTATACAAGTTAACCTATAGTATATTCCTTAGTTAGAAATAGTCTTCTTACTACTAGTCTATATATAATACTATACTAGATAAGGTAGTATTAAATAGTTAAAGTTAAGTACTTAAAACTATAGTCCCTAGTTAATTATACTATAGAAATAAAGGGATTAGAAGCTATAGAATATAGTAGAAGCCTTATATTACCTTTAGATAATAGGTATAAGTACCTATAGTCTAGTTTACTAATACTTAGTTTTATAATATTCTAGTACTTTATAATACTATAAATATAATCCTTAGCTACTCCCTCTCTATATATAATACCCTTAATAGATTAGCTTAAGTTATACCTTGTAAAAATATAGTTTCTTGTATAAGGTGTAGAGTGTTTAAATTTTTCTTTTTAGGGTAGTGTGTGAAGTATAATTATAGTTTAAAGTTTAGGTGTATTTCAGGGGGTATAGCGGATAGCGGGAAAAATACGGTGACGTGAAGAATTTTGGTGTTTTTTTTGCGACCCCACTGTACGAACACAATTGCAGGGTTCGTATGCCACTGGAAGAAGCTTAGTTAGACGGCACTGACGTGACTTGGACCGAAAACTCCAACCAAACCTGAAATTGACCCCAGATGGGGCTCCTTTCTTCTGTTGTCCTTTATAGTCATTGGAACGCACACATAGAGGCCAGATGTGCCAAATACCTTGCCGCAACGGACGAGTGCCGCACACAAACAAGTAAAGAAGGGTTGAGAGACTAGAGGAATTCATTCCTTCAAGATACGCCCCGGGTACGAACAAGTGGGAAAGCTAGCTGACCAGTACAACTGGCGGAACCGTTTTGCGAATCTGGTCACATCCGTGTTTCTGGTTCATCCATAATAACCGAGCCAATTATTAACCACCTGAGCCTGCACTAGGATCTCCTATTCTTCGTCACCAGGAAGCCATATTTCATGACCGTTTCCCTCCCATAGTATCTGGCTCAAGCAACATCCAAAAATGGCTATGATGCTCAATATCCACCACGCCAGCTCAGTGGTGTTATGTGATGATCCATAGCCATAGACGACGCCAGCGGCCACAGCACTGATTGTGCGAATGATTCCTGTAGTCATGAACGCGATACTATGTGTTCTAGCCAACGCTGAGGGATGTGGTGATGAACTGCGATGACCACTATAAGTAAGTAGATAGGTGCCGAGGATGGTATGAAGGAGAACAACTCACGCGTTTGTCAACACCAGCTGGGCTGGCACCGCAAAACTGGAGATTATCACCTGGAAAACTTGGACGATGATGATAAACACCCAAACTGTGACGCCGTGGTGACCATCTTTCGACGGTTTAGATGCAAGCGCAATGAAAGGAACAACAAAATATAGGAGAGGGTAACCTCGAAGAGAGGTCCTCCACATCTTAAGAGTGCCAAGACGTTGGCTAACACGTGGGTACGCAATGAGCTGGACAGGCAGGCCAACGATACCAGTGAGAGAGACTGACAGAGACAGCTCACTGGGCTTCATGCCCACTCCCCCACCGAAGTGGAAAGGAAGGACCCGATCGTTGCTGTTGTGGATGGGGTCACTGAGGAATATCGACCACAGAGTATTGTAAGATGTGATATGCATCTCCTGTAAAGAGTACGACAGAAGAGTGAGAATAAACAAGGAAGTAAAGATCTGTTTCAGGGGTAGGAAAGATGTCGGTTTGGGCTTTTCCTTCTGTGTATTTTCAGCTTCTTCGGAACTCTCCAACTCTACGCTTTCAGGCGCCTCTTTCATGAGTCCCAGCTCTTCCTCTGCGGCAGCATTACTATGGTCGACATCATTGCGTGTAGACTTTGGAGTCCGACCAAGGAGACTCTCGCGAATTGGCCGGGATAAAGCGAGACCCACGTCGTATCTGCTTTGAAGCGATTTGTGTGTCTATTACAAGCAGGTCAATTATTTGCGTATAGACTTTCAAGTTTGATGTATACCCGAGGGTTAACTTGAAAATCTAGAGGGGATTAGACTTACCTCTTCTAAGAAGAAAAAGACGAGGGTCAAGGAGATGAGCATCAAGATTCCATTGGCGATTGCCGGAGGTGCGTACGGCCAATCCTTCAGGAATTGAGATTGGCCATAAGTGTCCGGAAACCTGCCGCCCAAATCCGCCAATTGACCTCCAAGGACTGGGCCCAGGGCTGCAGCTATGTTGAAAGAGATGGGAAACAGCACAAATGCTCTGGCTTGGTACCTTCCTTCAAAGTCAGTATACCTTATTCGCTGTATCGTCACAGAGACTCTTTGGGTATTACTTCTTCTCTTTAACCACCTCCGAGATCATCGTCCTCGCAATTGCGACGTTCCCATTGAAGACCCCTTCAATAACACGCAATGCCAGGGCCTGCCAGAAGCTCGTTATGAATCCGAATAGAACACCGGTGACGACTGTTAGTTTGAGCTCAGACGGGTCAGAAATAGGCCATAAAAGGGCGATAGCATTTCACTCTAACAGGAGACCTACGGCAACCCAGCAAACTGATCAGCATCACTAGTTTCCTTCCTCCTTTGGGAGAATCGGCCAGTCGTCCCCAAAATGGTGAGGCAAAGCATTGTGGCAATGAGAATGCCGCCTGAAGGTATGCAGCCTGTTTGATAATTTCTTCGTTTGATAGACTGGGGCTGATGAATTTGAGCTGATAGTAGAGGTATATCTTTGTATCCGGTCAGCATTTGCCATATTCAGACGGCACGAAACCGAGAATCGGGCCAGTAATGTGGCCAAGACATGCGAATTGACACAAAACAAATTGGACTTCTCAAAGTGGCTCATTAGAGTGGATTTTGCATACATAAACGGATATCCTCATGATTGGCTCCGCAATGCGGATGAAGCAGAGAATCAGCAGCTGATCCTTCCTGGGCATCGAAGCCCATGTGACTTCGTCGTTCTTCATGTCGTGTAGGGATGATTTCAGTCAACAATCAGTTCAGAGCCTTAGTCTAATCTACAGCCCCTTGTGACAAGAGTGGACTTCCAAAAATGTGTCAAGCAGGCTGACAGAGGAGGTTGAGCTTCTACACGCAGCAAGTATCTCAGTGAACGCGGCACAATCCATCGCTATTCTTGCAATGTGGCATCACGTTCCTAGCATTTGGCATTTTTCCGAAAACTCAAAATCACAAGGGCCAGACTCTGCAGGCGCAGTCAGGTGTCCCGTTAGTCGCGCACGTCTAAAGCATTGGCCAAGGTCCGCGGCGTACTCGCATTCCTCGGACCGAGCGTGCGCACTACGACTCGTGCCGGAAATGCCAGATACTGGCCGAGTATGGATTCTAGAAACACGAGCACGCGATCACGTCGGCAGAAATTCGGACTCGGTCGGCAAATGGATGCAGGAAATCCAGATTCCGATCAGATCTCTGTTTGCATTGAGACACAGGCGTGGAACCACGTGAAGAATTGCCCGAGTTGCCCAGAGATGCCTGATCCCAGCCCAGACTGCTATAGCTCTGGCGTTTGAGATCTCACTGCACACTTTCATTCTGATTCAAGACATCACTAGCTATCAGTACTATTCCACGCATTTGTGCTCAATTGCCAGACAGAATAGTCAAGTCAAAGCACCTTTAGTGTTGAGCTGTTGCTAGACCCAAACATGGAGAAACTCAAATCTCATCTGGGAGGAAAGCCAAGATACACTCCTGTGGAATCCAGTGATCAGAATGAGGATAGCTCTGAAAGCAGTCACCGCGGTACACTCCAGCAAGATGCTACAATTAGTTGGGTAAACAGAAGTCGTGTGGCGTTTACTCTTTACTTGGCCTTTGCTGAGGGACTTATTATTATTTCGCTTGTGCTTTACATAATCTTTAGCGGCCAAAACAAAGCCAATCAACACTTTCCACTTGGAACTGACCCGAGTGGATTTGTTCCTCAAGGTAAGCCAAATTGACTCAGAAGTCTCAACAGGAGAGAAGATGACTACTGCTGTTTCCACATGATTGCGAAGACTGACCTATTCCGCAGAAGTTGGACAACCGCCTAGATGGACAAAATATGATGATGCAAGCGACGTCCATCACTTCAATGAAGACGTCTTTGACAGCATCGAAAATGTTCAAAAGGCCGCTAGCCATTTTAAAACACTCCATAATGGTAAGTCATAGTGTTTCATACTTATTGACTCTCAAGATGTCCAGAGGCGTTACTGACAACTACCAGCCTCTGGAGTTTACATCAATGGAGACTATAGCACGTACATGGGCTTTGATAACGAAACACACGATATGCCCGCTTACGTGACAAGGAAGAAATCCGAGTTGTACAGCATTCGAGCTTTTCATCAAATGCACTGCGTGGTGGGTCTAAACCTCGAGTCTGGTCTCAATGCGACTCGGCCGCTAACATAGAGAACGTCTCATGTTGCAGTCAATCATACTTGAGGATATTGGGTATCGTGTGCACAATATGAGCTCGAAGTGGACAAATGGACATGTGATCCACTGCATCAATACTTTGCGGGCGGCAGTCACTTGTCTGGCTGACGCAACACCTATTTCGTACATTCACGGGATGTAAGACTGCCGTATCTATTCAATAAATGGAGTTGGACCTGAAAGATGCTGACCAAGCGCGCAATAGGGGAGTCGGCCATACAACGGATGGCCAGCAGGCATGGTGTCGGGATTTCTATGCACTGAGGGAATGGGCACATGATCCGGTTAGAGCAGTCCGGTGGGTGAACACGGCTCCTGACGACGAGCCTGATCGATACGTAGAGTTAGACAGAGATTTATGAATGTGAGATAGTTTCGGATCACGTGAGAAGAGAGCCATGTGAGAAGCTCTCTGCTTTCGCGTGTACGAGCTCCAATTTGACCACTGTTGGTCATCACGCTTCGGACGTCACGATCACGCTGTGCCTGAACCTGTACCTCGTCGATCAATTGGTGACAGAAACGGCTGGGAAGACTCGGCTAGGTGGCCGAGACGTTAAAGACCGACCTAACTGCGTGGGCAACAAATACGGGCGAGGTACCAGTGCATTGACGCGCGTGCCTAGGTACTCGGGTCTCAAAATTCACGTTGTCTCAGGTACTCTCAATCGAAGATGAATTGAATTTAGTTCTACTCTATTTGAATGTCTAACGCTTTTCTAATGCAGGCAGTAATCATTGGTGCGTGAGCTTCATCGAAAATGTTGTAGTGGTTGCCCGAAGTATGCAGAACCTTTGAAACAAACCCTTCCTGCATGTCCTCCCAGCCCAGCTGGGGCAGGAATCTGGTTCTGTCCAACGGGCACATCTCGTTCTTCTCCACAGTTGGCACCAGGCCATCCGCCCTGATGAGCACCACCGGCGGAGGCCTTGGCCTGTCCCCAGTCGCCCGGACGACCCCGACCTTCTGATCCATGCGTTTCGACCACGCTGGCGGGACCCAGTGGTCCGAAATGCAGGTTGCCCTCATCAGGGCTGTGAGAAGCTTGTTGCGCGTGTCCTCGCTTATGCCCGGCAGCATTGGCGCGTGTCTTGCATGCGGCGGGCCTTTGCGTGCCTCGGGCCTATCGCAACGCGGGTACACCGAGTCGACGAGAATGATCTTTGATACGCGAAGGCCTCTGCCTTGCCGTGCGATCATGTGGGCGATTTGGACTGCAACGATACCACCAAAGGACCAGCCTACGTGGCGATATTAGCAAGGTTGACTTTTGAGGTGCAGGTGGAACTTGCCGCCAAGGACGATTTCACCGCGCAGCATGACCCGCCGTATCAAGCGAAGGTATGCATCTGCAATCTCCTGCACCGTCTGCCAGCCGCCGATGCCATCCTGATCGAACTTTGGGTCCCAGATGCCATACACCTTTCGGCCTAGGGGTCCAAGTTTGTAATAGCTGGTGATAAGACCGCTGGCATCGTGTATGAGGAACACAGGCGGAGGCTCAGTTCTCGACCGAGGTACGTCTTGGATGAGGATAGGGTTTGCAAGAGGCATACTCCTCTATCTTCAAGCGACAATTGCTGCGCGTAGAAATCGCCGACTGGTTCAACTAGCGATAGACTTTGCCTATGCAATGGTGTGCTGATAGTTTCGGCCAGCAGAGCATATGCAGAGCTAGAAGAAGTAAAGTAAAATGCAAAGTTTATGAAGGTTGCGCTGGTTCTTCAATGTGCGAAAATGTCCCGAAGTTGCTCAACGCATGCTTATCCCTCGGTCCGCAAGCTCCCACTGCTCTGGACAGCTCTTGACTGAGGCGACGGTCCGAATTGACTCGTGCGTGGGACGGTCTCATTGGTGTGCTGTAGTGCACACGAGACTCCTCGGTTATACGCTTGGCATAACTGTACGCATTGACGCATGTTGACCTGCAGAACCGACAGTTTGTTTCAAGGCTCGTCTGTGCCAGACCGAGAATAAACTGTCGTGGTTGATTGCACAGATTACAAGGATTTCGTTCGTCATTTGCTTGAGACACTTTACGCGCTGCCAGCGACCACATTACATCACAATGGAGGAAGTGAATCTGCTGTCTAAAACCGAAGACGACATCGAAGACCGTCAGGGTTGTTCGAGCACTAGGACCGATTTTCCGGCCAAGCGCAAGCCCTCACATGGTGAAAGCAGCCTTTCCAGAATATTCAAGCTAGTCCTGCTGCCGACCATCGTCGGTGTAAGCATGTTCTTTGTGGGGAGAATGACCCACGACATGGCGATGCCACTTAATTCACCGTCGGAGCCTGTGTCTCTTGGCCTGTGCTCCCCAGACTGGCACGAATCCAAGAGGCGCGGGTGCGTTTATGACTTCATCCTGTCGACCTGGATGCACCCACGATGCTTTGACAAGGAGATGCACGAGACCTATCTGGACCTACTCCGGCGGAAGAACACCACATTTTGGTACGAGAAACAACGCATCAACGAGGTCCCGTGGGAGGTGGCCGTCTCAGGCGAGCACCCGCAAATATTCAGTGACGGCAAGGTGCATCACCTCCATTGCAGTTACGTCTTGGACCGGGCCATACATATGTCCAGGAGGAGACCCATGGTCCTTGACAGTCTGTCCAGAAAGGAGGAGCACATCCAACATTGTCTGGTTTACAATGGTATCCCGTTTTCTTGGGAAATCGATTCGCCCAATGTGACCAGGGTCTATAATGAGCCTTATGAAGTGGACTGTCTGGTTGGGTGAGACCAACTTGGCGCTGGTATGGGGGACAGTCTATGAGCTACAATGTTTGGGCCTCATGAGGAAGCGATCAATTTTCGTTATATACATAGAACAGTACTTGATACCTGTTCAGAATTAGTTGATCTGAAACCTCCGGGCGAGAAAACCTACGTAGGTAACTCAAACTAGTTCCATAGTCGCAAGAACACGGGTAATACACAAGGTCAGAATCTGCAAGTCAGGTTTAGCCTTGGCTCATCTGACCTGGGGGTACATTCGCGTTATAATCCTGGACACATATTATACGACACATATGTGCACAAAATGCCATTGAAAATGAATAGGACTGTCATGTAAGGCCACTATATGATGCAAAGTGATTGACTACCTAAGCTAATCCGCTCTTCTCCTCTTCCGAGAGCTCAGGAAATGGGATAATCTCAGTGTTCTTGTCGAAGTTGGTCCCCGGCGGAGACAGGTTCTTGTATCTGATTCCCCTCTCGGGCTCATTAGCCCACCTCCTGAGCGCCGTCCAGTCCCTGCACATGAACTGCTGGTCATCGGTGACGTGGCCTACGGCGAAGCCGTTCACGTAGGACATTGGCGTGGCGTCGGCTAGACACATGATGGCCTCGCGGATGGCGTTGAGGCAGTGCGCCACGTGCTTTGGCGACCACTGCGACGACATGTTGTTGTAGCGGAATCCGTACTCCTCGGTAATGCTCAGCTGCGGAATCATCAGCGACCTAGATAATTTTATGTAACATCGTTTGGATGACTGCGTGAAACACTCACGAGACAATGCATCTGGTGGAACCCCCGGATGATATATGTTTGCCGGTTGGATACAGTTGAGTAGTAAGGTGGAAGCTTGGTGACGTTGCCGTCTGGGTGAACCCAGTCCGCGTATTTGTCATTTACAAGCACGTTTGAGGCTATAGCACTGTCGTGTTAACAATGTGCATCAACCGCAGTTGTGAGAAGGTTGATCCTACAGTTGTGTATTGACTTTATTCTTGTCACAGTGGCAATTGTCTTGTTGATGTTGTAAAAGGTGTCCTCCTCGATGTAGTAGGGCGAGCTCGGGTCGGCTAAGAATGTCCATCTAGGCGGCTCACCAATTTCTATATCCCAGAGGTCAATTCGAGGTCAATTCCATTGAAGAAACGTTCACAAAAAAGCCTACCTGGAGGGACGAATCCATTCGGATCACTTCCAATGTGTTGTTGCAAACTATCGTCACATGTTCCTTGGTTCCGAGCAGTGTTGAGTACTATGTAGAAAAGAGTGAGGAAGAGCGCCAAGGTGACGATGGCCAGACTGGCCGCAAGATGCCAGACGGTCCGCCGCAAAGAAACAACCTGATCTTCCACCAAAGCCTCTTCGGGGTCGTCATCGTTGTCAAAGGACGACCTTGAAACGGCCTTATACTTGCCCTTGCTTCTGCCCGGAAACAACAACGTTTTCAATCTCTCCATTTGTGATCGCGGTCTTGTGCAGTTGCGGTGGCCCTCTGACGTTAAAAACCGAGTTAAAGGATAAGCAAGTCTATTTTAGTGTGACTGCTCTATGGCTGTGAAAAAGCCAGGATTGTCGTTAATTCGTGATAATTTGTGCTGACTGCTGCCGAAGCAATCCAGGGTCCTGCAATGTACACTAGGTAGGCTTTGCGGAAGGGAGATGCAGTTGCTTCGCTCCGGTCGGACCGCAACCGTGCACGACTCCCACAACGTTGTTCATATCAGTGAAATTCAAGCACCACCCTTGTCCACGCTTATACGAGGCCAGGCAGTAACTTTGAGGGTCCGATGGTTTGGGACCGAATCGTGCGCCACCTTTATCACAAGTATAGCCAAGTAAACATAGGACGCAACATCAAGTCGACACAAGATCGCATGCTCCAAAGTCACGTAGCCCATTGCAACAACAGACCGTGCTGTGGTTTCCTGTCTTGCAATCCCCATTTCACGTTCTCGATCACTTCGACCAGTACAGCAGCCTCAGAAGCAAAGATCAGAGAATCTTATTGAGAGCATTGGCCACGGAGCCAACGCTAACATGAGCTGCACAGGCGCCCGAACTGAACTTGAAGAGGGTCCTCACTCCTCCCAGAAACGCGATGGCTCAACTGGCATGTATTCGGAATCCTCTGGTTCAATACCTATAGCCATTTGTGGAATTGGCATGCGGCTGCCTGGCGGCCTGGACACACCCTCATCACTATACGACTTCCTGGCAGCAGGGCGAGATGCACGTGCTCCACCGGATCAGGAGAGGTTCTCCTCGACATGCCATTCGTTCCAAGACCTCGACGGAAAGATACAACCGCTCCCGCCACCTGAGGGTTACTGGTTGTCGCACAAGGACGTGAGCGCCTTCGACCCGTCCCTGTTCCTTTTGAGCCAGAAGGAGGCTGCGAAGATGGACCCCCTGCAGCACCTGTTGCTCCAGGTCTCTTGGGAGGCGTTTGAGAGCGCGGCCGAGAAAGACTGGGAAGGGAAAAAGATTGGCTGCTACGTGGGCAGCTTCGGTGACGACTGGCGGGAGATGCACTCCAAAGACGACCTGGACGAAGGGGCGTATCGTCTTACTGGATACATGCCCTTTGCACAGGCGAATCGTGTTTCATATTCGCTCAACTTGCGAGGACCAAGGTGCGTAAAGTAGCCCCCAATAGCTTCTACAAGGCTGCGAAAATCCCGAGCCCGTGGCGTTACTGATTCGGGACAATCGGCAGCATGACGCTTCGCACGGCATGCTCCGCCGCGGGCTTAGCGGTGCATCTAGCCTGCCAGGGCATCCGAGCAGGCGACTGTGACAGCGCCCTGGTGGCGGGGGCGAACCTGATCCTGTCGCCCGGTTTCACGCGCCTCATGGCGGAGCAGGGCGTGCTGTCCCCAGACGCCTCGTGCAGGACGTTCGACGCCGATGCCAACGGGTACGCGAGGGCCGACGCGGCCAGCTGCCTCTTCATCAAACGGCTGGACCACGCGGTCCGCGATGGCAACCCGGTGCGGGCCATCATCCGCGGCTCGGCTACCAACAGCGACGGGAAGAAGAATGGGCTCACGACGCCCAGCCCGCAGGCGCAGGAGCAGGTGATCCGGGCGGCTTACGCGCAGGCCGGCATAGATGACGCCGACATATGCAGGACGGCCTTTGTAGAATGCCACGGCACGGGCACACCTGTTGGTGACATGGTCGAGGGATGCTCGGTTGGCGCTGTCTTTGGCGAGGAGGGGATTCACATAGGCTCGGTAAGTTTCTGGCCTTCTAGCCATTTGTCTCTAGAGGGATCGCCAAACTGACAAATGTGTTAAAACCAAGGTAAAACCAAATCTTGGCCATTCCGAGGGTGCTTCTGCCATCACAAGTATCATCAAATCGGTTGTTTGTCTAGAACGCCGGACAATATTGCCTAATATCAAGTTCAAGAAACCTAATATGAGAAGTATGATACAACCACACGCGTGCAGATATTTAATATCTGACGAAGCAAGCAACTGCTGACGGTGAAATTGTTCTCTGTAGTACCCTTCAAATCCTCGAGGTTACAAGTACCGACAGAATGTGTCCCGTGGCCAAGCGACCGGCTCGAAAGGGTCAGTATCAACAGTTTTGGCATCGGAGGCACGAACGTACATGTGAGTCGCGTAATCAAGCAATATTCCTCATCCACGGCCATTTCGATCGATCTGACGATTTTATGAAGCTCATACTAGACTCTTTTGCATCCTTCATGATGAGCGTCTCACATCTGCCGCCCCAACTCCCATCACCACCGGAGCCTTCCCCTCCTCCGTCGCCACCACCGGGACAGCAAGGGGCCTCGCTGTTGGTCCTGTCCGCTGGTAACGAAACCTCTCTCAGGATGATGATCCAACAGTACAAGGACTACCTACAGCTCCATCCAGCCTCCATAGAACGGCTCGCCTACACGCTGGCTCACGGCCGATCAGCCCTGCCCTTCCGCACCTTTGCCGTGATCCAGGACCCAAAGGACCTTGAAGCCACCACATGGCCCATAATCAGACCTGTGCCAGGTGCCAGCCGCCCTCTTTTCGTCTTCACGGGCCAGGGCGCCCAGTGGCCCCGCATGGGCGCCGAGCTGCTCAAGACGTCGCGGGAGTTCCGCGAGGACATCAAGTACATGGACACTGCGCTGAAGCGACTGCTCAAGCCCGCGCACCGCCCGAAATGGACCCTCAGCGGCGAGCTGTTAAGGCCGGAGGGCAGCTCACGCCTGGGCGAGGCGGAGTTTGCGCAGCCGGCGTGTACAGCGCTGCAGGTCGCTCTGGTGCGGCACCTGGCCCGGTACGACGTGACACCGGCAGCCGTCGTGGGCCACTCCAGCGGCGAGATTGCGGCTGCCTTTGCCGCGGGGGTGTTGTCGATGGAGGAGGCTATCATCGTGGCATTCTACCGCGGCTGGGTTGTCCAGGCCCGGCTGAAGAGGAGAGGATCAATGGCCGCGGTCGGATTGTCAAGAGACCAGGTCACTCCGTTTCTTGCAGGCAGCGACGGGGTCAATATTGCCTGTGAGAACAGCAGCAAAAGCCTCACTTTGTCCGGGGATACCGGCGCTCTTCACGACGTGCTCCACGCCATTAGTACCACGTACAAGGATGCTTTTGTGCGTGTCTTGAAAGTGGACGCTGCCTACCACTCTCGTACGTCAGCCCCTTCTTCTCAAAGGCTTCACACCCCTTTTTATGTAAAGTCTACAAATACTAACAAATCTTCGTCCTTCAATTATAGATCACATGAAGGACATTGGCGACGAATACCGAGCCCTCATAACGCCCTTCCTCAAGCCCAAACAGCCTCGGGTGCCATTCGTCTCAAGCGTGACCGGCCACTCACTTTCAGACGCCAACGACTTCGGCGCCGGGTACTGGCAACAAAACCTAGAAAACCCAGTCCTCTTCCGGCAAGCAGTCAGCACCCTCCTCCAGGGCGGTGGCCCATCATCCACCCCAAGCGTCCACCTCGAAGTCGGCCCGCACTCGGCCCTCGCAGGGCCCCTGAAGCAGATCTACAACGAACACAGCCTGCAGGTCCCCTACACATCAGTCCTCAAACGCTCCGCCTCCAGCGACTCCCGCACGCTGCTCGCCGCAGTCGGCCACCTGCACTGCCTGGGCATCAAGGTGCGGCTCCCCGTGCCGGACGACGACAGCAGCAGCGCGGCCCGGCGGCCCCTGACGGACCTCCCGCCGCACCCGTGGGACCTGTCCCGGACGTACTGGGGACAGCAGCACCAGTCGCGGGGCCTGCGCGAGTGGGTGGCGCCGCGGGCGCCGCCGCACGAGCTCCTGGGCCAGCGCGTGCGGCACGCCGGCGGCGGGTGCGCGCAGTGGCGGTGCGTGCTGTCGCTCGAGTCGGTGCCGTGGGCCGCGGAGCACCGCGTCCGCGGGCAGGCCATGTTTCCTGCTGCTGCGTACGTCGCGATGGCGGGCGAGGTGGTGCACCAGCTGGGTGGGGCCGGGGAGGAGGAGAAGAAGAAGAAGGTGAAGAGGTCTGGCTTCGTGCTCCGGGATCTACATATCCAGGCGGCGCTGGTGATGCGGCCTGGCCTGGCTGTGGAGGTGATCACTGAGGCGCGGCCTGAGGCGGGGACGGGGACGGGGCCGGGGGGGTCTGCGTGGTGGGAGCTTTCTGTCATGTCGTTCCAGCCTGGCGGGGGCGAAGGGACTGATGGCGACGGCGTGTGGGTTACGCATTGCACCTGTCGGGCCAGAGCAGCAGCAGACAGCCAGAGGTCGTCCAGGAACCGGACCGGGCATGGTTCTCTGGAGGGTGCGGAAGACATTTGCCTGCGCCAGGTCGATCCTGCAACATGGTACAAGGCCATGGCGAGGGTGGGATATAACTACGGCCCACGATTCAGAGGCATACGCGAGATAGGCACATCGGCCAGGTCACAGGCCGCGCGTGTCCGCGTTGCAGTCGACGACGAGAGCAGTCAAGGCCTGAGCACCCGGTACGCCGTACACCCCATAGCCATCGACCAGGTCCTGCAGGCAACGATCATGGCCGGACACGGCGGCGAGACATACCTGCTGGAGAAGCTGTGGCTCCCCGTGAGGATCGACGAGGTCGTTGTGGGACGCGAGCACGGCGGGGAATTCAACATCGACGTCAGGGCCTCGAGCCGCGGGGTTGGTGATGCAGTCTGTACTAGGCCAGACTCCTCACACGGCGAGGACAATGCCGCACCCGATCTCATGTCCTCTTTCAGGGGGATCCGACTTGCCCCGGTCGACAGTCTGCAAAATGTCGAGCAAGGGGGTGCCATCGAGCTCGTTTGGAAGCCAGATATCGACCTGGTCGATCCTGCGAGCCTTGTGCAGCGCACAGCCGGAGATGGCACCCAGGAAATACAGTCCCTTCTCCAGGAGATGTTTGTCCTCTGCGCACTGGACCTGCGGAAAACACTTCCTCCATGCTCAGGGCTCGGTCTTGATACATCCGCAGCCGCGTCGGGCCAGCACCACCTGATCAAACAGTACAATTGGGTGATGAGTCTCGACCTGGGCCAGGACACAGCTGCGAGCCTAGGACCTGCAGAGGTAGCCAGCAGGATCGAGACCTTGGAAAGGCAGCTAGAGAGCACCCCAGCGGCGGCAGCAGCCCGGCTGATCTCGCAATGTCACACGCACGCCCGCGCCATCTTCAGTGGCGACCTGGGCCCCCTGGACCTGTTCCTCCAAGACAACGCCCTGCACCGCCTGTACGACTGGATGAACTCGCTATGGTCATACCGGCGCCTCCTGCGGCTCCTCTCCCACCAGCGCGGCAGGACCCTCAAGATCCTGGAGATCGGCGCCGGCACAGGCGGGCTGACAGCGCGAGTCCTCCAGGACCTTAGAGAGGAGGACGACGGCGACGATACAACAGATGAACTCGCCGCATTCGGGAAATACGTCTTCACCGACATATCAGCGGGCTTCTTCCCAGCAGCAAGAGAGAGATTCGCGTCCATGGTCCCCTCAGCACAACAACAGATGGAGTACCGCGTGCTGGACATCAGCCAGCCCCCACAGGAACAAGGCTTCGGCATAGGCGAATATGACCTGGTCATCGCCAGCAACGTGCTGCACGCGACGCCCGACCTCACCCAAACGCTGCGCCACGTGCGGTCGCTGCTGAGGCCCGACGGGCGCCTGCTGCTGCAGGAGCTGGCGTGCGGCGGCGCGAAGTGGATCAACTTCATCATGGGCTTCCTGCCGGGCTGGTGGCTGGGCCACGCCGACGGGCGGGCGGGGGAGCCGTATCTTGCGCCCGAGGCGTGGAGGGGCCGGCTGGTGGATGCTGGGTTCGGCGGGCTTGAGGTTGTCGCCACCGACTGTGACGTGCCGCTGCAGCTTAACGCGACTATGGTCGCGCGCCCGGCGGCCGTGGGGCACGAGGCTGGGGCTGAGTATGAGGCAGAGGGTAAGGACTGGAGGTCCTGTCCCGACATCACACTGCTTGTCCCTCCCGAGGACGAGGCAGGTGGCGTTGACGGCCCTCCCACAGCCGTGCGGGTGCTGGAAGAGCGGCTCCTGGATCGAGGGTACACGGTCTCCCGGCAATCAATATGCCAACCGGTCTTCAAGCCCGACACTCCTGCGCGTCAGAGGCATGTGATCGTGTCCGCTGTTGACCTGTGCCTACAGGACGGGTGGTTCCACGACCTCACGGGGCAGAAGCTCGCCGGCTTCCAGCGCCTCGTCGGCCAGCTGCAGGACCACAACGCCATCATGCTGTGGCTGACGCAGCCCTGCCAGCTCCGGCCCAGGAACCCGAGCTTCTCGCAGTGCCTGGGGGTCGCGAGGACCGTCCGGGCCGAGCTGGGGGTGCGCTTTGCCACGCTGGAGGTAGATCTCAAGGCCGATGGCGGCGGGAGCGACGATAATAATAATATCGACATGGTATTCGAACATGTCAGCCGCGCCATCCACGGATTCATCCAGAGGGAGAACACCGCGGACAGGCACACGGACCTGAGGACGGTGGACCAGGACATGGAGATGGCCTACTCGCCCACGGAGAAAGCGATCGTCATCCCTCGTGCCCGCCCCGTCTCGATCCGCAGTGCTATCCTCAACAGGACCATCAGAGACGGCGACACCATCACGGCGCTCAGGGCCGTGCGGCCAGGGTCCCTCGGGAGCCTGCAGTGGACCGCAGTGCCTCGTGCCAGATGCGTCTCATCACCATCCACAGCAACACCAGCAGAACTATCACCAGGATCGGTCCGCATCCGCGTCGAGGCAGCCGGCCTCAACTTCAAGGACGTCATGGTCGCCATGGGGCTGGTAGGCGTCCCCGGCTGCTCAGAAGACTCCCAAGGCCACCACGACCTGCCGCTGGGCTGCGAGGCCGCGGGCGTCGTCATCGCCGTGGGCAGCGAAGTCTCATCCCAGAACCGCCTGGCCGTCGGCGACCGCGTGGCCGTCTTCGCGCCACACGCCGGCTGCCTCGCCACCGAGATCCAAGCCGTCGACGCCCGGCTGTGCACGCGCATCCCAGCCACCCTCCCGCCAGCCGACGCGGCGGGGCTGCCCTGCATCTTCACGACGGTGCTGCGCGCGCTCGACAAGGCGGGGCCAGTAGGACCCGACCACACGCTCCTAATCCACAGCGCCGCGGGCGGCGTGGGCCTCGCCGCGCTACAGGTCGCCCGGCGCGTCATGGGGGTGCCCGTGGCAAACATATACGCGACGGCGGGCTCTGCGGAGAAGCGCGCGTTCCTCGCCGACAAGTGTGGGCTGGCGCCGGGCCACATCTTCAGCTCGCGCGACGACTCGTTCGCCGACAACCTGATGGCTATCACTGCCGGGCGCGGCGTCGACGTCGTCCTCAACTCGCTGGCGGGGGACCTCCTCCACGCGTCGTGGGGGTGCGTCGCGGCGGGCGGGACGCTGGTGGAGCTGGGGAAGCGGGACGTGGCCGGGGGCGCGAGGCTCGCCATGGCGCCCTTCGACGACAACCGGTCGTTCGTGGCCGTCGACATGGCGCGCCTGGCGGTCCGGGACCCGGGCGCCGTGGGGGCGCTGCTGGACCGGATGATGGAGCTGTACGCGCGGGGCGATATCGTGCCGGTCGAGCCGCTGGCGGTGGTTGGGTGCGGCGAGGTCGAGGGGGCGTTCCGGCGGCTTTCGAGGCCGGAGCATGTTGGGAAGGTTGTTGTGGATATGAGCGGGTGCGCCGACGCGGCGGTGATGAGTAGTCCCGCGGCGAAGAAGAAGGGCGGCGCTTCTCCTCTGTTGCCGGCGGCCTCACCACTACTCCCTCTCCCCACCCCGGTGCTTGATGCTGAGGCGGTCTATGTCCTCGTCGGCGGGCTGGGGGGCCTCGGGACGTCCATATCGCGGTGGCTGGCGTCGCACGGCGCCACCTCGCTCGCCGTGCTCTCCAGGTCCGGGGCCGAGGGCGACGACGGGCCCAGGAAAAAAGCGCTGGCGGGGCTTCTTGAGATGGGGTGCAAGGTGACAGCCATCGCCTGTGACGTGGCGGACGAGCAGGCGACTCGGGAGGCCATGGCCTCTGTGTCTAGGAAAACACAGAGACGCGTCGCGGGCGTTCTCTTCCTCCCCATGGTCCTGGCCGACGCCGCAATCCAGGACATAACCGTGGACAAATGGCGAGCCGCCACGAACCCCAAGGTCCGCGGGCTGTGGAACGTGCACAACGCCCTACCGCAGCCGTCGCCCCTCGACTTCTTCGTGCTGTTCGGCAGCACGTCTGGGCTCTGCGGATACCCCGGCCAGGCCAACTACGCCGCGGCAAACGCTTTCCTCGACTCTTTTGTCCAGTACCGCCGCGGCCTCGGCCTCCCCTGCTCTGTGATTGATCTCGGTCCCGTCGAGGATGTCGGCCATGTCAGCAGCGCTGAAGAGATACAGGCCACGATGGCGAGGTCTGGCGCGAGGTTCGTGTCTGAGAGGCAGATGCTGCAGGCTGTGCAGCTCGCTATGTTGAGGTCGGCTGTTCTGCCGGCTCATGAACCACGCTCGTCGTCCATGGATCGTGGCTCTCGGGTGCAAGGACAAGTCGGGGTTGGCTTTGATGTGGAGATACCGCTTGAGGATGCCAGGAACTCGGTGGTGTGGAAGCGAGACCCGAGGATGGTGACGCTCCGCCCTGGCACGTCTGCGTCCCGGGGGTCAGTATCATCTGAGCCAGGCGGGCCATCTCATGACTTGACAGAATCCATCTCATGCCTTCGGAGCGATCCAGCGTGCCTAGACAGTCCTTCGGCCTTGGCCTCAGTCGCGGGTGCGATTGCGTCCCGGGTGTTCAGCCTGCTCTCGCGAGAGCTGGATCAGACGGACGAGGCCTTTCTGTCGTCCGTTTCCCTGGCGTCCCTCGGAATCGACTCTCTGGTCACCATCGAGGTGAGGAACTGGTGGAGGCGCACGTTCGGCGCCCAGGTCAGCTCCATGCAGCTGATGAACGCGGGCAATCTTCTGGACTTGGCAGGACTAGCGATCGCTCAGCTGAGAGAGGCACACGGCAAGTAGGGTGTGGAATGTGAATTATCAGTAACTGGTTCCGTTATGTCCAGGTGATGTGATAACGAGTCACTGAGCCTCTCGTCCGCTGTCCAGCAGATGATGCCAATGGTCATTCTGGTGCTACTGTCCTCTGCGACAAGCCTAGATGCCAGGTTCGCTGGCTGGCCATGGAGCTTGGGCAATGGCTCTCGAACTTGACAGCTTTGCCGGGAGGGGACCTGGAGCCAGAGACAGCTCGTGCTGCGCGTCCCGAACTGCGAGCATCAAGACGGCTCGGAGTACAAAGTGGGCGTCATTGCCAGCGTTATGGAGGCCAGTGAACGGGATCTCGAGCTCCAGAAGCAGCTTCTCTAAGCTACACCTGTAGGACAGCTGGAGGGGATACTGTGCAGCTTTGACGGTATCGATCGTGTAAAGAGGGTTGAGATGGATACCGAGGGCTCTGAGGGCCCAAAGCTCCCTGTCCCCTCCGTGGAATACAAGGATGGTATCCCTATTAGAGGTGAATGATTGAAGCTGATCCTTGAAATTAACCAAGGGTATTGTTTCCGGATTTCCAAAGAGGAACTTGTTGGCTTTATTCCGTGCGAATTTTGGATTGCCGACGATATAATGATGAGATTCGATGAGTTGCTCCTCGACAGCCGTAGCAGGAGTACTGGCCACATGCATATTCAAAGACTTAAAGTCAAGAACTGAAATTCCCACGTGCAGGTTTTGTATGACGCCATCGTGTTCTTGGAGCGAATCGATGTCGATGCTGAGGAACCTTGGACCGTTTGGGTCCTCGTCGGGGACCTGGGTCTGCTCGACACACGAAGGTAGAGAACCGCTGTCTTGATCACCAAATAACCATCGGAGAATCAAAGTCTCATCCCTCAGGAGACCAGTGTGAGGAGGCATTTTCGATGTCTCGTTTGACTCCATGGCTTTGGGGAAGATGTTAATATGATACTTGCCGGTGATCGTTTCTGTGAGGGCTTGTTGTCTGGGGCGGAAGTCTACTGTGAGTGAATGTTGATTGTGAGTGTGTTTCCGTGACCGGTTGGTGCTCAGGAGGAGTGATGGCGGCTGGTTGGCACTTTTAGCTGCCCAGGTGCAGTAAATCTCTCTCCCAAATTTATTTGTTGAATCTGCTCGGTGGTCTGTGATAGTGATGCCTGTCGATAACTAGCCGTCCAGAATACTCGTGACATGGATCAATTGGGTCAACGTTTTGTCGCAAGTCAACATTGGCCAGTGAGGACATTCGATCCGGAGCCTGGGATCAAATCTTGCCCATATGCCCATCAATATCGCCTGGAGAAGAAATCTCCAGCCCATCATCTCCTCCTCTTCTGATTCGTACACATTTAGCCCTAGCCGGAGAATTCGACATGTATAGAACGGCCAGCTAGGGTAAAGCGGACGTTAAAAGTAGGGCTATTAGGTATAACCCGAGTTCCTAGAGGATTTACCTGTCCTAGTTTTGTCCCTAAAAAAATTAAGGGAGATGTGTTGTTTTTTTGGAGGTTGAAGCTTGAGTTGGCGCTAAGCCGGAACAAGGTACCTAGGAATTGGATCTCCTCTTCGGGAGCAGCAAGTGCTCCGTCTCACAGTGGAGTAAGGTAAGTCGAGTAGTGAAGGATTCCCGGTCTCGGGTTTTGGGGCAGCGGGGATAAGGCCGTGAGTAGCGTGTACCCGTGTACCCGTGTACCCGCACAGACCCACCAGGAGCTCTGTCCGTCTCTTATTCAGGTTGCAGCTTCCTGCAATCCAGAAACCAACTCACGACCAACCAGCAACCATGGCTGCTGCCAGGCTCATAAGCAAGGCGAAGGCGAAGGATTCTCCCCCTTGCACAGGGGATGGCGATTCAAACAGAGGGCTGTTGTCTTCCTAAGCAGTCAAGGGCTGACATTCCCGCCGTTGGCCCCCAACCTTCCTTCTTTGGAGCTTTGGGGAGCAGGCACGGGAGATTCGGATTACCGAGCAGCATAGCACCTGCATTGGTTGGCGCCTGCCTGCCTGCCTTTGCGCGTCTTCCCTCCCTTTTTCTGCTTTGCTGTCAGCAACCAATCCTCTCTCAGTCAGCAATTCCTCCACTCCCCCAAAAGCGAAGCGAAAACGCCAGAAGCCCCAGAGGTCGCGAGCAACAAGAGGAGGATTACACGCCGTCGACTTTCGCGGCACAGCAATTTGGCTTGTCGGTCGAGCTGAGAGGCTGTGAGAGACCAACACCAGCGGCACAGCACAGTCAGTTGTACCCCTGCTACAGCTGACAGCTGACAACGAAATTGATCCATCTTCGATCCCAGAGATCTTGCGCCTCTTTTTTTTTGTCCCTTCTGTTCACTGGCTGCCACTTGATGGCGGGGACAAGGGCTTCGACCACCAAACAATCACCGCGATAGCACCCAGCCCGAGGCTGCCATTGCGACAACGCCTCGACATCCTTACTCGATATATATACCCTGGGGATTCCACATTCAGGCCTGGCGACCGACCAACGCTGATCGGGCTTTGCCCGCCACTCCGGGTCCCCTCCTACCATCTCCAGAATGCCTCCTCCCCAAGACGACCCCGACGGCGAAGGAACTGCGGAAGTCGGCGCGCCGCTTGCCCCCGCACCCACCAAGAGAACAAGATGGGCCACTCGAAAATTGACCGTCAAGAGCAGTGGTTTAAAACGTCTGTCACTCGGCGCGAAGAAACACGGGCGTAATCCCTCGGAAGAAAAGAAGACGGCATCCGACGCATCCGAGACCCTGCCGCCCGAAGGGACCACCCAAGGGGACACCGATGAGGATGCCGGTGGTGCTGGCCCAAGACAGCTATACTTCAACCTGCCATTACCGGATGATCTGAAAGACGAAGAAGGCAATCCCAAACAAACGTACGCAAGGAACAAGATCAGGACCTCAAAGTACACGCCGCTCTCCTTCATCCCCAAGAACCTGTGGTTCCAGTTCCACAATGTCGCCAACATAATTTTCCTCTTCATCGATATCCTTGTCGTAAGTTGACGCGTGCATGTCCTTCGCAGAAACAGCATGCCATGCTCTGCAGTGCGAGACAGGTTTGCTTACTTGCTGCCCTAGGCCTTTCCCATCTTCGGTGGTGTCAACCCCGGTCTGAACGCCACGCCTCTGATAGTCATCATTGCCATTACCGCCATCAAGGATGCCGTCGAAGACTACAGGAGAACTATCCTCGATATTGAGCTGAACAACGCGCCGGTTCACCGGCTTCGTGGCTGGGTGAATGTGAACGCTCGGGAGGACAACGTCTCGGCCTGGCGCAAGATCAAGAAGGCGACCTCGAGGTTTTTTGGCATTTTATGGCATGCGATTGAGCGTCTCTGGAAGAAGTCTCCCCCACAGAGACAATCCCCGGGCCATCATGATGCTCGGGCTTCCATTGAGACCCATTTCACCCGTCCTGAGTCCACCCGTCCTGAATCGCTAGCGTCACCGCGCTCTCGCCGGTCCTTCGTGTCAGCCCATGAGCACATCCAGATGACTCCCGTGCCATCTCCGCTGCCCCGCCAGAATCACCTTGAGCCACCAGAGGATAGCCGACCCGCCACATCGTTCTCCTTCGAGGGACCAGACAAGCTCTCAGCCCTCGAGGGCGACGTCATCAACTACGATGTCGAGCCTTCACACGACACGAGGTTTCATCGCGACGCGTGGAAGGATTTGCAGGTCGGCGACTTTGTCCGGCTATACAACGATGATGAGATTCCCGCGGATATTGTGGTTCTATCCACCTCGGATTCGGACGGCGTGTGCTACATAGAGACCAAAAACCTGGACGGCGAAACCAACCTGAAGATCCGAAATGCCCTCCGTTGCAGCCGTAAAGTGAAACACGCCCGCGACTGTCCTCGAGCCCAGTTCTACGTCGAGAGCGAAGCACCCCAGCCGAACCTTTACCAGTATAACGGTGCCATCCACTGGGACCAGAGGTCCCCCCACGATCCCGATGGGGAGCCAAGACAGATGTCAGAACCTATCACGATCGACAACATCCTGCTGCGTGGCTGCAACCTAAGGAACACCGAATGGGCCCTTGGCATTGTGCTGTTTACCGGGCATGATACCAAGATCATGATGAATGCCGGAATCACTCCTAGCAAGCGCGCCCGTATTGCCAGGGGGCTGAATTACACCGCCATCTGGAACTTTTCAATTGTTCTGCTTATGTGTCTTGTCGCCGCCATTGTGAACGGTGTTGCCTGGGCCCAGACGGATGCTTCTCTGGAATTCTTCGATTTTGGCTCCTTGGGGGGCACCGCGCCCTTGACGGGCTTCATCACCTATTGGGCAGCGATGATTGTCTTCCAAAACTTGATCCCTATCTCCCTATATATCTCGCTCGAAATTGTCCGAACCTTACAGGCATACTTCATCTACAGCGACGTCCGCATGTACCACGAGCCGACTGATCAGCCTTGTATTCCGAAGTCCTGGAATATCTCCGACGATCTCGGCCAGGTTGAGTACATCTTCTCCGACAAGACCGGCACTCTCACACAGAATGTGATGGAGTTCAAGAAGGCCACAATTAACGGTCAGCCATACGGAGAAGCCTACACGGAAGCACAGGCCGGCATGCAGAAGAGACTGGGGGTGGACGTGGAGAAGGAAGCGCAGAGGATCCGGGCCGAGATCGCGGATGCCAAGGTCCGGGCTTTGGCTGGATTGAGAGAGCTACATGCCAACCCCTACCTCCACGACGACGACTTGACCTTTATTGCACCTGATTTCGTGGAAGACCTGGCCGGGCACAATGGTGTTGAGCAACAGCAGGCTAACGAGCAATTTATGCTGGCCCTCGCACTCTGCCATACAGTAATTGCTGAGACCCAACCCGGCGACCCGGCGCCCAAGATGGTGTTCAAGGCCCAGTCCCCTGACGAAGCTGCGCTCGTTGCAACCGCGCGTGATATGGGCTTTACCGTCCTGGGCAAGACCAACAACGGCGTCAACCTCAACGTCATGGGCGAGGATAGACACTACCCCATATTGAACACCATTGAGTTTAATTCTAGCAGAAAGAGGATGAGCACTATCGTGAAGATGCCTAATGGCAAGATTGTCCTCTACTGTAAGGGTGCGGACAGCATCATTTACGCACGCCTCAAGCGGGGGGAACAACAACAGCTCCGGCGACAGACGGCCGAGCATCTCGAAATGTTTGCCCGAGAAGGTCTGCGCACGCTCTGTGTGGCCATGAGGGAGC
Organism: Diaporthe vexans; assembly: GCA_021188095.1. Taxonomy (NCBI): domain Eukaryota; kingdom Fungi; phylum Ascomycota; class Sordariomycetes; order Diaporthales; family Diaporthaceae; genus Diaporthe; species Diaporthe vexans. The sequence continues at coordinate 264,274 of JAJLLZ010000014.1, forward strand.
TAGACGAGAAGGAGTACCTTGAGTGGCGAAGCCAGCATGATGTCGCCGCCACGGCTCTCCAGGGTCGCGAGGACAAGCTCGAGGAGGTCGCCGACCGGATCGAGCAGGACCTTACGCTGCTTGGGGGTACCGCCATCGAGGACCGCCTTCAGGATGACGTGCCGGATACGATTACCCTCCTGGGAAATGCCGGCATCAAGCTCTGGGTGCTCACGGGAGACAAGGTTGAGACTGCTATCAACATTGGCTTTTCCTGCAATCTTCTCAATAACGAGATGGATCTTATCCGCCTCCGTGCTGACGAGGACGACGGAGAATTGACAGACGAGCAGTATCTTCGGATTATTGAGGTGGAGCTGGACAGGTGGCTGCGGACTTTCAACATGACCGGAAGCGACGAAGAGTTAAAGGAGGCAAGACAGAACCACGAAGCCCCCGCGCCTACGCATGCTCTCATCATCGACGGCTTTACGCTCCGCTGGGTGCTCCATGACGAGCTCAAGCAGAAGTTCCTACTCCTGTGCAAGCAATGCAAGTCGGTCCTCTGTTGCCGGGTGAGTCCTGCGCAAAAGGCTGCCATCGTCTCTATGGTAAAGAACAGCCTTGATGTTACGACTCTTTCCGTCGGCGACGGTGCCAACGACGTCGCTATGATCCAAGAGGCCGATATTGGCGTCGGCATTGCTGGCCTGGAGGGTCGTCAAGCTGTCATGTCTTCGGATTATGCCATCGGGCAGTTTCGCTTCCTCCAGCGACTGGTCCTCGTTCACGGCCGGTGGTCATACAGGCGTCTCGCGGAAACGATCAGCAATTTCTTCTATAAAAACATGATCTGGACCTTCGCCATTTTCTGGTTCCAGATATACTGCAACTTCGACATTACGTATCTCTTCGAGTATACGTATATCCTGATGTTCAACCTGTTTTTTACGTCCGTTCCTGTTATCCTCATGGGGGTTCTCGACCAGGATGTTAGCGATACCATCTCGCTTGCCGTTCCGCAGCTCTACCGCCGGGGCATTGAGCGGCTTGAGTGGAGTTCGACTAAGTTTTGGTAAGCACAGCATACATCACTACCGACCGCCCAGGAGACGAGGTTACTGACCAACATACGCAGGCTCTACATGCTGGACGGTATCTATCAGTCCGTGATGGTATTCTACATCCCTTACCTGGCCGTCTCCGGTTCGGTTTTCGTGACCATGAACGGCCTGGACTCCGCCGACAGGTTACGTCTTGGCGTCCTGATCGCCCATCCTGCCATCATTACCATCAACCTCTATATCCTCATTAATACGTACCAATGGGACTGGATTATGCTTCTTGTCGTCGCCCTCAGCGATCTCTTCATATTCTTCTGGACCGGAGTTTACAGCTCTTTCACCGGCTCCGGGCTCATGTACAAGGTGGCACCGCAGCTCTACGGGTCACTTTTGTTCTGGGTAGTTTTCTTCGTCACGCCTGTGGTGTGCATCTTCCCCCGCTTTGTGGTCAAGTCGGTACAAAAGGTGTACTTCCCGTACGACGTCGACATCATCCGCGAACAAATCACCATGGGCCACTTCAAGGAGATCGAGGCTGCCGCCGCCACGACCGCAAACGCAACACCTGAGGCGGGAGAGCCAGTGACCACTGGCAAGGGGACCAACACAGGCTCATCGGACTCGTCGGCTCGGAAGGGGAAGCACGCCAAGTATCCCAGCGGGGACGAGGACCGGCGGCCGATCTACCCGCCCTCGGTCGCCACCCACGCGCAGACGGGCAGCGACGGCACGAACTACACCAACCACTCGCGGGACCTCTCGCGGGAGCTGACACAGGAGCTCACCAACGACATGGGCAGGCCGCCGCGCCCGTCGATCGACCGCGCCAGGCCGTCATACGACAGGGTGCGGGCGTCGATGCTGGTGGACCCCGTCCGGCCGAGCTTCGAGGCGAGCAACGACTTCACCTCGGCGGCGAGGCTCAGCAGGATCGAGTCGTCCCACTCGGCGACCCGCCAGTACCCGGGAGACCTGCCCGGGCAACGACGGTTCAACCTCAACACGGTCCGGAAGCGCGGCCTGTCGATCTTGTCCAAGAGGAGCGGGGATCCGTGAACTCGACTCCACTCGCACTACAGCATGGATAGATAGCTGAACCGACCACCCGCGCCACAGATGTGTCTGTCTATCCTACTAGCCGCTGTGACGACCGGTTTGGCCACTCACCACTCACACCCGTGCAGCTGTACCAGTACGAACATCAACGCCATGCTAGATACATAGACGACAGACACGCCATCCCCCCCCGCCCCCAGCCCCCTGTTATTGCTATTACCTGGATACCCGGAGCCCTCACCAGTGGCTCCATGCTTTAATGACCAACCAACCAACCAACCAACCAACCAGCATGACTGACTGAACTCACAACGCGCGAACGCGCGAAAACTACATACACACACTATATCAATTGGATTGATCCATCCATCACCCCACCAACGCTTCCGTCATCGCCTCATTGATTCCCCTACCTACCCGTCTCGACATCTCTGCCTGTCAGGCCTCTCTCATATAGTCGGCGTTTGGGTCCTTTTTTCTTTTTGTAGCTTTTGTTTTTTAAGGAAGCATGTTACTCGGCGGCGTCGTATCGCGGATGCCGCTGGTGGAATGGGGTAAAAGCACCTTGTGAGTGAGGGTGGGAAAGGGGAGGGAGACAAGACGGACTCGGACCAAAAAGAACCTGTGCATGTCGTACAGCAGTAGCGGTTTCCGTCCCATGGATTAGTATGAGATTTCATGGGGGGCGGTTGGCCAGCTGGCTTTCTATGTAGGGACCGGACCGGACCGCCGCCTCCGGTTTCTTTGTAAAAAATACATACTACTACTACTACATCTTGGCAAAACCGTGAGCTGTTACTTACTTACTGTCAATCTATCCGTTGCTGCGACGGTGTGTCCTCTGTTTCTCGAATGTGCATCGTATGGCTGTCGCAACTGGCGGTGGCGTTATCTGTGGTTGGTTTTTTTGTGATGGTAGAAGCTATGTAATTAGATTAGAGAATGACGAATGAATGAATGAATGAATGCTCTGTTGTTTGATCGTTGGTGGGTTGTCTGTCTAGTGCTGGGCTGTTATCCAATGTAAGCTTATACTTGTTTAAATTCTAAGGTATAAAACTATAGCTTTAGCTATATCCATATTTGTTTCTAGACTATCTATTTATCTACTATCCACTTAGCTAGACTTTTCGCTTTAGAGTTTATATATAAACTCTATAAGTTCTTAGTCCTTCTACTTATATTACTCTTCTATAAATATTAAAAATCTCTTTTTTTCTTTCTTTTATTTTTTTAGTATCTTAGAACTAGTAATCCTTTTAAAAAAATTCTTACTTTTATTAATAAAGATATATATTAAGTGTGTACTAACTCTTCCGCGTCGTTAGCGTGTTTTTAGCGGTGTAGAATGCAAGTCAGTGTACTGTGGACACATGATTAACAACGTACTTAAGTCCACTTGCACGCACTGACGACCTTAGATTTACAACAACGTGTCTGCCATACAAAAACACTTCTCACCCTCCTAGGACCCCGCGGGATTAGGGTTGATCTTGACCAAATTTCAACTGAGTTCCTTCTCTTGTCCGAGCTACTTTACTTCCCTGACATAGAATATCTCAGCTGATTGGCATAGATCGACAAGCCATAGGGGCGTGCACCTTAAGCCTGAAGCCATGAGCAAGTGCAGCATATGTGATGTCGACCGAGTCCGGCCACAGAACCCCAGGCTCTGCGAGGATTGCCAGCAATGGGATGACCTACAGCACGCCTCACTATGCTACGAGAAACTAGACAAGTATGCACACCTGGACCCGCTGCTGTTCTGCTACAAGCACAACCCCTGGTGGCCACCGATGCGCAAGGGGAATTATTCCGACATGAGAGACCTCGACTTTCGCGTGCTCGAGGACTTCTCTGCGAGCGGGGATTGCATGATCTGCACGGCTGTACGCGACGCGCTCCAGGCGCACACGACGGCGGAGAACAGGGCCAAGATCGCGGTCTGGAAGCCGTTCGTGTATGACCCTTGCGATGACCACCGCGCGATACCTGAGGAGACGGCTGTACAGCGGGGGGTGCTTCCCACCACGCAAAAGTGCGTGCTGGCTGTGGTGGTCGCGACATCGCCGCTAGGAGAAGAGCAGTGGTCCTTCGAGCCTCGCATCATCCAGCTGAATCTGCTCTACGAGAAGTGGTGCCACACATTATTGGGCGCATCCATCTGGGATAGGAAGACGATGAATTACGACCAGGTCAGGCGGTGGCTTAGTCGCTGCATCAATGACCACGGGCCCGACTGCAACGCCCTGCGGACGCCGACGTCCATCACCCTCCCGTCGTCGTTCCGACTCGTGGACACGTCCGAGTGGTGCGTGGTGCACGTGCCCGATCCCGATGAGTACGTCGCCCTCAGCTACGTCTGGGCTCTGGCCTCTGACTCGGCGGAGAAGCAGAAGTTGCAGCTGCAGCGGGACAATGTGCGGGATATGGAAAAGCCAGGAGGTCTGAACCGTGGTCTGCTTCCGGAAGTCCTTGTCGACGCTATACAGCTATGTGCGGAACTTGGGCAGCGGTACCTGTGGGTCGACAGGTTGTGCATTGTGCAAGATGATATGGAGACCAAGGCCGAGCAGCTCGATGCCATGGGGGTTATTTACCACCGGGCCTTTCTTACCATCGTCGCGCTGGGCGACGGTGTCACCAGAGGTCTCCCTGGAGTCTCCTCCCGGCCCAGGCCAAGGAGCTACGTGAATCATTCATGGGACCTCCTGGCAACGATGCGCAACCCGATGGGTGATGCCCGCACGCCATGGGTCGAACTCGCAGTCCAGAACTCGAAATGGAACGACCGAGCTTGGACATTCCAGGAGAGGTTCCTGTCCAGGCGACGCTTGTTCTTTGACGAGGGTCAGGTGTACGGCAACTGCTGCAAGGAGAGATGGTCCGACAACACGGACGGATACGGGGAGCAAGCCTGGATGAAGACTGCCTATTGGCAAGCTGAAGGGTTGAACGACACCTTTGTGGATGCGAATGAGGACTCTCTTGCTGTCTGCACCGGCCCGCTACGACAGTACACCCCACGGTCTCTCACCTTCCAAGAGGACATCCTCAACGCGTTTGCCGGTGTAGGCAGCATCCTGCGGAGTCGTCTTAACACTGATATGCTATGCGGCCACCCCGAGAAGTTCTTCCTCGAGTCTTTGCTTTGGATCCCGACAGACGACGGCGGCAAACAGCGCCCTCTCCCCGATGTACCAAGTTGGAGCTGGGCATCGTGGGTGGGTGGCGTCGAGTGGGCCACGGACTGGGCCATCGGCGACGACACGTTCCTGGCCAAGACCTCGGGGGCCAAGGCAGGGATTGTCGACTTCTTCATCACGGACCCAAAGTCCGGCCTCAGGAGAATCTCCCACCGGGATCTGCCCCTGCGTCGCCTGAGGAAGGAATGCCGATGGTGGGCCCTCGGCGTCATCAAGCAGACGGATCCTGGATGGTGGCCGCACTCGATCGATGCGGAGGACAGATCGAAGGATATTCCAGAGGACGCGGTAGATCTTGTTGCAGGGCAGTGTCGCGAGGTCGCCGTCCGCAACCACTGCGAGCTGTCCAACAAGCATCTGCTGCCACGGACAGAATCCCTCACAGACCTCTCGATAGGCGATCGCATGCAGACTGCATTCCGCATCCTGGAAGAGCATGAGACCGTATACTGGTGGCCGCCACTCAGCACCGATTCCTCTGACGAAAAGGAACGGCTGGCCAGGCTGGGCGATACGGAATGCTCCCTGGCCGCCGGCATACCCAACTCCCTGGTCTTCAACACGTCATTTGCACGTCTTCTCGTGAAGCCCTACGGCAAGTCCTGGTTCTTCGTACCACCACGGAGAAGACGCACGGGATGCTACATCACCACCCGAGATGGAGAGACGGTCGGCATCACCATGCGCATGAACCCATTGCTGGCTGACTACTACTTCCACGCCCGGCCAGAAAAGGAGTATGCCGTCTTTATCGTCGGCGCTGGGACGGCCAAGAGACAGATGCGCAAGTCGACAGGAGGCCCCGGTGCGAGTGCTAGACTCTGTGAGTGGTATGAGTGGGTCTTGTTGGTGATGATCGCGGATGATGATGAACGAGGGGTATTTCGGCGCTTGGCTACTGGTGTTGTGTATCCTGATGTATGGATGAAGACGCAGCCGGAGTGGAAGACCGTCGTACTTGGATAATTCGATGTGCTGCCATCTATCAACTACCCTAGCACCCGGAGAGCCTATACACTGGATTATTCACCTAAATATAGGAATGAGCTTCTGGGGCTCTTTATAAAATTGTTCTCTAACCACTAGTACGGCTTGGAACAAGTCTACTATAGCCTACGGTCAGCCACAGGATGTTGCCAGCTTATGGTAGATCACCACTGTGAGTAGCATGTGATTATAGCATGCGAACCCAATATTTATCTTAAATATTATACGCACATCCATGCGCCACCGATAGAACGAGGCCGAAATTACGAGTAGTAGAATGACTAGGTTTGAGTATGTACATAGAGGTCCGTCGTCAGCACTACAACAAGTGGTCACCCGCTTTGCAAATCGGCTCGGATCGGGACAGTCAATGCTTTATTCAATATAGTGACAATAGCAACCAAAAGCTCTGACAGCTTTGAAAAAGAAAACAGACGAGACGAATCGAGCCGATATTGCGCTGGCCTTCTAGTAAATACCTTGTTTTTCAAGTCTAAATTGGGTAACCTCGTCTCTCCTTAACCTGTATGCAGTTTTGAGTAAGGCTCTTTGAGGCATACAAGAGTGAACATATCGCTAGATGATGTTGGGCTGGGAAACAGGAATAGCGTTGAAAGTCGGGCACAATGTACTTCTATTCGAGAAACCTTGGTAGTGTTTAATGCGCCTTATTGTGTTCCCGGAATGATAGAATAGAATTCTTTCAACCCGCCCACACGCGCGAGGCTGAACATGGGTTTATTACTAAGATGTTAGGCAGTCAAGTTCAAATATAAAAGTGAGCAGTGTGTTTGAAACTCTCCCAGATATCGATTATTAATACCACACCATCTAACTTGTACATTAACGCAGCAATAGCTTACCTTGATACCAAATAGAACAGCATCTCAACCGCTATCAACATATTGAATCATATTGAATAAGATGTCGAACCTATACCCTATAACCCCCCAACACTCCTCCTCAGCCTGCGTCTCATTCGCAACCGCAGCAGTAGGTACATAAAGGCAAGTCTAGTGGACAATTAGAAGCTTACTTCTGGCGCCATCCAAGGAGGAGGCGCTTTAGAGATTCTTAAACGCAGCATACTTGAGAGGGAAAAGGATCGCCTTATGAATAGTAGGTCATTCATGCTTAATTGACATGTCTTTCCATGACTAGTCAGCCAGTCCTTGTGAAGGCTCGCCCAAACGTCGAGGGATAATGATAAGAAAGAAGCCTGATGCAGAGCGAATTTAAAAAATTGCTGAGAAAACGGACCACGATTAACAGGAACATTACCAGCATGATTTCCCCACTGAACTCATGAGAGAAGGGGGCCTGCATAAGTTGTAAGCGAACTGAGAATGTGGCGAAAGAGCCTTTCCATTTGTTGAATTGTGGGAGTAAGTAGGATTGATTTATTGTGAATCACGACATGCCATCTTATATATACGTACCCAACATGGTATCACCCCCAAGTTAACATGAATATACGACATGATTAACAAATAGTAAAGCTCTACAATGCAACCGTTTACCGAACAGTCTAAGTACAATTATAATCTTGATAGCCACCCCCATCATAGCGCCGCAAACCTATAAATGACGAAAGAACCTGATCTAATAACAGAAGAAAGCACACACACTAATTCAACTGAATCCCTTTTTGACCCAGAACGCCGGCAAATCCCACGAGGCTGGGATGATGGAGGACATCATCGATTGTGACTTGGGCTTGTGGGGTTGAGATGGCGTCCCCGTTCACCTTGTTGGCGTCCCCATTCACCTTAGCGCTCCCATTCACCTGCGCCTCGATGGTCTTCTTAATCCTGGATTGTACCAATGCAACCAAATAGGCGGCATCAAGAAAGTCGCCTCCCAGCCGGTAGAACGGCAACTGGCGCATATCCGGCGCAGGCTCATCACCGGGACCGGGCGGCACCGTTCCCCCGCTTGTGCATTTCGTTGAACCAAAAACGGAGAACCAGAGTTCCTCGAGAACCCCCAGGCTAGAACCATCGAGTTTGTTGTAATCGGTGGTGGTGAACATACCAATGCCGTTGCTTTTCGCTCTGCTCTCGCCGGTTGCTGGACTCATCAGCTCTTCAGAAGAACTTGTCACCACCGGCGGCCGCAACACGGACGCCGACCTCCTCGGCATCAGCTCTGTCCCGAGAAGCGCGGCCTGATCACCATCATCTTTATCAGACCCCCCAGCACTTCCCAGAAGAATCTTCACACTCTCAACAAGATCCTCCAGCAGCGCCTGCGCCGCCGCCGGGCTGAACGCCGCCGTCGAGTAGCCCAGGTTTATCCCGACGGCGCCATCGCGCTCCTGGGAGATGACAGCGAGGTCATACCAAGTCACGAGCGGCTTTGTTTCTGTAGTAACAGTGCCGCTCACTCTGAAGCCAACCATCTCCTCCTCCCCCCCGCTTGACTTCTTATTGTTGTTGTTGTTGTTGGCGGGCCGGTGGTTAACAATAGACGCAAAGCGCGTAGTCGCGGGGGCCCAATCCGTGCACTCGCGCACCAGGGCGCGCAGGCCGACGCCCTCGTGGGGGATGCGGGCGCGCTGCTGGTCGCGGATTTGGGATAGCAGGTGGGAGACCGAAAAGTACTTCTGCTGCTGTGGGTCGTCGGAAGAAGAAGAGGAAGAAGAAGGAGAAGAAGGAGAAGGGGAGGGAGGAGAGAACCGGACCCGCAGGGGCACGTTAGTCGCGCACAGCCCGACGACGCCCCCGGCCAGCGCCGGGTCGACGAGGGTGCGCCCCGAGACGGTGTCGCCGAAGACGACGTCGTCTGTGCCCGTGTGCTGCGCCAGGACGTGCGCCCACGCGCAGGCGATGATGGTAGAAGTCGTAATGCCTTCGCCGAGTCCTCCCTTGGCCTTGGGGGGCACTGGGATCAGCTTGTCTGGTGTGAAGGCCATGCGCACGGGGCTCTGGGTGTTGTTGTTGTTGGAGGCTGTCGCTGCTGGGACGACCTCTGTCATGGCGGAGCCGGCGAGGAGGGTCCGCCAGTAGGCGTAGCTTGCGTCGCCTGTCTGCCTGTTCAGGTCTGCGACGTAGTGCGGGAAGGAGGTCAGGGCTGGGGCTGACGGGTTGTAGGCGTCCCCCTGGTGGTGGTGGTACAGGCTGCGGAGGGTGTCGAGGATGAGCGGGAGTGAGATGGCGTCGTAGATGGCGTGGGACATGCGCAGGAGCAGCCGGGTCTCTCTGGGCTCGTCCTGTTGTTGGAGGATGGCCATGTGCACCATGGGCGAGCCGAGCCGGAGGGGCTGGCGACACAAGTGATCTTCGAAGACGCGCTCGGTGGCATCTTGCAGCGACCTACTACTGCCCTTTTCGGTGTTTATTACTACCACGGGCACGTCGTGCTGGTAGGACTTCAGTATGATCTGGAGGAGCCTCCCGTTCCCGTTGCGGGTGAGATCAAACGCGAAGACGGTGCGGAAGGCCTCTATGTGCTGCGCCAGCAGCACACAGCTCCGCTGCAGTCGAACTACATCGAGGCCGCGGTCCGTGTCGAGGACAAAGGTGTTTACCTCCGCCTGCACCGCGGCCAGCGCCCCCGCCACGCTGAAGGCGACGGCGTCGGTGGCCGGGAAGACGTCCTGGATCGAGTCCCTCCCGGTGCCGGTGACGGGGCAGACGACCTCGTCGAGGAAGGCGTCGATATCATTGTTGCTGTTGTCCACGCCGTCGTCGAGCAGCTGGAACGGACGGTAAGGGGGCGCCTCAGGCCCGGTCCGAGCGCTCCTGGCGACAACCGCCATCCTGAACAGGACCGGGTTCTGGAAGATCTCCAGCACGCGGATGTCAAGGTCTGCCTCCCTCTTGGCGGCGGCGACGACCTTCATGGCGCTGATCGAGTCCCCGCCGATGTCGAAGAAGTTGTCGTGCCGGTCGATCGTCGCCGCCTCGACCCCGAGCACGGCCGCCCACAGCCCGCGCACGACGGCCTCCCTGTCGGTGTCGACCTTTCCGTTCTTCATCAGGGCGCCCCGGGAGTTTGGATCCGCGACCATCTGGACGCCCTCGCCCTCCATCATGAACTGGCGCACGGCTTTGCGGTCCGCCTTGCCCGAGGCGTTCCGCGGGATCTTGTCTATTCGCAGGTATACCCTCGGGACCATGTACGCCGGCAGCCTCTTGGCGAGGGACTCCTTGAGCATTATCGAACAGCTCGCCATGTCGCTTTGGTCGTCGCCGAGGAACTCAAGCGCAGCAACGAGCGCGCGCTGGTTCTCGCCGAGCTTCAGGTACTCCACCACAGCCGTGCGGACCCTGTTGGTGTGCATGAGCTTCACAATACACGACTCGATCTCGCCCAGGTCGACGCGCTGGCCGCGGATCTTGACCTGCGCGTCGCGCCGCCCCAGGAAAACGATCCTGCCCTCGGCGTCGTACCGCACCAGGTCGCCAGTGCGATACATCCTCCGGCCGGACTTCCTGGGCCCAACGACAGCAGTAAACCGCGGGTCCGTGACGAACGCCGCGGCGGTCTTGGCCGGGTCATTGCGGTACCCGCGGGCGACGTGCTCGCCCTCGATGAGGAGCTCCCCCACGGCGCCGACGGGGACGAGCCGGTTGGGGTCGTGGGCGTCGACGATCCAGTTCTGCGTGCCGCGGAGGGGCCGCCCGATGACAGAGGCACCACCCTTGTCCGCCAGGCCGACGTTGATGGTGCTGGTGATGGAGCACTCTGTGGGGCCGTAGCTGTTGGCGAGGGTGACGTCGGCCCCACGAGCCACGAGCCACTTCTCGATCAGGGCGGGCGGGATAGCCTCGCCGCCCAGGCCCAGCATGCGCATCTCGGGCACGTCGGCGGGGGGGATGAGCGCCGCCGTGCTGGCCGTGACGATGGCGAAGTTTGCCCTGAGGCGCTGCATCGCCCCGACCAGGTCGTTCATGCGCTCGTCCTCCGAGGGCAGGCAGACGGTCCCGCCGAACGTCCAGGAGATGAGCATGTCGCCGATGGAGCAGTCGAAGGTGAAGGCGGCGAACTGGAAGACGCGGTAGGACGGGTCGAACCGCATGGCTGTCCCTTTGCTCAGGACGACGTTGTATATGCCCCTGTGCTCGAGGGTCACGCCCTTGGGGACCCCCGTGCTGCCCGAGGTGTACATGACCCAGGCCGCGTGGTCGGGGCGGACTGACCTCGAGGGGATGATGATCGCGGGATCATCGTGGCCATCGTATGACTTGGATATTTCAGCGAGTGCTGCCTCGTTGACGGTTACTACCACGCTCCTGTGGCCCAGCGACCGGAACCTGTCGGCCTTGGCCTCGTCGCAGAGGACCACGGCCGGGTCCGAGTCCGCCAGGATGACGCCGATCCTGTCGGGCGGCAGCTGCACCCCGAGCGGCACCACCGCGCCGCCGGCATACAGGATGGCCAGCACGGCCACCGTCGCCCAGCGGGACTTGTCCATGCACAGCCCGACCGTGACCTCGGGGCCCACGCCCCCCTCGGCAACGAGCAGCCGGGCGAGGCACCTGGCTGCTTCATCAAGCTGCCGATACGTAAACTCGCCGTCCCAGGCGCAGACGGCCGTGGAGTCAGGCGTGGCCGCGACGGTCTTGACGACCAGCTCGTGGAGGCAGCCGAGGGCGGGCCACTGGTCGTCGGCGGGGTTCCACGCGGCGATGCGCTCCAGGTCGTACGCGTTGGCCAGCGGGAGATCCCCCACCGTCTTCTCCTCCCCCTCCTCGGAGGAGGCGGCACCCCGAGAAAGCTGGGCGACGTTGTGCCCGAACTGCCGCAGGACCGCCTTCAGCTGGCCTTCCGGGATGACGGCGCCGTCGAAACGCGCCGCCACCTCGGCCTCGCCCCCGCGCTCGTCCAGCTTGCACAAGATGGAGAGGGGGTAGTCGTCCAGCGCCTCCATCTCCTGCTGTACCTGCTCGAACCCAGGCAGCTGGAGGGACGGGTCGTCCAGGTTTGTATCAGCCGCCGTGTGCACGAGGAACAGGTGCCGCGGGTCAGCCGTGCTGAACGCGGGCACGAGCCTCCTGATCCTCTGCAGCCCGACGTGCTCGAACGGGATCATGTCTACTCCTTGCCGGTGGACACCGTCCAAGAAGTCCCGCACCGTTTGACGGCCGTGGGCCCGCACCCGCACGGGCACGGTGGTGAACGTCGGCGCCGCGAGGTCCGTGATCTCCGCCACGGGCGCCGACCGCCCGGACAGGTTGACGGCGAACACGACATCCTCAACGCCGGCGTACTGGGCCACCGTCAGGCCCCACGCCGCCTGGAGGAGGCTGGCGAAGGGCGTCTGCAGCCTCGCGTCCACGACACGGACCGTCTGCCGCAGGACAGAGGTGGGCTTGGGCCGGTAGAGACCAACCGAAGGGAGCGAGGGCGGGAAGTCGGTGAAGGAATCAGCACCCGCCAACGCCTGGGTCCAGAACCGCGACGCAGCATCCAAATCGGTGCGCAGGACGTGCCGGATGAACCGCGTGTAGGGAATAGCCCTGGGTATCTCGCGCCCGTGGTACGCCGGGATGAGGTACCGATACAGGACCTGCTCGATGCTCCACTTGTCGAACATGCTGTGGTGGGTGGTCAGGACAAAGCACTTGCTCCCCGAGTCCTCGTCGACGATCGCGCACCGCAGGAGCGGCCTGCCCACCTCGAAGCCCGCCGCCCTGTCCGCGGCGACGTAGCTTTCCAGGTCGCCGCCGCCGACGTGCCACGCCAGCGGCTCGTCGACCACCGCCTGCAAAAAGCCGCTGTCGCGGTCCAGCACGATCCGCGTGCGCAGGATGGGCAGCGCCCTGGCCACGACCTCCCACGCGGCCTGGAACCTGGCGACGTCGACGTCGCCGTCCCCGCTGCCGGTGGCGCGGAAGACCTGGCGGTACGTGTACGCCGCCGGCTGCCGTGCCGTGATGGCGAAGAGCGCCTCCTGCATGGGCGTGCAGGGGTATACGTCTGTGATCTGGTCGGGGCTCACACCGCACTGGGCGGCAAAGTCTGCCAGGCGGCCCTCGAAGCCGTCGCCGTCGGGACTACTTGAACTACTGCCTGGGTGGTGGTTGTTCCCCGGCATCAGCTCGAAGGGGGCGGGGTCCTCCTCCTCTGCTAGTACCCTGCCGAGGCCGCCGGCCTCCTCCTGCTCGGCCTCCAGGATCCGGGCATAGTCCCCCAGGACGGGGTGCGTGAATATGGACGCAACGCTTAAGTGAAGACCGACCTGTCGGGCCGATGCGACGAGCTTCATGGCCGCCAGGGAGTCGCCGCCGAGGCGCGTGAAGTGGTCCTGGGCGCCGATGGAGCCGGCGTCGACGTGGAGGACCTCGGCCCAGAGACCCTGAAGCTGCCTGCCGATCTCGGTCTGGGGGCTCGTCTTGATCCCCTCGGCGGCGAGGTAGCGCTGCAGCAGGGCCGAGCCCGACTCGAGGTTCGTCAGCAGCTCCCGCACGGCCCGCCTGTTCGTCTTGCCCGTGTTCGTCAGGGGGATCTTGGCCCAGGGCATGAACGCGGTCGGCACCATGTAGCTCGGGAGCCGGTCTGCCAGCCCGTCCCGGAGGGCGCACAGGGCCGCCTGGATCCTGCTGGAGGGCGCGAGGATGGTGACACCGTCGACCTCCTCCGTCTGGGCGGCGTCGAACAGGTCGCAGTCCTCGGCAAAGTCGATCACAGCGACAAGATCGTTGGCCCCCTTCTTCCCGGCCTGGAGGTCCACCAGGTCGACGACGACCTTCTGCACGCCGGCCAGCAGCTTGCCGACCCAGTACTCGATCCGGCCCAGGTCGACCCTGTGCCCGCGGAACTTGACCTCGCTGCCCATGCGGCCGACGTACGTGTACGACCCGTCGGGGTTCTGCCGGACGAGGTCGCCGGTGCGGTACATGCGCCTCCTCCTCCCGGCGCCGCCGTCCAGGCCGAGCTGCCTGATGAACCCCGGCTCGACCACGAAGCACCGCGCCGTCAGCTCGGGGTTGTTCAGGTACCCCCTGGCCTGCCACGCGTTCTCGATGAGCAGCTCGCCGGGGATGCCGACGGGGCACAGGCGGTTGTGGTCGGTGGTGCTGGTGACCCAGAAGTTGCAGTTGTCCAGCGGGAACCCAATAACAGGTGCGTCTTCGATTTTTTCCATTGGCCTGCCGCAGGACGAGTAGACGGAGCACTCAGACGGGCCATAAATATTCACCACCTCGGCGTGGCCGATCCACCGCTCGACGACGCCCGGCTTGATCAGCTCGCCGGCGACCTGCAGCTGCGCCACGCACGGCACGTCGGCCGGGTCGATCATGGACGCCACCGTCGGCGTCAGCACCATCTGCGTGACGTTCATTGTTCTAATGGCCCGCGGGAGCGCGTTGACCCTTTGGTCCTCCGAGGGGATGCAGACGCACCCCCTGAAGATGAGCGTCGTCATGATCTCCTGCAGGGTGACGTCGAACTCGTGCGATGCGAACTGCAGGGTGCGCGACCCCCCGTGCCAGCGCGTCGCCCTCCCGTGCGCGGGCAGGCTGGTGGCCAGCCCGCCGTGGACCAGGAGGCACCCCTTGGGCCGCCCTGTGCTGCCGGACGTGTACACGATCCACGCCGGATGGTCGGGGTTCAGGGCCGGGCATATAGGCCCGCTCACGATCGGGTCCGTCAGGCTGGCTAACAGAGTATCACCGACCTCGACAACACGGGGCCCCGAGCCGGCGAACCTGTCCGTGTGTCCTGCGTTGGTGAGCATGACAGCCGCCTGGCAATCCTCCACGAGGGCCCTGGCCTCCTCCAGCAGGGACGACGCGCGCAGCATGACGACGACGCCCCCGGCCTCGAGGATGCCGAGGATGGCCACGGCGGTCCACCGCGACTTGTCCATGCAGACCGCCACCCTGGCCTCGGGGCGCACCCCAAGACTGGACAAATGCCGCGCGAGCCTCCTGGCGCCGGCCCAGAGCTCCCCGTACGTGAAGCCGCCGTCCCACGCACACACCGCCGGCGACCCTGGCTGCTCCGCGGCCACGTCCCGCACCAGGTGGTGCAGGCACCTCTCGTCGCGGACCGGCACCGGCGCGTTCTGCTCCTTGATTGCCGCCAGGTCGGCCGGTGTGATCTCCTCGAGGCCGCGCAGCCGCGTGCCCTGGTTCGCCCCGTCGAGGAGCTGCGAGACCCAGTGCCCGAACTGCCGCAGGAGCACCGCCACCTGGTGCTCGCTGACAACATGGCTGTCGAACCGGGCCTCGAGCCTGACGGGCTGCCCCTGCCCGCTGGGGAGCTGGCACTGCACGGTGAGGGCGAACGTGTCGAACGCGTTGACGGCCGTGTCCACCAGCTCCAGGCCGGGAACAACCTTGGTGCCCCCCTCTCCGCCCCTGGCATATGGCGGCTCGATGACGAGGGCGTGGTTGAGGTCCGTCGCGGCCTGGAGGTCGGGCCCGAGGCGGCGCTTGATCTCGTCCAGGCCCGTGTGCTCGAACGGGATCATCTCCACCGCCTGGGACTGGATGGCTGCGAGGTAGCTGGAGACCTCTGCCTCCTGGTCGACGCGCACCCGGACCGGCACAGTGGTGATGGTGGGCGCGATGAGCTCCGTGATCTCCGCGACGGGGGCGTTCCGGCCGGAGAGGATCGCGCCGAAGACCACGTCGTTCGTGCCTAGGTATTGGCCCAGGGTCATGGCCCAGCCGGCCCTCAGGACGTCGGCGAGCGAGAACCCAGACCTCGAATGGCTGGACACCGAGGTGTCTATCTCGGCGCGGAGCAGGGCGGCAGGCTTCGGCTGGTAGAAGGAAGACGGCATGGAGGGGAAGGCCGACGGGGTATCCCCCCCAAGCTGGCCGCGCCAGTACGAGGCAGTCCTGGCCGCCCCGTCAGCCTCCCTCATGCGCTGCTGGTACTCGATAAACCTCGTGAACGGGACCGCGGGGGGCACCTCGTCGTGGAGATAAAGAGCCGCCAGGCGCCTGTAGATGAGCTGGGCGCTCCAGCCATCGTAGACCGAGTGGTGCGCCGTCCACACAAAATACCGGCCGCCCTCGGGCTTCTCATGTACCAGGGCGAAACGCATGAGCGGCTGCCCAACGGCTATGGGCCGCGCCCGGTCACCGGCGACGTAGTCCTCCAGGTCATCATGGGTCTCCCACGCGGGCGCCTTCCTCGACAGCACCTGCAGCGACCCGGAGCGCTGCCCGAGTAGTATGTGCGTCCGCATGACGGGCGCCTGCCGGGCCATGACGTCCCACACCTTCGAGAAGCGCGGCAGGTCGACAGCGCCCGAGAGCGCGTAGACCTGCCGCACGAGGTACGCCGTCGGGCGCTGCTGCGTCGCGGCCAGCATGCCCTCCTGCAGCGACGTGCAGGGGTAGATGTCCTCGATGTCCTGGGTGCCTAGGCCGCACTGGGTGGCAATGTCTGCCAGCTCCGCCTCCCTGTCGCCCGAGGCGGGCTGCCATAGGGAGAAAGGGGGAGGGTTGTCGCTCCGCTCCTCCGCCTGGGTAGTAGAGTCGACCTTGGCAGCTGCGCTGCGCTCGTCGAGGACTCGTGCGAGGTCTTCGAGCCGGGGGAAGCTCAAGACATCCTTGACCGTCATGCGGATGCGTTCTTGTCGGGCCATCTCAACCAGTTTGATGGCTAGGAGGGAGTCTCCCCCTCGGAAGAGGAAATGGTCGCTTGCCCTGATCGACGAGCTGCCCACGCCGAGGACAGCCGCCCACAGAGTTCTCAGCTTCTGCCCAGTCTCCGTCAGCAGCAGCTGGTGGTCATCTTCGCCCGAGTCCTCGAGGACATATTCCTGCAGGGCGGCCGTGTCCAGCTCACCAACCAGCCGGCGAACCATTTTGCGGTCCGTCTTGGCAGACGAAGTCAGGGGTATACGTCTGAAGGGGATGAAGAAGGTGGGTATCATGTACGAGGGGAGCCTCGCCTGCAGTGCATCCCGCAGCTGGTTGAGTCCTTCGCGGAGCTCATCGGACGCCGGGAGGATCTCTCTGTCCCCCGAGGGGCCAGAGGCGGCCTGTTTGGAGAACTCGACGGCAGCAAACAAGATGGCACCTCCTGAAGAGGATGCGTCCTTCTCATTGGCGGGTAGAAGGCCAACGACGGCTCGGACCACACCATCGAGGGACTTTATAATCCAGTGCTCGACCTCCGACACATCAAGCCGCTGGCCGCGGATCTTAATCTGCGTGTCCCTCCGGCCGAGATAGCTCATAGAGGAATCGCTGTTCTGCCGCACGATATCTCCCGTTCGGTAGAAACGTCTCCCCGGCTCAAGCCCTAGCAGAGACGCAAATGCCGGGTCGTGGACGAAAGCGGTAGACGTCTTGGCCTCGTCGTTGAGATATCCCCGGGCCAGCAGCGGGCCCTCGATCAACAACTCGCCCGGTGCTCCTGGGGGACACAGCCGCCCTGGGTTCTGCTGGTCGGCAACCCAAAAGTTCACGCCCATGGGGAACCCAATATTCGCCAGGTCCCCCACGCTCCGGAGCGGCTCGCTGACGCTGGCGAATATAGAGCTCTCGGTCGGGCCGTAGGCGTTGAAGATGTCCGCCTTTCCGAGCCAGGCCTCCAGCACGCTCGCCTTGACTTCTTCTCCGAACAGGACCAGTTTTCGAACCGCGGGGGCGTCCGCGGGCCTGATGGTTGATGCCATGCTCGGGGTGAGGGAGAGGACGTTTGCCTGTAGGCGGAGTACTGAACCTGCCAGGTCGTTGACGCGGTCCGTCTCATCGGGTATACAGACGCAACCGCCGTAGATGAGCGTTGTGAATAGCTCGAATAGGGACACGTCGAACGTGTGCGCCGCAAACTGGAGGACCCTGTCCTCCTGGGATAGGTTCAGTGCGACACCGTGGGCGCGCATGCTAGTTGCCAGGGCGCGGTGCTGTACCAACACGCCCTTCGGTGTCCCAGTGGAACCAGACGTGTAGAAGATCCACGCTGTGTTTTCCGGCTGGGGTCGCGTCTCTTGTGTTGTTGTTGGTGATGCAATTGGCGACTTGTCCGCCATGATGCCGACTATATCCAGAAGCCGGGTGCCCAGTCCAGAAAGCCGGGTGACTTGCCTCTCATCGCCGATAATGGCCACGGGGGAAGAGTCGGCAAGAATAGCCTGGACACGGGCAATGGGCTCTCCCACCCCGATGGGGACAACAGCGCCGCCAGCCCGCAGGATGGCGAGCATGGCGACCGGCACGAGCTTGGACTTGTCCATGCAGACTCCCACTGGGACTTCTGGCCCAACACCAATGTTCACTAAATGCTGGGCGACATGTGAGATGCGGTCATCTAACTCCTCGTATGTCAAGCTGCCGTCCCAAGCGTTGATGGCGACAGCCGATGGCTGCTCCTGGATGCGCTCGCTGACCAGCTCATGGACGCATCGATGCAGACCCTCGGGAACACGAGAGTTTGTCTCCAGGATCTGCTCCTTCTGATCTTCGCTGATCAGCTCGAGTCTAGACACAGTGGTGCCAATGTCTCGGAAGATAGAGTGAAGCGCCTCCTGGTAGTTTTGAAGCAGGCGTTGGGCATAGTCTCTATCCATCCGAGAGGCCCAGTAATCCAGCGTGAACTCCAACTCGGTCTGGCCCGCTGAAACAACGAGAGAAACATCATACTGCCGATATTGTTAGATTTGCTGTGGCCTTTACTTCTCTGGGGGTTCGTACTTACATTTGTAGGGCTGGAGCCTTGGACGAGCTTATAACTCAAGCCTTGAAGGCGTCCGTCATCCTGGACAAGCCTCCGTCGGAATGACATGACGGTATTGCTCCAGCGGCGAGGAGAGGTGACGTTGGAAAGCTCTGCCTCGTGGGACAGGCTCTCTACGTAATCGGAGTTGAGAGCCCTGACGGCATCCAAGACGCGTGTCTCCCCTTCCAAGTTCACGGAGCAGAGGAGCGTGGTAATCAGCGGCCCCACGGCCGTCATGATACCCTTCAGGGGCTTGTTCCTCAGGGAAGAGATGTACGAGAAGCACACGTCGTCGACGCCGAGATGGCTGCGCAGCACGACGGCCCAGGCAAGCTGGCAGACACTGGCCAGGTTGATCTTGTGCCGCCGGCAGAGCCTGTCCATAGATGCCACGTTGACGGGCATGGTGGCATGCACGGTGGCGAAGTCGTGGAAATCAGCCTCCTCTCGCGTGACTGGGACGAGTGTCTCCTGCGTCTTGGAGAGATACTTCTGCCAGTAGTCCGACACATTGGTCTCTCTAGATTGATGCTCGCTTAGCGCGTATTCTGCGTAGGAGAACGCCTTCTCGCCATTGCCGCCAGGTCCGACGGCAGCGGCACACAGGTCGCCGAGAAGAAGCTCGGCAGAGTGGCCGTCGGTGATGGCGTGGGAGATGGTCAGCACGATGAGACACCGTCCCGGGCCCTCCTGGGTGATATTCAGATGGTGCGGCACCTCGAACGGTTGGAATTCAACCTTTACCGGCTCGGAACCCGCTGGGGTTATGTCGATGGGCGGGGCCACTTTTTTGAGCACGACCTGGTCGAAGTGTCCCGGGCGACTTTCGCTGTCGACAAACACAGTCCTGAGCGACGAATGCTTCTCGACGACTCTGCCCCATGCCGTGGCCCATGTCTCAGCGTCAAAGGAGGCGAAGGCGCCTGACGTTGTGGCTCTCGCAGTAAAAGTACACATGTATGCCCCTTTGTCCAGGGAATTGCCCATGAGCATATTATCCTGGATGGACGTGCACGGGTAGATGTTGTCAATGTCTGCAAGAGGTTCCTGAGAAATCTGGAGCAACTTTTGCTCAAATAAGCGGTCCAGAGACGGGTAGTCTAGTGATACATGTGGGAAGTCGGAGAGGGTGGGCAAAGGTCGACGGCTGGGCAATATTGCGACGATGTCTTGTAGATGGCTGACGAACTTCTCGGAATTGTGCTTGAGATCGGCTTCTCCTCCGAACTCGGGACCGCAAACGACCAGGAAGCTCAATCTGTCATCCATCCAAAAAGGGGTCATGCAGAGCCCGCCTATTGAGTGGGCGACGGCCTCCGCAGCAGGGCGCCCGGGCACGTCGTCAGTCGACTGAAGTACGTCGTTGGATGAGGCGCCATTCAGCACCCTGAGTCGAGTTGTGTCAAGGACGACATTTTTGTGATGAGAGACAGTCTGGACAGAGCTCAAGAATGAACGCTGTCTCGAATCTTTGGCGCTGCGGCACGCATCGACTATGTCTCCAGTGCATTGATAGGGTATCTCAGCGAGCTCGTCAAAGCATCCTATCACACTGTCCCACGCCTCGTCCTCCTCATGGGGCCGACCATCTCTGATCTCGAAATGTCTCGCTGGCCCGGGTATTTGGTCTCCGAAGGAGGATGCCAAAGATGCGAATATAACATCGCGAATGTCTGTACGCAATGTTCGGTGGCATGTCTCGCTATGAAGTGCTCCCGTCAACTTCGAGCTCAAACTGAAGACACAAGATGAGACGGCTCCGGGCTTGGGCGGTGACTCTGAATTCAGGGCGGGTCCGCTCGCGACAGCAGGTTCGATTTCCTTCCCCGTTGCCTGATTGACTCGCTCAACCCAGTCGGAGAAGGTGTGAGACTCAGTACTAAAGTCTTGAGATCCGGTTGAATATGCCTGGATATCTTGGATAAGAATATGCCATGAGTGAGCGTCAAAAGCGGCAGTGTGTGCCACCAAACCGAGTTTCCTGATTCGGGATGTTTCTCCGAAGAAGAGAACGCTGAATGGGCTTGACGTTAAAGCCTGCTCCTG
This sequence comes from Diaporthe vexans, assembly GCA_021188095.1. Classification (NCBI taxonomy): domain Eukaryota; kingdom Fungi; phylum Ascomycota; class Sordariomycetes; order Diaporthales; family Diaporthaceae; genus Diaporthe; species Diaporthe vexans. Next base: position 285,245 of record JAJLLZ010000014.1, read on the forward strand.
CAGCTTTCTCAACCGAGCGATGGCCTTCTCCTCGGATTCATATGGCACCAAGGTTCCGGAGGGGGAAGGTGTGGTGCCTGACAAGACATAGGAGTCCTGTTGGTCGGGGTCCAGGGAAGCACCGAGAATTGGATGTCTCTCCACCAGCCTCTCCAGCATTTGAGTAGCATCAGTGAGGGACATTGGAGTCTCAACATCCAATGTGAAGCCCTGAGACGACCCGAACATACGGTACAGGCTCTGGAGCTGTGTGTGGGGAACAGAAACAGACCCGTTATCCATCGAGGGGCTCGACCGCAGCAACTCTGGGTTACTTTCGACCAGCTGCCGTGCCAAGTCACGCATAGACATGGTCGAGACATATGCCATGTCGACCAGGAGACCGAGTTCCCTGCACTGCCCGGCGAAGAAGACTCCTGACAGCATGTTGCCGCCTTGCTCGACGAGAGATTTCCCTGCATCAATCTCGGATTCGTCCTTTTTCAGGACGTGAGATGCCGCCCTGCATAGCAAGGTTTCGATGCCACCGTGACCGCTCATCTTGTGTTTGATCGTGCAGCTTGAAAGCGGCTGCAACGCGAATAGAGCTACTCGCTATGGCGATAAAGAAATGTGCACACAGCAAAGGCGTAGGACAGCTCACAGAAGGAGCTTCCAAAAGACAAAAAAAACAAAGATGGGTTATTGGTTGTATCGAGCCTTGCAAATGTTCTCGAATTCAGTTGAGCGCATACGGCCGTCTTGTTCATCCGGTGGCAATACAAAACGGGCAGCCTGTTCCCGCCGAGCGTTTGCACACTTCAAGTTATCCGTACATTGCTCCTTCGCTTTTCTCGCACCGGATATAACCCGTCCGCCTACTAGCACGGGCACTTATAACAGGGGTCCAGGAGTGGGGGGTGGGGGCTGGAAATCTTATCAATGTATGACAGGGTTCTAGTCACAAATCACCTTTTGGTAAGTTGTAAGCGAACCCAGTTGATCCAGGAGCATAAGCAGAAGCTGTCTCAATCAGGCCGTTTCCCCGTACGAGGGGGCTCTGCGCAGAGGATCTGAATCCCGGATCAGGCAGCCTGTGCTCCTAGAGCTTACGCGGTGCACCATAGCACGACGTGGTGGGAAGAAAGGAATGACTGTGCTGCGCAGGATCATCAGCACCTTCCGGGCTGCCGGGTAAGACGCATCAGCCCCCACCCAGCTTTTTCTATACACACACACCCAGTACTTAGTTCTCATAGCAGCACTTGACGAAACCTGAGTACTCTCCCCTCATCCTTCCGCTAGCTACCCCTGTGACTTTGTACACTTCTGCAAACCCGTCTGTTGCTAGACGCCGCTATTCAGCGCTAGGAGTCGTAGCGTTTGGCCGTGCCTAGTATTTGCGCCGGTACTAACAAGGTTGAAGACGTTACGGGTTAAAACTAAAGTATTCTAACGTTGTTAAGTATTATCTGAAAACGTTGTGTATACTTCATTTAGTAGAAAATAAATAAAAAATCTTCTTTTCCTAAATTTAATAAAAAATCTTATATAGATTTATTTTAGTTCCTAATAATAATTAATAAACTAAGAATCTCTAATAAATACGAATTTCTTTTTTAAAAAAACTTTAAGATTAATTAAAGACTAAAACCCTTAAGACTGCCTTATTTTAACGAAGATAATAAGGACTAGCTTTATAACCCTAAGCCTTATAACAGCCCGTGCTCGTAAGACGGATCTCAACGATGCTGCGCAAATGTGCCCCGGCCAAATACCACGTTTCCAAATCCCTGACTTGGAATCCAGCGTTCAGAAGACCCGTACAGTCACAATTAACCCGAAGGATGGTAGAAGGATCCCTTTTTGTAGAGAAGGATTCCAAGATGCTAAGACATCGTGAGTAATCCTTCACTAATTTCTGACACTTGTGACGTGATTTATTGGTTTCGAGCTTCGCTAAGCCTAGACAGTAGAGTGCTGCCGGATTATGTGAGAAATGTCTTGACATGGACCCTCGCCGGGCAACCTGGAAAGTCCCGTTGGTGGCGGCGCCGAGTCGGTAGTCGGAGTGCTTACGATTCCGACTTATAACGTCGAGCCTCATTCTTGTTCCTTGGGCCTGGGAGGCATATCTACCTTGGTGGGTAGGACAAGTTACGATTTCGACTCATAATCTGGACACTCATTCTTCTTCATTACAGTTGGGTGGCATAGCTCTCTCACCTCACGGCCATATCCCTCTCTCACCTCACGGCCTTATTCCTCTCTCAAAAATCATGGGTTCACTAGGTCCCGCGCGTGCCGTGAATGGCAACTCAATTGTAAATGGCAGCGCAACAGTCAATGGCAGTGCCACTGTCAACGGTAGTGCCACTGTTAATGGCAACTCTCCAGCAGCCGCAACTGGAGGGCATTTGGAGCCTATTGCCGTGGTGGGCATGAGCTGCCGGCTCCCCGGAGAAGCATCAGACACGCAAAAGCTGTGGGAACTGCTCATCAAGGGTCGTTCGGCGTGGTCAAAGACGCCCAAGGATCGGTGGAATCAAGAGGCTTTTCACGATCCCTCCGCCGAGGGCAAGCCCGGAAGGGTAAGAACATGTCACAGCCCAGCAGGCCGGCCTTGACCCTATACAGAGTGGACAACTAACTTCCTCATCTCCAGACAAGCACGGATGGTGGACATTTTCTGAAAGATGATATCAAAGCCTTCGACGCCTCCTTCTTTGGAGTTAACCCCATAGAAGCAACTGTGCGTATTCCTATTGCCATGCGGCCGCAAGCCACCATGAGGAGTAACAAGCTAACCCTACTTGATTTCAGGCCATGGACCCTCAACAGAGACTGGTTCTCGAAATCGCCTATGAGGCCTTTGAAAATGCCGGCCTCACCCTTGAACAGTTGTCAGGGTCCAACACTGGTGTCTATGTCGGCCAGTGGTCCTCAGACTACCAGGAGATGCTCCTCAGGGACATCGACTTTCCGCCCATTTACCAGGCCAGCGGCGTTGGAGCGGCCATCTCCTCTAACCGTGTTTCCTACTGTTTCAACCTGCACGGCCCCAGTCTTACCCTCGACACCGGCTGCTCAGCCAGTTTGGTAGCCCTTCATCAGGCCGTGCACAGTCTCCGCGCAGGCGAGACGGAGAGATGCTTTGTGGCGGGCGTCAACCTCCAACTCGACCCGCAGAGATATGGCTATCAAAACAAGCTAAGCATGTTCTCGAAACAAGGCAAGTCCTTCTCATTTGACCACCGCGCCAAGGGGGCCAGTGGCTACGGCAGAGGTGAAGGATGCTCGGGGGTCGTCCTTATGCCCCTCTCACAGGCCCAGAAGCAGGGCTATCCGATCCGCGCTGTTATCCGAAACTCGGTAGCCAACCAGGACGGAAAGACAAACGGAATCACCGTCCCAAGTGCCGCGGCGCAATCCGCTGCCATTGAGAGGGCTTACGCTCAGGTCGGCCTGGTGCCGTACGCAGACTATGTCGAGGCCCACGGGACGGGCACCTCAGTGGGCGACCCCATCGAGGCCCGGGCGATCGCCAAGGTGCTCGGTGCTGCTCGAGAGTCGGGCTCGCCCCTGCCCATCGGCTCCATGAAGGCCAATGTTGGTCACACTGAGAGCGCAGCCGGCCTCACCGGCCTCGTCAAGGCCGTCTTGATGCTCGAGAACAACATGATTCCGCCTCAGGTCAACTTCGAGAAGCCGAACCCGGAGATTGACCTGGACGCCCTCAATCTTAGAATCCCCACATCTCTTGAGTCTAAGCCGCTCAAGAGAATCTCGGTGAACAGCTTCGGCTACGGCGGAACCAACGCCCACGTCATTGTAGACGCCGCGGACGCGACAAGCCAGATCAATGGGACTCAGTCCAATGGGACCCAGACCAATGGAACCCAGACCAACGGGACTTCAACCACCCATGATCATCACGTGCCTAAAGGTGCACCCAGGGCTAAAGAACGGCTGTTTGTTCTCAGTGCTGCCAGCGAGAAGTCGTGCCAAGACATGGCATCCAAGGTGGCCAAGTATCTCGAGAGCAAGGCGGATTCGGCTGACGCGGACGCGGACGCATTGTTGAACCGCCTTGCATACACCCTGAGTAGGAGGTCTGTGATGGAGAACAGGGTCGGAGTTGTCGCCTCTGACCTGGACGACCTGGCTGCGCAGCTGACCAAGCTGTCCACCGAAGCCATCCCCCGTGCCGCGCACCAGGTGGCCCCTCGCATCGGCTTCGTCTTCAGCGGCCAAGGTGCCCAGTATCCTCGGATGGGCCAGAGCCTGCTGGGCACATGGCCAACCTTCACGGCCAGCATGAAGCGGGCAGCCGCGTGCATGCAGGCATGCGGGAGCTCGTGGGACCTGTTTGAGGAGCTGCTCAAGGAGCCCGCAGAGAGCCGGATGGAGGACCCGTGTATCGCACAGCCCATCTCCACGGCGGTCCAGATCTCTCTGGTGGATGCCCTCAAGGATCTTGGGGTAGTCCCGACCGCTGTGGCAGGCCATTCTAGCGGCGAGATTGCCGCCGCGTACTGCGCCGAGGCCATCTCGTTCGAGGATGCCATGACGGTGGCGTATCACCGTGGTCGGCTGACCAGCGATCTGAGAAAGGAAAACAAGGGCAAGGCCGGCGCCATGATAGCTGTCGGGGCATCAGCGACGACTGTTAAGCAGTCCATCGACCAGCTGGGTGCTGCTGCTGCCAGCAGGATCGCCGTTGCCTGCCTCAACAGCCCTGAGAGCGTCACAGTGTCTGGAGATGAGGATGTCATCAACTCCTTGAAGCAGCGTCTAGATGAGCAGGATGTCTGGAACCGACTTCTCCGTACCGGAGGAGCTGCCTACCACTCGCCTCAGATGCTCCAGATCGCTGAGAAATACCACGAGGCCCTGAAGGATGTATCCGGTGCCGTGCCTGTATCCCATATCAGCTGGACCTCCTCCATCACCGGCGAGGATGTCGGAGACAAGCCCATCACCCGGGACTACTGGGTGCACAACCTGGTCTCGCCTGTCCGCTTCACTGACGCTCTGAAGAAGACGTGCCAGGGAGAAAATGGCACGCGCAAGGTCGACTTGCTTCTTGAGCTGGGATCCCACTTCCAGCTGGAGAGTCCCATCAAGCAGACCGTGAGGACTTTCACCGGAGAGGCCGCCAAGATTCACTATGCTGGGTCCCTAAAGCGCGGTGAGGATGCCCAGATCCGCCTGTTGGAGATGCTCCGGTCCTTGTATTTGGAGAAATCCCCCGTCGCCTTTTGGAAGGCCAATGCTGGTTTCCAGGCGGCCCCTAAGCTCCTGACGGATCTTCCCCCTTACGCGTTCGACCACTCCAAGACGTACTGGCACGAGAGTCGGGTATCCAAGGCGTACAAACACCGTCAATTCCTCCCCCATGAGCTCCTGGGCAGCCTCGTCCACGACAACAATCCCCAGGAGCCAAGATGGCGTTGCTTCCTCAACCTGAAAGACGTCCCCTGGCTGAGTGGCCACATTATCCAGGGCCAGACCATCTTCCCGGCCACGGCATACCTCTCCATGGTCTTCCAGGCGGCACGACAAGACACGGCTATGCGGAACCCCCAAGCAGCGATCAACCGGTTTATCCTCCGGAACGTCACCTTCTCACAGGCGCTGATCATGGAGGCCAACAAGCCCGACCTGGAGATCAGCCTGTCTCTTCGGCCCCAGGCAGTGTCGGCGAGGAAGTCGTCCCAGCTGTGGCAAGAGTTCCGTATCTTCAGCACGTCCGCCGACGACGTCTGGACCGAGCATGTCCGCGGTCTTGTACAGGTTGTCCTCAAGTCGGAGTCTGCCACCCAGGAAGACGCCTTTGTCCCTACTCGAGTCACGCTGCCGCCGCACGCCCAACACATCCAAGCCAAGCAGTTCTACCACAGGGCAAGGGATATTGGCGTCAACTGGAGCGCGCCGTTCGACAACCTGACTGATATCAAGATCGCCTCCGGGGACTGCATCGCAGACGCGTCGTTTGTGCCCGGTGAGGGTGCCTCTGAGACAGACTACACCATCCACCCGGGCGTCATGGACGCTGTCCTGTACCACGGCATGATGGGTGTGCTCATCTTTGATGAGGGTGACAAGAACCCCGTCGTGCCCACTTTCATCGAGAAGATGATAGTGTCCGAGAAAGACCAGGCCAAGCCGATTCAGGAGGTGACATGTCACGCCACCCGGACCGAGAATGCGCTCACCTTTGACATTGGCATCTTTGAGAAACAGAACGAGGACAACATGGTCCTGCAGGCCTGGGGAGTGGTTGCGACCAAGCTGCCAGATGTTTCCATCGGCGAGGGTCGCAAGCGAGACTTGTGCCACGTTCCGGACTGGGTGACTTACATGCCCAAGACCACCCAGAAGCACATTGATGGAATCTGCAAGAAGTCGCTCGAAGAAAGGTCCATCATCCCCGAGATCAAGGCTTTGGAGGCCCTAACTATACACCACGTCAAGCGTGCCATGGCCTCCACACCGGTCGATGAGATAGCCGAAGGATACCAGCGCAACTGGTACAACTGGATGAAGACATTCGCCGACCAGGAGCCTGATCCAGCCTTCCTCAAAGCAGGAGAGGAAGGCACCAGTGTCTCCGCAGAGGTCGCGCGGCGCCTGGGGCCACGCTTGGGCGAGATCCTGCGAGGAACCACTCATTCCCTGTCCATCCTGAACGACGACAACCTGCTGAGCGGACTCTACCTGGAAGGTGGCAACGCCCGCTGCATTGCGCAGATGGCCGCGTACATCGGCGAGCTGGGTCGTCTGACTCCCAACATGAGGATCATCGAGGTTGGCGCCGGCACCGGATCAGCCACCTTGCCCGTGCTGAAGGCTCTTCAGGCCCCGAACAGAGTGCTGACGTCCGAGTACACTTTCACCGATATATCACCGGCGTTCTTCCCGGCCGCACGAGAGCTGCTCTCGGACTATGAGAACATCATGCAGTACAAGACCCTGAATGTCGAGAAGACAGCGGAGGAGAACGGCCTTGAGCCCAACAGCTATGATATCCTCATCGCCTCCAACGTCCTCCACGCTACTCCTTGTCTCGACGTCGTCCTGGAGAACGTCAAGTCGCTGCTCCGCCCCGGCGGCAAGCTGATCCTGATGGAGCCTACTGAGAACCTCCCCCACTACGGGCTTGTTTTTGGCTCGCTTTCTGGTTGGTGGGCCGGCGTCGACGAGGGCCGGACGCTCTCGCCTATGCTTTCCCGCTCCGCATGGATCGAGAAGCTCTCAAAGAACGGCTTCGTCAACAATGCAGCGGTCTTCGAGGACTACCCCGTGGCCGAGGGCGGCTCCATCCATGTCTTTGTGTCCGAAGTCCCGGTCCCGGCCCCTTCGGCGGCGCCGCTGAACGTTGAGATTGTCTCATATTCTGGAGATGATGTCCACTCGGGCTTCACCAAGAAGCTTCAGAAGGAGCTCTGGGACCGCTCGGTGGAGTCGTGCGTTGCCTCCCCGTCCGTCTCCAAGGACGACAAGATCAGCGTCATCATGCCCGACTTCGTCGAGCGTGTGGCGTGGAACATGGACGGCCCGCTCTTCGACTCGCTCAAGGCCCGGGTCGCCGGCTCCAAGGTCATCGTGTTCGTCATGTGCACGGCCAAGGACAAAGACCAGCAGCCCAGTGGTGACTGGATCTACGGGTTCGTCCGGTCGATCCGCTATGAGTACGCCTCTGTACGCCTGGTTACTCTCGAGCTCGAAAGCGGGCTGGAGGCCGGCGTCGAGGCCCTGTCAACTATTCTGAACAGCCCGACGGCCGACCTGGACGCTCCCATCGAAGACATTGAGCTTGAGTACATGGAAAGGGATGGCCAAATCTACGTTTCCCGCATGCGTTCGGAGCCGAGCTTCGACGGCTACGTCAGCCGGGACCTGGGCAGGGCGGGCTCCGAGGAGGCTCCGTTCATGAACGACAGGCCCATGTCGGCAGAGCTGGGCGTCCCAGGCGTCCTCGACACCCTTCGCTGGGCGGACAATCCCGAAATTACCGGGCCGGTGGACCCTGATTGTGTGAGGCTGCAGCTCTGCGCCGCCAGCATCAACTTCAAGGACGTGCTGGTCGCCTCGGGCCAGCTGGAGGGCATCACCCAGATGCGCAATGACTGCAGCGGCATCGTGCTCGAGGTCGGAGCCAACATGACCGGCAAGTTCAAGGTCGGAGACCGCGTCTGCTCTCTGTATTCCCAGTCATTCACCAACTACCCCATGGTCCACGGCTCGTGCTGCCATGTGATACCCAAGGACATGGACCTCGCGGACGGGGCTTCGATCCCCCTTGTCTGGTGCACTGTCTACTACTGCTTGATCACTATTGCCAAGCTACAAAAGGGTGAGAGTATCCTCATCCACTCGGCCGCCGGCGCGGTCGGACAAGCATCCATCATGCTGGCACGCCACCTCGGCGCCGAGATATTTGTCACATGCGGCAACGACGCCAAAGTGGAACTGCTCGCCAACGAGTTCAACATCCCGAGGGACCACATCTTCTCCAGCCGCACCACGGCCTTCCGCGACAAGATCCACGCCATGACCAACGGCCACGGAGTGGACGTTGTCCTCAACTCTCTCGGGGGGGAAATGTTCCGCGAGTCGTGCAACACGCTGGCGCCACACGGTCGGTTCGTCGAGATCGGGCGCAAGGATCTCATGGAGAACGCCCTGATGCCCATGGAGTTCCTGCTGAACAACATCACCTTCGCCTACGTCGACTTTGCACACATCCTTGCGACCAAGACGTGGCTGGCGTCCCAGCTTCTGGGCGACGTGATGAAGCTCTTCGCCTCGGGAGCCGTGCAGCATGTGCGAAACATCAGGTATCCGATCTCGGAAATGGCAGCTGCGTTCCGTCTGATTCAAGCTGGCAAGCACACGGGTAAGGTCATCTTGACGGTGGAGCCGGACGTCAAGGTCCAAGTTGTCCCATCAAAGCCTGCAGCACCTCAGCTCAGGGAAGACGCGACCTACATTGTGGTCGGAGGCCTGGGAGGCCTGGGCAAGCGGCTCGTCGACTGGACTGCAGAAAAGGGAGCTCGCCATATTGTCATCTTCTCCAGGACTGCCCAGCCCGACGCGGACACTCAGAACTTCCTGGACAAACTGACATCGATGGGAGTCACGGTCCGCGTCGAAAAGTGCGACGTGAGCTCGGAAGACTCATTGAAGCAGGCCCTGGCCACAATCCAGAAGACCATGCCCCCGATCCGCGGGTTGTTCCAGGCCGCCATGGTCCTGCAGGACATCTTGCTGGAACACATGACCCTCGAGCAGTGGTGCAAGGTCACGGCCCCCAAGATACAGGGCACGTGGAACCTGCACAAGCTCCTGCCCGAGGACATGGACTTCTTCGTCATGCTCTCGTCGGTGGTCTCGATGGTCGGGACCGTCGGAGCCGGCAATTACGCCTCGGCGTGCGCCTTCCAGGACGGCATCGCCCGCTACCGCCGCCGCCTGGGCCTGACGGCCTACTCGGTCAACATCGGCGCCATCGTCGAGGCCGGCTACGTCAGCGAGAACCCAGACGTCGCCATCAACCTCCGCAAGAACGGGCTCGGCAGCGTCGCCATCACCGAGTTCCTGTCCCACCTCGGCGACGTCGTCCAGCACAAGACCGCCTACACGCAGTCCTCGCTCGGCATCCTGCCCAACGGCACGGAGCGCGGCCTCGGAGAGCCGCGCTGGGCAAACGACAGGAGGCTTGCCATGATCTTCGGGGCGGAGAACCAGGCCGGCAGCAAGACGGTCGGCGGCGGCGCCGACAACGTCGGCTTCGCGCTCCAGGGCGCGGCGACGTTCCAGGAGGCCCAGGATATCGTCTGCAAGGCCATCGTCAAGCAGCTGGCGACCATCCTCGCCATAGACGGCGACGACATCATCCCCGCCCGGAGCCTGGACTCGTACGGTCTGGACTCGCTGGTCGGCGTCGAGCTGCGGAACTGGATCGGTGCCTACCTGCAGGTCAACCTGCCTCTGCTGGTCATGTGGAATACGAGCAGCATCAACGAGCTGGCTGAGATTGTGACCAAGGGGTCCAGACTCGTCAAGGTGAAGTCGGAGGATGAGGGAGAGGAGGAGGAGGCGAAGGAGGAGGTTGAGGCAGCAAAAGAGTGATGGAGAAGTGGGTATACATAAGGTGTGTTGATTGATCTGTTACTGTTATGTTAGACTACATCTAGCTCAATGCTTAAGGTTTCCTCATAAACTTTCGCTATACTATGCATTGTCATTCTCTTAGCTGCAGAGTACCATTCGAGTGACTTCCAGCCCATGCTTGCACTACGCGACATTTCTCTTTGCTCCCGAGAGACAAATGATAACCCATTCTTCTGAAGGGACCGTATACAGCTTTGTATGTCTACGAATTAAGAATGAAATCACCTTATTATCTGGAGGAGTTTCTAACTCTTTGGAAAACCAAATAATGCGATTTTAGAGTTATCTAAAATGAATTAGGGGATACTGGGTTTTCTTGTTTTTTACACTTGTGGCTAAGAGCCTTGTAAATTACAAACAACATTTGTAATTTGACAGGGCCAGTCTCCGACAAAGTTGGTAAAATACGATTTATTTGAAGGCAAAGCCATTGGATATTATTTTATTACCATGAGTATTCTGTTTCATATCTCACTCGTCTGGTTTCGTTTTCAGTCCATATCCATCCCGAAGGCATACGCTCCATTCACACAATAGTAAACAATTGAAGACCAAGCGTTCAAAAAAGAGTACAATACTAATAACAATGTAGAGGTCTGGGCACGTGGCCTCAGCCTTGTCCCGCACAGGCAAGGCTCGGAAGGATCGCTCCCGATGGCGCCGTAGACTAGACTTGCTCGTCAACCCATAGCCCAAGGGCTAATCTGCCACGGCGAGGCGGCGACGCAGTGGATCACATGCTCGTGCCAGTCATCGACCCAATCACCTTATTGGTTCAGAGATACTGCGACGAATACGAGAAGTCGGGTCATTTACTACTCGGGGCAATTATTCGGGGTATTGACTCGGGTCAATTACTCGGGGGGATTTACTCAACGGAGTTGTCGCGAGTGTATCTAACCCCTGCCGAGGCGAGGATCGCTTGGACGGCATCCTTTCTGGATTCTGCGCCGTCTTAGGGCGGCAACTAGCGGCTTCGGTACGGAAGCTGCCTTAACGCGATACCTCCGAAGGAAGGCCGGGTGGTGGGCATTTCTGAAGCGGGTGAGCCGGATGTCATGGAGGGTAGCGAGTGGGATTGTGAGGACTTGGCAGGCACCAGCTGCAGGGACGAGCGCCAGGAGTAAAGGAATGAATGAGTGCGGGGTGAAGGAGTGAAGGAATGGAGTCAGGCTTAGAAGATGACTCTAAACTCTAGTGAAATGTTTTGAGTCCATGGAGATAGCTAGGGTGGTTTAGTCAACGTCAGCTCACCCATGTCTCCCGTCAGCCCACCCAGCTTTGTCTATACACCCACCGTGTACAAAGAGAATAGCTACACACACCCCTGAGAACTGTCTCAGAGTGTGACTAACATTGCCCTACTACTAGATACTTCACATTTCTTCTACTTTTAGGCCCTCTATTAGACTTTTTAGCCTTTACTTAAGTTTTTAAATCTATTTAATCTTATATAAGTACTTAAAGTATTATTAAAAAGGAAATTAGTTACTTTAATATTTATATTTAATAAAGGTTCTTTAAATTTTACTTTAATAATTAAAAACCTTAATATTATATTATACTATTAGAATAAAAGCTTATTAAATCATATACTATTTAGTATTTAATTTAGTAGTATCTTTTAGAAATGTGGGGGGAGGGCGTTGTTGTGCTAGCTTAAAAGTACTTGGGTTTCTTAGTAAATTGTGGGGCGAAGGAAGAAGCTGGGTGGGCAGACAGACGGTGGCTGACGACGCTTTGACCAGGTAAATACCTCCCTACGCCGATACAGTACCCTAGGGTATGTCTTGTACCTGTACTTGTACTAGTATGTACTCGTCACCACGCTGCCATGATGATGCATGGGTAAAGCTGACGAATTCCATGCAAGCTCCCCAGCCACCCTATCCGAGTAGAACAGCCATTCGTACTCTGGTACCCAACCCAGCACAGTTAGGAAACTCTTAGCCTGACTGCCACTATAAGTACAAGCGGATGGGCCCCTGAAAGACCCTCCCGATCAGCAACTTCTAGTGGTGTACTTCGTATGTAGGTAAGATGATTCAGATTACACACATCGTATCCGACAAGTAAAACCAGTGGGTCGTTTGGCGTGATCCTCCTGCTCCCATAGCTGAGGTATATAGCAAGTCTTTCACCCACCTAGTAAGGATTGGGGCCACGCACTCTAGCCCCTGACTATCCAACCGCGCCCCATTAATACTCTGACAGACCAATATGGCACTGACAGAGAGCATTGTTGACCTGCTGCTGTCCAAGCCCGTCATTCTCGGCCTGGCAGCATGCGCTCTGCTCTTCGTCGTCGGGCGGACCCTCGAGCCAAGCGTCGACGGCCTCGAGCCTCCGATCCTCAGGTCTAAGATCCCTATATTTGGTCACTTCTACAGTATGCTCAAGGACCAGGAAGCATTCTTCAAACGTCTCGAGTGAGTCCATCCATACGTGTCTCCCTGTCTCAGTGTAGCAAGAGAACTGTTGGGAACACTAGGCGCAACGTCGTGCCATGGCCACTAACAAATACACTCCACAACAGCAAAAAATACCACATGCCCATCGCAACTGTTCCCATTTTGAAAACAAAAATGTATGCGATAACGGATCCCATCCTAGTCCAGTCGGCGTATTGCAACAAACATCTCTCCTTCACCCCTTTTGCTGTAGCCGGTGCCCAGAGGGTGGCGGGTTTCGATGATGAATATCATAAAGTGCTTATGCAGACAGATGTCTTGCCCGAATACTTCAAGAGCATCTATGACGGGACTACTGCCCAGCACATCCACCAGTTGAATGTCACCTCCCTCAAGCACGTTGCAAAGCACATTAACAGCATTGGGGGAGATGGCATGGATGCTCCTAATACCTACCTCTGGCTGCGCAATCTCATGACCGTCGCCACATGCGAGGCTCTGTTTGGTCCTGAGAATCCCATCAGGAGCGACGAACTTGTAGAGGATGTCTGGTAAGTTCATCTCACAGAGGCCATCTCCGATAATTAGTTAATGGTGGAAAGTTGCTAATGATATTTCAATATAGGACGTTCGAAACAGGTCTGCCGTACCTCTTCTTCCATATTTTCAACTCCAAGACACTGCGGCGTACCAAAGAGGCAAGAAGAAGGCTTCAGCTAGCTTTGGGAAAGTGGTGCACGACCATGAAGCAGGACGACGAAAAGGTCTCGGCCTACATCAGAAACCGGGTCGGCATTCTTCGAGGCTACGGCGTCGAAGGGCAAAAGCTGGGTGACATTGAGGTCGGCCTCATTCATGTGCCAACCTCAAACTCCATCCCGACCATATTCTGGTTCTTCATCCATGTCTTCACGCGGCCTGATCTGGTCCTCCAGTTGCGCGCTGAAGTCGAGCCCATCGCGCAGCGCGGTCCGGGCGATGTAGTGACCATAGACGTAGACGACATCCTCGAGAGGTGCCCTCTGTTGATCAGCGCCTACAAGGAGGCCAGCCGCGTCTGCAACGGGTTCACCTGTAACCGAATGGCCCTAGCGGACACGACCATCACGGACAGGTATGACCGCTCGTACCTGCTCAAGAAAGGCGCCGTCTTGAAGATGCCTGCGGGGGTCATGCATGCCTCGCAGGAAATATGGGGCGAAGACGCAGCGGTGTTCCGGGCCGATAGGTTCCTGGACAAAGGGCTGACGAGCGAGCAAGCCAAGCTGAGACGTGCTGCCTTTACACCGTTCGGCGGCGGCGCTCACATGTGTCCTGGGCGGAATTTCGCCACGGCCGAGATCTACGGCTTTGTGGCCGCGCTGCTCCTGGGTTATGATGTGGGACCCTTGGATGGGAACTGGGATACGTACAAGCCGCCGCCCATCGCTACATGTCCCCAAGTCACGTCTGTGTGCAAGCCAGAAGACGAGGCTTCAGTGTGCGGCACCCGCTTGACAAGGCGAAGTGGATGGGAGGCAGCGCAGTGGAGGTTTATCTCTGGCGAAGTGACAGAGTGAGCAATGTTTGAGGTTACATACTCTATGTTTGGGTTGAAGAGAAGTGGATGTGGGATAGAGTTGGGGGATAACCCGCAACGATTGAGAAAATATTCATTTCTTGACGGACTACTACTCAAGATAATCGCTAGACACTTCAAGACCTTGTGTAGATTTCCCTTTTTAGTATCCTAGCAAATACGCTCTCTCTCAACCTGTTGCTATACCACATATAAACTTTGAAGTCACAAGCCTCATTTGTGTTTGTCTCGCCTTATTCCTTAAAGTTGTCCAAACTCTATGAGCCTCCGGTAGCCTGCGGCTTGAAGAAGACGGTCATCATCCCGTCTATGGTAATCTCACCCAAGACTTTCTTCACTTCTCCATGAGCAGGACACTCGCTCTCGTAGTATTTCATATCGTCCATGCTGGCGAACTCTGTCTTGTTGACAAAGGTATAGCCTTCAGTGCGAGGGCCGTCTTCGACAGGACCGGCAACCATACTAAGTATGTAAGGCGTACCATTCTAGTATTCCTGTGAGTATTGAACTCTGAAACAGATAAAGGTGTTTTGTGGCCTGAGTGAGATTGGGACCGTGGAGATGAACGTAAGCAGGACTAAAACAGGGGAGTTATCATACCCTCTGATTATCAACAGCCATCTTCCGACACTGCTCCAAAAACCTTTTCTGGTCCTCAGCCTTCGGCATCTTGAACATCGTCACACGGTGCACACGATCAGCTACGCTTACGTAGCTGCGGCTGTGTCCACTGAATCCGTTCTTCGCAACAGTCGTCAACGGCTGAAGGCCACGTGAAGACCTTGTAAGCCCAAACATTGTGATTCAATATCGATGAAATAGACTTGATTAGTGAGAAAAAGTCCGAACTTGTTTATCAACGTGAAGATGCCAATAGCTGTCAAAACGGTCGATGGTGATGCTGAGTTGAACGCCCTAAGTCCTTCTAAGCGGACCATCTAGAGTGCGTGGGACGTCTTCCCAACTAATAATGAATCAGCGTTTAGTAGATGCAATGTATTCCTATTCTGTTCCACTAATTCCTGCGACATCTCCGCAACCGGGCACCGGCCTTTTGCTCGAACCAGCGGGTGTACGGCTGACGCAACGGAGATGCAGGCTAACTCAGCCGCGACACCCCACTCTGTCGCTATCTTGCTTTCGAAGGAATATGTACCCGATGTCACTATACAAGCAGGCGACCACGGCCACTTATTACGGCGTTCACACTTCCGTAGGGATGGCTACCCTAACTTCTTATTCACGGTACTCCAATATAACATACATTTTATATATACATCACATATATAATTAATATTAATTTTTTTTCACTTTAATTTAGTATAAATTTAATTTTTAGTATTTCTTTAAAACTTTAAAAGTTTAAATGAAATTCCTATTTTCTCTTTTAAATTTTTAAACTAAGTAAGACTTATAAAGATAACTTAACTTAATAAGTCTTTTAATTAATTAAAAAGTCGGTGCCCCCCTGGAACTCCACCACCTTTTAGAAGGGGGCCGGAGGAGGTTTGTACTATTGGACTTACTGAGCCAAGCGTGGGGGTCCTCACCTTAGTAAGTACCTAGCTGCACCTCCCTGCAAGTGACTGCAGGGTGCTCTATAAGGCTGGGGACCAACCCTTGGGATCAGGATCATGTAAGCGCTAAAATCTCAGGTGAGGACAAGGATCACGCCGTCTTCATTAGAGTCATCCGAGAAGTACCGGGCCGTATGGGGTGTGAACTGTAATGCAGCCACCACCAGGGGATCCACATGATCCTTCAAGTCTACACTCGTCTAACATGCGAAACCGGAATGTGGCAGAAAGAGCCCGAGAACCGAATGTCTGATGAGTAGTCCGCATGCTCTTTTTCAGTACTGTTGCTGTTGAGCACTTGAGCTCCTCGACGTTTGAGGCTCACGACGAGGCATCCAATTCAAGTTACTGACTTTAACAATGTCCGCCAAAACCTCATCTAGGCACTTGCAAGTGCTCCTCCATCGTGCCAGGAGGTCTGCCATAGCATCTCCATCAATTTCTTATAAGCCCCAAACGATACCATGCTGCAGCACCCTATCATCTCCCGCTGCAGCCTTCAGCACTTCTGCCATATCCCGCAGCCTGGAGCAATCGCCGCTGGGCAATGCTAGTGAGCCCAGTGCTGTTCTTTATCCGACTCTAAAGCCAGAGCCTCTTAAAATTGTGTCGGCCAAGGGTACAACTGTGGCGTTCTCCAATGGCAGAACGATCGAGGATACGACTTGTGGTGCAGCAGTGGCTTGCATTGGCTACGATAATGAGAGGGTCAAAACTGCCATGATTAAGCAGATGGACAATTTTTGTTACTCAAATTCATTGCTGTACGGGCACAAAATTGCCGAAGAGCTGGCTGCGGAGCTCATCAGCGGGACCAACGGGGAGATGTCCAAGGTGTACCTGATGAGTTCTGGTACGTTTTCACTGGCACATTCTTGTCCGAAGTCAGACGTGACGTCTAACAAATCTCAGGAGCCGAGGCCATGGAGGCAGCTATGAAGATGGCGAGACAGTATTACATGGAGCTGGACCCAAAACAGCCCCAGCGCACAAACTTCATTGCGCGCCAGGGGTCTTTCCACGGCTCGACCCTCGGGTCGCTGTCGATGGGTGGTCATGTCGGACGGCGGAAGCTCTTCGAGGGCATGCTGTTCGACAACATCCACCGTGTCTCGGCCGCCAACGAGTATCGGGGGAAGGCCGATGGCCAGACGACGGAGGATTACGTGCAGCAACTGGCAGATGAGCTGGACCGAAAGTTCCAGGAGATCGGACCTGACACTGTTGCTGCATTTGTTGCTGAGCCTGTTGTCGGGGCGGTAAGTGTTCACTCTCCGGATGTTCATGTTCTTGGCTGATTCCGGTGCACGGAAGACCCTTGGCACAGTCCCTGCGCCTGCTGGCTATTTTAAAGCTATGAAGAAAATATGCGACAAGTATGGGGCTCTCCTCATTTTGGACGGTTAGTACTGACAAGCCTTGAGCCCTTTTCAAGATGACTGATCATGAACAGAGGTCATGTCCGGGATGGGTCGTTGCGGATCACTTCATGAGTGGGAGCAAGAGGGCGTCGTCCCAGATATCCAGACCATTGCCAAAGGTCTAGCAGGTGGATTCGCACCAGTAGCTGGCATGTTTATTAACCATCGTGTGTCAGATGCGTTGATGGCTGGAACTGGGTAAGTCATCATGGTCTGTTTATCCTAAACTCTCAAATTAACGTCCGCGCCAGCGCTTTCCAACACGGACATACTTATCAAGGACACCCCGTGGGATGTGCTGCTGCACTAGAAGTTCAGCGGATCATAAGAGAAGACAACCTTGTCCAGAATGTCCGCGAGAACGGCGAATATCTGGGCAAGCTCCTGCATGAGCAACTAGACGGCCACCCCTACGTGGGTAACGTGAGAGGCAGAGGTTTCTTCTGGTCGGTGAGTTGACTATCCAGTCAGAAACTATTGGAGTTTGAAAGCTGTAAGCTGACATATACGCAGCTGGAATTCGTGGCCTGCAAGAAGACTAAAGAGCCGTTCCCGCCATCAGCAGGGATCGCGAAGAAAGTTCACTTGACAGCACTCAACGACGTAGGCATCAGTATCTACCCGGGAATGGGTACCAAGGACGGTGTGACTGGAGATCACGCGTGGATAGCGCCTGCTTACATGAGCACAAAGAATGACCTTGAGAGGATAGTTTCCAAGGTCAAAGAGTCGGTAGTCCTAGCCCTAGGGTAGATTTGTAGGTGAGAAATTTGAGTCTTAGGGCTCCCCTTTTCTAGATTCAAATCTAGCATATATAATAGGTCTGGTTACATAGTTAACATATAATTTACCCTACAATTTATACTTATATCTATATAACTAACCCTAGGGTAAAGGTCTTATAAATACCTATAATACACTAACTTCCTATATAATTAAGAAGATATAAATTATATATATTATAGTACTTAATTAGGTAAGTAAAACTATCTAATTAGAATTCCTATATATATCTTATTTATAAAGTTATTATAGTATAAGCCCTAGTAGATAGCCTAGGTATATTATCTAGATAGTACTAGCCTATTAACTATACTAAGTTATCCAGTATACTATACCTATTTATATATATAAATATACCTACCTTTATCCTCCCCTAGTACCTACTAGTAAATTCTAAGGGTATTATAACTAGTACTATTTAAATTAGTATCCTTAAGAGTACTATTTTATCTAGTTATATAGCTAGTTACCTATATAGTTACTATAATATATATTATACTACCTATAGGGGTTACTATACTATATATAGCCTTCTACCTTAGCTACTAGCTATATAGTATAGTACTAAAGTAATACTTATAATACTATATAGTATAATTAAGTAGAAAAAGTAAGTATAGTATAAATCTATAGCTTCTACTATATAAGGCTATATAGTTACTTTCTACTAAAAAAAATTATATATAGTATTATAGCTAAGTAATATTAGGGTACCTACTATAGCCTAGGAGTAGGTTTAATATAGTATAGTACTATATACCTTAATAATAATATTATAAACCTAATTCTATATATATATAGAATTCTATACTATTAAACTATAGCCTAAAATAAGGGCTTTCTAATAGTATAGGTATTAGCTTATATTACTAGTAAAAAGAATATATAAAAGAAATATCTATAAACTCTTTAGCTAGAGAGTTATATAGATATTTAATACTCTAGGGAGGAATTAAACCTCTATCTCTTATTACTTTTATAAGTATACTAACTACTATACTACTAAGATAATAGATTACTTATTTTATAGTCTTATAAGGAAAGGAAGGTAGGTAGGAAGATATAGTATATATATATTTAATAGTATATAGGGTAGGTATCCTATATTATCTACTACTTAGGGTTAACTCTATAAATAATAGGTTTAAGTAGAATTATACTATACTATTTAATTTATCTTAATAAGCTTATTATAATAGTATAAGTTATATTTATTTAAATATATTATATAGAAAGTTATTATAGTTAGATACCTAGGCTTACTATCTTAGAGCTATATCTAGTATACTTCTAGCTACCTTACTAGGGATATACTAAATAAAAGGGAATACTCTATTATAACTCTATAAAAACTATAATTAAGTAAAAAAGACTTATATTATTTAATTTAAAATATAAAGATAATTATTTTAGTATAGTAGAAAGCTAGGTAATATAGCTAGATAATAGAGATATCTATAATATATATATTTAACCTATTATATTATATCTAAAATCTAGATTCTAGCTATATACTTAACTAGAGGAAAATATTAATAATACTATATAAACTAACTATTTCCTACCTTATAAATACTTCTAATAGCTTAGTAAAGACTTATCTCTATACTTATAGTCTATATCTATAGCTATAACTATCTTTAGCTAGCTATAGGTCTTTATATAGAGCTATAGCTTATCTATAATCTTCTTCTAAATAAAAAAGTATATATACTATATAGAAGGGTACTAATATACCTTATACTTCTCCTCTAAGATAGTAATAGTAAGTATATATAGTATACTATTATACTAGATCTATAGTAGGTCTTCTACTAATAAGAGATTATCTAGTAGATTATACTAGGGTATATATACTATACTACTATTTAGTATAGTCTTCTACTTCTTAGTAAGTAAGTTAAAGATATCTTATACTATTATAGTATATATTAGTATATCCTCTTACTTTTATTTAACCCTAATAATAATCTCTATTTAGCCTAATCTAATACCCTACCTTTAATTTAGGGTAATTAGGTAAATATATATATAAGTACTCTCTAAGCTACCCCTAGACTATAATACTATAATATAAATTATTTAGTTAGCAAGGTTCTTTATCTATACTAATACTAACTTAATATCTTAACTACTTACTTTCTTACCCTACTAGACCTTCTTTAAAAGATAGACCTACTTAGTAATAAGATCCTAAATAGCCTATATAAGGAATATATTAGTTTTCTTAGCCTTTAACTAGTTATCCTTATTTAAGTAGTCCTATATATAGATATCCTTAACTTACTAGGTAAATACTATAAATTCTAAACTTCTAAATATAGAGTATTTAAAAATAGGGTATTAAAGGAATAATTTCCTTAAAAAGATAGTATCCTAGAGGAGAACTTCCTAAAACTAGACTATTACTTTAACTATAACTACTAAAGCTTACTCTTAGTCTATCCTCTAAGTATCTATATAACCCTTATTAGCTATAAACTATATCTAGTAGTCTATTTCTAGCTAGATTATATTTATTAGCTTTAGTAGTAGTTTAACTCTATTCTAAGGGATATTATATAACTTAAGAGCTCCTAGCTTAAAGTCTACTAATACCCTTATAAATTTAAGTACTAGTCCTATAAGATAGAAGCTTATTAAGGTATCTAAGCTACCTACCTAGGGACTACTCTAATAGATCTATAATTAGTATTATATTAGTAATTATACTTATAAGTTAAAGTATAGGAGATATAGTATTCTATAGCTTAGATTACTATATTATACTTATTTATATATACTAAAAAAAATACTCTATATAATACTCTTAAAATTAGCTTACTTATTATTTAGAGTATAATACTAACTTAGTAAGTATTACTACTACCTTATATTACCTATATCTAGGCTTTATAATAGTAATTCTTACTACTTTAAGTAGTTTAGAAGCCTAATTATAAATAGTTAAGTCTATAAGAAAGCCTATAAATTTATATCTAATAGTTAACTCTAAGAGTATAGTTAAAGCTTAGATATATAGGTATAGAGTAACTATATAAATATATAGTTAGGGTATTTCTTATCCCTCTATAAAACCTTTATATAGTATTATAACTAATAATTAGAGAAGTCTAGAAAGGGCTTCTTCTTATACTTAAAGTACTAGAAGTACTAGAATATAAGCTAGCTAATTATATATAAGTAAGGGTTCTAGTACCTAAGAAGGCTAGCCTTCTTAATCTTCCCTTCCTAGTTTTCTTTACCCTAGTATATTATAGCTATAAGTATATATACTATAGCTCTCCCTCTCTACTATAACTTATATAGCTAGAGTAATATAAATAAAAAGATATCTAGTAGCTCTAGATTTAATATCTTACTTAAGTACTTAGCTATATATATACTAAGAAGAAAATTAATATTTATATAGAGTACTTACCCTATAATAAACTTACTATCTTATAGCTAAGCTACTTATATATAATATAGAATATCCTCCTATAAGTATATATTATAGAGTATTCTTTCTAGTTAATCTATAAATTCCTCCTAGTTTTACTTATATATACTAGTCTTAATCTTAATTAGAAGTATATTTAACTACTTAGTATAAGGATTTCTATAAGGATTAACTTTATAACCCTCCTAGAAGGCTTATAGCTTTATAATAGTACTAATATAAGACTTTATAGTATTATAGTATAACTATAGATTCTTAACTTTATCTTCCTTATTAGAGTAGTCCTCTATACTTTTACTAGTTAGATTAGTAAGAGTATACTTATATAGCTTAACCTATCTATACTACTTAAGCTACTTACTTTATACCTTAACCTATTATCTCTTTATTAGATAATAAAGTATTATAAAGTTCTTAATTTACTAGAATAGCTTCTAGTTATCTATAAGGTTCCTTAGGAGTATCTTACTTCTTAGCTAACTATTTATTAATTAAACCTAGTACCTTAGGACTTCTTTAAATTAACTATTATACTATATCTATAAAGTTTAAGTATTAGAGATAATTCCCTTACTAAGAGATATTATAATATATAAGGGGTACTTAGAATAGGTACTATAGTATATAGTATAGGATATCTTACCCTAAATTTAGCCTACTTAGGTATATAGGAATTCTTTATATTTTTTAGTAGGTTATTAAGATATAAGTTAAAAAAGGATTAATATAAACTAAGTACTCTTAGATCTATATTTAGTTCTATTTTAGAGTCCTTATAAGTACTATAGTAGGTATAATTTATAATATAGGTAAGTAGTTTAGAAGGAGGAAAATATACTAGGTTATATAAGGGTAAGGGATTAGAACTAAATATTATAATATATAGGGTAAAATATATATCTAATATAATTAGACCTTTAATTAGAGATACTAAAACTCTAATTCTATAGGGAAACTATTATTATATCCTTATAAACGAAGGTATAGTAGGTAGGGTGATATTACTAAGTATAGGGGTGGAGGTGTGTAAATTAGGGTTAGTTTATATATAAACCGGTGCTAAGACCTTGGATACCTAGTTATATAAAGGTGAATCGTGAGTCTACTAGATAATTCCTTGTCTAGCGGATTAAAGAAAGCTGTTTGTAAGACACAATCCATTGGCAACTAGATAATAGAACATGCCGAGAAAGACAAAGACCGAGCGATCCATGTCTGTTGCTGAATTACTTAAAGCACAGATGTTTTCGCCAAGAATCCTCCTCCTGCTCCTTGATTCGTCACTCCCTAAACCAATACCAAAGGCTTGTCACTCGAGAAAAGAAGCACAGTATCCATCGCCGGGACCATCCTCATCTCACAAGACAAGCCTTCGGTCTAATCAAAAATCACCACCATGAACCCAAACAAGTCCAACTCATCCCCCAACACCGCCAACGCTTCCTCTCCCAGACCAGACTCAGCCCCCATCGATCCAGATCGATACAAGGTAGGTGTCGAGCTGGAAGACGTGACCTCAGCCGCAGGGGAGAGCGAGAGTGTGAGTCGGCCCAGGGCGAACAGAGCCACCCCCAAACAACCACCCCGGAGCATGTGCTTCATGGTGGAGGACTGCAAATGGTGCCGTCGCCTCGAGACACAACCCGGGCGCGACCCGGGCGCGGTGCCCGAGGAGCAGGGAGAAAGTCCAGCTGCCAGTGCGTTGCGGGAATGCCTTGAGATGTTGGAGCGTGACCGCCTCAAAATGAAGGCGGCGAAGCATGCCAGTCTTGTGCAGCTTTGCTTCGATACCCTATGCGGCAAGGGTTTCTGAAGGGTGTTTTCCCGTCATGTTTTCTGGTCCGGTAGAGTAGAATCGTATTGTTTCCATTGCGTATGTACCTCTGCTACCAATCAATCATTAATCTTGGTACTTTGCTCAATCATCTAATCGCTTTATGAGTCTACACTCCATGCCCAATGACCCAATATATCTTATTATAACTTTCGACACCCAGGCATGTAAAAGTTAACGTGTGCTCATCTATGTTTATGTAATAGCCACCTAGTAAATGGTTTAAATTCTGAAAACCTTGAGCATTAATATCATTAACCAACGGTATGTATCAAAATTACGATCTCTGCTGGGGCGTCCGCCACGCGATTACGGTGTATCACCTGACATGCTATGGGACACCGTCCCAAGGACCTCGCGGGGTCCCTTATCGACAAGGCTGCCACACTTTCTTTCTGCCTCAGGGCCTCAGGTCTTATCTTCTTTAGGCATGCCTACTCATCAAATCCACATTATTTGGTACAAGCTTTGAGCCACCGTGTCGTGAAGCCAGAGTCACGTCCCACGCGACAGCCGCACAGACAAGGCTAGCGAGAATCGCTCCTCCCAGTGCCAACGATCGTCGAATAAGTACCTAGGTAGCCAGCCCAAGGACTAATGGTCTGGGCGAAGCGTGTCACACAGCAGAGACTAAAATCGTCGCTCAAAAGCTGTACAGCGACTATAGATTTGAAAATGTGCACCTAGAGACACCAGGCGGTGACCAAGGAAAATGATTTATCTCCCAATATCATTAGTGGCAGGAGTAGTCAATATGGTGAGACTAACTATACCGAATTTCAGTATCACAATCAGGACGGGTGAGTGACGGTATAAACACTATTACTACCGTTGCGAGACCACGGCGTCCTGCGCATGGCCAAAATTACTGGCATCAAGTATTTGATCCTAAGAGTTCCGTATGCATCGGAATCGTGTCCACATCCCACAATCTTTGATCTATGATCTATTCGCAGCGGTGCAGCCTCTCATCTACAGTGCCCGCCCCCCACCCCCTCCGGCCCCCTCTCCCGCAACATTCACGCTTACCTAGGGTATGCCTTTGCCTAGGATGTCGTCTCACAAAACAACCCCAGAAACACAACGCAAGAAACGCATGCGACTTGGCACAACAGCGCAGAGTGTGGCCAACATCGAATTTTTGGATGATGATCCGGAAACGTGCAGAAAGAGGCCCAAAAGTGGTCCCGCAAAACTTCACTCTGATGCTACCAACCCATCCGAGTCCAACATGCCTCCTTTCATAGATTGCATAACTCAATTCAAAGTCGACATGCTCAGGTCATCCCGCCATTCTACAGAGAAAGTGCGAAAGCATATCTTACGGTTCCAAACCGAGTATTGCTTCCACCACGAGACTCCATTTCAGCCAACCCCTTGGGAAGACATCAAGCCAGACAATCCATTTTTGGAAGGAACCCCGGACAGCGACTTCCCTGCCTTGATTTTGAACATATTCTTAGAGGAGAACGAGAACCTAATCGAGAAAATGATGGCGACCATATTCGGAGACAACTACGAGAAACAGGCGCAAACGGATGCCAAGCACAGTCCCGCGATGGGGACCGTGCTCAAAGAGATGAGACTCAAGGAAGGAGAGAAATGGCTTCTATTCTTGTATTTTGGAGAGAAATGCACAAATGGACTCTTCCGCGGCGAGCTCGTCGAGGCAATGCGGTCGCTAGATTGCCCTTCGGCTTCTACACCAATGTCAGACAAAGTCAGTTGGTTTACAAGCGAAGCAACCCCTCGCGAGAAGCTGTATTGCCTATACCGTCTAGTCCTGAATGCTGCAGCTCTTCGCCATGGCCAGGACTTCCAGACAATGGATATATTCCGCAATGAAGGAAAGCATGAAATGACATCGGGGGATGTTAGAAAAGCAGCGGGTTACCTTCGAACCCTGCAGAATCGAGGTGAAGGGCACTATCACCAGAGCCGCCCTATTGCAAAAGAACGCAAAACGACCCCTGAGCTACAGATTCCCGCCAATCTCAGTGGCGCTTCAACATCTCGCTGCGATCTCGGAGAAAGCAGAGACAGCACACATACTATAAGCGAGGAAACCGAAGACCCTCGTATCAACAATGAGGGAGACGACGAGGAACCAGTTTCAACTCGAGTGGAAGACGACACGCCGCACTCCAGGGCCTCGACAGGAATGTGTACTCGCGCAAGGAAGGCTGGATTGCAAAATGCTGCCGAAGAAGCAGCAAAGATGCAATCTCAACATCCCACTCCTCTCGTGGACGCCGCCCATGAGTTATCGAATGAGGAAAGAAATCAAAGCAGTACTAGTATCGTTACTACCAGATCTCGTGGGACTGCTGGTGACTCTTCCTCGGCGAGGAAGGGGATTGTTCCTTCTACACCGGTCATCTCATC
This sequence comes from Diaporthe vexans, assembly GCA_021188095.1. Lineage (NCBI taxonomy): Eukaryota > Fungi > Ascomycota > Sordariomycetes > Diaporthales > Diaporthaceae > Diaporthe > Diaporthe vexans. Next base: position 310,835 of record JAJLLZ010000014.1, read on the forward strand.
AGAAACGCTCCACTCAACAAAGGCCGAAGCAGTTGCAGGGTCTGACAAACTCCCTGTGCCACTCACTCAATTCCTACCGAAGCAGGAAATATGCGACGACGTGATCGATTTCATTCTTGGAAGACTCGCACAAACACGCCGAACCCCATTAATCTTTATCCCTCCGAGTGTTCTCTGCCTCGCTTCGAGACTTGGAGCTGCCGCTATCCTGGACGATAGCGACAAAATGATTCTTGCAAATATCCAGCAAGATGTCAGTTCGCTAGCCGCGTCAAAAGAGGACGGAATAGTACTTATGCCGATTCTATGCACGGAAGCTCAACACTGGATACTCGTCTCAGTCCAACCGCATCGGGAAAAGAAATTGGTTGAAATCTATGACTCTCTGGAGGAGCCCGGACCAGAGACACGAGTCACGGCGCCGAAACACTACCGCTTTTTCCAATATGTCTCGCATGTAGTTGACTGCATTGTGGGGAGTTTTGACCCGCTCTCGTGGACACTCTGGACGAGGAACTGCCCCCGCCAGGGGATTGACAGTAATGACTGCGGCGTATCCGTTTGCTTGGTGGCTATGCACATTCTCGGTTCCGTGTCGCTACCGGAGCAGACTAATTGGTGGCTTTGGCGCCGGATCATGTTCGAGCTCTACAAACCTCGACTAGCCAAAGTTGCTCAAAAGGAGCAATTGGATGGAATCTCCCAGATTTTGGACTCTAAAATACGGGGCAAGAAGCGGAGTGCTATTGTTGGATTAGGACTGAATGCGGAAAAGACTACCAGCACCAATACTGCTGGAGCTGTCATACGTCATTTGCAAGCAAAATCCAAAAAGGATCTTGCAGACCTTGATAAGATCAAGGAGCAGATTAGAAGCCAGCGTAAACATGGCAGCGAGATTTCTGAACAAGTCGATCGATTTTGGGATGTAAGGACAGTCATCGAGAGATTGCGGAGCAACGTCTTGCGCGAGATGCAGTGGCTCGACGCTGAGCAGCTCGGACTGGACAAATTGAAACAGCCGAACCGATGCCAGGACGATTGTAGCAAGATCGATGAGGCGTCTGGAAAGTTGAAAGAGCAGCAAACCTTTTGGAAAGAGCTTGAGGACAGTCTCAGGTCTACAACGTTTGTGGTGGAGGAATATCGTGATGAGAACTTTCAAGCCACTCATGGAATGGCTCTTACTTAGGGTTGCTTGCTAGTATTAAGTTTAACATATTTTGGTGCACAATTTGAGCCTTCCTGTGGCGAAACCTAAGTGACTTCTCAGATCCTTCAATAAAACTATTAAGAACTAGAAACATGGTTCTAAAGACCAAGACTTTCAACTTGAGGATATCCAGTGTTTCTTTCCACAGTTTTTCTTTCTCTCCTGGACAACCACCTTGATCCTCTAGAATCTAAGATATGACCAAGGGGGACTGTGGACTGGTTGTTCTCAGCCTTTGACCATGAGGCAGGCGCCTGTGTCAATTCCTGCTGTGTCCGGCAGATCTCAGTACCCTGTCAGATCCCAATACCCTGTCATTTCTCGACGCCCTACCAGATCCCGACGCCCTGCCAGATCCCGACGCCCTGCCAGATCCCGACGCCCTGCCAGATCCCGATGCCCTGCCAGATGTAGGCGGTGTTGTCTCAAAGGGAGTTTGATCAGCCACGATAATGGTCCCCAAATTTGACGGCTCTGAGTCCCGTGCTCCTGCCTTTGAAGAACTGGACTTCAGCGCCTCCACAAAGCTCCGTGCTTTCTCTGCAATTTGCTCGAGACAATCATTTGAGAAAAGTAAAGCATTTCCTCCGACCTCGTGGTAGACCTCAGCTTCATATGTGAATTCCTGGTTGGACCAACCCTTGGAGCTGTATTTTCTGGCAGAGAGGCGGAGTAAGGTCCCTTGGATAACCAACCTGAATTGGTACCGGCCGGCTGGGATATCATGAAGCTGAAGCAATTCGTACCAAGGAACACTATCATGACCTTCTTGGTCGCTGTATGGTTTTCCGACAACTTCAAGGGAAAAGACAGTATGAGACGATATTTCACACGGCTCTTCTCGATGATCCTTCATAGCAGTCAGCAATAAGTTTTTCTGTCAGAAAATATGTACCAGAGTAATTGATACTTACTTCGCTATAAAGCAAACTTACTTCGCTATCAAGCGAAGATACTTCGCTATAAAGCGAAGATACTTCCGACTCATCCGTCCACTCTGAAAATTGTCTCAGACCCAGTCTAGCGCCACGTCTGATGTAATCCGGCACACTCAGTCGCTTATCAGATGCAAATTTCAGCCCGTGGGCCAGTCGATAAGAGCTTTCAAAGTCAGTTCGATGAGAGTTTCAAGATTAATTCAGCCCAGACTCACGGAAACATTGGGTGGTTCACCTGTTCGCTGCAGGTGAAGATGATGCTCTCCTTAGCAAATCCGTGCCCGCACCATATTTCTGTGATTGCTTCCATCGCCCATGGATGAGCGGAGCCAAGCCCAGTCACCACCAATGCCGGATCATCATCCTCCGATTCCACAAAGCGTTGGCAGAGCCACTCAGCCAAAGCAAGAGGAGCACTGTAGGCAGTCTTCCACATTTCCTCTACATCAGCTTGAGGAATTTCAACAGGGGCCCACTCGAACTTGTGACCTCTCAGGGCTGCATTGACGGCCAAATAGTCAGACTTGTGGCATGTCTTTTTCTCCTCCTCAATATCCCTCATTATTTTCTCCAAGGCATCCTTGTATTTAGGGTCTTTTAGTTTCGGTCGTTTCTCCTGGACATATTGCCGGAGTAAACAGTCCCACAACATAGAGCCTCCATACGCCCCTAAAATGAGAAATTAGCAGAAGGATCCGATGGTTCTTCGATGACTGACTCACCTTTGCTGGCCTTTCTGTACTTGGAATCATCAAAAGAAAAGACGCCATTTCCGTCCTTGAGTTTACTACCAGGAGAGGTTTTGTGTCTTCCTATGATTTGTTTTGTTGCATTCTTATCCCTCAAGTATGGTTAGCAGCACTCAAAGGGCCTTGGTAAATTAGAGGTCTAAGGGGAACCTGCCGCTTGGAATGCACCTATATCATATATTCCAACGGCGCGCGTGCAGCGATTTCTCAAGAGAGAGTTCACACTCTTCCTGTGTACTAATTCCGAGCTCAAGAGGTAATGCAGGAAAGCATGAGACTCGGTCACGAACTCGAATTTGACCTCTGGATGGATGCCAAGTGGGGAATCATCACTTCTCTCCTTGTGGATGTTTTGCAAGGCAGCAACCATAGATGTCTTGTAGAACTCGGCAAAAGCATCGTCCCACCATTCGGCAGGCAGAGAAACCACGATTGTCCCCACAATTGCGCGTGAAGCTGCTGACTTGCAGACTTCCTCAGTCTGACTGAAAATATACTCAAACAGCAAGACAATGCCATCTCTGATCCTCTTTTGGGCATTGATCTTCTCTTGGCCCGACTGGGGCAATTCCTTCCAGATCTCACTTGATTCAAGACCTTCATGTCGAATATCAAGGACATAGGGTATACCAAGTTTTGCTGAGATACCACCTGGTGGGGTATAGTCTGAATCACGGTGGTACGGTTCTCCATCTCCCATCAGATCAAGTTGGGTTTTGAAACCATAATGGCTCGCCGCGGTGTACCCATGAACAGGACGGATTTCAAGCAAACTCGGTTCTTTTGAAAACCCATTCTCGTCGGTATCCTTATATTTTTCAAGCACAGGCCTGACACTTGAGCTCCCAAAATCCATTGAGAGTTTCGTGCTAAGGTTGATGACTTGTTAGCTTCTGGACTTCAACCTCTTCTAATACCACGAACTTCAAAACCTCTAAGGTAAAACAGACAGGCTCAACTGAGAGAAGCTTATAATGTCTTTGCAAAACAGCCTATCTGGTATCTCTGTATGCTCACACCTTTCGTTGGGCAGAAATTTCGGACGGATAGGGGATTCAATATTGAATTTAGATAAAGTCTTGACTTACGGAGGCGGGTCAGGTTGAAAGAAATCCTCTTCGTCCATTTTGAAGGAAATCCTACGTCGTTGGAATGTGCCAAGGTTGATGGGGGTAAAACAAGGTCTTGTTTGGAACACGAATGCGTGGGCTGTGCGGCTGAGAGAGCACGGATGAGTTCTGCGTCGGCGAACGTGTTTGAGTGGCAACGTGCGACACGTGAATAAGTTGTGGCCTCAGTCGGCGCAGTAATCACGATGGGTTCAGTGATTCTTGTCAAATTGGTCTCAAGGAGGAAGACGGTGATTTTGTGATGGAAGCAAAGTTAGGCCGCATTTATTATCCATTTTCGACAATTTGTGTCTGTGTATAGCTCGGGACTGGCAGGTCTGCTGGTGTTAAACTATCTACTAGTAGACACGGCTTCAACCTCGACGGTCTGATAGTGCGAGCACGAATAGGTGCAGTCAAACACTAAAATTCCAAGTATATACGCTAAAAGCTTTCCACACAGGACCTAGTTAGTTTGAGACTACTGACGGATGAGTTCTCTGACCTTCATTTATTCTCTTAGTTTTCTTTTAGCTTTAATTTAAGAGGGTAGAACTTGAAATCGGCAGGAGACCTTAAATACAAGCTCCTCTGAAAAATGCTAGTAGGAGACCACCTTCACACTAGTTTAATGACCACCGGTACTCAAGATAGTACCTAGACACATACACCACACAATGAAAACTTTCACACACTTTGTCCCCACTCCACATCTCTTCATTCGATGCTTCTCTTCATTGGATTATTGCCAACATATCTCAACATCAACACACGAAGTGCAAGCCTCACCATTCAATATGGTCGACAGCGGGTTAAGCAACTCGAGAAAATCTAGCAATTCTAATCTAGAAATGACCAGCCCGCGCCCCGGCACAGAGAGACTACGCCACTTGAAGCATATCGACATCTCAATCATCCCAGCCGATGAATTAAGAGTTGATGGCTATTGGCTCGGCACAGATGAGCAAATATCACGACGAAAGTCCAGTTCGAAACGTCTATTAAACATGAAGGAGTCGCATGACAAAGCGCTGTCTTCATACAGAGAACAGTTCCGCATGTTCTTCCAACATTACAGCGGGTCAGGAGGGGTTTTTGCACAATTTGACAAGCGCAGGGAGGATGAACTGAGCTCAATGGCTGCAGACGAGGAATTCATCACGTACATATCCACGAAGTGCAGGGAGGAGTTCGGAATGCTGAACCCAACTTACTGCGAACAAAGTTTCGAGGTGCCGATATCTCAGTATTTCAGCCTTGAAATCTTCGTCAAGCCAAACACAATCTCAGACACGTCGCAACATGGTGGGGATGGCCTACAGCTAGAGGCCGCACTGGGACAGAATCCGGCGGGGAGCGCGGCGGGGAGCGCGGCGGGGAGCGCGGCGGAGGACATCGATCTGACCGCTCCCACTTCGGAGGAACCCACAGTGGATGACCATCCTCAAGCGTCTTCACACGAGCGGGAGATAGAGAACACGACGGATGACACAGATCTGTCCTCTTGCAACTCGGACGACCTCAGAGTGGAGGACCATGCTCAGGAGTCCCCACACGAGCCGGAGGCGCTGCCGCAGCTGGTCACACAAGTTGAAGGGTGGGACTGCGAGCCGTATCCTGCTCTGGGGATCAACCGACTTCTCTGCCCCAGAAGATGCGGGTTCTGGACGGAGGATACACGTCCTTGGCATCTGCGGAGGCATACAAATAACTGCACTGGGCACGCTCAGTACGCGTGCACGAAATGCGACTGGAGATGTAGCCGTGCAATTGCGGTTTCCAGTCACACGCAGAAGTACCACCCGGAAGCGAGCCCGTCAGGAAGCCATGCGCGAACTGCGCGCCACAAGGCCCGAAAAGGCTCGGTACCCTCGCCCTCGCCCGCGCAGCCACGCAAACAGCCCCGACGCTCCTCCCGTCCGTCTCGGGGACGGAGCTATCGCGAGCCCTCATCGGATGTGGACTCGGAGATGGTCGACTCTAGACCTGCGGCAGCACAGGATCAGCCTGAGGTGCCCAGTCGGCCAAAGACAACCATCATCGTACGCATGCCCCGTCGACGGACTTAGACCGTGCTAGAAGACCAGACGGCTGCAACGTCACCCGGTGTTATTCTCAATTGGTTACAAGATCAACTGGAAACACGGCTACTACAGAGCCCAAGTTTTGACCGGGGTCTCTATACGCGTGCAGAGAGCTCTTGGGGCGGATTCTTTTTCTTGTTTTCTCTCGGCTTTGGAGCAAGCTTTCGCCAACCTCACTCATCCGACGTCGCCTTTCGCTCGCATGGTTGAGGAGAGATCTTGGCCCAGAAGCTCACGGGGAGCACAATGTTTATTCGATACACAATAAGTACATCCCGAAACATTTCCCGCCTGGATACACAGTAACTAACACATTTCTACAAGGAGTATTTTGTACTTTATATGACGGGCATGACCCGGGATAAGTGGAAGTGCTGAGGTGTAGGGCCCTGGGCCCCAGGCAAGATATCTCGGGATAAGACTCAGGCATCCAAAAAGTTTTTCTCAAAGGCTTATTCAGGATAATCTCACTTGTTGATGTTATTAGAGGGCATACCAACCGAATCCACCAGGTTCACACCCCGCAGGTGGTGGAGGAGCCTATCATTATGCAAGCCTATCGTGCCAGGACATGTGCTTGGCTGGATATGTCACAAATTGGAAATCGTCTCACCAGATCCACATTCTAGATAACCAGGGTGACACTTCTACAGCTTACAAGTGCTGGGCGCTGAATGAGAGAAAATCCAGCTGTACTAAATAAAGATTTACATGACAATTTCTACGATACTCTATTTTCTTTGGAATCAGTAACATTGTAAACAATTATTTGGATTTCCGTACTGGCAACTTGGCCGAGTGGTCTAAGGCGACAGGTTCAAGCACTGCTTGCATGGCAAAGTCATGTCCAATTCTGTTCTCGAAAGAGGCGTGAGTTCGAGTCTCACAGTTGTCAACTTAAACTTTTTACCTTCACATTACTAGCTTAAAATTATATAGTCAAATATTACTTAAAAAAAACTTTACTTTTAGCTATTTGTGCCTTTAGTAAATATTTTTAATTGATTTAATTCTAAGTTATAACACTGATGATAGAATAGAAGTCTAGGTATGTGGCCTTAGCCTTATGCTCCTTATTAGTATTGTAAAAATTTAGTCTGGAGCATTTACTACTGTATAAAGGCACTAAGTACATTTTACATATGTGAGGATTGGAACAAACCCACCACCTACTTAAAAATCACAAACCATCAACCTCAGCAGTTCGTCACTCTCAATAAGGTATCAATTGAATGCTCCAACTCAAAAAGCCACAGGCAGATCTCCAAACACCCACCCACATACATCCATCCTCCCTCCCTCCTCATTAACTCATATCACACAAGAAGTATCCATCAATCATTCCTAAACCACCCTCCCCAGCCCTAACCCCCCGGGGGCTCCATCTACCATACACCCACGATCTAGAAATCATAATACCGCGGCTCATTAAAAACATGATACCGATGCCCCCGCACCCCCTTCCCCCTAAACAGCGCAGGGAACCTCCTCCCCACCTCAACATCCCCCTCCTTCACCCTCCGATCCCTCAGCTCCTCCCCGGCCCCTAGGACCTTTGCCTTGTCGTCCTCGCCCGAGGGGACCACAAACTTGCCCACCTGCAGCTCCGTGTCCGTGATGGTGCTCCGGGAGACCCGCGCGTACCCCGTCCGCCGCAGGCCCTTGTACAGGATATACTCGCACCACCGGTCCCAGTCCGTGGGGTCGATGTCGTGCATCCCGCTGGCCTCCGAGACGTACGTCTTGTAGTTGCCCTGCCCGGGCTTCGTGACGAGGTACGACAGCAGGATCGCAGGGCGGTCGCCCGTGGACCCCATCAGCGCCGACAGGTACTCGGCCTGCAGCCGGCGGTCCTCGGGGTCCTCCTCCTGGCCCGAGTGAAAAACAAAAACGTCCACCAGCGTGCCGTACGCGTCGATCGTCGCGTGGATCGCGGGCGCCAGCTCGCCCACGGGGCTGGGCAGGAGGTGGTGCGTCGAGTTGACGATGGGGAACTTGGACAGCAGCGCCGCGCCCCACGTGTGCTTGTTAGGGCCGGGCCCGTAGTCCACGTACATTCCCAGGTCCTCGGCCAGGAACTGCGTCGTGTCGCGGTTGCCCATGATGATGCGCTGCAGGTCGCTCTCCAGGAGCCCGACGACGTCGATCTCCAGCTCCCTGATCAGGTCGCGCATGCGCACCTCGGAGCTCCACATGTCGTTGTCGAGCGAGAAGTGGATGGTCCAGATGCCCGCGGTGATGAGGTTCGCGTCGCCGTGGTAGGGCTTGTAGTCGTTCGTGGGGAAGCGGAGGAAGGCCGCGCCCAGGAAGAGCAGGTTCAGGACGCCGAGGACCGAGAGGTGATACCTGCGGTGGGGCTTAGGCGCCGAGTTGTTCCTGACAGGCCGCTTTCCGGCCTTCTTGGACGAGTTGATCCTGTTGATGTCCAAGAAGCCAGCACCGATCAGCAGGAAAGTGGTGAGCATGACCCAGTCGGTATGCTCGCGGACCGCAGGACCGCCGGGCACGAAGGCATAAGCGACGACCCAGACGTGGAAGAGCACCAGGAAGTTGTAGACGAAGAAGCCCAGGCCGAAAGTGACAGCGGGGGTTTTCTTGGCCGCATTGGTGATCAGAGGATGGGAGCTGGCCATCAGGAAGGTGGCGGTGATCAGCGCGCCGAGGTAGCCAAACCAGTGGCTGGAGTAGGTCAAGATCGCGGCACCGACACAGCCAAACGCGTAGAAGCCGTAGGTGTTGACGATCTGAGGGCGGAAGAGACCGAGGAGAAGACCGCCGGTCATTGCCCAGATGGTGTACCAGGCGGACGTGTTGGCGGTGGGGCCTCGGATGGGATATCCCTCCCAGACCCAGAGGATCATGGTGCTGCTGTCAGATAGCAGGGAGTGCAGGCCAAACAAGAGACCGCCAATGCTGAGTGCTGAGAGCACCGCCGAGCCATCCTGTCTCGAGCCACTGTCCCCACCGCTGAGGACTCCACGCCTAGTAAATCTCAGGGCAGCAGGGACAGCAAGGACCAGGGCGGTATAGTTCCAACCGCCGTTGGCCCCGTGCATGATGGGCCAGATGGGGTTGTTTGTCTGCCACATGAACTTAGCAATGCTGGACATGAGCAGGCCGGCCATCCAGGCCATGATCCTGGATTCGAGGCGCCCCTCGTGGACGGAATCGGCGTAGAAGGTGGCGGCCCAGGCCAGGCACTGCATCCACACCGCGAAACCGACGGTGCTGAGACGGCCCACGGGGTCAGGGACCAGGAAGGCGAGCAGGCCGGACAGCGACAGCAGGTGGACGATCCGCAGGTTCTGGACGACCAGCGTCCTCAGGGGCTTTATCCCCAGCAGGAAGGGCGAGATGGTAGACATGACGAATGCCTCGTAGCCGGAGATGCCCATGTACCAGAGCGGGAAGTACCAGACGAGAACCCCCAAGCTGGTGAGGACCGACCAGAAGACGAAGCCATGGTAGACGTCGGCGACAATGTCGAGGGCGGCGCTGGTGCCGAAGGGCAGGGTGGAGACGCCGGCGGTGGCCTTTTCCTTCTGCTTCTCAAGCTCGGCCGAGGAGACGGACGAGGAGTTTGCACTAGAAGAGAAACACGAGATTTAGAATGGACTCGGTCACCGGGAGAGGCGTATCACAGTCCGCAGTGTGTACACGTACGTTGACATGTACAGTAACAGGGCGGGTTCGTTGGTACTTGCTCCCTCTTTTTGTCTTGTTTCTTTCAAGATCTATCTGGGAAGCCATTGGACATACCCCTTGCTGATTCCTTTGACGTCCCTGACAACCACCTCGAACGAGTCGAAATCCAGGGCGGTGATCGCGTCGAAGGCGACGTCGAGGAGGACGAGAGACCACTCGAAGAAGGCGTAGGTGGTGTAGGCTGCAGGGCACAATGTCAGTCAGCGCCAGCTCTGTCTCGCGTTCCCGGCTCTGCCGTCCTTTGCTTTTTCGCAAGCCAATCTTTCGCACATTCTCCTCTCTCTCCTTTCATCTGTGTCCGGGTGTGAACATACCTCCTGGCACTTTGTGCATCTTGTGCTGGATGAAGAAGTATACGAGTGGAATAATGCTCCCGTAGAAGGTGCCCGACACGTATTTCCTGTACTTGATGGCAGTCGGGTTGGGCGGGCTGAGGGCGATGCAGCCGAAGGTCCAGGGTATTGTTGCGAGCAGGTAGGAGATCATGAAGACGTCGTGCCAGCCATGGTCGTCGGTGGAGGTGACATAGGTCCAGCCGCCGCAGGTAAGGGTTCGGAAGACGCCCCAGAAGGCGACGAAGGTGGGCAGCTTGTGGCCGGGCCTGCGCGACAGGAGGTACCAGAAGGCGACGAGGGCGAATCTCGGACCTGTCGGAACAAGTCAGTCTTGGGAGTTCTGGGGATTTGCTGGGGCCGTTGTGGTGCTCTTGAGCCGGGGATTCCGGGCAGACTGACCAGAGGTTAATGCGATAAACAGCTGGAAGAAGGATCGCTCTGGATATCGGTCGCCTATTGTGGCAGAGACGGAGGGGAACCACTCCTGTGGATATCCGTACCATTCATTCTGGACGATCTTGTGGTAGTGGAGTGAGATGCCGACGACCAACGCGCTGAGGAAGGCAGCTGTAGAACAAATCAGTCAGGCAGTCAGTCATGGACCAGAAGAAACTTCAGTTCGAAGGGGAAGGGAGGAGAGGACGAGGCTGGGCGTACAGTATGCGAGTATGGTATGCAACCAGCTGATCCAGACCCCACTGAAGGAGAAGAGCACGCCGCCGTCCTTGTCTTTGTACCCAGACCGCGCCATTGTGGGGTGGCCTCGATCACAATAGCATGGGAGGGCAATTGGAACCGAGACAGAAGAAGGGAGACGGATTGATGGGAGGAGGAGGAGGGGGAGTAAACAAGGTGGTGGGGGTAAGAAGACCAGGAGGAGAATGGAGGGGGAAGAAGATGGGAGAAGAGCTTGGAGGAAATGCGAAATGCGGCGCAGGAAGGCTCGGGATCAGATCAGATCAGATCACGGAATGTCAACCCAGTCAGTCAGTCGCTCAGTCAACAAGCGAGCGACAGCTTGGGGTCTGCTTGGTTGCTTGGGCGCAGGGATTGGCTGCATGCATGCACGCGATGGAAAAGTGAGTATCCATAACTGCAACCTTGCTGCTGGGTACTGTCAGACAGGCAGAGCAGAGCTGATCGATCCTCCCTCTCCCAGGCTGATCGGTGTCGGGCGCGTCTCATAGCTCCGCCCAGCCTCGGCAGGCTTGTACGTCACCGTCCAGCCCACTCAGCAGCTGCTTAGGTGCAGATCCTCCAACCAGGGCCCCCTCTCCAGTGGGCTGTTAGCTTCCTCTAAGTTGTTAGCCCAGGCACCACCCCAGTCCGTTTTCTTGGGGGTCCCACCTGCCATGGCCCCACTAAAAAGTTCAGAAACGGGACATGCTCGACTCTGACTTTTCAACACCAAAGAGAGCAGCAGCGGGAAGGCTTAACATCGCGACATCACCATCCTCCCACTCTTTCTTTCTGCCACCACCAACACTGCCACCACCACTCCCACCGACCTGTGACTACGCCGACGACCCTTACCACGACCTCGCTCTCTGGCCACGAACGAACACAACCCCCACCACCACAATGGCCAACGTCGCCGAAAAGGCCCGCTTCCACCTCGAGCGAGCCGTGCCCCAGCTGCGGGAATTCGAGGAAAAAGAAATCTTCACCAAGGACGAGATCCGCACCCTCGTCTCCAAGCGCACCGAGTTCGAGCACCTGGTCCTGGGCCCCGGCTGCAAGCCGCACCACTTCCAGTCCTACGCCGCCTGGGAGCTGTCCCTCGACAAGCTGCGCGCGAAGCGGTGCCTGCGGAAAAAAATCAAGCACTCCACCTCGCACGCCAGCAACGCCCGCGTCTTCAGCATCTACGAGCGGGCCGTCTTCCGGCACCCGGGCAGCCTCGAGCTGTGGGCCGAGTATCTGGATTATGCGGCGCGCGTCAAGGCCACCAAGCGGTGGCGCAAGATCATGACGCGCGCCCTGCGCATGCACCCCGTCAACGCGGGCCTGTGGGCGCGGGCGGGGAGGCGCGCGGCGGGCGACGGCGACATGGAGGGCGCGCGGGGCTTGTTCATGCGCGGGTGCCGGTTCTGCAACTCGGCGGTTGACCTGTGGCTCGAGTACGCGCGCGTCGAGATGGAGTGGCTGGCCAGGATGGAGCGGAAGAGGGGAGGCGGGAGGAAGGGGCTCGAGGGGGCGCGCGCCGAGGAGACGGTCGAGGACGGCGACGTGCTGCGTTTTGGTGATGATGACGACGACGACGACGAGTTCGAGGACAACGAGGTCCTGCCCGACCCGCTGGCGGACGAGAACAGCAAGCAGGCCAAGGAGGCGAGGAGGGTCTTCTCCGAGGAGGCCGTCAGGAAGCTCGAGAAGAGCCCCGCCCTGCAGGGCGCCATCCCCCGGGCCGTCTTTGACGCCGCGCGGAAACAGCCCTTCTACAACGCCTCTGCCGCCGAGGCCTTCTTCGACATGTTCGCCGAGTTCGCCACCGTCTCGGCCCAGCCCGCCATCATCCAGCACGTGCTGGACGCCATGGTCGACGAGTACCCGAGGCACCCGGCCACGTGTGGCTGTGTCGTGCGGCAGCCGCTGGTTGGTGTCGATGTCACCACGGTCGAGTTCCCCAGGGCGCTGCGCGAGGTCCTGGCGAGGCTCAAGGCGCAGGCGGAGGCGACGGACGACAAGCCCAAGCTGGCGGCCAAGACGGTGGCGTGGATCAGGCCCATCCTCAAGAGGAAGGACCTGGACGAGAACGTCCGCACGGTTCTGGAGCATACCAGGCGCAAGCTCGAGAACCCTTGATCGGACTGAAGAGGGAGTGGGTGATCAGATACCTCGGCACATATCATACAATTATCTATCTGCTTCCGTCCCATTTACAGGTTGTCCTAGTTCACAGGTCGCCCCGGCTCACGGGCAACAAAGACTTCCTCGTCACACATCCAGGCACGGATACACTCAAGCCCCGCCCCGACAGCTAGCCACTCCTCGCCATCACGCACCCTGCCCCTTGGCCTTCTCCTCCGCCAGACCAACCAGGTACTCCCACTCGTCGGCGCTGACCTTGCTCACGCTCAGCCGCGACTGCCTCAGCACCTGCATGTCCCCCAGCGGCCCGCCCTTCTCGCCCAGGGCGCGCAGCTCCTTGAGGCCGATGGGCACGGCGAACTTGGAGCGGAACTCGACGTGCACGACGCTCCACTTGGGGTCGTCCGGCTTGGACTTGGGGTCGTAGTAGGGGCATTTCGGATCGTGGGCGGTGACTGTTGGCCCGGTGGGTTACTTTGTTAGAATCAGAGGTGCGATGAGATGCATGATTTGGATGGGATGTAGTAAGGAAAGAGGTGAGGGTGAGGGGTGCGAGGCTGGCTGGCTATAAGTACGCACGGTCGGGCGAGTGCTCCTGCACGATCTCCATCGTCCCCACGATCCCGGGCTCCTTGCAGTTGGAGTGGTAGAAGAAGGCGAGGTCGCCCTTCTTCATGGCGCGGAGGTTATTGCGGGCTGTGTGGTGGGTGTTGGTTAGCAGTGGAATCCAGAGGTGACCGTCTCACTGTGCCACAGAGTCAAGAAGAGTAGATAGAGCAGCTCATCCATACCAACAAAATTCCTGATTCCTATTCAATGAGAGTCTCTCGTCAGCCTTTTGATCCATGCTAAGCCGTAGTGACCCGGTGGGGAGAAACATAACACATACCATCCCACGGCTCAGGCTCGCTCTTGGCAGCCAAATCATCAATCGAGAACCGCACGTCCACCCCGTTCTCGATGCGCGACTCGGGCTCCGCCTTCATCAGCCAGTACTGCCTGCCCGGTTCCCTCGTCTCCTCGTTGGGGCCAGCCTTGACCGCCGTGGTGGGCTTTGCTCCCGCCGCGTCGGCCTGGGGGGTCTTCTTGTTGGTGGCTGCTGCTGCTGCTGCTGCTTGCTGACCGCCGGTGCCATCCTCGGCATCATCATCTTCTTTCCCCTTGGCCTTTGGCTTCTTTGCCGTTGTGGTGACGGTTTTCTTCTTCCCGCAAGTTGTGGGCTCCTTCTTTGGCGTGGCGGCTGCTGGCGGTGCAGGCTCGCGGGCGGTTGACGTGCGCTGACGCGTGGACCGGCGCGGCTGCACCACCTCCTCGTCCACTGGTCCGTCGGGCTGGCCTGCCTTCCTCTTTGGCGGCATCCTGATTTGTATGCAGAGGTTCTTTTATCTGGTGGGACAGGCCCTGCTGTAAGGGGTCCTTGTGATCCTGTTATTCACAAGACTTGTCCTTGTTGGGTGAGAGGTGCTGGGGTGCAGGTAAATGTCCAAGGACTGTTTGGAGGTGTGGTGCATGGCCCATGTCATTTGATGGATATAGTGCAGTACAAAATTGCTGGAGCACCTTGAAACATAGGCACCTTGACGGAGTGGTTAACGTGACAGCCTGCTAAGCTGTTTCCTTCGGGAGCGTGCGTTCGAATCGCACAGGTGTCGTTACCTTTTTTTGCTTGTTTTATGGGGTTTTTAATATGATTTTGACATTTTTAAGGTCTCTCTTGGATATCCTCATGTCTCTTTTTAACTATGAGACTTGCATTCATTTTATTCTCACTCATATATGAGGACTTGAACATCACCCTTTATCTCTCAGGTAAAGGGTGCCTTAATGTCTGAGACGGGAGGGTTCTTGTTCTTGGGGTATGAATTTTGTGGCCTGGTGAAACATAGAGCTTTGCTGTCCAATCCAATTGAACAGCCAAGCAAGCGCGCTGAGGCCTGGCAAGTCTTCCTTTTTTTATACTCCACGAAACAAAAATTACTTTCTTGACAAGGAAGCTCTCCAGCTTCTTCTGCTGGGGGTCAGACCCGGTAGAAGAAGCCGGGCGCTTCTTGCCCTTGCCCTGGGTAGGCCTTAGGGCCTGGCGGAGGGCGGGCCAGGCAGGCGCGGGTGCGGGTGCAGGTGCAGGTGCGGGCGTAGGCGTGGGCGCGGGCTCCTCCATCTTCTTCTCCTTCTCGTCGTCGTCCTCCTCCTCGGCGGCGGCGGCGGCGATGGCAGGACCGACACGGCCAGGGCAGGCGCGACCGGCAGCGCGACCGGCTCGAAGGCCGCGCCTTCGATGGCGTCGATTACATGGTTAGTACAGTTCAGGGCGACCAGAAACCCCATACGGGAGGCTTTGCTCTTAATCCGTATATGTCCCGAAGGTGTACAGTCCCTTTACATAGTGGTAAACGCTTAAAGACCCAGTGTTAAAAAAAAACACGATGTCGATAACAGTGCAGAAGTCTCTGCGGGCATGTGGCCTTAGCCTCGTACCGCACAGATAAGGCTAGGAAGCATCGCTCCCGACAGCGCCATAGACTAGATAGACAGCGAAGCATTCACACAGCGAGACTAGGAATAGAAACCCCATACACAGTCAAAATAAATAAGAAGATACATCAGCACGAGAGCTTCAAACAACGACAAGCACATGCAAACACCAAAGAACTGGAAACTGAGGGCGAAGGGGAGCACAACCCTTGGGAAGGCACGCAACACGCAAACGAAGATGTATGGGAGATTAGAGACCAGACCACACACATAGTAGATATCCACTTGGGTCATCACTTCGGCTGATGACACGCACGAAATGAGAAACACGTCCTCGCTCACTCATGAGACAGGCCTATTGGGAACAAACAGCGGCCTCCCTCGTCACTCTTATGCAACGTCCACTGGCGGGGGAGAGTCGTCACTGGATGGTTGAAGACCACTGACTGCTGCTGCTCTGATCCGCGGCTCTCTTGTGACTTGTCTGATCGTGTGACTTTGGCTGTGTGGGATGGCGGTAGAGCGGGTGAGGACATGGGATGGGGGGCAACGCAGGGGGCATTGGTTAATTTGACGCAGTGTGGAGAAATGGTTGGGATTCAGTGGATGTAAATTAACAAACAGATGGCCCAGATCTGGGCTGACCTTTACAAGTGTCGGGCCACTACGTATACTTTGACATAGAGATCAGAGATCACACCTGACGAAACAGAGGATATACCTATTGGATATCATTCTATAGAGGTTATCCTATAGGAGGTTGTCCAGTGGGAGGTTGTCCAGTAGGACGTTATCTAGTAGGACGTGATCTTGTAGGATGTTGCCCTGTAGGATGTTGTTCCGTAGGATGTTGTCTTGTAGGATCTGGTACTGTAAGAGGATAGGACTTGTAGTTGATGAGGAAAGGGGTTGTATGGGTGCACCCTCTTTCTTGGCGGGTGTGAATCTCTGATCTTGTGATATATGAAACGGGAGCTTCCTTGAGTAAACCTTGTCTCACAGCAACGACACATAATCAGTATTTACTACATATCAGCCCGTGGATTCACTTGAGCAGGATAGTCAATGCATGGGATGCACGATGCGAATCACACACGTGGCCGTGAAGAAAACAATTCGACTACCTCGACGCTTGGATTTCACTCGACTCAGTCGTGCTGTTGGGATTGATATGTACTCTTGTGAAACAAATCGTCTGTTTCCAGGTTCCTGACAGCCAACAGGGCTCATAATAAGATCAACTTCACCAATCATCGCTAGGCAGAGTTGCAGATACCACTTGGTCATTGTCTGTCCTTCAACTTGGCGCGCACTTCATTCCGCACCTTGCTCGGTGTCTACTGTTATGAAATGTGATGTGCGAGTTCTCAAGTTCAAAGTACGGCTGGTGCAAGTAAGTGGCAGGGTAGGGTTGGAAATAGCGATTTTAGAAAAGAAAAGGGGTTGTATGACCAGGAAGGCGGCTCATATCGGGTACTCCCTTAGCGCAGTTGGTGGATTGAGGACGCTTATTTCCTATATACTTGTAGATCTGCCCTCTTTGGGCCAGGCTGTGGACTGAAACCTAGATCGCTCTTCCATCACATTGGCATCATATTGGCCGTGAAGTCGTCGAAGGCCCTGCGGTGCCAGGAAGCTAACAAGCCATGCTCAGTGCCACTAAGAGGATTGGTTGATGTTTAATTAACTCTTAGAATAATGAAAGGGTATGGAAATGAGCTGAATGAAACCCCCCTCCGAAGAGTCTCCCAGAGAACATATGGCTACCGGAACCTAATATAACATAGTTCCCAGTTTCACACAGATTCTAGAGCTCTACTTATTTGTCTGCTTCTTAGCAACTAAAGCTCATATCTCTTCTAAGCTCTTCTAAGCTCTTCTAAGATATCTCCTATAAGATAACCTCCTATAGGATAACCTCCTAGGGAGAATAATTAGAGTGTAACCTTTTATAAGGCTATATCCTATCATCCTTCACAACACTCCTCCTACAAGATAGCTTCCTAACTTCTCACAAGATAATATCTACCTTCTCACATAATAACCCCTAATAGGATAATATTCTAACTTCCTATAGGATAATTTCTTATAAGTTAATCTGTAAAAGACTAACTACACTTCTGTAAGTTTTTGGTGGAGCTCTGGACATGCTGAAAACAAGGACCCTTCTTTATTGATCCATTGCAGTTGAATCTCCCATAGAACGAAATGAAATAGGAGACATAATATCACAGGTGTCGATTCATGTTTTGACATGTTCTGAGGCTTCTGAGGTCTTTGGGATGATATACTGGTGAATTAGAGGGACCTGAGTGGCGGCACAACCATAATCAGTCACAACAAAGCAAGTAAAACCAGGTGCTACTCCTCTGTGAGCCCTGCTCAAGCTGCAAAGAATTGTTCTCGATCACTGACAGGCCAGAGGAGATTCAAATAATCTATTCTCACGATGGAAGGACCCAGCGTTCAAAACACTGCCGGTAAAGCAATGTGCTTGTAGACACGCATGTCTGAGATCAATCTCCACATGTTGTGCATGTATAGAAACGTTCTGTTAGCTTAGTCAGCTGCAGGCTCCCACATACCTCGGTAGGTGTTTCGGGCAACCCCTGAATAGGGCACAAAGCTGAGTGACCACATGCACCACTTTCAATCCAGCCACCACAATCAGCAACAAGCTGCTCTATGAATAAATAAAAGTACAGTCCAAGCACATAGAGTATCTCAGACTATGGGATTGTAGGTGTCAGGACATATTGGTGCTACAAAAAGGCTAAACAAGAGATCTTCGCGTTAATAAAAATCATCAAAATATTATTTCAAAGGCCTCAGAAGCCTCAGAACATGTCAAAACATGAATCGACACCTGTGAGATTCGAACTCACGCTCCCGAAGGAAATGGCTTTCAAGCTATGTGCTACTCGGATGCTCCTCGGATACAACCCGGATGTAGCTCTGGCATAGCAGGCCATCGCGTTAACCACTCCGCCAAAGTGCCTGTGCTGCTTCTCCAAGTGAATATCCGGTCATGAATTCACTTTGCCCTGCTGTGAAAGCTCCCTGAACTGTGAAAAAACATCTACAACTGATGTTGTCTCTATATCTTGATCACTAGACTTATGATTTTATATATAGCCAGCTGCCCTGCCTTTTACATGACCGGATGCAGCTGAATTTACTGTTGGCTTGGCCCACAGGCAGTGAGCTTGTTCCGTAAGGGCAACGGCCGTCAGCCGGGAACACGTAGTTAGGGTTTACGGTGCACAAGAAACCTGGCGCTTAGATACGGCTGGTGTGATACCACCCGGAATCTCAACTCCCTCACCTCTCTGTGCGTGTTACACGCCGTGACTTTGCGAGTTGACGGGCTCCTAGTAAGATGGTCGGCATCCGACTCTACGGTCTACTATGTATATGTGATGAATGTAGCAATCATGGCCGCCGGCTGTTGACTGACAGCCGATGTGGACTGATGGCCAGCTTGGACCGACTGGCAGCCTGGACTGACTGACAGTTTATACTGACAGACAGTCTGGGTCTGACGAACCGGGATGGGAGTGGTGGCCGTGGCTTGTGAGACACGGTGCCGCGGGATTCACGCTCCGCTCATCCGATATCGAATTCTCGTGCATCGTTGGGATTGGGATCTTTAGATAGGCCCCGAATGGAAACGAGAATAAAAGAATCACAAAAAGCAGCATCTAGAATGGGGAACCCCAGGGCCGTGGGGCCAGCCAGGGGACACAGACACAGGGCGGATCGGCAGCGACGGGCTGCCATCTCGTTTCAGCCCCGTCCACCCCCCTCTCCGCAGGCTGTCACTGTAGCATAATCCTCCGGCGATGGTTAACTTTGGGAGTTGGTCGATGACAGTCAAGACGACTCGGAATGCTTGTCGGTGTGGTGAAACAGGGCTGGTCATGTCAGATCCGGCCGGGATAGCCTCAGTTGGGGCACCACTCAAGACTCGGGGGAGGAGAGAGGCGGTCAGTGGGGGGCATGGTGAGCGTCACATTTGTGGGAGTTAAACTGGCATGAAGAGAGTCGTGGTCTACCTACGCGCGAAGAGGAGGCTCGCACGAGTTGTTGGCCTGCACATGCAGAGAGGCAGGCCGGAGATGGCGTCCAGGATGGGCTGGACCGGTTGGACGAGTAGTAAGCTGAAGGGCTCTCTCCTCGAGGGATAACACCCCCCCCCCCCCTTAGCAACAACAACGCAGTGACATTTAGGAATCAGAAATGATGGCGTTGCTCAGTGTGGCCCTGACGACAGCGTCAACGACGGTCTTCGGAAAGGTCGGCCGTTTCTAGAGACCCATTGATGCATCGGGTTCGAAGTTGTACGATCCCAGCAGCGGGGACAGAGGAGGAGACTTATGGGCCAGTGTAGCCAAGATGGAGACTGGGGTGCCGGGATTTGTCTGCTATGACTACTGCGCACGGCGCAAATTAGGCGCTGGTGCAGCCACAACAGCCATCGACAGGGCCGATCATAGAAAGCATTTGACGAGAGTGGTTGGGTACGGTAACAGTGAGAAATAGAGGCAATAAATATGTGCCGTTGAATCAAAAATACATTAGAAAATACCTAACTACAAGCAAGGATGTGGGGAGACAAAAGGCCAGAGAGAGAGGGAAAAATTGGAGGGCAGCACGAACTCTGTTGACCGAGTGCAGGGAGGGATGATGGGTGGTGGATGCTTCAGCCCTGATGAGGGGCCATGCCGAAACAGCTCGACAATGACGGACCGTGGAGATGTCTCGACAAAGTGCAACGAAAAGAAAAAGATCAAAACGGTGATCAAATAAAACGCAGAGAGGAGGGGCAGGAGCACACAGGGCAGAGAGAGAGAGAGAGACGGGCAGGTGGGTGGTGGTGCCTGCCTTCTCTCGTTGTCGTTGCTGCTGCTGCTGCTGCCACCAGAACTGCCAGAGCTGCTAGCCCCGATGACAAGAGAGGTAGGTAGGTTAGGTACCAGATACCTTCCCTCGAGACACATAAACCCGCCCAACTTCCCACTCGCACCCCTCGTCTCTCATTCATCTCGCCCTATTTTATTCTTGCATCCTTTCTCTTCCCCATCCCACCCCGTCTGACCTCCCCTGAGGCCCTCGTTGCTGTTCTGTTGCCGATTGTTGTCACCGCTGTCATGTCGCCCGATTCAATCCACACGCCGGCTCTAGCCACCAGTGCTGGGGACAAGGAGTGGCACATTTCCCAAGGCCGCGCAGAGCCCACGTTCGACCAGATGAGAGCAAGAGACTGTCACGGCACCCACGGCACTCACGGATGAGAAATGGATCGAGGTCGACATTTTACCGATTGACAGACACCCCCCAAATCCTGGGACACGAGGAGACCAGAACTGCTGCTGCTGCTGCTGCTGTTCGGCTGGAATGGAAACGTGGGAAAATGACATGGGCAGACCCGGACGGACAGACAGACAGACAGACAGACAGCCAGCCAGACACCACCACCATGAACCAGCCGCAGCCGGACAGACACCATCCAGGACGGTCCAGAAACAGCACAGCAGAGTACAGCACAACGCACAGCACAACGCACAACACAACACTGCATGCCGTTCGAAAGGCAAAAAAGCATCGAAATGCACACTTGCACATTTTGTCAATCAGTCAGGCAGGCACCAGAGCGGGGGGACCGCTCAAAAACACATCAGGCCAAAATTACCTCCGGCATGACCTAAACCCCACCAACGCCTTGGCCAGCCGCCCGCCCTCGATCAAGTGCCCATGGGATGCGAACATGAAAGGAGATGACAAGAGACAGGGAGACGCTCTCTCTCTCTCTCTCTTCTCTTACTCCTTATTCTGACCATTCCTCCGGGTTCTGTTCTGCTTCTGTCGCTTTGATTTGGCATCCTCTGTTTCTCCTCGCCGCAATCCCAAATCGGCCAGTCCAAATCCCGTCAGCTTCTGCATGTGGTTGTGCAGGAACGGGCATCATTTTCGAAGGGGCCAGCGACGACACCACCACCACAACACCGACTGGCAACACAACGACCAGACTGGCAGACTGGCAGACAGACCTGCAAGAATTGCCACCTGCATCCTGCGCACCACCCCCAGGGCACCCCCATGTATTGGACACCCGGCCTGGCGCTACTGGCGCGTCCCGGCGAACCTTGCATATCCTCGCTGTCGCTACCCGGCAGGCCACATGCGCTAGGTGCGCAGTGATGTCGGACCCGAGCCTGGCTCTTATACCCAACTGCCTCACAACCTCCGCGCTTGGTTTTCGTCCCTCTAGGTTGGACTTTGCACACGTGGTGGACTCGACAGGGCCACGCCAGCCAGCAGACGGGAACAGATTGTCAGAGAAGGGCTGATCACCTCGCCGAGGATTCCGGGGCAGATCGAGCGGGTCCGTCCCACGCCAAACAAAGCCGGCGAGCGCTATTAGTACTCGGGCACCACACGACACTAACCCACCACTTCTGGTGGCCAACACCCATCTACAGGTTGCCCAAGGGAAAACTCACCTCTGCTCCTGGTCCATTCCGAACCCACGGGGCAAGTCAACATTTCTGCCATGGCCAGGGGGTTTTCCAACAATACTCGCCATCAACGCTCATGCATTCTCGGCCTGGCTGAACCACCATCTGCGCCGGAAGACCAAAGCTGGCAAGAGATGACAGCCTTCCTCTGAGCCAAGATGTTCCCTTGCGCAGCTGGGCTCATCGTTGCCTGAAGCAAGACATTCACAAACGAGGACGCATGGCTCGATTACTGCTCGACTTCAACAGTCGAGTGTAGCACCTCTACCATGTTCCAATGGCAGGAACACAGGGCACCTCGGGTTCGGGCACTGAAGTGCCTTGGGCCTAGGAGTCCTTGATACACTACCAGCAACAGACGAACTCGTACGCGAGAATGCCTCATGGGAAGTGTCATGAAGCCAGAGGACGCCAACTCAGTTCAGTTTTGGGTAAAAGGTTGGTATGGTCGGTTGCTCTCCTTTCACTTCTATCCCATTACGGTCAATACGGTTCCTGGAGCATCTCGTTCGCGCCGTCTCCAGAGAAATGAAGCCTTCAGAGCTACGCTGCACCATGTCTTGTCGCAGCTGCTGGTGCCGGGTAGTGTGAGGTGCCAGTGTGGTTCGGTCCTGGCCTGGCGGATTGGCTCGGCAAAAGACAACGTGGGACCTGCCGATCTCGTGGCAGGGATCCCACCGTTCTGCCGTTTCTGATTGGCAACGTCTCCGGAAAAGATCTAGCTCAGACGCTAGACCACTTCGGACATCCGGCAGGGGTGGCTGCAACGGCAACAGCCAGCCAGCAGCAAGGCAGGCAGAGAGGTCAATGCAGAGAGGGAGGAAAAAATCGAGGTGGCAGGAACAGGAGTGGGGCGGGGCGAAGAAGCGAGGCGAGGCGAGGCGAGGCAGCAGGAGCAGGGCCCAGGAGCAGGATTCGACTCGACCATCCGTCCGTCTGTCCTGTCCCAGTCAGTCCCTTCTGTCCGCCCGTTCCTAGTCCGCCCGTCAGCCTGCCTTTCTGTGTCTTGGTCGGCCTGTCGTTCAGCCAGAGAGAGATTGATTGACCGATTGATTGACTGACTGGACTGACTGCAAGCCTGGCACTGACCCTGCCTGCACGCACACGCACACGCACAGCACTCACTCTCAGTCACCCTCGCACTCTCCACACTCATCAGACTCGGACACGGCGCTGGAAGGATTACTCGCCAGCTCGCTCGTTCCCAACCCGCCCTGCCTGTCCGCCCATTCGCCCTCCCTCTCTGACTGACACCTCGTCTAGTAGAGGGTGAAACCGTCCTGCCAGACTGTTTTGATTGTCAGTCAGTCAGTCTGCTGCCCACTCTAAAACTCACCCACACCCACACCACCTCACCCACCTAACCCGCAAACCCGCAAACCCGCTCCGGCGCACACGGTTCGTTCGGCCATCACGAACCGAATCGAGGGCCACCCCTCGAAAGCCGACCAGCCCAACCCAGCCCCAGCCCAAGCCCGGCGCGCCGCCGACGCCGCCGCCGCCGTTGCTTGCCTGTTGCTGCTTGCTTGCCTTGTTTGCCTTGCTTGGGTACGTTACGGTACGTATGTATTACCTACTCACTGGTCGGTCTGCTGCCACACGCCATGCCACATGCCACATGCCACATACCTTACATGGACACCCACATTGCCCCTGGCCCTGGCCCCCTTCTGGGCGTCTTCACCAGTGCCCGTCCGAACCCTTTGTAAGGCCAAAAACCCACCTGGGGCCGGGCGTCTCTCCCTGGATGGATCCCACCCTGGTGCCGATGCCCCCAGTTTGACACACACGATTGCTGAGTCCCGGCCAAAGTTGCTGGTGTCGATGGTGTTGATGCAATTGATCCTGTTGATTGATTGCCGATGCTCCTGCTTACCTCCAGGCCTGCCAGTCAGTCAGTCTGTATTGCTTACCCCCCCGCCAAACTTCCAACACCACGTATCACCACCAGGCTGTCAGCACACATTGCACATTGCACAATACACACCATTCAGCCACTCCTCACTGCCTGTTATCATTCAGATCAGGAAAGTTCCTATGGTCTGCCCTGCCCTGCCCTGCCCTAATCCAATCTTGCCTCGTGTCTCTCTGATGTGGTATGTTGAGATGAGTTGAACCGTATCACATCACATCACATTCAACCTCAAGCTCAATCCCTTCATCCTGTTCTGCCTTACTTGACTTGACTGTATTCCCTGCTTTTTAAATCCATTTTGCCTCATTATTGTTTTGATTCTTCCCTTCCTCAATGGTGTCTTGTTTTATCTCTGTTCAATATGAATACTGTTGTCTTGCTTCTTGTTGCCATCCTGTCGACGTCTTGTTCTATATGCACCAATTCCCATCTCAGTTTTGACGGCATCACATACATAGCAACGGTTATCCCCTACTACTTGCACCGGGGCAGCATCACATAATATCCTATCCACAAACCTGGCTGTGGGCTGTTTTGAGACAGAGAGAGACCTGGTGCGAGTAAGCCTCTTGGCAGGCGACTCGGTCGCTGAGCCACTCGCTCACCCACTCGCTCAGCTCTCAGTCCAACAACCAATGGCCTGGCCAAACCCCCCTGCTGCAACCTGAACCCGCACCCACCTCCCGCCCGACACCCCCAAGGCTTGTAGCTGCCAAGTGCCCAAAGTCCACTGCCAACCCAGCCTGCTGTCCACTGTTCATCCTGCTGCCCCCTTCCAAAAAATCCCCCCTTCGCACATCGCATCACACACCCGGGCCAAATCGCTCCAGATCGCGACCCGACGCGCCTCCTTCTTTTGCCCATCGCCAAACACGCCGCCGTCGCACATGCTCCTTGCCCATATACTGTTTTCCATCTCCATGGCTTCTTGTCATTGCCCTTTGATGATTGGTCGTTTCTAATTTCGTCTTCTCTTCGCCCCCCACAGGCCTCTTTGACGACCCAACGCATCCAAGCTCGCATCTTCTCTGCGTCGCCAGTCGCGCATCCTCGCAAGAGCACGCTTTCCGCCCGGCGACTTTTGCGGTAGAGGCAACAAGGCGATCAGCCAGATGGCCGTTGCGACCCTCGACACCACCATCGCATCCCGCCATCTCCAATTCCAGCTCCGACATCAACAGCAGCTCCGACAGCCTCGCCCCCGCCCGCTCCTGTCGCGTCGCTCAGCATCCTTGTCCTCGCCGTCGACACCCTCGTCCTCGTCTCCCTCCGTCTCCGCCCTCGCCCCCGAATAGACCCTCCCGTCCTCAGCCATGTCCGCCTGGGGCATGAACGAGGCCGCTGTCCCCAACCACAATGGCAACAACGGCTTCGACCCAAATGCCCAAGCGGCCGCGTCGGGCATGATGGATCCCTCCAACTTCATGGCAAACCCTGGCGCCGCCCCCTTCAACCCCGCCCAGTTCGCACAGGCCCAGCAGATGATGGCCATGCAGCAGAACGGCCAGATGCGCAACGCGTCGCCCTCCTTTGCGAACCCAATGTACCAGACCAACCCCGTCATCCCCTCAAAGCGACCCCGCCCGCGCGAGGACAGCATCGCAGGGTCCCCGCGGCCCAACCCCGGCATGCTGCCCACGTCGCGCGCCGACACCCCCCAGCAGTCCCAGTTTCCCAACTACCCACAAGGCCAGCAGCCCGGCATGCCACAGCCAAACTCGGGTCAGCCGTCGCCGTACCCTCACCTGCAGACTAACGGCTCAGCGAACGCGACTCCGTCCCCTATCATGGGCAGCAACCAGATGAGGCCCGGCAGCGTGCCCCAGAGGGTCTCCACCACCTCGCCTCACCCCTTCTCTCCCGCCGCTCAGCAGTTCGCGCCTCAAGCCTCCCCGATCCCGTCAGAACATGGCGGCACGCCGCAGCCGAACCCCTATATGCAGCAGGGCCAATTCCCCCCCGGCTTTAACCCCAACTACGGCAACGCGAGCCCGTCGCCCGCCCGGCCCCCGTCGAATCCGAACGCGATGCCCGGCCAGATGATGCCGCAGCAGATGGGCCAGATGCAGCCCGGCATGATGCAACAGCCCGGGCAGATGGGGATGGGCCAGATGGGCCAGATGCAGCACATGGCGCAGATGCAAGGCCAGATGGGTCAGATGGGCCAGATGCCAAACCAGATGTTCCCCCAGGGCATGCCGCAAGGGCGCAACCCGGCGGAACAGCAGCAGATGATGGTGGCACACATGCAGAAGATGCAACAGATGCAGGCCAGGCAGCAGCAGATGGCACACATGCAAGGTCAGATGCAGGGCCAGATGCCCGGGCAGAACATGGCGCAGAGGAACATGATGGCGAGACAGCAAATGCCTAACGGACAGGTGCCCTCCAACATGAACGCTGCCGCCATGAGGCCCCAGCAGCCCGGCATGGGCGCGCCGCAACAGGGGCAGAGGAGCCACTCCAGCCCAGATACCTTCATGAAACAGCTGTCCATGTTCATGGCCTCCAAGCAGATGCAGCTCAACACGAACCCGGTCATCGGAGACAGGCCCATCCATCTGATGCAGCTGTTCCAGGCGGTTAATAAAGCCGGCGGCTACAACAGTGTGACGCAGCGCAACTTCTGGCCGCAGGTCTCGATGGGCATGGGCCTGAACCCGGGGCAGATGCCAATGGCGCCGCAGCAATTAAGAATGATCTATGAACAGAACCTGAGGCCTTTCGAGGAGACGTGGCGGTCTAGGCAGCCACAGCACCAGCAGCAACAACACCCCCAACAGCATCAACAACCACCACAGCAACACCCGCAGCAGCCGCAACAGCAACATCCACAGCAGCAGCAACAGCACCCGCAGCAGCACGGTGGGCCAAATACGCCCATGAAACAGATGTCGCCAGGCCAGGCGCCACCTGGTACCATGATGCAGCCTGGCCAGCACGCCGGCATACAGCCAGGCCAGATGCAGTCGCCGATGAGGCAGATGCCGCCCGGTGCTGCGCAAGCAAGTGTGAACGGTTTCCAGACACCTCAACCGCCCCAGCCGCAACCGCCAAGCTCGGCCCAGGGCCACGCACGAAATGCCATGTCTAAGAGCCATCAAGCGACCCCTGTGCACGACGAATTCCCCGCCCCGTCCCCAGCCAGCAAGCACGGGAGCATGTCCCTGCCAAGCAGTGCCCACCCCGATGGCCCTGGCGCCTCCGCAGAGCCTGCGAACATGCCCTTCCCCGCGCCCCTGACCAAGGATCAGGACGAGTACATACCCTGTTCCCGCGTACCAGAACCGAAAACATACGGTGGCGTTGAGCTGGATGTGACGGCCAGGCTGGGCATGGAATACCAGTTCTTCAAGCCCGACGTCCCCCCACCAGCTCATCTGGGCAACATCGACCTGCATGCCTTGACCAAAAGCCTCCAGTGTGGCATACTTGCTGAGGTGCGCCTAGCCCTGGACACCTTGGCCACCGTGACAAGTCCGCAAGGGGTCATGGTAGGCGGACAGGCTCTCGAGATCGACCTCACGAGGTGCGAGGAACTCCTGGAAAGCCTGGTGGAGTGCGCCGAGGAACAGGTCGAGATGCTCGTCGAGAACACAGAGGAGCTGTCCGACGAGATCGTGATAAGCCCGTATGAGGATGTTTCCAGGGCATGCCGTCAGGAGAACCTGGCCATCCGCAAACTCCACACCATAGGGTCGGAAGAGTACGAACTCGATCGCGCGGTCGACCGGCTGCTGTGCATCACCACAGTCCTCCGCAACCTCTCTTTCCACGCGCCCAATCATTTCATCCTGGCTGATGAGCTGGTCGTAAAGCTCCTCTGCGACACCATCCGGTATCTCGGGACGCGTACTATGCTCCTGAGGACGCAGGCCGACACACTGGACTTCTTCAAGGACGTCATCGTCTTGTTGTCCAATGTTGCTCACGCGGTGGAGCTCCAGGCCCGGGAACAGGCCGAGAGCCTGCTCCAGTTCATCCTGGCCTTTGCGCCAACCCCCGCCCCTCACCTCTCAGACGCCGGCAAGCTGCACTTCGCCCCCTTCGAGCCGGTGTTGCACCCGTACCTGCCACATGCCATCGATGCGCTGGCCAAGCTCTTCGCCCGGGACGAGCCGAACAGGACATATTACAAGAGCATATTCGCCGCCGACGCATCCAACACCCCACCCTCTGAGCTCATCACCCGCACCTTTGCCCTCGCCATCTCCCCGGTGCCAGGCCAACATCGCGAGCCCCGCGCGAACGGGCTGCCGTCCCTGGTCGAGGCCCGCAAGCCAATCCTCATGCAGGGTCTCCTCGCCGGCAACATCGTCGCGTCGCTGGCACCGGACTACGACACGTGTGTAACGCGAACGTGGCTGGCCGCCGGGAACGGGTTCGCCCAGAACCTGTTCCGCCTGGTCAGGGAGCTGTCGACCGAGTTCGAGCAGCCCAGGATCAAGCCGCCGGGCCAGCCGCGGGCGCAGCCCAAGAAGGACCCGGACCTGCTGTACATCGCCGTGCTGGGCACGTCCATGCTCCGGCAGCTGGCCCAAAAGGCCCGCGACCCGAACGACCCGGAGAGCATACCGCCCAACGTCGTGCCCAAGACGGACAAGATCCTCAAGGCGCTCGAGATGCGCAGCCCCGAGTTCTCCAAGGACGGGTGGCTGCAGCATGTGGTTGCGCTGGGGTCGCTGCAGATATGATAGAGTCAAGGGGGCAGGGGGCCATCTCCGGGGGTTCATCGGAGGTGAAAAGGCATATTGCATTATTCTTTTTGCATTACACACATGCGCAAGGGGAAGCGGGACAAGGGAAGCTGAGGAATAGAAAGAACAAGCAAGCAAGCATTGGTGCATTTTGGAGCGTGACTGGACCGTGGTTGTGTCAGTGTATGTATGGATTGTGTGTATGTATGTATGTATCTATGGAGGGATGGATGGACGGATGGGCGGACGGATGGGTGGATGGATGGGAATCGGTGTTGGTAACCCACCCCTACGGTAGCAAGAAAGCAAGAAAGCAAGCATGCATGCAAGATTCAGACTTGACCTGACCTGACCTGAGGGAACAGACTGTGTGTGTGTGTGTGTGTGTGTGTGTGTGCACTAGTATGTATATATATGTAGAGATCTATCTGGTCTATCTGATGATCTAATCTGATCTGACAGATGTTGACTTCGCATACAGTAGTGAGTGGTGTTTTGGACGGAGTTTGAGTGTTGAGAATGAAAATGATGATTGATATCCATCCATCCATCCATCCATCTTTGGACTCCCTGCAAATGAATACCCCGGGGGGAGGGTGGGTAGCTGTGGGATGGATGTATCGTCTGCTGTCTGTCTGTCTGTCCGCCCGTCTGTCTGTCCCTATCGTGTGTGTGTCTCTAGGGAGGGTAATTATGTACCTACATACTTATGGCTTGGGAAGAACAAGTAAGAAGTTGTGTTTGTGGTGGGACTGACTGACTGACTGACTGACTGACTGTATCACACATGCAACTAACTACAGGAGGCCACACAACAGCCAGGCCATGCTCCCGAGTCGGCTGGATGAGGGAGGGGGGAGGCAACTAACTGGTTAGATAGGTAAATAAATTATCCTCACCGCCGCCGCCTAATTTGTTTGTTGGCCATTTTCATATTCATTTATCGATGTATACGAGGCATGCAAGAAAGGCCGTTTCGTTTCGTTCGTAACGTGTTGCTGTACCGGTGCCGGCGGAAGCGGCAGTGACTGGACATGGCAGGCAGGGGTAACATGACAGTTGTGGAGACTTGTGGGTCAAGCTCACAGGCAGCAATTGATGACAGACAGGCAGCAGCAGCAGCAGGCAGTTAAAGCAATAGGAGACACAGAGACAGAGAGAGAGAGAAACATTCAACAGGAGAGATAGCTCAATCGGTTCAGAGCACCTCCTAACTGATGATTTGGAGGAGATCCAGGTTCGAGACCTGGTCTCTCTGGTGTGTTACCTTTTTTATTTTTGGGGATGCTTCTTTTTGGGTCTTGGGTTAGATTTGATAGGATGTGTGGTATTATGTATGATGAAGTTGTGTGTGTGTGTGTGTGTGTGTGTGCCTGGCAAGATATGGGTTGTTTTTCTCACCTTTTGAATGTTGTTTCCTCTGGTTGTGATATATTTGCTGGAAGGGATCTAATGGAAGGGATCTGCTGGAAGGGTTGGTGGTGAGGAGAGGATATGAGTGGAGAGTCTTTTTTGCATGATGAGATAGATTGCTTGGGATTTGTCAGTGCCTGTGTGAATGGCCCCTTGGTATGCGTGTATGTGATAGTTTCTTTCGTGGTTGGTCAAAGTGCATGTGGTAAATGCACCTTGGCTTGATCCAATGTTGTCTCATTGGTGATCATCTTGACATGGCACCTCCAGAGTTTTCACGATGTTGTACCGGAGCATCTGTGGCTTGCTTGCCTCTGGTGTGATTCCGTAAGAGGTGTTTCGCAGAGTCTCTCTCTCTATCCAGGATTTCCTGAGGACATTTTACCCTAAGTGGCTGTCCTGGAAGGACAAGGAGTTTATTCTACAAGAGGCATTTGTATGAGAGGATTCTTTCAGGTGGCTGAACCCTGACCAGTTAAGACTCGGAGGTTGTAAGGTAGATGCTGTGTCTTTGTATTGAGTGGACACCCGAGCAGAACTTGTGATCAATAGGAAGATAGTGGCTGAGAAGTCTTCTAGTCATGTAGGAATCTTCTAATGGCCTGTGAGACGGAAGTCTGAATTATCTGATGCCATTTGTCTGGCTTGTTACTTTCCCGCCAAGTCAATCCATGTACCAATCAAGGAGCAGCCAACGAGCAGGATTGTCGAGAACCATGTTACAGATTCAGCTGGGGCTTCACTGTGGTATTTCCCCCTCGGGTTGTATTGGTTTTAAATTCAATAGCAATCCAAAGTTATGGCCCAGCGACTTACAAATACTCTTTGTGAAAGCTTTGTAGATGTGGACCAGGCTCACAGCAGCTTGATTCTGATGGTTGTAATGTGTTGTTGGCGGAGGAATAAGTTTTTTGCTGTATGACTGCTTCGCTGTTAATTAGCCCTTGGGCTATGTGTCGACGACTCTAGTCAACAGCGCCGTCGGGAGCGGTTCTCCCTAGCCTTATCTGTGCGTCACGTGCTTATAGACTTATCGTATCTAACTACTGTTATTAGTAATATATGTTTTCTTTAAAAAACGCTGGGTCTTGAGCGTTTACGATTGTTTAAAGGTGCTGTGTATGGCTACGGCTGTATCCGGAATAGAAAGGAACCAGAGACCAGTAATGTGAATTTGATGTGATGGCTATCTTCACAGGTTTATAAACATATTGTTTGTATTGTAAATAGTACTTGAAGGTTCCCTATATGTGGTTTCAGCCCTTCGTGATGATTGATTTTCGGATGATCTGGGCGGCACACTTCCCTTACACCGGACAAGAATTCTCATGGCTTTGAAAGACCTGAGCGTATTTGACGAGAAGGACATTTCAAACCTCACAAATCATATGCTCTTGACCTGCCACGCTTTGTTTTGTGTTTCTTCAAGCATTTCCCTACTGATAGCGCTCAGTGTGAAGCTTAGTGTGGGATATCATAATAGTATTTGAAGAGGCGAATAATCCCAGGGGATTACAAGGTTGTTTTGCGGTCATTTGGAGTAAGATGATGGTTCACGGATTAGCGTTTGTGTGGGAAAGTGCAAGTGACATCAAATGCCAGTAGAATGGACAAAGTCTAGGGCGCATGGTTTTGATGGGACACATGACAGGAGCGAGGCGGCACTTTGGTCCATCGCTCTACACCATGAAAATATTTATTTCTCTAGCGGCTTGTAAGTGAATTTGGCCAGTCACAAACTCCACACAACAACCTTTTTGGATCTCGAGTGTTTGCTTTGAAATATTCACTCGTGAACAGTACTACAGGATCGAATTGAGGCATCGCTTTGACTTTCTCGACGTTTATTCTTCTTTTCTTGCCAAGTCCTGGAACTCGAGGAACTGCCAACTTTAATCAACAACACCATTCAGTGACTCGGCCAGACCAATATCAAGGA
The DNA here is from genome assembly GCA_021188095.1 of Diaporthe vexans. NCBI lineage: Eukaryota > Fungi > Ascomycota > Sordariomycetes > Diaporthales > Diaporthaceae > Diaporthe > Diaporthe vexans. The sequence continues at coordinate 342,733 of JAJLLZ010000014.1, forward strand.
CTCACTCCCTCAGTCTGTCCCTCAGTCTCCAGTCAACCTTGGATATCAAAGTCTTTTCCAAAACTTCAGTTTCCTCAGAACCGACCGCAAACGGTCAATCATCCACAGCAGACTTTCCTTCCTATCGACCATCAACCGCACTGCCCACCATGCAGATCATCGCCGTCCGCTGCCCGCGATGCCTCCTGACCGTCTACACCACCATCACGAACGACCCCCCCGGCACCAGCACCACCTTCACGGTCGCGTCACTGGCCGACGAGGACCTCATGTACTACAATTGTCCCATGGACGTCTGCGAGTACCACGTCACGAGCTCGAACCCGGTCAACCTCTACCGCAATTCTGTGCCCGGTCGCTTGATGTCCCTCACGCCTGGTCTTCAAATAACGCAGAGGACCAGCGACACGAGGCCGATGCGCACGGCGGAGGAGGTTGCTGCCCTTGCGATCGACGTTGACATCCCCGCCACCACGACGGCCGCCGCCACCGCCGCCGAGGGCGTTGATATCGCCACAACTATCACCCCGACCGCCACCATGGGCGAGGACAGGAACGAGCCTGCCAGGCCTCCCACGATGACGTGGTGTGCCAACGCCGTGCCGCGGCCCATGACGGAGGGACCTACGCTGGAGAGACCTGCCGCAGAGCAAGCCACCACCACCACTGCGAGATTCGTCGTGGCGCCGCAGACTCCTCAGCGGAGTCATGGTTATCAGGCCAGGGGGAACGGCGCGGGTGTCCTCCCACCTGTGGCTGACATTGTACGAAACGCCCCCATTTATGCCTCTGACTATCTAGGTAAATGTTGCGAGAAAAAAGTCCTGGCTGACCTTTCCGAACCTGTAGCCGCGACCTACTCTGGCGCCACCCACCACGGAGAAGAAGAAGCCCACGCCGGAGCAGCCCACGATCGAGACACCCGCCGCAGAGAATCCCACCACGAAGAAGCCCACCCCAGAGAAGCCCGAGATCGAGACGCCCGCCAGGGAGCGAGCTTCGCCTCAGGGTAATGGCCACGAGGCAAAGCAGAACGGCGCCGGGAGCCCAGCAGCGGGTGAAGCTGTACGCGAACCCCGCCCCCTTCTACCAATCCATGACAGTCAGAAAGTCCTGACTGACTGACGCCGTGTCAAACACAGCAGCAGCAGCCGCCGCAGCAGCCGCAGCCCACGGGCCTCATCACGCCCGGGACGAAGTGGACCGACGCCGAGGTGGACAGGCTGAAGGAGCTCGACGGGCGGGGCGTCCGCCAGGCCGCGATCGCCAGCGTGAGTTTCCTACAGGACACGAACAAGCCCCCCCCAAAAGCATAATCCTTGTCCTGGCGTGTTGGTGATGGTGGTGGTGGTGGCTAACATATATAATTTGTTTTTCAAAACGCTAGGAGATGAACCGGACGGTGCAGAGCGTCAAGTACAAGCTTGGCGAGGTCCGGAAGGAGGCCAGGACTGCCGCTGCTGCTGCTGCTGGCCAGGAGGCGGACGTGAACGGACAGACGTGATGAACGGGCTGACGAGAACCGGGCTTGGGCTTTGGTCGTTTCGTATCGTGAGGGCTTTTATGGGCTGGATACGATGGGCGGGCGGGAGATGGGAGATGTCGAAAACCTGCTTTGCGGATGGTGGACGGTTGGGGACTGCCCGGGCGTCATCCCTTGAGGTTGAAAGAAAAATGGTGGCGGAAGTCGACGATGGCAAAGGGGAAAAAAGGAAGGGGGTGACCAAAGAGTGGTGATGGGGTTGCGGGAGAAAGTCCGGACTCGCTGCCCGCGATTAAACGGACCGGCCCACATGGAAATCCCCGGGGCAAGGGGGAACACGCATCACCGAGGGCCGGCCAGAGATGATCTTTCTCTGTCTGTTGTAAGGAAGACGAGGTTCCACGGGACAGGGGGCATCTTGGTTGTATCCCGCGTGTTGGAGTAACAAGGCAAGGCAGCACGATGGGCGGGCTGATGACAGGCCACTTTTGCTCGGGGCTTTGATTAACGGGCAAGGGGCCTACCGAGATAGATACAAGTACAATTAATGGGCAGCAGGCCGATGTGGACTTTTGGCAAGGACAACATGAGTTCGTAGACCATGTTGACACTCGTGAAAATCTGGGGGAGGGTTTGCCAGGACGCGGGTCAGGCCTCTGAAACATAGAGCACATCTCGACAGACAACCGGCGTGCCTTACGGGGGTCTTTGGGCTGAAGGGACGCGTCCGAGCCTGATGTTTCAGAAGAGTCGTGCGCTCGAGTCGGCGTGAAATGGGGTGGCCGAAGTGGTCTCTCGTAGATACGTTCGTCATCGTGGGTATATTGCGACATAATGTACAGCCCCCCCCCTGTATGTGTACATGAGGGCGGTAGCCTTGGCTATGGCTTCTGATCGTTCCTCATCGCTCCCATGATTGTTCCCATGACCTCAGAAACCCCGCGCCTCCAGCCACTTCTGCACCTTGTCTGCGTGGAAGCCCTACAGAAACCCCGTCAGCTCGTGCCTCGCTCCCGCCTGGGAACCTTGGGAGTCCCACCCAGGAACAGCGGACCTACCTTTATTTTTATATGGTTCGTGATCGGATTTATCTTGACATCGTCCCTGGGGAACTGCAGCTCCTCGACCAGCTCGTCCCTCAGGGCCTTGGAGTCCCCGACGATCTTCTTCACCACCGTCTGCTTCTTTGTGCCTCCCGCCCGGGCGTCGTTGTAGACTGACAGGTTTTTTGATGGTGTCCGCTCGACGAGATATGACAGTTGCTTCTTCTGTGGCAAGGGAGAGGAGGATGCTGGAGACGGGGGAGGCGGCGTGGAAGAGGCCTGTGAGGTTGATGATGGTGTCGCTTCGGTCGTGAGGAAGCGCGCGGATGCGACGAAGGACGGCCGGAGGAGCAGCCGGCTGGGGGCAGCTGTGGCTGCTCGAATTGTTAATTGGCGAAGCATTGTGGATGTTGTGTGACTGTGTCTCCCCAGCTGGCAAGTCGGCGATTATTTCTGGGCGCGCGTCGTCGTCGTCTGCAGACGGAATGGTCGTCTAGATCTTTTGGAGGTTGTCGCCAAAAAATCGCGGCTGGCGGCAGGCAATGAAGCCCCCCGGGCCAGGGACGGGGAGTTCATAGCTCCCACGCTTGGACGTTGGAGCTGCAGAGACAAGGGTACATCAGTACATGGGTACGCGGGTACTTCCAGCCGGGTTCGGCAAAACAAATGGGCGTGCTGGGGTGCTGCAGCCAATGGCGCATGGCAGAGTGGACCCCACGAAAAAGAGCGAACAGACGGCAGGAGAGGGAACAACGAATTTTGGGTGACAAGCCCCGCCAGAGCAACGAATTCCGACCGAGAACCACCCCCTTCACGGACGGCCACACCAAACAGCTGGAGAAGCCTCATCAGAGTCTGACACCCTCTCTTCTCCCATCCCACCCCCCAGCTGCAGTCAGTCCACAGGAAGTAACCCCCCAACCTTTCTTCCTCCCGCCGAAAACAACCAAGCCTTTTTCCAACCCTCGCCCGACCCACGCGACGACAAGGCAGAAGGAAAAGAAAAGAAAGCAAATATCCAAGATGGAGGACAACACCACCGTCGCCGAGTACGACCTGCTGCCGACGCTCGTCACCAAGCTCGACAGGCACCTGATCTTCCCGCTCCTCGAGTTCCGCCGCGGCCAGCTGGAGAACGAGGATGGCGTGTCCAAGGACGAGGCCAAGTCGAGGGAGCTGCTCAAGGCCACCTACGAGCTGCTGAGGAAGACCAACATGACCGACTACGTCGCCAACCTGTACTGCGACCTCGAGGGCCTGCAGGACCCACCAAAAGAGTACGCCGACAAGAGGCAAAAGGTCATCGAGACCCTCGAGAGGTTCGAGGACACCACAGGCAAGATCCAGGAGCTGCTGGGGAGGGAAGACGTCGTCACAAACCTGCGGAGCGACAAGGTTGCCAACTTGGAGTTCCTCAAGAAGGAGCACGATGTACGTTGTCTTGCATGGTTTCTCTTTGCACATTTTGGGGCTGGCTGCATCATGGGCCGATGGACGGACAGGCCAGGGTCTCGGGCACAACGCAAACGACGCCATGCCAGGCACGAGGCTCCCCCCACCATCGTGGTGTTGCGTCGCTGGCGTCACTGTCCTGCCCTACCCGCGCCGAGCCCAGACCGACATGCTCTATCCCTTACGAATCATGCAGTGCTGACACGTCGACGAAAAACAGGTGACGATCGAGATGGTTAACGCCCTTTACGACTTCGGCAACTTCAAGTACAGCTGCGGTGACTACGGCGGGTCCGCCGACCTCCTCTACCAGTTCCGTGTCCTCTCCACCGACAACGACAAGGTGTCAGCCGCCACATGGGGCAAGCTTGCCTCCGAGATCCTGTCTACCAGCTGGGACTCGGCCCTCGAGGAGCTGATGAAGGTCAAGGAGAACATCGACACCAAGCTGTTCAACAACCCCCTCGCCCAGCTGCAGCAGCGCACATGGCTCATCCACTGGGCCCTGTTCCCCCTCTTCAACAGCGACACCGCCCGCGACCCCCTCCTCGACCTCTTCTTCTCCCCCGCCTACATCAACACCATCCAGACCTCGTGCCCCTGGGTACTGCGCTACCTGGTCGCCGCCGTCATCACCGGCCGCGGCCGCTCCCGCAACTCGGGCGTGCAGCAGAAGCAGCTCAAGGACATCGTGCGCATCGTGCGCCAGGAGGCCTACGAGTACACCGACCCCCTGACCGAGTTCGTGCGCGCCCTGTTCATCGACTTCGACTTTGAGGACGCCCAGCGGCAGCTGGGCCGCGCCGAGGAGGTGCTGCGGGCCGACTTCTTCCTGGCCGGCGGCGTGGACGGGTTCGTGGACAACGCGAGGCACCTGATCTTCGAGAGCTACTGCAAGATCCACGCGCGCATCGACATCAAGGGCCTGAGCAAGACGCTGGGCCTGGACAACGAGGCCGGCGAGAAGTGGATCGTCAACCTGATCCGCGACACGCGGCTCGACGCCAAGATCGACTCGAGCGAGGGCACCGTGGTCATGAACCACCCGCCCAGCAGCGTCTACCAGCAGGTCATCGAGAGGACCAAGGGCGGCTTCTTCAGGACGCAAGTCCTCAGCGCGGCGGTGGCGAAGTCGTAAGAGGGCAGAATGAGGAGGAAGGACTGACTGACTCATCGAAGCGCGGAGACGAGGGGGGCGGAAGACCCAAGAGCATGGCGGCAGGATGATGGATGGCATGACCAAGCTTTTGACATTGATAAGGTTGGTTGGAGCTTTTTGCGCGTTGTATTCCGAGGTACGGGGCAAAAGGCAGGCGTTTTTTGGGGAAAGGGTTTGGCCTCCCCCTCTGGGAAATCCCGAATCAGGGGCCGCGATTTGTCGACATGAATGAATAGACAAAATACCTTTTCAGCAAGCATCCTGAGGCCCGGGCCCCTGAACAGCCATTAATTCGCACTATTATGCGCCAGATACCGGCACAGCACAGCACAGCATGACTACATGTCCCATGTCGAGCGTCTACGAGTTGAGCAAACCACCTAAAACAAAAGGTTGCCTCGAGGGGCGTCGATGCCATAGTTCTGGAGGTTCCCGCCCTGCCCTGTTAATGACCGACAGACAGACATTCTTACGGAGCTCAGACTTTACTTGGTCAGTTGTACACAGTTCGTCTAGGAACCATCTGCGGATCTGTCCAAGAGACATGGAGCGACGGGTCTAAAGTGGCTGTCGAAGGACTAGCAAAATCCGCGTGGTCGGACAAGTTGATGCATAAGTACATTGCGAGTGGAAAGGCAGATAGACATATCGAAACAAGACAATACTGAACATAGCCATCTTGAGAATGTGACACAACTAACTACATAACTTCCTCTACTCCGACTTTTGACTACTCCTTGCCAGGCCTCACCTCACACCTCCACAAGATCCCTCACTGCCCCCCAGCAACAGGCACAAACGAGTCTACCGCCCACTCCTCTCCCTCCTGTTCCTCCCCCCTTCCCCCTCCTGAATCTCAACCTCACCACACTCCCACCCAAGGCATCTCATCAACAATCCTATCTATTCCTAGCGCCAACCAGCACCACCCCCCTCCCTTGCCCGCCAATATGAATCCTCCTCGCCCCGTCGTCATACCTCGACAATGTCTTCCTGACCTGCGATGATAGCTACACAACCCATACATGTGCCCCCGTGGTCTATTAGGTGAGGTTAGAATAGGCCCTCATTGATTCACATCACCCAGTGGACTTAGACATCGCCTACAGATATCCGGATGGGTCGTTCAACAGCCGAGCCAGCCATTGCGATATTGCTTTACAACAGGGGGAAAAAATGGTTCAGCCCTGATCAAATCACGTTGGGCCTCATCTCATTTACGTGTTACTCGAGCTACATGATGCCCGGCACGCAGCCTACCCAACCACCGGTATCGTTGAATCGACCTGACTTGACTGGCTGGAACCACCACGGCTGGGAGGTAGCACCACCGGGGCGTCAGAATGGTTGTCTGTGGACAGGTTCGGAACATGGTAACATCACTTTGAGACGCGCCCGGGCCTCGCATACTGCCATAGTGGCTAATGGGCAATCTTGAGGCATGGTACATACTCTCTGTGATGAGTTGGATGTTCATTGGCGCGTGCACTACTGCTGCTAATGCGAGGTAGAGAGGTGAACCCCTGCTGGTGGAGGTGGTGGTGGAGGTGACAGGACAAGGGTCGTTCTGCCGTTGAGTCGGCAATGTCTGTATGCGCGGACGATTAACGTACAGACGGGCAAGAATGGTACCGTGCAATTGCTTTCTGCCCTGATCTGGAGCTCCGCCGACGCGAGGAACATGATGGATGGAAACAGGGGACTATGGCAGAAAATGGAATATCAACGTTCACAACCTCACAACCTCCTACCGCATAGCCCTTTTCTATGGTCAAATTTCATGCCTCGTTTGTGATAATTTACACGCGGATTCACCACCGCCCAGTCTAACCATTTTCCTGCACCTCGATAACACCCAAAACGCTATGGGTTCCGTCGACAACTTCCCAGACATGGCAGCAGCCAACTCCGAGTACCAGGTCCTTGAGAAGCCCAGCCGGAGCGGCAGAAAACTCCGCGTTATCTGCCTCGGAGCCGGCGCAAGCGCGCTTAACCTGGCTCACGAGATTGACACGAGCCCTCTAGATCTCGAGCTGGTATGCTACGAGAAGAACCCCTCCATCGGCGGCACCTGGTACGAGAACAAGTATCCCGGCTGTGGCTGCGACATCCCCTCAGTGAATTATCAATTCTCGTGGGCGCCATCTAGCGAATGGACGTCTTTGTAAGTTTCAGCCCTCTCTACGTTCCAGGCTTGTCTGGCGCTTCAAAATTTGAAGGGGAAGAAACTCACTGTCTCTTGAAGCTACTCGGGTGCCGCGGAGATCCTTCAGTATTTCAAGGATGTGGCGGAGAAGTATGACCTGAACAAGTATATCCGGCTGAACCACAGGGTGGTGGGCGCCTACTGGAGGGAAGATGAACAGATGTGGCATGTCAAGATCCAGAGAGGCGATGATCCCCATGCCATCATCGAAGACAAAGCCAACATCTTTGTCAATGCCAGTGGGGTTCTCAAGTAAGTTGATTCGCATCGCTACGTAGTCTTTTTGCTGCTGGCACCATGAATAGTTTCTGACTTCCCCAGCAAATGGAAGTGGCCTGCCATCAAAGGCAGAGAGACCTTCCAGGGATCCATGGTCCACAGTGCAAACTGGGATGACAGCGTCCAACTCGAGGGCAAGCGCGTTGCGGTAATCGGCTCCGGATCATCAGCTGTGCAGATTGTTCCAAACATTCAACCTGGTTCGTTGAGACCGTCCGTTGCACCGCTGATACTGTAGTCACTGACGAAGAGACGTGTGTTAGTTGTGGGTGAATTGAAATGCTTCATCCGCAGTGCGTCCTGGGTGACTGGCGGCTTCGGCCAGCGATTTGCCGGGAAGGGGGGAACAAATTTCAAGTGTGAGCAAATGAACCCAGTGTATTCCAATGTGATACCTTTCTAACTTTTTGGAATGAAGATGATGAGAAGCAGCGGGCAATTCTGCGGACAGACCCTGTCAGATATCTCGCCTACAGGAAAAAGATCGAGTCTGAACTCAACAGCCGTTTCCGTTTCATACTGAACGGGTCGAAGGAGCAGCAGGAGGCGAGAGAGGTTTGTCCCAGCACCCCTATGAGTGCTTAAATATCACTTGCTGATCGTCTAACTCATCATCCAGTTTGCCGAAAGGGATATGGGGGCCAAGCTGGCAAGCAAGCCAGAAATCGCGGACCTGATTGTGCCCAAGGACTTTGCCGTAGGATGTCGGAGGCCAACACCAGGGAACGGATACCTCGAGGCGCTGTGTAACGAAAACGTGACAGTAGTATCGTCGAGCATCGAGGAGATCACCCCGAAAGGCATCAGATCGGCGGATGGCGTGGAACGCGAAGTCGACGTTATCATCTGTGCCACTGGCTTCGACGTCAGCTGGCGGCCACATTACCCCACGATCGGGCGCCATGGCATCAGCCTCAGTGATTACTGGAAGGACGTCCCAAACACGTACCTCTCCATCACGGTGGCCAACTTTCCCAACTACATCAGTACGTCTCTCGCGACCCACCAGATAGATGTGTTCTAGCTAACAAGATGACAGTCTTCAACGGGCCATTCGGCCCATACGGCCACGGCAGTTTCCTCCCCATAACGGAGACAGTCTCCAGATATGTGATGCAGATGCTGACCAAGATGTCCGAGGAGGAGATCTCCTCGTTCGCCCCCAAGGAGGAGGCCGTGGCCGATTTTGCCGAGCACCGCCGCAAGTTCCTCCCTCGCACCGCGTGGACATCGCCATGCCGGTCGTGGTTCAAGCAGGGGACTGTTGACGGCGAGCCCATGATGTGGCCCGGCTCGCGCATCCACTTCTTCCGGGCGGTGGAGCGGGTGCGGTGGGAAGACTATGACCTGAAGTATACCACGTCCAACCGCTTTGGGTATTTTGGGAACGGTTTCGCTGCGTGTGAGACGGATGGGACGGATCTCACTTGGTATCTCGGGCTACTGGATGGGAGCGACAGGCAGCCTGCGCTTCCAGATCATGATTTTGAAGAGTTTCTGCTGAATACATGAGTATCTACCATAATGAGCATACCTAGATAAATTCATTTTAAATTGGATACGAAATGACGATGACCTGATGCCGAAAACATGGGAAAATGCTCAAGAAATATGAAATTGGCACGTCTGTGAGAGGATCAGACCGCCACTGATAAAAGCCACACAACCTTCAAAAGGTTTGTGTGACTCAATCTTATGAGCACGGAAGCACAAGAGTTGAAGGGATCCCAGCCCTCAATCCATTCCGTGTCCAGTAAAGTTTGCACATATCTTAGATGCAAGTATGAAACCATTTACTAGATTCGAGCATTGAGCTGCCAACTTGACGTCTCATCCTAGTGACAAAGACCTCATGTACGAGCATTGAGTGACACGATGAAAGCCCTTCCTTGAACACCGCCCTGAATATCTGAGAACCAAATATAGTAAAGATAAAGAAATATCATGTACAGCTATTATCAATGCTGAAAGGAAAAACAAAACAAATTCCCGGCGCGCCAAGCGATCAAAAAACACGCTGCCATCCCTGATCACAGCATGTAGCGGAAATTAGGCTGCTCAAAATCAGTCAAATCGAGGAACTCAGTACCAGAGTTGTTGCTCTCAGGCTGCTCAAAAGCCTTCTTGTCGCGCCGCCTATTCTCCAAGACATTGATGACACGAATAGCAACTATGATAAGTGCCGAGATTCCGTACATGACAGAAACCATCATCTTGCCATGGTAATACGTCGGCTTCTCAGAGGACCGGAAAGTCTGAGGCCCGATCCAGTTGCCGGCAGCATACGCGAGAATCTGGACGCCATTGACGGTGGCCTTCTTGGTGTAGCCGAGAGTGTTATTGGAGATCATGACCATGACCAGACACCACGCGGAGCCCGCGGCGCCGATGAGGTAGTAGCCGAAGAGCAGGGCGGCCGGGGCGGAGAGGGGGATTGCGATCATCATAATGCCTCCTATCATCGGGATGAGGATGGCGATGAAGGCGAAGAGTGAGCGGTCCATGAACTTGTCTGATAGGTAGGTGAAAGTCAGCTTGCAGACGATGTCGACGAAGCCAGTGGGCATGTTGAGAAGCAGCGACAGCCGGTCGCTGAAGCCGAAAGAGTTGATGACGATGGAACCGAACGAGGTAATCCCGCCATTCGGGATGTTCATAAGCAAGGAGAAAAGCATGTAGAGGTAGGTGCGGGGGTCCCGGAAAGCCTCGAAGAACTGCGACCACTTCCACTTGCGGCTCCCAATACCCTGGAAGTTGACGCGGATGCGCTCGATGGCAATGAGCTTCTCGCGGCGGTTGAGGAAGCGGGCGTTGATCTGGTTGTCCGGCATGTAAACCCAGCAGACAACACCAGTCATGACAGTCGGGATTCCAAATACGAGATATAGGATTTTCCACGTCGCAATGCTGGCACCGTTCACACCGGCGAGGCCGTAGGCTATGGGGCCGACCACGAGGAGGGCTACTCCGTTGCAGCTGAGCCAGAACCCTACCCGCTTGGCCTGCTCACTATTCTTGTACCAAGCTGAGGTCAGGATGATGAACGCGGGCGTCACGGTGGCTTCGAGGGCACCGAGGAAGAAGCGAAGGACCAGAAGACTGGCATAATTGGTGGCGAATATGTGGAATGTGAGCACGAGACCCCAAAGGACGATGTTGGCAGACGTGTACTTCCCAAGTAGGAGGCGACGTAGCAAGTAGGTGGTGGGAAATCTGCGGTCATGTGTTCTTGTTAGCCTTGACTTTATGGTCGGCAACTAAGGCCGTGGGGCCAAAGTATTGATGGAAAGTGGTAAATAAGAACACTTGCTCCCATGCAATGTAGCCAGCATAAAAGATGCTCGAGACCCAACTATACTGCTGGCTACTGGGGTCCAAGCGGGTGTCCTCTCGAATTCCCATCAACGATGAGTAGTTGAGTGATGTCTTATCGGCGAACTGTAGGGCGTAGATCCAGCATAGCATGGGCATTAGAGCCCAATCTATCTTACGCAGTACGCTCTTTTCTTCTTCCGGCGTGTACTCGATCTCCTCGCCGGCAATGAAGTGGAGGGCGGGGTCTGCGTCGGTATTCTGTGGCTTGTCCTCGATGACACCTTCGTCGACATCCGTTACTGTCCGGATAATATCTGCTCCACAATACCCGTCCTGCATTTCATTTTTGCTCTGGTCTTTGGGGCCCATGACTGCTGTTGAGGGCCGGGCAAAGGATCAGTGGACAACCAATGACGGTGAAGATGGCTGGCTCAATTTGCCTCCAGTCGAGACTCAGCAGCTGGAAGATATATTCTGCGAGTCCCAGGCAGAGTCAATAGAAACACGAAAACTAAAGTTTGAGCTCTTAGACATGGAAGTGTTTTGTAAACATAAGTCTATTTTCAATAAGAGGAGAGGGTGGAGGCAGAGTAACGGGAATAGCCTGGGCTCCTATATCAGAATCTCGGCCAAACGAGTTAGAAAATTATTGGGCTCAGGCCAAGAGATATGCTGTCTCCAGCCCCCAGAGTTAAGGGGAGGAGATGTTTGACGGTTCCCTACCAGCTACGTTTATCATGATGTTATCATACTATAATGCAGTCCCGCTATCCTAAGCCCAATATGGCGGCGTTCTAGTGTTGATGTTTGTGGTATCAGTTGGGCATATCTGGCTGTTTGATGTTGATTCTAATGACAGGCACACAGTCATGGCAAATGGGAGGCAGTTCGTGGATGATGAGGCTGATTGCCCCTTCTTTTCAAGTTGTAACACAAGGGGACATGTCCCTAGCAGGTGAAGTCAAAATTCCATAGGACGCATTTGAAGACGTAGTCGAAACGTGGGGTGCAATGGATGATTGCCCTCTGTACTGTCATTGCCAGATCTGTGTCAAAGCAAACTTGGATGTTGGCATCAATGACTGGCTCGATCATCCGGCCTGATGCCATTGCAACAAATACTTATTACCTGATGCCCAGCCATCCCCTTCGTCTGTGTTCCTTTTCATATGCAGTTGCAATGCAGCCAATCTCTTCTTGATCGCTTCGCTCACCACGACTTTACTTGAGTATCAGGTTACACTGACTTGGCCTGCAAGTTGTCACATTCTGTAGAATCCGCCATCAGTGCCAGCCTAACCACGACTAATTCAACTCAGCCATCGCCATCTCTGTTCATCTGACGCCTCCTGACGCACGCTACTATCTATAAACTGAAACTGGGCAGCCCTCCAGTCCTACATCACAGTCCGAATCGTCTGTAAGTCGATTACATCAGTCAGGGACTAAATACAGCAGGATGCGAGACACTGAAAAAAAACCTAGGTACCGTCAAGAGCCGCAACGTTACCCGTATCATCTTCTGCCACGATAATCACCACTTCAGCAGCCATGTCGCCTAGGTTCACTTCGGCTATGCACGAAGTAGTCTCAGCAGCCAGCTCTCATGGGCTTGCAGAACGTGACCCGGACTCGGCTCAGACTACAGGCATGATAAAGTGGCCATCCGCAGTCCTGCTCGTTGTTGGGGGTGTATGTGGCATAGTATTTATGCTGCTGATTTGGCTGGTTCTTTATATGTTCGGCTGCCGTATGCGCCGCCGGGGACGGCAGGGCAACGGCCATAGGGACACGCTTCCCGCAGCCGGGGCGTAGTATCCACAACAGCGCTGGGAACAACATCAGGGAACTTAGCGAGATAGAATAGAACGGCGGAGGTCGCCCGTGGGGGGAGAATGTGCATCAGGCCGGAGACCTCAAGCTACCCTAAGGTAAAGGAACTGCAGATGACGCCGTAAAAGCTCACTTTTCGCGGTCTCTAGTTCGTCCATTAATGAATTAGGAGTGAGATTCTTGGAGGTTGTTTCCATTCTGATCATTTGTATGCTCGAATTACGGTGTCTGAATGTTGAATGAGGCTACGGCTAGTATTGTGTCTGATCAATTGTAGACAGGATGGCTGTAGCACTTCGAATCATCAGGAATATCAGCACTACTAGAATGAATATCATTCCAAAGTCATTACCGCACCATTTATCAGTAGAAAGGTGAGTATACACCCTCGAGTAGAATTTTTGAGTCAGTAATGAGATGTTTATCAGCTATTAGGCAAGGCGGTCCTCGCATCGAGTGGACTGCACGCCTACCCGGTTTTCTACCTAAGCTTGCTCGCTATTGGCGTACCTCGCAACTAGATCTCGCATGTCTCCCAACATCCTTGATATCAAATTAGCGCCTCCGGAGACTAATGGAATTCATTTGAGCGTCTCCAAGCGCCGATGAAAGGAAGCACTTACTGCTCACGAAGGGCATCATTGTCCTTGAACAAAGCGGAGACGTGGGTGTTGAAACGACTGAATGCAGGCATGTCAGCTGTTCACTCGCAAAAGGATCACAGAATATCTAACGATACATGCACAACTCACAGCTTATACAAGTCCAATCTGCCCTGGAAGTCTACCTCTGGTGGTGAAATAGTCACAACATCGTAATATGCGGCAATGTACTCGGCTCCGAACCGATTGCAGGACGGCATCCATTGGCCAAACTCGTCTGCGGACCAGTATCAATACCAGAAAGAGCAAGAAGAGCTGAGAGCAGTCATGTCTGGGGCCTAATGCTTACACTCATTGTGTGCGTAGAAGCAACAAGCATCGAAGATGATCGGCTCGTCCGTGTCGGCATCTACCCCTGAGTTGGCGTGCCACAGGTCACCGTGAACCAGGGACGGTTTGACTGCCCGGCCCTCGCTCTCTAATGGTCGAAGTAGTCGGGGGATAACCTTGTCAAAAATTGCTGGTATCAGAGTATCAAACTCTGGATCATATCCCTTGGCCTTGATCTCAAAATCAAGAGCAAACTTGAGGTTTTTGGCGAAGAAAGTCTCCCAACTTGCTTCCCAGTCTGTCATCTGAGGCAAATTGCCTGAGTAGGTTGGCAAATGGAACCCGAACTTGCCCGTCGGCGATTGGCTTTTCTGGTGCAAATATGCTAAGCGAGACCCAAATCTTGTCGGCTCCGGCATGACGTTGTCTAGAATATCGCGAAATTCGCACAGGAAGTAATGGGTGTCCGGCCGGTTCTCGTACGTGCCCCATGCTAGAGGCTTCGGGGCGAAGTCTGGGACCAGAGCGTATATCGTCTTCATAGACTCAAATTCACTGTGGACCATATTTCTCCCTGTGTCTCCGGAGAGAACTTTCATAAAGAAAGCCTGTCGATCTCCGTTGGGGAGTACAACATTGATCTGCCCGGTATGGCCCCAAAAGCTGACACCATGACCTTCGGTGGAAGTGACCCGGCAGCCTGGCGGCAGGTCTGAGATTGAGCAACAGAATCAAATGTGAGTATGGAATGCCAGTGAATCACGCAGGTATCAGACGTTCCGGAAGCTCACCTGCAATGACACGAGGGTCGAGTTCCGTGTTACCCCCGCCAAGTTCCAGGCCGGGGGCGCCGGTGTAATTCATACTGAAAAAATGGGCGGCTCGAATCAGTGTTGATGTGTATTCGTATGGTCAACTTGAATCGTTGCAGTAGGATGCTGGGAACGCGAAGTGCAGGACCACCTGGTGGGTATCTTCCAAGCTCAAACTCACCCGAGACATTGGGGTTGATGGAAGCACGCAGTCGGAAGGTCTCAAGGGCTGACCTTTCCGACCTGCAGCGGGCCATCTAGCAGCCGGATGGCTGACTAAGTCGGGGGCTATCCAGTGTGTGACTGGTGCTGGTCGGCAGACTATCTATGAGGTCTAGTCACTGCACACATTCACCTGTGTGATTAGGCGGTATGAGGCACATGGGCGCACCTCCCAGCCACTGCCAGTGTGGCCATCCCACACGCCCTTGAGACACCTGGTTGGTTGATTGGACCAGAAACTGGTGAAAAATGCCTGCAGCCATAGTCCGATCCCGGGATCGTTCGGTCCAGCTCCAAAGAGTGTTGTGTCCGGCTTCGAGCCTGGGAAAATTGACC
Organism: Diaporthe vexans; assembly: GCA_021188095.1. Classification (NCBI taxonomy): domain Eukaryota; kingdom Fungi; phylum Ascomycota; class Sordariomycetes; order Diaporthales; family Diaporthaceae; genus Diaporthe; species Diaporthe vexans. The sequence continues at coordinate 357,805 of JAJLLZ010000014.1, forward strand.
GTGACCAACCTACCTAGGCACCTGAGCGTCTCTGTCCGACGGACCTCAACTGACAAATTCTGGTAAGAATGAGTATTTTCAAACTCATGTTTCTAAGATTATAGCTTATATATCACGACTTTCTCTATTCATGCCCTGCCATAGTGACCTCCATGATCTTATCCTCCAAGCCCTCCAAAAAGACCATGTTGACGCCAGCGGCCTCCAGCTGTTCCCGTCCCGAATTCCCAGAAATAAACGTATCCGGCTCCCTAATCCCAACATACACAGTCTTAATAGCTCCTTTTAGTCGTAGAATCCTCTCAACACAGGACCTGTTCCCACTAAGCCGGCTATTACAAGGCTCCATTGTTGTATATAAAACCGTAGTCGGTGGTAAGACACTCCCTATACTGTCCTCAGGAACCTTGTGCTTATCTGCAATCTTTATGAAGCAGCAATGCTCGGCATGTGTTGACCCTGGATCACCGGGTCTATCCCGAGGCAGTTCTTCAGAATACCCTGTGGACAGAATTTCGCCCGTATCGCCGTCGACAAGGCAGGCTCCGACGCAAAACTTGGTGGGTGCTGGAGGGGAGAGGCGGGCTTTCTCCAGCGCGTGCAACATAAAGCCTTTGTGATCGCCAGGGGCGATGGTGGGGTTATTCATCTTTATTTGAGTTGTGGACGGCCTGAACGCGCCCTATCTCGAGTAAATCATGATGCCAAGCGGAGGAGAAGGGACACAAAATCGAGCTGCGGAGTTGGTTCAAGATATACCTCAGGACAGCCGACACCGATGCGAACCAATCTGTTGCATTCGATATCAGGTCGTGAGAGAAGTGGACCCTCAGCTGCTAGAACGTGGTCCTCATTGGCTGTTCATACACAACGGAAGACCAACAGCCACATAAAGAAGTGAGAGACCCAACCAACGTCTTCGTAGACAGACAGGATGATTGTCAAGTCTGTTGATTACTCAGCGACTCCGCAACGATGCTAGGGTAAGACCTCGGAGGCACAGACGTTTGCCAGGTTTATGATCCCTGAACAACACTCCGCCCGAGCTCTCACTCTCAAACCACTCAAAATGCACCTTTTTAACCAAGTAGGGTCGATAACTAGTCCACACTGGGAAGAAGACCAAGTCGGAGAAACATTCGAAATTGCTTATATCGACGACAAACACAAATGGATTCCAGACACCAGAAAGGACCAAATCCGTGAGTGGGCAAAAAAGAAGACAGCTCCTGCCACACGAGGGAATGATGGACAAAACAAGCTTTATCAGCCAATGGTCGACAAATATGAGATGCGTGTCCTCGAAGTCAAGCCAGGGAGATTCTCCGATCAACTCAAGGGCACACTACATCACTGCTCGCTTGAATTCGAGGGAGACGGCCCCTCCTTCGCCTCATGGAAGAGGCACGCACTTTTGATGAATAATCTCAGCACACCAATCTCATACACAGCGTTGAGTTATACGTGGGGTCCACCAATCTTCGACACCATGTTTGAATGCAATGGCCATGTGAAGATGATCACCAGCTCGCTCGCCTCTGCTTTGCGCCAACTCCGCCAGAAGGATAAGGCCTCGGTGCTTTGGGTTGACCAGATCTGCATAGACCAGGAGAACATGGAGGAAAAGGCGCAGCAAATCCCGCTCATGTCGAAGATCTACACCACCGCGCGCAATACGGCCATTTGGCTTGGCAGCCCTGCGGATAATTCATTCAGGGCACTGAAAATACTCAAAGATGCCAAGGTATGCCTGCAGTTCTCCCCCGAAACAGTCGTTGACCCAGGTGATTTCGAGAGGATGGGCCTGCCAAAATCAGACTCGGATGACTGGAGGGCACTTTGGAAGCTGCTGTCCAGACCGTGGTTCGAGCGGCTCTGGATCATCCAGGAACTCGCTCTCTCCTCTTATACGCGGGTTTTCTGCGGAAAGAGTTTCATCGAGTGGGAGACCATCAGCGTTGCTTGCGACCAACTTGAGCATACAGGTATTTCACAGTGGTTGACTCAGAAGTTTTCCAGTAGTGAAGGGCAGGAAAGTGATTGGCACACCAGAGATTTGTGCAAGCAAATACTCAACCTGGACAGGCCTCGCTCGACACGCGACATAAATGTCAAGGCGCCGACGCTGCTGGATTCCATGATTGACACGCGGCGTGCAAAATGCTATGACCACCGCGACAAGGTCTATAGAATGTTCGGAATCTGTGATCCTGATTACATATCCAGAGTCCGGGTCGATTATTCTAACACGTATCCTGTGGAGCAACTGTTTCAAGATGTTCTGGAAGACCACATTACTGGAGATGCTACATACAAGTCTTGGCCACTGGATAGAATCCTTCCGGTCGTGGACCACGACTCTGAGACTTTGCCATCTTGGGTGGCTGATTGGAGGAGGAATCGACGAACGACGGCGCTGGGAAGTGGAATGTTCTCATACTGTACAGATGGGAGACTTACGCCGCGATTTGAAAGGAGCATGATTGTGGTGAAGGTCGACAGCACCAACCCGAACTGGAAAGAATTGCAAGTGGCTGGACTGTCCTTCAGCAATCTAGAGACATTGAGCGAAGTATTTGAGAACCCCGACCTCAGCACGACAGGCGAGAACCGAACACTGCAGGTGATGCTCCAGTTCGTCGTCAACCTGAAACACTACCCAAGCCCGAACACAGACTTCTCAGCGTTCTGGCAGACCCTCGTCGCAGGCAAAGACGAACACAAGAGACTAGTATGCCCGGATGCGTTTGCCGAGATCTTCAGCTACGCCCTTGATCTAGCAACTGGGAAGAAAGACTCGATATCAGGCCAGACGTATACACGTCGACAAGGCCTGCCAAAGGGCCGAGGTGGGCTCGACGGAGACAAATTCGAATCGCGCAAGCCATGGTCCGTTGGCGAAACCTTCCGGAATGCCCGTACAGCGATGATCAACGCAACAAAGAACCGGAGGCTGGGAGCTACCGCCAATGGTCACATTGGACTCTTCCCGGAACATTCGCAGCCTGGAGACGGAGTCTTCGTTATAATGGGATGTAACGTACCGTGCGTTCTGAGACCTCGGGGCGACAAGAAGTTCAAGTTTATTGGCGAATGTTATGTGCATGGAATCATGTTTGGTGAAGCTGTCGGGCCGAATCAAGACTTGCAGGACATCACTCTTGTGTGAGAGAAGACAAATGGCAGTCTGAGGGCCTACTGCTTAAAATCTTCCAGTTTCTTCGGGCTCTAGTTCGAAACAGATAATTTGATACTCAAGAAGAGACCAGCGAGGTAGAACGACTGTCGAAAATATCTTCGGCATGTTATGACTGGTGACGAGACACAACATTTCGTGGATGATTCATGCCAAGTATCCAAAATAGAACCTGTCAGCCGCTCAAGTCTCAAAATGGAGACCCAATGTGGCCTAGATGAAAGGATAGTACACAGTGGAGACCGATATAGATTTAGCTGGCTACTCAATGTCATTCAGCCTTAGACCCATATTACAGGGGTAATATATAACTATACTAGGTAGACTAGTAGACTGTGGCCGCCGTCTAGTCTTTTAGGTTACTACTAATGATGGTGCTGTTTAGTTTCCGGAGCTATAATAGGGCTCCCGCCATAAGAGACAGTCCGAAACATGATAGAAGGTCGCTACCATACCTGTTGCTTTTAATTCAGCCTTTGTTAGTCCATCGACTATGCTGTATAACCCCGTCAATGCCATATACACAATGAATACTCCATGCGCTCCTAGTCAATCAGCCACATACAGAACACAGCAGCACCAGCAACATTCCTTAGTTTTAACTCCCCTCTTAATCCCACCAGCAAAAGGTAGTAGGCTATAAGGATCAGCTATAATCCCTTCATGCAACACATAGCACTGCATACATACAGCAACCTTACACTACCACCCTCCTTCACCCTCTCTTCCATGCCATCTCACTCATCCCTCTGCCACCCACTCGCTACCCACTTACTGACTGCTCACACCCACACGCACCTGACTGATGAACTGTTACACTGCCTCGTTGCTGGCCGATCTTAAATGGTCTGATAAGGAACTACACTGTAGATATCTGACTCTTGCGCAAGATAGCCGGCCAGCACAGCGCATAGGTGCCTCGACGTCATTTGGGAAGAGAGGGCAGTGGGCTGGAGGACCCTGCGACAGGCACATGCTCCCGTACCTGCTTCTTAGCCGCACTGCTCTTCTGCTCGGCTTCCGGGTTCCTCTGGGCCAGCGCACGCCTTGGCTCGGGTCCTTGTCAGATGTATCTGATGTTGGTGCTCTGTGCACTCAAGGTGTGTGTCTGTTCAGGTTTGCTTCTTGCAAATGGTATCAGGTCAGGACATTGCGACCTTTCTTCGGGCACAAACCTTGCTGTTGGCTTCGCTTTGCACAAGTGAGAAGGATGTTCTACCTTCACGTAAAGTATTACCATAACACCGCCATAACTTCAAAGACTAGGACAACTCATACCGGGTCACCGTATAGCTTGACTACCCTCTTCACACTAAGAAGGAAGAAAGAAAAAAGACCCACCCCTCACTCTGCGCCGCCTTGCACAACAATATCCACAGCTGCCGCGGCGGGCCCATCCCGCAGGATGGGCTCGCGGCCTCTCAGGTTCACCACACAGACCCCGTAGCTGCAAAGCATACACCTGAGGGAAGCCCGTAGTATATAAAATAAAAGTCTCCATATAGAAGGTAAGTCCCAGTCATATCTTCTAAAGCTTTATTGGATGGAAAGTTCCCTAACCTCAGCACCGTCAAATAAGCGGTCAGCATCCGTGGTTGCAATTTTGCGCACGCAACCTATTCGACGGAACATCCTGCGCGATGCGTCTAACTCCTTCACAAGCATGCAGAACTCGTACAGATTTCCAAATGATGCGCCTTCCTGCTGATTTGACCAAGCGCCGATGCGCAACAAGTAGACGATGTCGTTGTGTGTAATTCGGTCCGGTTCGAAGAAGATGGGACGGTCTAGCCAGACCGCAAAGCGAAAGGACTCCGGGCTGAATGTGCTTATTTCCACAGACTTCTGCAATGACTCGAATGTACCACCGAAGTCAAGAGTGTGGAAGCCGTCCGGTTCATGTCTGTCGACAACTCCGAGTAGTGTGGACAGAAAATCCATGTTAGACTCGAAATTCACCTTCAACGGCAGGGTGGGCGCTTCGATGGTGAGCATACTGCTAGGGTCCACTTGCAAATCCGAGTTTTGCTTAATGAGCATGGCGTCCTTGATGGTGGCAAAGGTTTGCACGTAGTCGGCTCCACGATCAGTCAGATAATAGGGCCGCATCGCCGATCCCCAAGACCAGCTGGGCGCCCGGCGCACCAAGTATGCATGCTCCGCCGGTAGGTCGGACGATGAGATACCTCCTTCTCTCGTGATAGATGCAGTTGGGTCGGGGCACATATTTCTCAGGCCGCCGCTCCAGCTCAAATCGAAGAGAAGGCTGTCCATGAAAAGACCTGCGAAGTAATCACCATCACGACCCATCAGAGTCACTTGCTTCGCCAAACCAGCCCCCGCTGGGAAGCAATCGTCGGGTTTGGTCAAGTCGCACAAGCTGTATTGGTTAACGATGCTGTGCCACAACTCCACAAGATCCCCAGGGTCCTTGTGATGGTGCTGCATCTTCGCCTTGAGATTGCTTCGTGAAGTAACCGCGCCATCCAGGTGCAAGCCATCGCATTGGCATCTTGCGTGTGTTCGGCACTCCCAGACCAGTTCGCGACGGGCGAAGTGAAGAACTCGCCGAGATAGAAGCTGCTCCTGAAGGACCCAACCACGCCAAATGAGTGGGTGGTCCGGGAATTCGTCCTCTTCGTCGAGCTCTTGGACGAGTTCCATTCTGCGCTCCGGTTCCTCCTCTTGGACCAGAATATTCCTCTCCGTGAAAGTTTTAGTATTGGCGAAATGAGTGATCTGGCGCATTGCATTCACGAGCACGGGGCGACCGTCTGGTAAGTTACCACTCCATTTCACAATGCGGAAGTCATGAGACGGCGTGTAGTGAAGGCCGCCATTTCCGTCTTTTGAGTTAGTCGCGGCTACGGTAAGGAACGAGTTCTCGTAAATGCTTCCCATCTTGACTGCTTCGGCTTTCCAGTCCGCCAGATCGTCCTGTACGATGCACATATTGTCGATCCAAACGTAGTCGATATTTAACTTCTTTAATAGCTCAATCGTGTCCTGGAATGTCTTTGAAAGCATATCCCACGGGATGCTTATCAAGTTCCTCGCAAGTGTGTCAGTAGTTGTCATGCAAGCAGGCTTGCTACCGCCCCAGCAATGACTCAGAGTAGCATATTTGGGCACGTCCCCGCTGATTTCAATCAGCCGTGGCTCGGGTCCTCGTATATCTATCAGGCGCCTCGGCGGTGCGGTCTGAAGTGTTCGAGAACAACTCGGGTGTGAACTGACACAGTCCGATAACCAGCGCCGAGCTGCTGCGAGAGAACTTATCGAGTCGGTCCCATCAGCTTCATAGTGAAAGTCCCTCGTCGGTATCAAGAAAGAATCCGGACTGGCGAAGTCTAAAATTTGTGTCAATGAATTTCTGATCAACCTGAAGGCGAATTGTGCTCGCCAGACCTACCTTTGGTCGTTGACAAATTGATTGGCTCATTTGGGATGGAGGTTATCACACCAGGCTGTCTAGATTCGAGAGACCCTCCCCACGAGTGTTGGAGAAACTCTGTGCGAGCGTCATTGACGATTCGGCAGGTAACACATCCGCGTCTGGCTGCGTCGTCAATGTCAAATATTGAGACGCCACCCTCGTCGCCATCAGCAAGCGTGCTGCAAGCAAGACATGGCTCAGCGGGTCCCTGGTCGGCAAGTGATGAAGAAGGCAACGGATCCTCCGCTCTCCGGACTCTTCCTTGGGCAACCAAATCGGAGATTGTCTTTGCAGAATCCGGGGCTTGTATGGAATGGAACCACCGGAGTTGTCGCAAAATTCCAGGCGTTGAGTTAAAAAAAGTTGGATACATAATGCTTAGGGAGTGATCACGGAGGAAAGTCAGTATAGTGTGGTAAACAGACAGGGTACACTATACCTCTTTCGGAATTCTTTTTCAAACACAGAGGGCATTTTTTATTTACACATACTTAGACTGAGACTTAGTATATACCTCTCGCCCCACCGCAATTTCCACTCTGTACTATACCCTTTCTGGTAAAGATCTACATACTTTTTAACATCTATACTAAGATTTTCCTAGTGTGTACACTGACCTCTGTTAGTCAGTGTATACACTGACACTAACCTTGAACCAGCCCTATAGTAGACTACCCTTGCGAGTCACTTCTTGCTTATATATGTAGTGGGCTTGGCACGGAAGTCACTTTGCAGGTGTAATTACCACACTGACTTCCCTCTGTGATCACTCCCTTAGGGCTAGATGCTCGACAAAGTTAGTTTAGCCAAAGCCAGTCTGAAGTAACTTCCGTGCCAAGCCCACTACGTATATAAGCGAGAAGTCACTTGTAAGGGTCTGGTGTAGGGCTGGTTTTAAGGGTCTTGCTAGACTGGCTTTTACTAGACTGGCCAACAAACTCTAGTCTGGAAAAGCTAGTCTGAGACCTAGAAAGTACGTAGATCTTTACCAGAAAACGCTTAAGGTAGTGCGGAAATTACAGTAGGGCAAGAGGTATATACCAAGTCTCAGTGTATACGCGTTTAAACACAGGAAGCCCTCTATATTTAAAAAAGAATTCTGAAAGGGGTATAGTATGCCCTGTGTCTTTACTAGACTGGGTTTGCCTATACTGGGAATCGTCGAGCATCTGGCCCTTAGAGCAAGGGATTCCAAGGTCAGTGTAGCCACTGGTGGTGAAACGGACATAGAATGACATGCTCACATATTCGCCTAAGCTTGAGGACACGTCGGTTGATACGGACGCTTATATAAGCTCTAACGAGAGCATGCTGTGCAACATGAAGATTTTATATAAACTATAAGGTATAAATAAAGTAAATATACTTCTAAGCTTATAAAATCAGTACACAGGATACATTGAAACGAGCATCAAAAGTTTTATTAGTACTCTGTAGTCAACGGTGATTTCAACGAAGCTTGAGGCTTAAAACACTATGATCGATCATGTAGATGGAATTTATTAAGGTGGCACACAGGCAGACGCTGCCGCCGATCCCCCCTCCACTGGCACAGCCCTCCCAAGCTACACAGCCCCGCTCTAAAATGCATCATCCGCTGTCTGGGAAGAACGAAGTGATGCCCCACCCCCTTCGGCAACATAGTGGTAATCATACGAGCTATTGTAATCAAATCAAGCGTACTGTGCAACGATGCAGTGACCGACCAGCGACAATCGGAACTCCCGATCTCTCATCAAACTCCAGAGGCCCGTCGACATTTTCCTTTTGCTCAACGTGGCAGCGTTCAAATAAGTTGGCACTGGCCTCAACACGGCGCAATTTCATCTTCGTCCATCGCCACACCCGAGGCCACTCCGCTGAGATATACCATAGCAAAAGCCAAAGAGTGCCGTCTTCTTTACTGACTTCAGGATCTTCGAGAGAAGAAAAGGACCAACCTGAAATCTGCAACCACTTAGGCATAGTAGTTCGCGATCTGGTCTTTGCCATTATTTCCTCCTTTCCAGCTTCCCAATCTAAAGCAGTGTCCTCAAATTGCACACTAATACTCTCGACCAGAAATTTGAAATAGTACTTTGGATGCGGCTGCACGAGACCCTGATAGAGGTTCTTCTTCCACCCTGCCCAGGTCCAGCTTGGGAAAACATGGCGCCTCGTAGAGCCCGATTGCTCACTCCCCGTCCACGCCAATGCGAGGGTTAAGGAGTCGGTTTCCCTGGGAAGACGACCGCCGACAGGTAGAGTCCTTGGGACTGGGAGGCCGCAAAAATCAATGTCAGGGTACAGTGACAGGACTCCGGCCATAGCATTGAGGGCGTCTCCATCGTATGTCAGCTCACGCTGGCTGAACTCCCTGATGCGCCTCGCCGCTTGACATAAATACTCATCCTCGCCTATCCGATCTGGCATGAAGGATGGAAAAGCATGGAAGAGCTTCTTGTATGATGATGACCAGTCTGTGTCTGTGGGCTCCACGCTAAACGCAGTGCAGTATTCGTCAAATAGGGCCTCTCGGCACTCGAAGAAAACTCGAGTCTGCGTAAATATGAGTCGTCGTGTAGACAGTAAGCCCTCTTGGTATGTCCATCCGCGAGAGGCCCATTTAGTCTTTGGGAGTTCGTAGTTAGGCGGAGAGAAAGCCAAGAGGCAGTGTGGGCCAATACGTATAGAATCCTGTTTGCAGCGCCTTGTGGATACTCCTGGGAGCCCGCATTCTGCGTCCGTTCCGGCAGCGGCAATTATGGTGAGGATTGAGTGCAGGTAGATCTCTCCCATGGCCTGAATTTGCTGCTGCCGAACCACCACGTCGCTTTGAGGGATGCAATAACGGTCTACCCACAGAAAGCGCTGTCCCAATCGTTTGACCACGAGAACGGCATCTTGCACGACTTGCGGTAGTCGGCTCGGCAGCTCGCAGTCTTTGCCCTCTCCACTCGCGTGGGTGGCGCCCCACACATAACTGAGTGCGATATATTTGTCATTCTCCCAAGTGATGGGGATGACCTTCATGGTGTCCACGTCAATGGCTCGCAATCCCAGATCTCTGGGTTTGGTAGCGGTAGAGCCGGAATGTAAGTACTGGCACATTTCATGGCTCTCCTGACAGAAACGTAGCTGCGTACGCACGGCGCCCAGGTCGACCACGTCGGGGTCGATGTGACGACCGAAGAATCCTGAGCCTCTATCGCCTGGGATCACGATGATCTTGCGTGGAATTCGTGCTGTCCCACAATTGTAATCGCCATAGCAAACCTGAAATAAGTGGAAGTCTCCTAGTCCCACCCTAGAATCCACTTCGAGCATGGTGTTGCTCACAACTATATTGTTGTTGACATCCCGCGTCCTCTCGCGCCTAGATGGCTCGAATTTTAAGCAGTTCTCCAAAAATTGACACAGAGGACAAGATGGCCGAACTATATTTGGTACACAGTCTTGGCCTGGGCCATCCTCAGGCCGAAAGAAGTCTTCAACTTTGTGGTCGTATGAGTCGGTCGTGTTAGCCATGGTATCGATCTCGATCGTCCGGCACTGATGGCAGAGTCTGTCTAAAGACACGACTGGGCACACACAGTCTCCTTCAGGTTGAGCCTCAAGATTTTCTCGTTTAAAATTGCCATCTCGCGTCGTCTGATTGGTTTCAAGCTGGGCATAATATGAGGGACGCTGGTCATCCACAGCAGGACGTGCCCTTGAACCGCTGGAAAGGCTGGCCATCTGTGCAGCACAGACAGCATAGAGTAAACGATAAGGCAATCTTAAAGATCTGGAATGTAGCTAATAAGGCTGATTATAAGCGAATTAGACCTACTAGGCCAATAAAAGCTTCACGGTAGCAGACAAAATGGATGTGTTGGGCTTCGTCACACACCAAGAGGGGCTATCAAAGGGCTATTTGTAAGCGACCCCGCCAGTACCACAGCCCCCCCGACCCACCAAAAGTTCAGCTCTCCACCGGGTTTCTACCGCCAATTGGCCAGGCGGGTTTTCCCTACAGGTGAGCAGATAGGTGTAGGTCCTACTATCTGCAGTAGAATTGCGATGTATCTAAGGTACCTAATACCCCTCCCCATGAGAGGAGTAAGTTGGGGATACGGTACTAAGGACACTAAGGACTAGGCCTAGGGTATACTCTGGGTATTCAGATCTTCTCTCTTAACGTTTGGTCACGTCGCCAGCATATAGCTTGACAGATATACTTTCCAACAACGGCTCATAGTCCATACTCCGAGAGCTTCATGTCTCTTCATTGACCAGAAAGAAGCCTTGTGGAGTCGATGCATAGTGATATTGAATTATGGGTGAAAATGTTATGGCAAGCGAACCCACTTGTGCAATTAATGGGGATCTGACCAAGCAGGATCTCAACACCTTGGAACCAACATGATTTTAGGCAGATCTTGAACGGGAAATGTGCCCGCTCTCTTTATTTCCATAATCTTTTCATATCTTCGCACTTATGTCTGTTCTGGTTCAATATCACCCAGACACGAGCACTAAGGTTCAATTGCCTATACTCCACATGTTTTCCACACCATTCAACTTCGTCCGTCACACCTGGGCAGCCGTTATGCCCGCCAGACAGCGAACTGCCCCAGCCCCTGAGCCGATCACCGAGGACGAAGGGCACAGCGGGCCAGATGCATCTTCGCCTCCAGCGAACAGCGTAAAGGGTGCAACAAAAAAGGACATCGAGCTTTGGCACAATGTTATTCGAATGGTCGAAAGTGATATCGCAAAAGAAACCAACGTCAATCGTGTAGAGAATATGCGAGCCGTTCTTGCCTTTATCCAAGAGCATGGTTACCCAGACGGTGACAAATGCGAAGAGGGAAACCCCGAGTTCTGTATATGGGCCATGGATGGTGAGGTGAAGTGCCAAACAGATGCGGAATTCATGGAAGATCCTCGCTGGTCGCTGCCACCGCCTGGCTTCAAAGGTCGCTGCAACGAAGGATACGCAGTGGTAAGCAGGACTAGTGATAAACATTTCTGCCTTGTAACAGTTCTGACGTCCTGTATTTAGAGCCCGCCACGCCGCGGGCGTTGAAATCCGTGGGTCCGCCTCACCTGGCCGTCATGATGCTCGATGAAACATGATGGTAGAGCCTCTAAAAGGGTTTGTATAACTGAATTACGTCCTCTCTGTCAGTACATTCAAGTATAAAGTCCCTTGAGATCTTATGTAATATAGATCTGAGTAGGACTTATAGCCGACATTTTGCCCAAAGTCTTGCATAGTTGAGGATGAATTGAATAATAAGGACCCTTGGAACCTCGATTTTATATTTTATCTAACTGTTACAGATAGTTTTAAATACCTTCTTCTGTGCTCCAAAAGTGCTATGAGCGTCTATTCATACAGACCATGTTGCACCCTCCACTCAAGAAAATGCGAAAGTGAAAATTTGCTTTCCGTTCTCGTCATATCTCTTAGGAATGACATTCTGAACCCCATCAATATCGCGAGGTTCAAAGTCCAGCATCGAAGCCGCGCAGGTGAGGACATCAAGTCCAAAGCTCTCCTTCAGCCAATGCGCAAGCATATCCATCCCAGAGACGGCGCCGCCCGCAGTCCAGATGTTCCCATCCACAACCCACTTCTTCTCAATCGTCCACTCAACCTTGGGATACATTTGCTTCATGGCTTGGTATCCCAGATTGTTGATGGTTGCCTTTTTCCCGTCTAGGACGCCTGTGGACGCCACAACCGAAGAACCGGTGCAGTTGGCGAAAAGCGTCTTGCCCGCTGCAACATGGGCGCGGACGAAGTCGGCCAGCTTGGGGTGCAGCTGGAAGGTCGACGGGTCGGGACCCCCGACCAGCAGGTAGTCCAGCTCGGGGCAGTTGTCAGCCGTCGTGGTGGGCACGATGGTGAGATTACTCGTAAACAGGTGGACCGGGTCCAGAGTGGCTCCGATGTGGTGCACCACGATTTCCGGCGCGCGAGCAATTGTCTCCTCATCGATGTGGCTAAGAGCGCTTATTTGTTGCAGGTACTTCTTGTCTGCAGAATGGACGAGGTCGGTTGGGCCCAGCACGTCGACGGGCTGGTAGTCAAAGACGAGACAACCGAAATGAATGGGCGCCATCTCAAGATTGAATTTGGTAAGGGAGGGATATTTGACGCTGGGAAATTATGAGCTCAGAGAAACTTGTCAGTCACGAGTAGATACAATTTTGATAGCTTGGGAGTTATTTTCCAGAGGACTTGGGTACTCTATATATACCCATGTGGTGAGCAGGATGCTAGGGATGCTGACTGCATCCTTGGCCTAAGAGCCGCCATAGATCGGAGGTTAGAACGCTCGGAGCAATTGTCGGCACAGGTGCTTCATTGCGCATGGGCCGCCAATGATTGGCCGTTTCAAAGCGGAGAATCCCACCACGCTTTTGAGACAAGCTAAATTCGAAATGCCCGCGACAAGTCGGATGTTCCCGCAGCGTAGGATCTTTTGCAACGTGGAGGTTTTTAGGACACTACCCGTGGGTCTCGGTTCTTCTTACCCACTACTAGCATAGTAGGTGCCACAACCACACAACAGCCAAAACCCTACAATACCCATACCCCACCTAATTCAGCCACTTTCCCCTATAAAAAACTACTTTTTAACTCTGTTTATCTCTTTAAAATATAAATTTAAGAGTGAAAAAATAATATTTTTAAGATCCTTATTTTATATAGATTCATAATAAAATATTAGTAAAATTCTAGAGTTAAGGTTTTAAAAGCTAATTTTTTTTAGTAAAAAGTTTTTTAGAACTTAATATATTTTTTTATATAAATTATATATGGGAAAAATAAAAAGAATAGAATATTATTAAATTTCTATATTTAATTTTTAGGAAAGATTAATTATAATTATTAATTTTGAAAAAATAAAGTAAAATATAAAGTTAAAAACTAAAGTAAAAAATAAAGTAAATAAAATAAAAACTTTAGTATTTTTAAATAATTTCTATTTATAAAGTTATTTAAACGACTAGGGTTAGGAGTACTTTTAATAAAATTTAGATAGCTCTAATTAGCTAGGGGGCTACTTAGTTAGTAATAGGTGCGCGAGGTCTAAAAAAGGGTGCGCGAATTTCCGTCCTCTATATAATAACTTGGTTTCAGATATGGACACCGCGCAGACTTCCACGACTAGGACGCCATATAATCAGGCTTTCACCAGTGCTGTGTCCGGCATAGATAACTTGCGCCTAGAAGCCCAACAGTCTTGCCTTCAAAACCTTTGGAATGCCTTTCAATCTAGGGTTCCAGATTTACTTGTCGAAGATGCCACCGAGAGCAGAGTTGGAACGGTCATCGATGGGATTGACCACATCCAATGGGCAACAACTTGTGACGAGTTACTTAACACGCTTGACAGGGGACTTAGCGAGACTTTGTGAGCCAGCCTCTGCTGACAAGGTACATGCGTTCGTTGACCACTGTTCGCCTAGTATTTTGCAACGGTACAACTCCTGAAGCAGGATAGATATCACCATTGAACTTTTCTCTGCCTTATGCCAACTTACTGCACCTACGCCATACTTTTTGAACCTTGTTATTGGAATGGGTCGAAAGTTCAATTCGAAAGACGAAGACTTCATGTCGTGCTACAGCAGGGCAATTTCATCTAATCCGACTCCAGGGCTCAGCAGCAACGCCGCCACGTGCGGTGAGACGTCTTGAAGTATGTTCTTCTCTTTACATGTTATTCCATTGCCGCCAAATTACATTTCCCCGTCTCAGAAACATGCTACAACATTCGTTTCTTTGAAAGAGATGGTCGGGACCTGGAAGATCCTTGGTCATGTCGCCAATCAGCCATCCACCACAGTTTTTCACCCACTTCAAAGGAGTCAGCCTGGGTCATCATCCAGCCTCCTGAAGCTTTCAATGTGATTACACACACCAAAAAGCATCCTTTGTCTTTACATGCCCGGTATCTCACCGCAGGTGTCGCCAATTGGAGGCAGTACCTTGACACTTTCACGCAGGAGTTCAAGATGCTCGTTGAGTAGATCCTATCCCTAAGAAACCCAAGATGCCAGACTCTAACTATCCTCCCTTTGATGAATCCAGAATCAACATATTGCAATGCCCAACCCATACAAAAAGTTCAAGGTCGACTTCTCCCATGAGCAACAAATCTAAAATTCGAGAGGCAAACTTTCCCATGCATTGAACATCTTGACCAACATGCAAGATACCTTGGGACGCATATGCGCACATTCGAAAGCTATGGTCCATGCAAAAGATGTTCCCGCATCTGAAACCAATGAGTTACGCCGAGAACTGGACAATTTATCTCGAGAGATCCGATGCCATATCCGGACGACGCAGAAGCTTCTGCGAACATCAAATGACTTGAAGTCGATGGCAAGTCCCAGCAGGCCCGACACAAGGTCTACCTGGATTGTGCGTATTCATGCTAGCTGACATTACCATTCTATAGTACGACAACATCCTCACGTTCCGCGGCCAGGAGCTCCAGCATGAGACCAGCCTTAAGCTTACCCAACTGGTGCAGGCTGATGCCGTCGAAAACAAGGACATGGCGATGCTGGCAAGCCTCACATACAGGGACTCTCGAACGATGCGAATTGCTACAGTCATTGCCATGTTCTACCTTCCGGCGAATTTAGTTATGGTATGTTGCCCAAGCACTGCATATGCCTGATCATGACAAATTGCGCGACCTCTACCATGTCTTGGACATTGATTGAGCATGCCCTGTCTAACATCTGCCGTGGCACAACCAGTCATTCTTCAGCAGCACACTTGTGTGGTTCGGTACATCTGTCGATGTATCAGAGAACTATGGATCCAAGTTGCAAGTCCGTGGCGAGGTCTGGATAGCGACCGTCTCAACTGTAGTGCTGGCCGCCGCCACTATTGGCTGGTCTTGGTGGTGGAATTCCAGAGAGCAAAGCAAGTCGCGCACCTCAACTTGTCAAAGCCCATAACGTGCGGCTGAAGTCTGATTGAGGCTCGCATGCGCTTCGATGATCAACCTCTGACCCAGATAAGTAAGTGTGTTGCTTCTGGGACCGCAAATTGAGAACGGCACAACTTTCCCCTCACAAAACCAACCACCTGCATTCTCGACGACTTTGCCCGTCAAATCAACAGCCGCATAGCACATTCAGTCGCAGCTCTAAATAAGGGCAGACGAGAAGAGAAGCTATCATAAGTGGTTTGTTTATAGAGAAGTAACTCGGAAAGCGACATCGCAAGAGGAGGTAGTCTGAGGTTTGGGAGGATCGGGTGGGGATTTACACTGCGACCCCGTGGGACGCCGGTTTCGGGTACGGTGCGCCGGCTCTTACATGTCGCCTCGGGAAGAGGTTTCCGGTGATTTAGAGTCGGCCATGGAAAAAAAGTGTTGAACGGACAGACGGATGCCAATTGACTTATCCGAAGACCAAAGCTCCCTTGACTGATTTTGTACCCTGTCACATTCTATGCATTTTGTCTCCGCTTCTCGACGTCTCGGCATGCATATATTGTGTAATGAGAACGGCGTCAAGCCTGCTTTCGTAAAGTTACCGGCAGTGTTGACAAGGGAACGACAAAAAGGGAGCAGATCGAAGAAATTTAGGTTCAGTAGACATGTGCTTTTCCGTTCGCTCCAAATACGTCACCGTCTGGGTGTCTGGGATGAGATTGGGGCTATTTAAGAGCTCATGAAGTCACATGGAACAGACCAAGGCACTCACGAAATACTAGGCGTGTCGTCGCCAGTTTTTGTCAAGATGAGTCCAACACTGTTGCGAGGCCTGTTGTCCTTTGCGCTCATAGCCAGTGCAAAGGCCTCGTTTGTATTCCAACTCAATGGCACTTCTTATTACTCACCGGATGAAGCCGTTGGAAATCTGGCCACGGAATGGACACGGTCGATTGATCATCCCACACCAGGGACTCTGCTTTCGCCATCATCGAACGGCACCTCTATCAATGCAGACCAACTAGAATCGATCTTAGCAGACTTTGCAAAGAGAGACGACGTCTATTCATCGCATTTCTCCTTGTTGGTCGCTATGAGTGACAGATCTAACCAGTCACCAGAGGATGCGGCGCAATATCTAGATGCGATAGGAGCCGAGGTCCTATACTTCTCTGACCGAGAAGAATCTCTTCCGTCCGGTCCCTACTTGTTCCACCCGTCTGGAAAGATCACTCGGGTTTATCGGCTATACAGGGACTACAACTTTGCATTCGAGACGCCCGTGACCGAGGGGCCCAACGGCTCTTATATGCCCGTGACCGGAGCGGTTGAGACCGATGCCAACGGAGCACTGAGCGTTGCTGTACCGTCGAGGCTGTACTATCCACCTCCTTCCAGGGAGCGACCCCTGTCAGGCAAGCGACTAGTAGTCAAGGACAACTACGATCTGAAGGGGATTCGCACCGTCGCCGGTTCGCGCGCCATCCGCGAGTTGAACGACCCGGCAGACGAGAATGCACCGAGTTTACAGAAGCTTATCGACCTGGGCGCAGTTGTCATCGGAAAAGTGAAGACAACTCAGGTAGCCCTGGGCGAAGTCCCCTCGTAAGTGTTGGTTACCCACGCATTGCATCTACGCAATCTAACCTCTCTAGTGACTTCGTTGACCAGATTGCCCCTTTCAATCCCCGTGGCGACAACTACCAAAGTCCGGCATTCTCTTCCTGTGGAACCGGCGCCGGCGTGGCCTCGTACGACTGGGTCGACTTCGGCACGGCAAGCGACACGGGCGGCTCGATCCGACTGCCGTCGAAAGCCAATGGCCTTTTCGGCTTGCGGCCGACAAATGGAAGTCTCCCAATCACGCGCATAGTACCCCAGTCTCCTATATTTGACGTCCCGGGTCTTCTATCACGTTCGGCCCGGCTCTTGCAAACCGCATACACGAACTGGTTCCCCAGCAAACCTTACGCACATCTCCCACGCCGCATCATCCTGCCGACCGAGTTCTGGCCGACCGAGAACGAGACATCTATGCCTGTCTTTGAGTCGTTTCTTACACACCTATCCTCGTATCTCAACGCCACCATCGACCAAGTAGACACCAACAGCTCGTTCAAGCTGGACGCGAATCGCCCCGAGGGTATACAGCCCTACCTCCAATCAGCATATTCGAATATAACAAACTTCGACCAAGTGAGGCTCTGGTGGGAGCCCTTCAACGCCGCATATCAAGGCAAGTTCGGGCGGTCACCTTACATAGGCCCCGTGCCCGCGTCGCGCATCGAGCGTGGAGAAACACTCACCCAAGACCTGTATGACGACGCTCTCACCCGAGTGAACACTTATCGTGACTGGTTCAGCTCGCATGTCCTACCAACCTGTGAGTCTGCCGTTCTCGTGTATCCCCTCGGCGCTGGCCTAGAAGAATACCGCGATATCTATCCAGAGCCACCCAGCGCGGTGTTTGGCGGAAGCTATCCCGCGACCTTTATGAGTGTCCTGTCGGGGGCTCCTGACTACACGGTCCCCATTGGCGAGCGGACTTATTATTCGAGGGTCACGTGGCGCAACGAGACTCTGCCGGTAACGGTGGGGATCATGGCAGCTGCTGGGTGTGATAGCATGTTGGTGGATCTGGTGGCTGGGATGGCGGAGGCAGGGCTCCTGATAGGCGAGGTAAAGACAGGGAGAAGAATGTATTGAATGAGCAGAATAAGGATCTTGTATGTGCACTCAGTGTAGTGACTACTCGGTATATGTGAGCGCAGTGGTTGCAAGAGTGATAAGGCCAAGGGGCGGGGGCGCAGCGTGGTAGCTTCCTACCTAGGTAGAGCAATAGTATCAGGCTCAGAGCTTGAATACAACTAAATGTGCCCGCCCTCCTTCGTCCTTTTTCTCGTCAAGATCCCCTTTTTGCTTTTGTGGATAGCGACTGTGTTTACCTGGCTCCCGAGCCGCGCGAGAGCTGTGTCCTATGCCTGTGGGCTCAAACATTTCTTTGTATGTACAGTCATCTCTTGGGCCTTACTCGTCAGGTATCAGTGGCCCCTTTCTCTATAGATGTCCGGAGATAAAGCATTAGGCACTGTGTGCACTGACAGGATAAGGGTAATAGTTACTATCATAGCACCGTGGCGCAATTGGTCTCACGCTAGGTTGCCCTTCGTACTGGTGCCGCGAAGGGCATAGGTTTAAATCTTGCTAGTGCTATTTATGAAGACTCCCTAGAGCCCAAGGGGCAACCCTTCTTCCCTCTTTTCCTCCTTAGGTAGATATACTCGTGAGTTGATATATTTTGGTGCAAACTGCACAGTGTCGTGAAGCCCAAGTGACGTCTCAAAGGCTAAGCTGCTAACGGATCTGCTAGCACGGATGTTCATCTCAATCCTTCGATACAACCGGACATCCAAGGGGACATGGAGCATCCCTGGTTACAGCAATATGCGTTTTATCGGAGGAGGCTGGGGTATTCAGGGCTTGCCGTAGGGGCAGTATCCTTTAATCGGAATATGTAACTGTTCTACCGCATAAAGCCATCTAACAGGGAGGCGCTCTGTGGTTAGGATGGGCTCTAATCTGATCAGCGTCTTGCACTAGCTTTTGCCAGCATCTTGACGGGTCGCCCGGACACGTAATCATCACTAGACTCTCAATCTTCCTTTGAATACAATTTTTGTTTCTTCTACTAATTACTATATTAGCTTGATTCCGGGGAGATCCTCAAGTGATGATTCTGTTCTGGACCGCGACATTCATGTCTACAAGCCTCGCAAACCGTAAAAGCATTCCATGCGGACAAGGCCACTAGCGCTCCACGCCTGGACACCAGTGTGAGATTAAGTCTTCCTTTCGGGCCATCAATCGGATATGATAAACATCGCTCTGACTTCTGAGGGGTTTTGTGACCATCGGCGGACCCACCATTTGCCTGGCCTGTCCGATGACTGAGCCCATGGTACCCAACAGCGGAACTCGGTGGCACGCATCTTGAACAAGACGCCGCTCTGACGCAATCTCTCGGAAAGGGCCATGAGACGCAGCGCATTTGGTGCGTCCTGATCCCCGGTCATCAGAATCTCCGTCGGAGGATGTGGACACTCCCAAGTTCTGTGCTGATGCGTGACCGGGCGGGGGCTGCTTTCGTCGTAGAAGATGTTTTTGAGGAAAGGCAGAGACCTGGTGTGTTGCTCTGCGATACCCTTCAGAAATCCGAGAATAGCGGCCGCGTGGTGGTAGACGCAAGGTGCTCTGTCGCCAGCATACCCTCGGATCCGGTATGCACCACAGAGGCATTCCACGAACTTGGGCTCCTCGTAGATCCGGTGCCCAAGACACCAGAGGCAGGCTATAATCCTCAGTGTCTTCAGTGCGCGTGGGAGGGCCCTTGATGGGCTGACGGCTCTGTGGTGACCGTCCGGGTCCCTCTTGACAAAAAAGTGGAAGGGCACTGCAAGGTTCTGCAGGTTGGGCAGACGAACCAGGCTCAAGGTCCCCGACGGGCCGAGTGACGCGCTGATATTGCAAGCATAATGGAGGTCGAGGTTAAGCGTCGTCAGGTTCTTGAGTGTTCCAAGAGTGTCGGTGAGGTACAGAGTGGTTAGGCCTGAGTTCACCAGGCCTGAATCCGTGTCTGCCTTCGCTCGGAGCTCAAGAGGTTTGCCGCAAAGTTGGTACATCCTAAGCCGGCACTGCTCAGAATCCGTGTCGACTGACAGAGACTCAAGACTCCTGCACGATGTTAGTCATGGCTGAAAATGCGAACGCGCTGACTGGAAGAAACTTTGCAACAGGTAGCTTATAGCAGCTTTACAAGAGTGTCATAACTTATACATACGGAAAGATGGCGCAAAGAGCAGCAAATTCGTGTGGAAGGCAAGGGCTCTCGGTCAAGTTTAGAACTCTTATGGATTCTCCGTCGGCACTCAGGCGCTGATCCAGTTCTGAGCAGAAGACATCAGTAATGTGCGAAAGAGCTTGGGGGTCGAGTTCAAGTTGCTGCCATGCCAGACAGCAGAAAGACTAGGGCTTACCATAAAGCATTCGGCATGGAAAAGTACCAAACCAGCCACGGTCGTGGTTGAACCAGATAAGTCGGTTTAATTTGGGCAGGGCGAGGAAACTTCTGCACATCCATGCCGCATAGTCGCTTGGACGACATCGGCTGGAACGAAAAGTCTCTCTTCCCATCAGCTGCAGTTCTTTGACACTCGAAAGATGGGGCGACGTCTCGTCCCATAGCCAGGGGAATACGCGGCCAATCACTTCCATGTAAATCGAGTGATTTTCCTCGTTGCTCTCACGAGAGAGGGGGTGTACATTGAAGTCCAGGTACTCGAGCTTGCTGGTATGACTGAGGACTTTGAACTGCAAGGTGTAGAGCTTTTCCCAACAAATTCGTAAAACTCTATGGAACTGTGGAACTTTCGTTTCACTGTTAAATGGCTTTGAAATCCATGTCGACGGTATCTGAGGATTCGGCTGAGGTATACATCGGGGACGCGTTGATCAACGCAACTGCCCTCTCGCTCTTTTTCTCCGTGACAAACGTCGAGGGTCATGCGCTTCACGAGCATGCCGAATTTAGGCTTCCCAAGGAAGGTACGATAAAGGAGAACCAAGGTACGGGAATCCCGAATGAGGAGGTTTCGATACAGGGCTTTTCGGACTTCGGAGGCAATCGGTTTGGAGACCGGGCAGAGGCTGGTAAGTTCTCGACGGGCGCTGGCGTCTTGCTCCTTCCGGGTCGCCGAGGGCTTCAGAGTGGATCGATCAAGCACATATGGCTCATTTGGATCGACCGTCATCGTGGCCAGGATCATCGAGATGATCTTGCGTGGAAGCGTGTCGAGCGTGAGGGGCCCGACGTCCCTGCGATCCTCTTGCTCGGGTTGATTCGCATCTTGGGCTGGTGGTTGGTCGGCCATGTTGCTCGAGGGGGCCTTCTGTGGCTGTGATTAATATGGGTAATGGGAAGGGGATTGGCTGAAGATGGTAATGCCCATATTTTGTCGTACCCTTCGTGTAGATGCCCAGGTGTGGTCAGGTCGAAGCTGTGTTGGCCAAGTGTCGTTTGGCGGGAGGTCAGATGCGCGATGCAGATCGTCTCTCGTGGCAAGGTGGGAAGCTTTGCTGATGGTGGGGCACTGTTATTCTAATGACGAAGTGCAGAGGAGTACCAAAGTGCTTTTTAGTTTGCAGAGACGTTGGGTGCTCAAATAAAAACACAAGAGGAGGGGGGGCAATGGACATGTGAATGACACCAGTGCTGTCCCTTTCGACACCAGTGTCTTCTGTCCAGGCAACCGCAAACGCCTGAAAGGCTTTCGGCAGCGGGGCAGATCGGATGATTTCAGTCAAGTCAGAGTATGGCTGAAGCCGATTGCTACAGTTTTGCAGAAGCGCCAACACCAGCAATGTCTCCTTCAAGGCTCACATCCTTGACGGACCAGGCGAATTGCGCAAGCGAGCCAATTAAGCCAGAACTTGCATAAAGCCTTCATGTTTTCATATTCATCGCAGTGCCGATGCTCTGAAAGGACCTGTAGGAGGATGAGTTGATCTTCAAAGCTATCCTTGGAGACACCCAGCTCCGCGTCCAGTGGGAGCGGGACTTGGTTACCCTCGTGATTCCTCGTATTGCTAGCATGAGGGAGGCGCTGTACAATGAACCCAAGACGTTTGGTGAGTTTTCGATTGCTCGAAGCTATCGCGAGTTTTAACACATCTTGGGATTTCGAGATACGCCTGGTGACTGGAAAGGTGACTTAGAGCACAGAGGCATGTACTACATCCCACAATTGAGCTTAGACATGGTGTTAACCTTACGAAGTGCATCAGATATCGAGCTCGTCTGAATGCTGAGGCATTGGCAATTGCTAACTCTTGGTTCTTCAGAGAAATGTCATGTTACATGGCAGATAGCTCCCGGGGTTTCATCGCAGGGCTGAACGAGAACAATGTGGCGTATGCCGCTGCTTGGATTGACAAGGTGGTAAGGGGATTGCAAATCCACATCCAGTAAATAAAGCCTACCAGTCTTGACGCACAGAAACAAAATGCTTAGCTAAGTATCTTGTGTAAATATCCTAGTTGCCCTGTCTGCTATTCTCACTCCAAAAAGACAACCCTGCTTCCATCCGCGCAGCCCCATAAACCGACGAACTATCCAGCGACTCGCCAGCATACTCCCTTGCGGCTCTCAGATGGGCAAGCGCCGTTTCAAGAGCAGGGAGGCGAGTGCCGTGCGCCTCAGCGATTGAGATTGCGTGCCCGGCGTCTTTGGCCGCGAGTGCAGCCGCGAACCCAGGAGGGGTGCCAAGGGGCGGAGCGTAGGCGCCGGTGGTCATGCGCTTAGAGTAGCTCTCAAGGACCGGGCCGTACATGCTTCCAATGAATTCTTCCATCTGAGCTGTGCCGAGGCCGGTCTTCTCGGCGAAGACGTAAGCTTCAGCGACGAGCTCTTGCAAGCCGATGACGAAGATGTTCCTGTTTCATGAGAGAACATGTTTCAGCTGATTATTGACGACTCCAAAAAATTCGATCAATATGAAAATTCAGGGACAGAACCAAATACAGACCCGGATATCTTGAGCAGGCTGGCCTTGCGTACATCCTCGCCCATGTTGATTATGCTCTTGCCCATGGCTGCCAAGATGAACGGCCCGATCCTGTCGATAGTCGCAGCCGGACCAGCCTTGGAGAATATGAGCTTCCCGGCGGCGGCAACAGGGCTGGCTCCGAACACGGGTGAAGCGACAAAGATAGCGCCCTTCTCGCCAAGCCGTTCTGAAGATCTCGCACATGTGTCGGGGTGCACCGTCGACGTGTCGATCCAGACCTTGTCTTCCATTGAGATTCCTGCCTCGATGGCTTTCATTACCAGGCTGTCTAATACGCTGTCATCTGAGATCTGGTGACAGTTAGCACTCAATTGTGGATTCTCTGCCCGCTGGCTGTCCCGTCAGGCCACAGCTCTTCAAGTTGTGGAAGCGAACATCGTACCATGGTGAAGATGATGTTCGAATTCGAAACTACCGCTTCAAAACTCTCCTCAGGTATCGCGCCAGCCTCCTTGAGAGGTTCGCCTCGCGACATGGTCCGGTTGCTGTAGCGAAGTGGAGGCATATTATTTGCGGCGAGATGCTTTTGCAAATTGAGTGCCATGCCGATACCCATTGAGCCAAGGCCATACTAAAGTGACTACCATCAGCATTGACCAATAAGTCTGGTACAACTTTGTTGAAGCGGAGATGGAGGGAGTTCCTCGTTATTCACCCAGCCAAAAGATTCTGAAAAAGCCATGTCGTCCTCCCAATGCGTACAATGGTGACCTCTCGAGGAGATTAAATCGGAGGTAGGATAAGGAGAACAAGACCGCTGGTGCTGCGATTCAGAATCCACAGAATTAATGAAAGGTGAGAGAATACATAATATTTCCAAGGACTGAAACTTTTGTTTTCAGCTATGTGAAATGTGATTTCCTGCGTATGTCCCAACCTCCACCGGGCACAGCAGCGTGCGTGCATCCTGCCCCGACACCATGTGGAGCTCCACTTCCGCGATTTGAAATCGGCCTCCAGGCCAGACGCCGGCTCATGCTACCGCGGCAAATTTCAAATCAAGCCAACCCTGTCACGACCGGCTCGTTCCACCACGCGGGAAGACCGCTATCGACCAAGTCAGGATGCTCATCCGAGACAATCTCCTCGAGCACCGTCGCCATGGAATTACCAATAGGCCAGACACACCTCTTCTTCCAGAAGCCGAGCACGGCTTTTGCATAGCACGCCTCGCCAAGTTCTGGGGAAGCGTCCAACAAAGCATCAAGTCCAGCCATCCCTCCGTTCTGGCCGGGTGTATGCTGCTGGCCGGGCAGTGGTGTCTCTTCCATGGCAACGTCCATGATGGCATGAAATATCACCGTGGGAGCCTCGAACCTCCTGCGGCTCTGCCCCTGGCCCTGTGACCCAACCGCCGCCGACCGCGCCCGCATCTCGGACGCAGCCCACCTCAGCGAGCGCCAGATAGCCAAGACAATTCTGTACGAGGTCATAGTCGCCCAAGGAGACTCACGTAGGGCACCATGCTGGCCGCTGGACAGGATGGTCGAGAGCGAAGCCATGGCCTCGTCGAGGATCATGATCACAGCGTCGTCGCCCGTCTTGTTCTGCATGAGGGCTTCAAGCGAGCGCCTAGTACCAGCGTAGCGACCTAGCGTGAGGTGCGTGGCTGTTGCTAACCCTGCGATCACACTGCTGTCCACGATGCCGCCGATGAGGAGGTCATCTGGCTTGTAGAGGGCGATCTTCACGGCTAAGACTGTGCATTCGATGGCTCGCCAGATAGGTCGGTACGTGTTTGGACCGCCAGTGTTGTCGCCTGGACTTAGATCCGGCACCACACGGGAAACTTGTCGCAGAGCTGCGATCACCTGCTTATTCTGGTACTGAGTGAATATGTGAAATGCCGACGGGTCCGCCGGGGTCGGAGGCATCTGGTAATAGCAGCGTGTGAAATCCCTGACAAATGCGTCGATATTGGTCAAAACGAAGAGGGTTGCCATGGGTGACATGGACAGAGCCACCATGAGCTGTGGGCTAGGTGACCCTGTCATGAGTGACTGTGTGGCTAGGGCAAGCGACCTCGTGCTGGGACACAGGGGCTCCGTCACCTCCTCGGATCCGAGAATAGCCCGAATTCGTGGCTCCTGGTCAAAGCACATGGACCATCTTTCTGCAGTGTCAGCTTCCCAGAGGGAGATAGAAAATGGCAACTCCCAGTCGAGGTCGAGTGACGAGGTCAGCATGCGGGCGTTGCAGGGAGCGGAGAGATGGTAGTCCAGGAATAATAGTGTGTACATGGACAGCTTGGTAGACTCCTCATCGATATACAGCAACCACAAATCACGGAGTGTGCTTTCATCGCCCTCGCTGAATGGCGCATTGGGGTGCCGGATCCAAGGTTGGGAAGTGGATGTAGCTACAGTCTGTTTGAGCAGGCCGAGGTCTTGGGCAGCCTGAGCGATATCCAATCAGCTTTTGACATCGTCTGGCCAGTCAGGCAAAAGTGAAATCGTGGAATCCAGCCTTACGTCAATGCTAGTCCGTAACATCTTTTTGGCTTCTCTGTACTGGCAAGCACTTGCCATGAATGCGCCGTAGATGATGTGGAGCAACCAGGCTTGCATGATCCAGGCCCTACGCAACTCTTTCCAGTCTGACCCAACCTACAGAACAGGACAGCTATTAGCAAACTAAAATTTGAACTCTACAGCTGAGGGTAGCACAAATTTAGGGGCAAGGAGTACTGACCAGGCGAGCGAGACTCCTCCGCCCGGTGTCCCAGAGGTTCTTGCTCAGTTTTACACATGACGAGGCTTCTTCACCGGAGAGGCATTGAGCAGTATAAAGGCAGCCGATGGCAGTGACAATGTGTTTGAGCACATCTGGTGTCTCATTGCCAAAGGTTGGTTGGTGGAGCAGTGGGAACGCCGGGTGGAACTGCGCAAAGTAGGCATCTGTATAAGTATCTGTGCTTGTCGACGTGCCCCTGAATCGAGATGGCGTTAGTTTCAGAGAGGTAGCGTTTTGCAGGCAAGAACATAGAAACAATAGAGATGATTCGTCGTCGGCACGTACACAGTCTTGCTGCCGCCTGGAGAAGATTGGGGCAGCAAGGGCCCGGAACCACTATTCACGGGGCTTACGGCTTCAGTGGGAGCAGGTATTGGGCTCCCCAGTGTGACCTGCGGCGGTGAGGCTGGACTCGTTGAACTTGTGGGCGGCGTAATTCTCTGCTCTGGGTTTGGCGTCGATGGAACCTGACCAACAAAGGCTGAGTCATCTGGATGTACTGGTGCCTCAACACCATCATCCCGATCATCGAGGCGCACATCAGAGCGTGGAAGGGACTGTAAGTGGGCCACACGGTAGTTGCCCCCGCTTCGGCATCTTTCTACGTGCCGCTTGCACACATCTCTGCGGGAGAATCTAGCCTGGCAGAGCAGACACTGGAACGGTCTTTGTGTGCCGAGTCCATGTTCTAGCCAACGTCAGCAAGGCTTTACTAACGATTGGGATGAGGGTTGGGAATATTGCGACGTACTTGAGCGTCCATGCCGTTCTAGATTCTCCTAGAGTTCGTTGCCAAGGTCAGCGAGGGCAGCTAGGACAAGAGATACCATGATGCTATCAGCTTGCAACTGTTCATATGCAAGGAAGCCGGGGTGGAGGCCGGACAGTGGCTACATACATTTCTAGTAAATGTCTGAGAGCATACACTACATGTAAAGGGCCGGTTGGAGCTCATTGTAGATATATGGTGGAATATATATGCACATTCTAATGACTGCCCACAAATCCGTTCATAGAACGCTGTCTACTCGTTGATGTCCGCCGTCCCGGCGATCAAGGCGGGGTTATCGGCAAAGAACAACCCTGACCCTATCTGTACGGCCACCCAGGTGAAGGCTGCATGGCGATCTAACGAACGCCAGGGTTATTCGCGCGAGTTTCTCTATCGTTCGACGGCCATGCTCGGGCTATGCTCGTACTATGCCACCAGAAATCCAACCCTCGCTTGAGATATTGTATGTATAAGAGTCCTTATCCTAATGAATCAACTGCGGGTCAAACCGAAGGTAAAATAACTTGTCTTGCGACAATGCCTCCCAGGTACCTTAGGGTAGTGACACGAATATAGTTCGACGAGAATGTTCCTTGGAACAATCTCCGTAGTCAGTCTACTATTGATGGTCGAGGAAACTGGCCTGGGATGGATTACCCTTTGCCTTTTCTTTCCAGGGTTTCAGGAGGCGGCTCACATATGGTGATCTACGAGCCGCGGAAAACTTTTGAATGAGCCCCAAAGACCGGCCATCCAATCCAGCTATGGTCTTGTTGTCCCGAAGCAAGGAGCTGTAGCAATACGTCATGAGGCTCCGTCTGTGTGTCAATGGCAAACAAAATCCCATGGTTTGGGCAGAAAGTCGCGTGTACTGCGTACTGCCCCTATCCCCCGGGAATTGTCCGATGGTATCGGACCGGGGCCGAGTGGAATATAGCCTTGGCAGTAACCTTCAAGTCCACTATCTTGCTGAGCAGGCGGGGGCAAACATCTAAATGGTCACCGTTAACGGAGAAGGTCCCATAGTTACAATGTAATGTGCTTGGCAGTTTCTTGGCTACATGCGAATGAAAATAAGTTTAAGAAGATGGAAACGTAAACATCTTCACCATGTGCTGGGCGGCCGTGCGAGACTTGGTGATCTATCACTTCAGCAGCTACAAAAGAAATGCTTGGAAACAGAGCCACCGGTCTCATTGCCAGCCTTACAGGCGTGGCGCTGGCTCAGCTCGATGCCGTGCCCTCTGGCTTCAACACGGATCGGTGGGCTTGGGTCTCTAATCAAGATCCTCTCCTCGCAGTGATCCCGGGACACTTCAATCGTTCCATGTGGGAGGCGCCTTCTGCGGCCGAAGTCTCCGACTCCAGGGTGGCCGCCATGTTAGTCTTTACCACAATGGCAATACTCCCAAACAAGCCTTAGCATATTAGCTGCTAATATGGAATTCATCTTAACTTAGCAACGAGCATATCAATCAGACCAGCTTCGTCGCTTACGACGAACGCTTCTTCGACATCATCGGACCCAACGCCACCGTAACACAGTTGCAGAAGCTCGCATTCCAGGTGCACGAGGCCTCGTGCTACATCCCAGAGCAGTCACTGCTGTTCTTCGTGGAGTGGGGCCCGCCTGGGGGTGTGAATGGCGCGCATGACTGGCAGTACATCCTGGACGTCCGGACCAACAACCTGACCAAGATCCGGACAAAGCCGCCCACTTTCAACGTGCACGGCTGCGTGTACCAGAATGGCAAGCTGCATGTTGTGACTGACGGGGGCCCGAACGAGACGGCATATCTGGCTACGATCGACCCCAAGACCTGGGAGCGCAAGACAGTGCTGAACAACTTCCACGAACGGCCCTTCATGAGCTTCAACGACCTTGAGCTGGACCGCGAGGGGAATTATCACATGACTGATTCGAAGTCAGGCTGGGTATGTCACGGTTTTCCAAGTAACCGACCAGGGTTTGCCATGGGGCTTCTCAGACTAACAAGCACATCGCAGGGCCGAGACCTGAACCCCTACTCAGCGCCCACACTACCCACGCTCTACTTCGTCAACGCCACCACCATGCGGATCAAGGAACTAGCCTACCTGGACGGAAACACCAACGGCATATCACTATCACCCGACGACAGGACGCTCTACCTAGCAGACACGGGGGCCTCCGAGGTCAGGCCGTCGCGGCGGAACAACCTGGGGCCGCGCGACCTCTGGGCCTATGACTTTGCACTCTCGGGAGGGGAGAGGAGGCTGCCCCTCCTGACGAACCAGAGGCTGCTCAGCCGCGCCATGCAGTACTTCTACGACGGCGTTCGCGTCAGCCGCGGTGGCTGGATCTTTGGGGCCGGCGGCGAGGTCGTCGATGTGATTGACCCCGAGTCTGGCTGGACGCTTGGCTCCATACGCGTCGGTGGAGGCGGTAATGACCCTGTAAATGTGGCGTTTGGGGAGCATGAGATGTGGATTGTGGGCAAGGGTGGTGTGTGGCACGTTAAGGACGTTCGTGAGAGACTTGATAGGATCGTCTAAGGAGTTGCTATGCAACTTGCTTCGATTAGGATCAAGAAGCCTTACCGAGCTTCAAAAAGTGGGTTAAAAGTTGGGACGGTTTTGACCTACTGGCTGCTTCGTAATAGATCGCTCGGCTCAAAGATCATAATATCTAACTCGATTGATTGGTTGTTTAGCAGTATATAAGCCCCAAGGAGCCCGTAACGGCACAAAAGTGTGTGTCTTAGGGCAAAGCGTCCGTAAGGGGGCGGGGAGGGCGCGTGTGCAGCAAACCTTGGAAGGGGATGCCGCCCATTAAAGGAACCTTGGCGTTGGCGTCCCTGCATGTGTCCGCTCCATCCTTGGTATTTCAAGCGAGCCAAACATGTTTTACGAGCATCCTGGAACCCCTCACCAAGCGGGGAAATATTCCTTACAGTAGCCAATGATACCTGAAAAGCGCTGTGTGGCCTATGAGGAGTATGTGGCTGAGGCGTCTACAAAAACAGCCTCTTATTGAGGGGCAGGGCCGCGAGCCATCACACAGAGGGACCAACCCACAGAGGGACCAACCTACAGAGGGACTAACCCATTGATGCTACGTAATTTGTCTGCGGGACATCCGGTATATTCGGTCACGACACGGGGGTCAAAGCATTTTTCTGAGCCTAGGCACCTCACGTACAACTGAGAATCGTTCGGAAATGAATAGAATCTCATCGTAGCAATCCCTTATCGCTATAGTTCTGAACACTACGACTACTGCTGCTGCTGGATTGCATGCAGTATTATTCGAGGGCAAGACTGGCTGCCTGTAAACTTGGATTACCAACATCCTAGATTCTCAGTAGACTAATACATTTGCTCACATGTGGTGAGAGCATCCAGTTCTGGGCACGGGATCGGCAGGTACGGGACAGGTAAATAGTCTTCTTCATGATGTACAGGCAACCACTGGCAGGAAGGAAAGCAGCCAAGTGCCGTGCCCTTCTCCTCTTTTTGGCAAATGAGCTTCCCTTTCAAGCCACAATATGTTGCTTACATAGCTGATAACAGCTTGAGTACCCAGGTACCAAGTTTCTTGGCTCCCTGCAAAACGCATAAGTGGGATGAGCAGCGAACGCATCAGCCCTCCTCTGATTCCTTGTCTTCATACCATCATACCCCACCAACTCTTTACTCTGCTGCAATCAACCTGATCGCATTCTGCTCAAATGGCAAACATGTCAACGGCTACCGGAAAGACTGTCTACGTTGTCACGGGAGGCAACCGCGGTATTGGTCTCGGTCTCGTGAAGAGACTCCTCACCCGCCCTTCGACAATTGTTGTAGCCTCAGTCCGAAACAGCGAAGCTGCGGCTAGCCTCAAGGCTGAGGTCGACGGTGTCGGTGACGGAGATGACAGGAGGCTTTATGTTATGCAGCTCGACTTTTCCAGCGCCGTCCCGCCAGAGGACATCCGTGCTGAACTGGCTGCGGCGGTTGGGCCTGACATCGTCGACCACGTTGATGTGCTCATCTGCAACGCCGGTATATGCCCGCCCATGACACCCGCCGCGCAGACCTCTGCTGAAGATCTCCGGGCCGCCTTCGAAACCAATACCGTGGCGTCTCTGTTGGTCTTCCAGGCCTTCTGGCCACTGATGAAGAGCTCGCCATCGCGGGCGCCAAAGCTCGTCATGATGACATCTTCCGTCGGCGGCATCACCGCACAGGAGCCTGTGCCCGGCGGCGCCTACGGCCCGAGCAGAGCCGCACTGAACTGGCTTACGCGCGCTCTTCATGTCCAGAATGAGGCGGACGGGCTGGTGTCCGTCGCGCTCCATCCTGGTTGGGTTCAAACCCGTCTAGGCGACTTTGTTGCCAAGGAATGGAATTATCCAGCTGATCCTCCGGTCACTGTGGAGGATAGCGTCACGGGAATGCTGCAATTGATCGACGGAGCCACGAGGGACACGTTGTCGGGAAAGTTTGTCGCCTACAATGGACAGATCCTGCCTTGGTAGGGGACACAGCCGAGGCGTGCAAAGTCGCAGACCTGCTGGATCGGGACATGGAGGGGCCGCAGCTCACCTATGATCCACCCAGGTAGTCGTGCACATAGGTCAGCTCTATCCTAATTGGTATTTAGCCGCAGAAGAGTGCCCAATGATTACAACTGCTTGAAAGCCTCATGTCACACGAAGAAGTATTGTCAGATTCTGCAGCGTGGCCTGACCCCTCATTTCCGGGGCCTAAATATGCAGTGCTTCACGCTTGTTTCTCGTTGAAGTCGTGGAACTCGGAAGTCTTTTGTCATCACACTCCTCTATACCGTTCATTTTCGTTCACGCTGTTCTACTCTTGAGAGCTGGTACCCCTCAAAAGTCCTGAAAGTATCTATTGACGATTAATACCCGCATTTATAATCCGCAACATGACGAATCAAGCAATTATCGGCTTATCATGGCCACACCTTGTGGTTGTCTCACTCTGTATCTTCTGCGTTGCAGGTGCTCTTCCAAATCACCTATGGGGCAAATCTTCCACTCATGAAGGCCAAGCTGACCGGTTGCTGCCGCGCCAGCTCAACGCGACCGACACAGCAGGCCTTTTCCGGATGCAGTTCACAAATCCGAATGAGATCATGAACGTGATGCTGCTCATAGGCGGCGAAGTGATTCAGAAGGCCATTCTGCAGATGGCCGGCTTCTCAATCGTCACGCCCGTGGTCTTTAGTTTCGGCTGGGTCACATACGCCTTTAACTCCATAGCCAACGGCGGCAAGGACCTGCCAGATCCAGATTACGCCGTGACTGTCATCCCTGTGACATCAAGAGCAAACCCGATTCAGATCCAGAACCAATCCTTTCTCCTTGGGCGACTGATGAGGGACTTGGAGCGGCGTACCCGGAAAGAAATAGAATCAGACCCATCCGAGAGACTGAATGGGATGACTGTTTCAGTCTTCGAGATTGATCCTACTCTGCGGCCTGGACACCACCACTGCGGCCCGCTAAAACCCTGCAAGGACCTGATCTGGTGGAGTTTCATCCCGTTTCTCGTGGTACAGTTGGGTGTGGCAGCTGTACCGATCATCTTGAAACGAAATTGGTCGATTATGCTGATCACTGCCTGCGGAAATGGCCTTGCACTTGTGGGCGCTTCATTACCAACAGTTGGGCGGAACAAATACGCCTGCAGACTGGGGTCGCTGGTACCATTCATCTTAACAAGAGGAACCGGACACAGATATGCATTTCTGATCCTGCCTAACTCCTCGAATTTTGATCCGATGAGTCCTTACTATGACAAGGATGAGCAGGCAAAATGCAACTCAAGCTGCCTCCCCCATCTGGATGACCTTGCTTATGGCTTTGACAGGTCTCAGACCAGTTACTTCTACTCGGTGTGCCTTTGCCTGCTTTGGGTAGTGCTTCTCATAGCCGTCGGCGGACTGGAGGAAGATACATGGTATTTATTTGCCGTAGGGGCGCTGGGTATGGCACACAGTGTCCTGGTGGCGTCCATGCCCCGAAGCCCTGAGAGTCACGGCGTGCCTCTCAAGGAAACACGTGGTTCTGTCTTTCGCTTCCGGTCAGCACGAGATGGCCGTCGACAGCGACAGGCGATTTCTGATACTTTGCTACAGCTGGAAAGAGAGTATCCTGGTGCGGGACACGCCTTGTTGCCCGGGATGTACGGCGATTTTAGTAACTTGCCTGCGACTGAGATAATGATGTGGGAGTTGGACGATGTATCAGCGTCATCGATTCCACAGCGCAGACAAGAGTGGAGCCAACGATTCTACAACACGGTTTAGTCGGGTACGCAATGGTGGAGTGTGCGGAAATGGTGATCCGCTAGGTGTCTAGGTCTTAGCAAAGCATGCACTTGCACGACGTTGCTGACAACTGGCGACGGCCTCTACGTCAAATGCAGGGCTATTACTCAAGCAATGCACGTGTGGCAGGTCCCGGGTGGCAGGTCCCGACCCGACAATCTGGTGACGGCGAGCAAGATCCGGGGAAGGTTCATGACAGGTGGGTCCCGAAGCGACCCGACGAACCATTCCCGAGTCATAGGGGGAGCCGCAAATTTGGCCCTCCTGTATTTCCCGGCCCCGTGGGGGCGGCCAGAAGGATTCCTGAAGGGGGACACGCCCAGCCAACCCGGCCCTGCCTCGCCCATTTGGGCCAGCTTATTTCCGCAGTTGGCAAGCGAACATCACGCCACGGTGGGATGCTTCTGCAGGGCGAGGCAGCGCAACCTCACACCATGCGCGGCCACCTGACCGCGCAAAGCAAACCACCTTCGAACCACCATGTGAGAAATACCGGAACAGGAGCCTCGTTGGTGGACGGGAATAGCAACCATGTAGAGTGATTGCAATGTATATTAGGTCTAGGATATGCCGCTTGCCACCTCATTCTTGTCTCACCATCACACAACATCGACTCTGAAAACACACAAGACACACATACTTCTCAGACCATCATCCAATTTGAGAATCAACAGACAACATATCTCAAACATTGTCTACTTTTGGGTTTCACACTTACTACTATCCACACACCAAACCAATCAGTCAATATGCGTCCCACCCCACAAATGTTCCAACAGGCCGCCCGCTCGGCACCCGGCTTCCTGCAGCGGCTGGCAAAGAGCCCCATGTCACCCCCTGTTGAGGTCCTCCCCATCCTGATCCTGCCCGTCGGCATGGTAAGCCGCGCCCCACACTCTCCTCTGCTCATCCACACCAAGATTGTTAACAACTTGTTTTCTTTTCCAGCTGTCATTTGCTGCATACACCGGCTCCCGAGAATTCAAGTACGACAAGAACCTGAGACTGAAGAGGACAAACGTCGCCGCCATGCAAGAACACTAGAATTGCTGCGGCTTACAACAATATTCTGATTATTTGAGACGGGTGGGGGGGATCATTCTTTGGGACGGCGCATGATATACCCCTGCTTTCAGAGCTGGATGGAGTTGAAGGGCTTTCTACTGTACATATTATTTAGCCATGACTGGCACATAGAGACCTAATTCTCAATTGCAATCAACTGACAAGAATCCCATACTAGTATGCCATGAAGCCGGGAATTCTGTGCCTGAACTCGTGCCAGATCCATACCCACTAGCAGCCCAGTGGCTGTGGCCACTCACTTCAAGTCGAGAGAGCTGATGCCGAGACCAATAATGCAACAGTAGGACATAACAACATTGGATGTCAGGATGAATTTTGAACTTTTTTGAACTCAATTTCGTTCTACTTTCATCACCCCCAAAAATGTCTAACCTTCCATCCACCCTCCTCAATCCTCCCCTTCACAAGCAGCAAGCCAAGCCTTCCCCTTCAACATCTCAACAACACTATCCCTAAGCCACCACCCACCTTCACCTTCACCTTCACCTTCACGCCCACCCCCTGTGCCTCCGTCTTTCCCTTCCGCCGCAGCGTCCTGCTTGTTCTTATCACCACCACCCAAACCCCTCGCCTCAGCCCACCCAAACAACAACCGCAACCCCTCAAGCCCATCCCGGCTCCACCCATCCAGCGCCCCCTCGAGCGCAAGCCGCGCATCCACCTCCGTCGCAGCGGCCTCCTCGCGCCCGCCCTCGCCCACGCCGCGCCGGTCGAGCACCATCGCCCGCTCGGCGTGCGTCAGACCCGAGAGCGCGGGGAGGGTGAAGACCCACTCGAGCGGGTCCCTGCAGGCGCCGGCGGAGGTGTTGTCG
Source organism: Diaporthe vexans (assembly GCA_021188095.1). Classification (NCBI taxonomy): domain Eukaryota; kingdom Fungi; phylum Ascomycota; class Sordariomycetes; order Diaporthales; family Diaporthaceae; genus Diaporthe; species Diaporthe vexans. The sequence goes on from JAJLLZ010000014.1 coordinate 392,717, forward strand.
CCCGTCTCGCGGCCGCCCAGGGCCCGCAGCGTCGCCCCGAAGACGCCCTCGTGCAGCGGGCGCTGGCGCAGGTGGAGGGTCTGGTTCCTGCGGAAGTCGGCTGCCAGCTCGGGCTTGTTCTCGAAGTCGAGCTCGAGGTCCCAGTAGCCCTGGGCCGTGGCCTCGGTGCGGACGGAGGAGATTTCTTCGAGGGGTGGGAGGAGGCATGGGGTGTTTTTGCGGATGATGACCGGGTCCTGTTTTTGTTTCAAGATTGCTGCGCGACCCTTTGATCTTGTCTTAGATGGAGACGACTGTTTGGATGTCGGGGACGCAGGCGTCTTCAGCTTGATGACGACTGGGACGCTGACAGGCTGGTCCGTGGCCATGTCCTTGGAGACGAGGCACCGGGAGTCCGCGGCGAAGACCCAGAAGTGTCGGAATGCCTGTAGGTGAGCTCTGTTGTCCTGGATTCCCGACGGGAACAGAGGGTAGAATGCGATGAGCAGGGATGCAATGGCCAGGTTGCTGGTGCTGAAGGTGACGGTGCCGCTTCCCAAGAATAGCGCGCCGATGGCCAAGTGTGCGGCTAGATGACTCCCGTACGAGGTTTGCGGGTCATCTCGGCCGTGCAAGGAACGAAGCCTTCTCAAGACTTCGAGGTCACCTGTGCCGGCCATGACGGAAGCGGCGGATAACGCAACGACATCCTGGCACATCTGGACATTGTTGCGCGCCAGCTCGGCATCATAGTTCTCGGCTTGCTGCTTCGCCAAGTCTCTAAACTTGTCCAGGTACTTAACTAGCAAGTCACGGACTTGGGTGTTGCCCGAGCCAGCGAAGCGCATGCCCATGGAGAAAAGGAGACCAGCCAGTATGGAGTAGAAGGGCATGTCTTTGCTGCGCAGTGACCGTGGGCCCTGTAGCATGTGACGCCATCGGTACTCCTTGGGCAGACTAGACCTGATCCATTCCACCGTGGGCTCGACCTGACTCCACATAATCAGGTTCTTGGCCAAGGTGCGCAGGAGGAGAACGTCTGGGCGGACGTAGGTGAACTGCAGGACCGAATCAGGGACATCCACCTTGCGTGCGACAATGTGGTCCTCGGACTTCATGAAAATCAACGTTATTGCGACAACAGCACCGGGTGCCGACCGGTCAAGCACGTTGACCAACTCGACCTTCTTGCTTGATGAAGCCAACGTGAGCAGTTTCTCTGTCAAGCGCATGTCGTGCAGCCCTCGGAGGTCAGTGCCTTTGCCCAGGTTGATCAAGCCCAGGGCGAAGCCCGCCGCGAGACGATATCCCTCGTTCCGAAGCGGGTCTTCCTCGTCCTCGTCAGCCTCGTGCTCGATCTCCGACATCATGATCTCGCTCATGCGGCGGTGCTGGCTCTGACAGTACACCAGGCCAATGCCCATGAGTCCCGCAGTCTGCGTAAGGTGCGAAAGATTTAGTTCGGCAGCTCCCGGTGGCAGCAGACGGGTGACATGAACGGTCAAGACCCTCGTGATCAGGTTGTCCATGGTGCCCATAAAAGAAGCAGCCAGTCCCAGAAGTAGGCCAATGGAAGTCATCGTGTGCTTCGTCGTCAGGTACTTGAAGGCTACCCACTTCACCATGGACCTCAGATGGCCATTCAGGCCGAGTGCAAGCAGGAACCCGGCATGTCGGTTGCTAGGCTCGCCGCCCGGCCTGTTGTATATGATCCAGTTGTTGTCGATTCCCTTGGCCTGTGGTGAGACCTGAAGTCCAGCCGCAGCACCTTGGTGGAAGAACGCCCAGTTGACCTTATCCTCTACGAAGAGAGACTTATCTGCATTCACAAGGATGTTGGTTGGCTTCACCAGACATGTGAGGTTGAAGCCCATAACTTCGTATTTCTCGGTCGGCAGCGGGAACCGCAAACCGAATTGCATCAGGCCACGTCCAGCAGGGATAGCGAGGGTGCTGGTAGCCAAAATAGTGACGCGATCCTTCTGCTTCTCCAAGTATTCTGACTCGCTCCAGTTCGGTTCAGCGGTGACCTGTATGGTCCTGTGATGCCTGGTGGATAACATATTCTCAGCCTCAATCAGACGTCTATCTTCTCTGAATAATGCATGTATGATTGCCTGACGCTCCGCGGACTCATTGGGCAGGTGGCCGTAACCGGCGGATCGATCGACTGTGGCACATATTGCCTTGTAATCGCGTGTGGCATCGTGGGACGGAGCTGCCACATTCGCTCGGAAGCTCTGCTGGGGGCGGTGTCGCTTGAGGACTCTGGCAATATCTGTTCGGTGTACAAGCGCCAACAGCTCCTCCGGCCAACTTGGAGGGGGTCTTTCTTGGCACATGGCAATGGCATCCTTTAGGGGGGTTAGCACAGCCTCGGGGAGCGATTCGAGGACGTCAGCAGTGAAACCGCATCTATGCATCAACTCGACAACTTCAACGTGTGACGTTGAAGGAGAGAACGATGCCAAGAAACTTTTGAGTAGAAAGGTGCGTGGCATCACCGAAGACCACCTGCGGTACGCATTCTCTGCACTGACGTGCCGGAGCGTGACAGCACTGTAGACATCGGCCAAAGTCGGAAGTACAGTACTCTTGTCGCCTGCTAAATGGGACTGGATCCAGTCATAAACTCCGACTGGGCGTGGTGGACCTGGCAGGCCGAGATTCGACAAATCTGTACAGCAGTCAGCATGCGAAGAGAGATTTCATAAGGCGGTGCAAATACCGTGATGATTGTTGGAGCTGATGTCGACTTGTACGCCCAACTGATGCAAAGCCAGGAATTCATGCCATCCAAGCCAACTGTAGATCTGACACAGCAAGACCCGTACACTTGCCCTGCCGAGTGAGGAGTACTCTGGAAGCATAACATCGAGCTTCTGCTCCTCGAGCATCAGGTGCAGGCTGTACGCAATGCCCCAAGCAGCCCTGGCACGGTCTTCAGGACGTTGGCTGGGGGCCGTCGAAAGGTAGCCGGCGGAACCAAAGGCAGCCTGGCCTGAAGTGGAGGACATGAAAAGCTTCGCGAGACGAATATGACTTGTCAGGAAGTCCTCGTGGCTGGGGACTGGCTGGGTGGGCGCGAGGTTTGGAGTCTCTGTCTCGAGCATCCATCGCCATGCGTGAGACTGCATCCACGGCGGGCAGGCTGAAGCGTTAGGGGCGGTGAAGTCGTTCATTTTCTCCCACGTGCCAGCAGTTGGATCCAGTGACCTCCCTCGTCGGTGCGTAGACTTCGATGGTGAGACGCCCAGATGAGGAGTGAACGACAAAAACAAGCTCAGAATCTCGATGACCAGGCAAGACCATTCCAGGTCAGACGATTCAACGTTCTGGTCCTCGATCCACTTTACGATTTGCCACCAGGTAGCCAGCAGCTTTTCCGAGAATTCGACTGGTAGCACGCTCTGGCATGTCCGAAGAACGTTGCGTACTTGTGGACTCCTGGGTTGAAGCTGGATCTGGACGCGATGGGTGTTACCACTGTGATCCTCGAGATCAACCACTCCGGATGTTCTAGAATGCCGGATCTTGGTGATCTCACTGGCAGACAGCTTGGCACCAACGGAGCGCCGACTCTTGACCTCCTTATTGACATGTGTCCCGACGTACTCCAGGCTTCCCAGGTTGTCGGCATACAATAGGGGAAGCGTCAGTGTCGACATGGCGCTCCATGGCGCCTGAAGACTCAACTCTCTTTGGCCAGCTGTGTTCTCTGACAATATCAGGATCATAGCCTGATCTCCGTCAAAGACCTTGCAGGAGTCAGCAACATTGTGAGCCCGCCTTAACACATCAGGTGTTATCTTGGATATGACACGGCCTCCCTCCGCAAGTACACCATCGCGTGCCGATGTGTCAGGCTTCTGCTGGTACTCGATTCGGAGCGGAAGGAGTTGGAGCCGCTTATCCAGCTTATCTTGTATGCATATAAGTAAATCTCGGTTCCCATTCTCGTCAGTCGCAAAAGGTGGCCCATCCACGATGAACACCTTTGATTGGGCGCGAGCAGGTTGATTTGATAGTGAGTAGCGCACGTTAGAATTATCCATGGCTACGCTGTGAACTTTGGTAAAAAGGATTTCTCGTGTGAGCCCGTCGAAGCTGTGATCGTCGAGCCCCATATCATGGAAGCCTCCCAACTCATCTAGGAGGTCATCGGGTGTGGGGGCTTCAAGGAGATGGCCTAGGTTGCTGATGCTGTGAGCTGTACTGATGTTCAAGGGCCCGGGTCCACCGCTCTGGCGGGCGCGCGCCCCGGTCATGCGACGGCTCTCAGCATGGGACGAAGGAATTGCCTGCTCAGCAAATGTAGTCCTCTCGTGGGAGGCCGAGAGGTCAGCCCTGGCCAGCAAGGAGCTCACCCTACGTGACTGTCGCCTTATCTTGTCTCCCTCATTCTCTTCGCCAAGCGCCAGTGCGATGTCGTCTGCCTTGGCTTTCTCCAGTCGCTCGCTCTTGCGATTCCTCTTGGCAGGCGGCTGTGCCTGTGCCTGAGCATTCAAGCTCTCCCGAAACGAGGGCAGGATAGGAGTCGTGGCCCCGCTGCTAATCCTGGGCTGCATAGAGCTCCTCCTACGGCCAGATTTTGACTTCCGTCTCTTCTGGTGTTTCGTGAAGACGTCCTCATTTTTTATGTAGGCCACCTGCCAGACTGTGTACGAGTTGGTATCCCGGTTGGCTGTCACAGCCAGTGTCAAGTTGTCTCGGACTGTCTCGATATGCAGGATCTCCTCTGCTAAGTCGAGGAAGGGCGATTTCGCGGTGCTAATGCGAAAGTCGGCAGGGCCTGACGCTGGAGAGTGGCTAACAACAAGACCCAACTCGAGCAAGGGGTCGGTCAGACAGACAAGCCGGGGCCAGTGCGAGTCACTCGTCTCCAGTGGGGTCTCGAACATGTTCTCCATAGTCGCATTGAGACGAAGCGGCAGCGATTTTGGCTGGCGCAAGCCCTCCACTGAGAAGGAAGTGGCGGTACTCTGATTCTGCTGGCGAGATGGCGATATGTATGAGGAAACGAAGGAATTTGGCGGGACTCGTGGGAACTTGAGGCTGACGGGGGCGAGGTTTTGGGTCCTGGGCTTGCGCTGAATGATGACACCGACGGGAGAAGCGCAGGCAGACTCTACCTCGAATGGCATGTGAACGATGTGGCTCGTGCCGGACAGGAAGTAGATGTGAGCCTGTGTCTTGAGGAACACAACCAGTGCCTTCGCCAACTGGGGTTCCTCGCTCTCCGTGCTGCCATGAGCGCTCCTCTTCCTTCCTGCCTCTCCCTTGTGACCTGTATGTCCCATGCTCTTGCTATTGGAGAAATTTCCCTTGTGGTCGGCATCGGTGGTAGGAAAACGGGTCAGTAGTGCCTGTAAAATGGGCTCGTCCTTTTCGATGTCGAGGTTGAAGCTCTTGCGGAACAACCCTCCTCTCTTCCAGATTACACAGTTGCCGACCGTCAGCAACTCATCCTCGCCATCGTCGTCTGTGAAAACCTCCCATGTGTGCTTGCCCTCGACAGGCTGTCCGTCGATCCCCAAGGGCGGATGCAAGCCCAGAGACTTGACCGACGCCATCTTCAGGACTGGGCTCCATTGAGCTCCAGCTTAGGCTCGGCTGGGCGGTGGCATCGACGCTTGAGGGCGGGGGACGGTCGTGTCGCGCAGGTCCAGAAGTAGGCTCGATTTCCCAGGCGTATGCCTTGCCGTAGAAGGGAGGATTAATGTGGTTCTGGCTGGCAATCAAGCAGACCAGGGCTGCAATGGGCGATGTCTTCTCTCCTCTTGGAGGGGTGCAGTCAAGAAGTCGCGTCGTGACGCGGTTGCTGATAAGGAACGTCGAGCTCCCGATAGCACGCCCCCATCCTGCACTGTTCTGGTGGGGAAATCTTAAGCCCACCCCACCCCCAACAGCACCCAAGTGCCGGCGACCTGGGAGCTTGGAGCCTCTGACGTCTCCGCTGGTCGAGCTGCAGCTGCAACTGCACCAAGCTTGCCCCGGTCCAGTTATTCGAAGCTCCTGCGTTGTCCCTGCATGAGCTTCAACTCGGCCCTTCTTTCCACGTTGAACGCCATGTTCAGGCCACCAGGCTCTGACCCAAGATGACGGACCCTGCGCCTGGTGCAGGCGAGAATGACAGCCATCATGAATCTCAAGACATAGCCGCCGCCACCGACACGACTTCTGCCCCCACTTCCTCCAGCACTGCAGAAGCCACTGCCGAACAGCCGAGCCCTGGGCAAGAAGAGCAGAGCGGAGGTGGTGCCGAGTCCAAGAAGAAGACTATCGGAGATGAGGGCGAGTCAGAGGAGGACGGGAGCGAGGAAGAGGAGGATGAGGAAGAAGACGAGTCTGGCGAGAGCGAAGAAGACGACGATGATGATGAGGACGAAGATGAGGAGCCGCGTCTGAAGTATGCCAGGCTGACCCAGCATCTGAGTGGTGTCTACAAGAACGCAGATGCAACGAGCTCGTTCCTCGTGGCTGGGGACAAGATGGTCATAGGCACGCACAATGGCAACATCGTAGGTGCTCAACGTTCCATGGATCGCCCGCTCTTACATCGCTGACGGTCGACGACAGAATGTCATACAACTGCCTGCCTTCCAATCCATTCGAGTCTACCATGCCCATTCCGCCTCCGTCACGAGCGTGTCCATCTCGCCATACCCGCCGCCGATGAACCCCATCAAGCCAGAGGTCGCCTCTCGGGCTATCGCTGCCGCTGGAGGAGGTACCTCTTCTCGGCCAGAATCGAGACAGTCGGGACCTAGCCCGGCCGCCACAATGAGAAAGCCACGAGAGCCGATGCCGGTGCCGAATGTGCCCTCCAACAACATATTCATTGCCACGTCATCCATGGACGGAAATGTCTGCGTGCAGTCTCTCGTAGACGTCAAGGATGTGCAGTTGAGGAACTTTGCGCGACCAGTGCAGTCTGTGGCCTTGTCTCCCGACTTTAAGAATGATCGGACATACCTCTCCGGTGGAACTGCCGGTAGCCTCGTCCTCACCGTTGGAGCACCGCATGGCCGAAGTACCTCCACGACTGTTGGTACGGCGGCGGCAACGGCGTCTGGCTGGCTAGGGACCATGGGCTTGGGGTCAAACACCGGGAAGGACACCATCCTGCATTCTGGTGAAGGTATCATCAGCACGATCAAGTATTCTTTGTCCGGCAAATACGTCGTGTGGCTTAACGAGCATGGTATCAAAATCATGCGATCAAGCTTGCACCTGGACAGTGATGATCACGAGGACGCCTGGAAAAGAATTGGTCATATTGACCGACCGCAAACCGACGAGTGGGAAACCATGGCTGGGGTGTGGAAGGGCCGCGTAGAATGGATCGATGAAGCGGCAGTCCCTGACACTGACGGCGAGACGGATCCGGACGAGGTCGCAGCGCCTTCGCCAGCTGCTGAGAAGCTAAAGCTTCGTCTGAAAAAAGAGAAAAAGAACGTGGAGAGACTACTGGTCGGATGGGGTGGTAACATCTGGATTATCCACGTCCACGCAGGTGGTGCTGGCGTCGGGAAGGATGCAGGACAAAAAACAATTGGTCGAGCAGAGATTGTGAAGATGTGAGTTCGCCCAACTACTTATCCTGGGATTTTAGAGCTGACTTTCTCAGTCTTCGCATGGACTGCATCATATCCGGCATCTCGTTATACACGCAGAGCCTCCTGTTGGTGCTCGCGTATCCGGTGGCCAGCGATGACGATGACGACGACCACAAAAAGGGCAAGGCATCTGCTAAGGGCCACAAGGCTCAGCAATCAACGAGCTCCGGAGGGGGCGGGCCATCTGGAGGCGTTCGCAAACGTCAGAACAATTCTCCGCCGGAGCTCAGATTGATCGATCTCGTCTCGCAAGCTGAGATTGACAAGGACAGCCTGAGCATCAGTCGCTTCGAACGGCTGACGTCGAATGACTACCATCTGGGTGTGCTGCCGCAACACACGGCATCTGCCATGGTTGCGTCCAAAGGTTACCTTGAAGCCATGGCTGGCATCGGCGTAGATATGTGGAACGTGGCCATGATGCCTGGCAAGGCTCTCTTCAGCTCGGCGGCTAGCATTCGGAGCGGGCACAGTAACGATGGGGCATCCAGCTCCAGGGTGGCCACTGGCAGCACAGCAGGCAGCATTCGGCCATTCAGTCAGAGGCAAGCCGTGCAGACTGTCCACCCCAATCTTGCCAAGCCTGGCACCAAGATCTTCGTCCACAGCCCATATGACTGTATCTTGGCCTCGAAGCGAGATCTTGCCGACCACCTTGCGTGGATCTTGGAGCGACAGGAATACGAGCGCGCCTGGGAACTCGTCGATGAGAACCCAGACATCGTCAGCGCGGCGGACAGTACTGCAGAACCGGGTTCGCCCCTGACACCAATCCGGTCGCATCCCACACACAGCAGCGATGACTTCTACGACGACACCGCGTCTACACTCGGCGGACTACCCCTGAACCTGCTGGCAGAGAAAGAGAAGCGTCGCATTGGGGAGCTTTGGCTGCAACAGCTTGTCGGGGCGAGCGAGTGGGAGAGGGCTGGCCAAGTCGCTGGCAAGGTCCTCACCTCATCTGAGGGCTGGGAGAAGTGGGTTTACATCTTCGCAGGTGCCAATAAGTTTGACGAGATCACCAACTTCATTCCTATCGAGCCGATGCGACCGCCCATCCCCTCCACCATATACGAGGTCGTGCTGAACCACTACGTCCAGAACGACAAGCTGCGATTCAAGGACCTGCTGGAGCGGTGGAACCCTGACTTATTTGATGTCAACACCATCACCACGGCTCTTGAGAACCAACTGAAGTATCGCGATGTCAGACCAGACACGTACCAAGACGGGGTCAGAGGAAGAGACTGGAGCATTGTCATGGGCAGCCTTGCAAAACTGTGTGAAGCCGATGGACGCCATAGGGAGGCTCTCCGTTGCTACATCAAGCTGCAGGACGCTGATTCAGCCATGCGTCTCATCAAAGAAAGCCACCTCGCCGACGCTGTGGCGGACGATATCCCCAGCTTTGTGACCCTGCGCATCCCGCAGGGCAAGGAGGAGAGCATGTCTGTGGAGGAGCTTGAGAACGCCACAAGCGAGGCCATCACACTCCTGGTCGATGAAGCCCAGCACGGACTTGTGCGGCCCGAGGTTGTGGTCTCACAGCTGCAAGAGAAAGAGCTCAACATCCACCTCTTCTTCTACCTCCGAGCCCTGTTCAAGGGCGAAGGTATCAGCGAGCACCTCGGGGAGAACCGCGATCGGCTGGTGATGGAAAGCCAGAGCCTGGTAGACGGGTTCGCAGACCTGGCCGTACACCTGTTCGCGAAGTACGACCAGTCCATTCTCATGAACTTCCTCAAGTCCTCTACGTCGTACGCTTTCGAAAAGGTAAGTACTCCCCGACGAAATCCACCAACCATTCAGGGTGCCATGCAAAAACGGTTGCTAACGCGATAATAGGCCGTGCAAGAATGTGAGGACCACAACTACATCCCTGAGCTGGTTTACCTCTACTCCAAGACCGGCCAGATGAAGCGCGCCCTGTACCTGATTATAGACCGGCTCCGCGACGTCTCCCGCGCCATCGCCTTCGCCAGGGAAGCCGACGACCCGGACCTCTGGGAGGACCTCCTCAAGTACAGCATGGACAAGCCGCGGTTCATCCGCGGCCTGCTGGAGGAGGTCGGCACGGCCATCAACCCCATCACCCTGGTCAGGCGGATCCCCGAGGGCCTGGAGATCGAGGGTCTGAGGGAAGGCCTCAAGCATATCATGAAGGAGCACGAGATCCAGTACTCCATCAGCGAGGGCGTGGCAAGGGTGCTGAGGAGCGAGGTCGCAGCCGCACAGGCGACGCTGCGCAACGGCCAAAAGAAGGGGGTTAAATTCGAGGTCGTAGTGAAGGAGGAAGACCACGTCGATGTGGAAGCAAAGGACGCCCCGTCATCCGACAAGGCCTCAGTCCATTCCGGCAGCAAAGTACCCGCACCGACCACCAACGGCAACAGCAAAGCCACCACCAACGAGGACGACGGCGGCGACAACAGACCAGCCACGGGCACCGCATCCCTCAAGAAGCCCGCGAAGAAGTGGACGGCCGGCCACTGCGCCGCGCCGCAGTGCCTGGAGCCCTTCTCCCAGTGGGAGACGGAGACGCTCGTCGGCTTCGCGTGCGGCCACGTCTACCACCTGACACACCTGCTCGAGGCGCTGCACCCGCACGACGAGCGGCTCCACGACGTGGCGGACTTTGGGCACGACTTTGGGGACGACGGGGAGGGGGGACACGGCGGGCGGCGGAGGACGATTGGGACCAAGGTCACGCATGCGCGGTTGCTGCGGGATCGGATCCGTGGGGGGTGTCCGATTTGTCACCAGAAGCAGGAGATTGTTGCTTGAGATGCGTGTTCTGTGGCTCTTGCGTCTGCGGCTCTGTGGTTCGTTCATCTTAGTGCATTGCGGTGGGAGGGTTCGAATGTTTATATACAGATACCACGAATATGCATCTTGATCTTGTCCTGCAAGTCATGCACGGTCTTTCAATCCCATGCTGTGACAAGATGATTGGAAGTAGAATGCATATTCGCCACTTTTTATTCAAAGCTTGTCTAATGAGTAGATCTGGACTTCAGGGGATCGGGTTATGATTCAGCACTCCAACTGTACGCACCGAAAATGAAAACACTTCATCCTTAGATCACGGCCTACCTCAGGCCGCGTTGCAGAGCCCAATACCACGCCGCCGCTACACCCTCAGAAACGAAAATACATCATAGCGGTAATATCCTCTAGCTGCAGTACTTTCTATCAGTAAGTTGACCTTCTACAGGGGGCACTATATTCCACATGATGGTATCCTGTAGGAGAACATGGGAGATTCCTTGAAGTTGATAGAGGAATATCGCGTATTAGGGTGCTCTTTAGGATGGGAGTGCCCTAGAGGATATTGTGGAAGAGATACCGTGGCCGCGTAGCGGACACCCGAGTAGAATGAGTCTCAATGGACAATATTCTAAATTACCGCTCCCGAATCCCGATGAAGGCGTGTATTCGATGATGGCTAGAGGACAAACATTACTTCTTCTTTTTCTCGGCCTCCTTCCACTCCTTCTCCATGGCATTAATGCGGTTCATCATATCCCGAATCTCAGGATAGTCCACTTCGCTCCGCGGCCTCCGAATAAGGAAATCTAGCAGCTCCTGCGTCGCCGGTTTACGATCCCAGTATTCCCTGAACACGAAATGGTGTGTGTGTGCAACAGACGGGTCGACCCGCGTGCGGTTACCCTTGTGGGGCAGGATAGGAAGCGGGTTGGTGGTGTTATCTCCCGGCGCGGCCAGCAGGTAGTCCACAAGTGCGTTTTGTTGGTCGTCGTGAAGCTGGCATATCCGTTCCGTCACACGTTCGCGGGCAGGGTGCAGCCAGATATTGGGCGGGTCTTTGCCCTCATTTTCATCCAGCCGATCTTGGGGGTCGCGCGGGTCAGCCTTCCTGTCGAAGAGCACGATTCCCCCGACTATGCGCTCTTCAGCCCAGTACCCCACAATGTCGGCGAGGCCTTCGGGATAAATATCAAGGTCGGCATAATAAGGATGGCAGAACAGGGTCGGCCTTGGTGGCACCGTATACTCATCAGCCTGTGGGTCCGAGTACGTGGCATTCTTACGCGGGACAATGACACAACTGGTGATGGTGTCAATCTCTTGCTGGCTGTGTGAGCGAAGGTCCTCCCGTTTGAAAAGGTCCACGGCGATTTGATGCAACCCTATGACGACGAGCTCGATCAGACGAATGTGAAAGGCTTTGGAGCCCAGGGGAGCATCCTGGTATGCCTGGACTATCTGTGGGTCAAAGGCGAGCGAATGGAGGTCACATTGCTGAAGACAGGCGCAGGCCTTTTCTTTGACCTCGGGACAGAGAGTTGGGTGCGCCTCGATGGGGTGGTCGTCACCGAAAATACCAGGATAGCGCCTGTCATAAGCAACATCAGCGATGGGCAACCCGTCGACAATCTGTGCAAAAGTTTCCATGGCCAGTTCAGAGCCAAGCGTCCGTGATAGGGCGCGGTGGAAGATGTCGAGGTGGTCAGTTGTGAGGTTCTCGAGCGTGATGCGGTGTAGGTGAGCATAGAGTGCGACCTCACGGAGCCTCGCAACCATGACATCCATGCTCAAACCTGTCAATGTACCGATCGAGTCCATCATGCGTAGCGAGAGCTTGTGCTGCAGCAATTGTCAGAATCCGGATCGGGGCAGTATTGAAGGATTCCCGAGATGACGAGGACAAGAGGCGAATTCTTTTTTATTTCGTCCCCTCTGCTATCTTACATTCTAATCGTTTTCAGCGTTCTGTACAGGGTAATTGTCTCGATTAACAAGAAAAGGGGGGTCTTCGATCTCGAAGAGTAAACCAGTATATTAAAGGGCCGCATATGCCTTCGGACGTGCACGAGTTGAGGAGACAACTACTTACAGATGTGGAGGCACAAGGATCAGTGCGAGGTGGCAGGGTCTCGTGACTTATGCAGGTTCTTCACATGGGGCGTTTAGGCAGCCACAGCCTAAGATCTGCATCACGTCTCAGCCGACCACGTTACAACAGACAGCATAGGCGTACTTGTCGCAACTCGAAGGCAACATTCCAACATCAACTCTAATTTGGGGCTTTTTAATCATGCCAATTACGTGTCATACTTCGTGCCCACAGCTTGAGCTGTCGTGGAGAAGGCGAGGTAACGTACAAGCTGGAGCTCAACAAAATGCTGGAATATGTTGACGAAAATACAGGGGATCTGGGCTGGAACGACCTTCCACTTCACCTGCAACACGAGCATATTGCAAAAGGAGAAGGTATGGCTGGCCTTCTACATGAAGACTTTGATATCCTAGTGATGTAAGACATCCGGGTCTGTCCTAACCCGGGCAACATGCAAAGCGGGGTGAGCCTGACACTGCGCTCGAAGCATCGCGACGGCAGACAAAATCATTGATTGCCCCGTATGTCGCGAGTATATATCAAAGACATTTCGTATACCTCCAATTTGGTGGGAATGGTTCCTCAAGGGGCTCAATGGCTACTTTGGTGTCGAGGAGACGGAGGATGAGGCAGGTAACGTCGATGGATACAGTGCGTCATTTTTTGGGCCGTTCTCTCGAGGTCGCCAGCACAGTACTCATCACATTGCAGACACTTGGGCTTATTTTGAAACAAAATTCTACTACGGCGGCGACAATGGTTACGTCTGGCACAAGCTTAACATGTTCAGCCGATGGGTTCCTTCGACCGAAACAATGACACTAGTCGTGTTTGATCCACCCGGCCCCTTCAGAGAGAACCTGCCAGACCCCATGATTCAACCCTCTAGCCGCGGACGATTAAAGGACCCTTTCTGGATTTACGAAGGAATACTCAAGGGACTTCTGGATTTACAAGACAGGTCCGTCTGGATGATTCGTGACCACGTCAGGGAAATAGAAAAGAACCGAGCGCTTGTGACTCAACCGGATCCCGACTATAGTCATCTTCACGAACTAGCAAGGCATGCAATTCACGTATCAGAGACACTCGACACAGCAGTTACAACAGTGGACAACATTTTGCAGCGACACGCCGAGTATATGGTGGGTTCCAGTGATGCGGATAAAGGCCACAGGCGTGCTTCAAAGCAGTTACAAGATCGGCTGCATTTCCTGGAACACATGTTTGTCAGTCTCAAACACCGATCTGCATCCAACCAAGCAAGGTTACAAAACGAGATACAGCTGTCATTCAACATTGTGGCACAGTCTGATGCGAGGACTTCTGTCGAGATCGGCCGAGCGGCACAAAAGGATAGTGCTGCCATGAAGACGGTTGCTTTTTTGACGTTGACCTTTCTGCCTGCTACTTTCATCTCTGCTATTTTCAGTACATCGTTCTTCAATTACGACGGGGAAGAGGCTGTCTGGACCGTTTCAGATAAGATTTGGATATACTGGGCTGTCGCAATTCCTGTCACCCTCATCACAATATTGCTGTGGTATTTCTGGCACAGGTTGTTTCCACAAGGCCTGATTGGAGACAGGAGAGGCCGTTCGGCTGAGACTGCGTCCCTGCAGATTATATAAATGGCCCGTTCAAATTTTGAGGAGCTGGGTTGCTCACGGTTCAATGAGTATTGGCCGCCATCTCGGTCTAATTTATGAGAGACGACACTTCATGAGATTTCTATAGGTAGCAAGTAAGAAGAATTATTCTGAAATTGCTACAGCAGTCTAAGCAGACCAAGACTCAAGAAAAGCCTTCGTACATGCAGCTGCGCTTGCAGCCGCGTACAATTGCCAACTCTTATTCTTGTGGCTATCTGCATAGTCACACACGGCCTTGATGACCAGGCAACGGCCAGAGAACCCCTCCCAAACCCCGGATCCTTCCATTTCAAATGCTATGACACCTTCTTCCTTCGCTATTATATCACGGTCTTCTCCTGACTTCATCACCTTATCGCCTGAGGCATATAGACCGAAGTGAATCGATGGCCCCACACAGTTATTTTGGTTCTTGAGCTCATCCCTGATAGCTGATAGTCTCTTGCGGGCAATGAGGTGTTTGTCGTGACATTGCAATCTCTCGCAGTCCAAGGTGAGAGCATCTTCGCATACTGGGTCCATGCTTGTTCGACAACGACCGCAGACCTCGCAGTCTGGTGCCGCCTGGTGCTTGTGGCGGTACGTCGGTTCGTACAGTTTATCTTTCAACGCTCCAGGATACTGCACTATTTCCTTCAGGTCTGCTATCAGGCTAAGTTGCTGAAGATGGAGAGCAGTCCTCTCTCTGAGTGTCTTCATACCCCAACGGCCCTTCATTTTGGCGAGAAAGGACAATATCTCGGCATTCGGATTCGGCATGTTGTCGCTTTTTCGGACAAATCTATCCGGGAACTGGCGTCCAAAGTCATACTGGATCAATCCATCACTGATGATGACATCTCCCAAAATGATTTCGGTTCCGCCTTTCGTGAAAGGTACACCACCACAGATACCGACCACCAGCACAAGTCCAAGGTTCGGAAAGCTTGCTCGACAATCGGCTGCAACGCTCGCACCATTGCTCTTCCCCATTCCCGGCATATGGACCAGGACGACGTCATGGCGTCCTATGGCTCCAATGGTGTAATGATTTGGGTCACCAGACCTTTTCCCGTACGTGTTTTCGTCCCATCTTCTGTCAAATATATCCTGGACAGCATCAGCCTCCAAGCTCAGTGCGCAAATAATAGCAATTTTAAAGTCGTTTGCGTTTCGTGGCTCTGGTAAAGACGACGTTTTGATGTCTGGTTGAGTAATATCAGATAATCCTCGGGGGGCAGTCCTTGGAATTTCATCGGTTCGTTTCCCAGTGTCAGCTAGAGCTAATTTTTCAGTAAGCACAGGCCCCCGAGGAGTGACAAAAGGCCTCAAGTCCTGAAAAGGATCGAGGGATGTGTCCCCGGGATTACCAAAAGCTTCGACATGCTGAACAGGGTCGACAAATGGGTCCTCAGGATCTGTCACAATCCTGCGCAGATGTTTTCGTGCTGGATGCCGATTGCGAGGTGAAGCAGAGCGGGCGGGCTGCGTTTTTATGACCAAAGTCTCACCTACGTGCGATGTGAACTTGTGGCAGCAAAGAAACATTATTTTAAGACGATATCGCGGCTTAGAGGAGCTCAACGAATTGAACATATCCTGGATATATGCCGGCCAGAGCTGCGTCTCGTCGTAGTTTCGGCCGAGCACAGAAAGATCAATGATCATGTATAGGCTAGGTATCAAGAGACAAATGTCGTGCAAGATACCAAACCAGTCTTGACTAGTGGTCGCTCCTTTGAACTTGCCGCACATGTCGATAAGAAAGCTCACAGGGCTGTTTGGATTGACGTATTGTAGGCACTGAACTGCAAGCTGCTGCAATACATCCGCTGGGACCAAAGGACCGGCATTTGCGCCAGAACGGGGCGTCTTTAAAATATAGACAAGTCGCACAGGTTGTAGGGCTTGCTCAGATTTCATGGCTTGGACAACCTCGACCGCGAATCGTTCAAAACGCTTGGTCGTCCCGGAATTGCCCTGCAGCAACAGTAAACGAGAGTCATCCGATCCTGCCCAATCATGAACTAGGTCCTTATTCCAAATGTCATCGGTGAAATTTGCTTCGTGGGTTGAGCGTGTTTTTTGAATAGCAACGCATCTTGTGTAGGCATCGACAGGGTCCAGGAACCGAGAACAGAAGCAGAACGCCGGAATCATCCAGAGTAGCATCGGAGAAAGAAGGGCCAGACTATCCAAATCTTGCGTCGGATCGCTGAGAAACGCTGTCACAGGTTAGTCAGTCATGTTTATCTGAAATTTTGCACTAGCAGACTTACCAGAAATCTTGTCGCGAAGATCTTCAAGGGCGTCGAGGTAGTCACATGGCCCTTCTTCAATCGCTGCTTTCGCTGAGGTACCAAGAGTTGATGCTTTCCTGGACCCACTCTCATCACGTTCCTGTCTTAAATCATCCAAATGGCGCTTGATGGCGATATGGAATTCGGAAACAAAGTCCAGAACCGCCGCCATTTCACTATTACTGGTGATGGGCCGCCGGGTATGGAATTCACTAAATCAAGGGAATTTGAGATTGCGAGGGGAGAGCTAGCCTGCTAATGCCATCAGTGAGCTGGAAAGCCTCCCCCCATAATTTGGCCCCCATGTCAGACCGTGACCCAATTCGGAGTCCGTCTTGAGGTCACCTGACCAAGGTTACACAAGGAGAGGGGTTAGGCTCGGGGTAATCTGAACAGAAATAAGCGGCATCGACCTCTGGAACTTGAAGTGGTGAGTGCAGAGACTTGGTGATTTCAACTCATGAACAACATCTTCTGACCTAAGACTGAAGTAAAGAGACCTCTTGATGAGTAGCTACGACGAGCATTCTCGCCGGCGCAAATCCGGCGGAAGGACCCAAGAGACTGTATCTCACGAGCGAAACGGAGATGGTCAAAGAGTCCGACCACCTACAAACCCAGACGGTACGTCGGCCATGCATGGAAGTAGTCTAGGACCAGAGAAGGGGTCTAGATCTGGTACGTTGAGAGGTTCCCCGACAACACTTGCTTGATGTTGACCAGTTCTCTTTTCTAGATCGCGAAGACATATCTCATTATGCTCCAAGAACGACGACATCGATCGACTGGCGATATGAAATATGTCGTTTTCTCCAACTCGATCCAAACACATCCGACAATGAAGTATTTCATCAACTTCAAGCAGCTTTCGCGAAGATGAAGGACGCAGAGCGAATGAAACAGATGCCAGTCACACACCAAGGTCCTCCGCGTTACCAAGTCATCCACATAGTTCATTGCAGGAATACTAGAGAGGAGGCGTGGTACGTTGAGCAGCCTTGGGTTGTTCGCGACGGTCCACACCGTTTCCATTTGAGAGGAAGCGATCAGATAACCAACATGGAACTATATCTGGAACGTAACAAGGATATCAGTTTCCTCGTCCGCCGACTGTACGAATGCTGTCAGTGGAAGCCTCATCACAGAGACCGACTTCGATTTGAAAGAGAATTTGAAAGAGACAAAGATACAATGCCAATGGAAATGCTTATCTGGGAGCGAATTGTCACGACTTCAGACGCGTTGAAGTCTGCTCTGGCAAGTCTTGCAAATGTCGCCCTCAAAGGGATTCCACACCCGAAATTTCGTCAAAGCCAAGATGGCGACGACACAGCCGACGAAACGGCCGACGAAACAGCAAGCGAATCAGCCGACGAATCTGAAGACTTCACGTCCAGCAGCAGCTCCTCCATGGTTAGCAACACAGCAAATGAGGAAGTGTCTTACCCTTATCTGTGGTTCTATCACCGTCGCCAAGATATTTCGGGAGCCATAGGTGGCCTCTCAGAGATCCATCAAGACCACTTGAACATATTCTGCGGATATGTCCTAGATCGTATGTCAGAGGAATGGGCTGATGTCGACAAATTAGTTGCCAAACGGCAGATTACGGCTAAATATATCCAATACATATATGTGAGTCTCCTGGCTATTTTAACTGCTCCTGTATCCTAACAATAACGACAGATTCCTGGAGAGCTTGTCCTATCGGCATCCAAAGGCAGTACAAAACCCAAATTAGAGGCATCCTTGGTTCGAGGCTGGCTGCAAGTCCACAATCAGTTTCCCATTCAATTGCCACCGAGTATCCTGACGGCTTCTTGGAGTTTTGACGGCAAATTTGAAAAGGAAAGCGAGTCTCTGCGAGTCAATGACATACCTTCCTCGAGCCATCCTTTCAACATATGCGATCTCGATCCCCATCCAATCAAATTCGCAGATGACCATTCGAATATTACTCAAGTCCTCAGAGAACGAGGGAAAATGTTCTGGAGATGCCGCGTTCGCAATTATGTGTGCTTCAAGAGCTTCGTAGACGACGGAATAAAGACTCCTGTGAGGTTCTCCACAATCAAAATGAAGTACTGGATTTAACGAGAAACACAGACTGACTCAAGGTTCATGATTGATTACGAGACGTTGCAGCAGATGCATCCAAAGGAACACAAAGCGACCAATGACGATGACCTCGGCACCAAAGCTCTCTCCAAGGAGGACCCTCCCCAGCGAGACGAGTTTATCATGTGTCTTCCTTCAACAATCTATGGATTTAACATGCAAAAGAAGGAATGGGGTATGGTCTCAATACTCGTGTTGCCTCTGTCAAGTCGCTGATGAATCCCCCAATGTAGTCAGTCTTGACGTTGATCTCATCGAAGATGTTACATGGAATACGGATGCATTCAAGTTCCTGGTTATTGAGGACCGGATGAAAGAACTCGTGAAAGCAGTGGTCACCAACCAGATCCACGCTTCAGAAAGCACTGACTTGATTCATGGCAAAGGAAGTGGGCTGATCATGCTTCTCCACGGGTAAGAGGGGTCTTTACTGAAGAAAGATAACAACAACTGATTCACTTGCTAGTGGGCCCGGTACTGGTAAGACACTGACAGCAGAAAGGTACATCCACATGATTCTCCTTTACACACAATCACCCCTAAGTCCAAGTCTGACAAGCAACAGCGTTGCCGAAGTAGCGAAGAAGCCACTTTATCGAGTGACATGCGGAGACATAGGAACGAAGGCTGAGGAGGTTGAGAAGGTAGTATGACTCGTGTCAAAGGATGCAACTTGAGCTGACGTTGGCAGTACCTTGAAACTATCTTCCTCCTCGGCAAGACCTGGGATTGCGGTAAGTGTGCAATTTGATTAATTTTCGGATAATTTTAATTAATTGTTTGAAGTGGTGCTCTTAGATGAAGCGGATGTATTTCTTGAGGAACGCTCAACTGTCAATCTTGACAGAAATGCATTGGTCTCAGGTGAGTCTGATCCGGCTAGGCCCTGATGCTATAATGTTTATATCTCACTTACACCTGGGTAGTCTTCCTACGAATGTTGGAGTATTATGATGGTAATGCACGAATCCTTTCCAAAGCAATAAGGAAAGGGCAAACTTCTCACAAGCATTCAGGTATCTTGATATTGACAAGCAATCGCGTGGGAATCTTCGACGAAGCCTTCAAGTCTCGCATCCAACTCAACCTCCGCTACCAGAATTTGGACGGACAGCAGCGATTACAAATCTGGAAAAACTTCATATCTCGCTTGGAACGCCTTGCTGGTGACGTAGAGGGGTTCGAAATTGATGCCAAGGATATCCTTCGCCATCTCGACAAGCTTGCCACGCCCAAGCTTAATGGCAGAGAGATTCGAAACGCTATCTCGACCGCTAGACAGCTAGCTAAGTATCGGCAGCAAGCATTCGGTTACAAACACCTTGAAGCCGTCATTGCAGAAGCAGAGAAATTCGATAAATATCTCAAGGACCTACATGAAGGGTTTACAGCAGATGAGCTGCAGAACGACAGCGGGATAAGATAGTTTAGATTGTACCTACTTGATCATTCTTATCTCGATCGGCACTTCCCACGCAATAGGCATGAATAAAGACGGAGAACTGCCTGACAGACAGTGACCTCTGGGACGCCCAACATCAATATGATTGAGGTGACTTTCGATCAGCTGTTTGTAAGCTGCCGGCACTTGATATGGAGAGTAATGGCGTCACCTTTCCACTACAGCGCAAGGGTTCAACTCATGACAGAAAGCTTCACACAGCCTGAAGCTAGTCATATATTATCTCGCTGCTTGAACTAGTGGAACCAGAAGTCACGCTGCTTGTATCCGAATCATTGTCCCTTCCGCCGCGGTGTCTCTGGTTTCTCTCCCCCATCTCAGCCAGGAGCTTGGCATTCCTGACCCTCTCATCAGCGGAGCTATCTTTTGATATTGTGAAATTGATACTGTTTATACCATCTCCAGTATCGGATCCGTTTCTAAGCAAACTATTAGTAGCTCGAGCCAGCTGAGGAACGCTGTTCATTCCATTCACGCCCCTAGAACCATCAACTATTTCCACAATTGGAGGGCGATTCACCATAACTGGAGGCGGAGGCGGTTGCCCACCCAGAGGAGCCCTATTCAGAGGCGGAGGTGGATGCCTCGTCATACCCGGAGGCGGAGGCGGCTGCCCACCCAGAGGCTTAACCACCATGCGAGGTGGAGGTCTCATCATAACCGCGCGGGGCGGAGATCGAGGTGGCTGCCCGCCTAGAGATACATCATTTTTCATTCCTGGGAAGCTTTTCACCGCATTTACGCCCATAAAATCAGGCGTCCTGCCGATCATTTCCGGCTGCGAGAGTCCTTCTTCTTGTCGGCCATGAAGTCGAGGATCAAGGGGAAGCGGAGGGGGATCATGGCCCGAATATTCGCCATAACCTGGAGTCGTTGTGCGCGGTCCAAGTGGTGGTATTGGCGTTCGATGTCGGAGATAGGAGGGCATGTTCCCGTGGTCTGGGAATTTCCCGTTATTGCCCACATCCTTCGGAATCTTTGGCACATGGTGATCGGATCCCCGTCGTAACTTATTACTACCAAAAGTATGACCGGGGCCAAGCTTTAGCGAACTGTGTCCGCGCATTCCATTTCTGTCCTGGTCTGGGCCCTTCAGTTTTGCCTTGATATGGTTCCGGATCGACAGCGGTGAAAGCGTCTGTGGGATGGACTCATTGCTAGTGGCCTCATCCTTTCTTGAGCCAGGATTTTCGTTGTCTCCCCGCAAATTTTCTTCTGTAGTGCTTTCCAGGTATGTCCCCGGAGTCGTTTTTCTTGTGCTCCCTCCACCGCTCTGAAGGCCCAGTCTTCCCATTGACGAACTCAGATGAGCGAAAGGATTCGTGTCTTCTGGGCCAGGCAATGCATCTGATGTCGCTTCCTCATGTACCGGCAGGGAGTCAGAGGAGGTTGTCGAGCGCATACCGTATGGAGGGTAGACTGATGGTCGTCTCACGGGCAGCCCGGAGTTCGCCGACTTCGAAGCAGAGGACCTGCTAGGCGCAGGTGATTGAGAGCCGCCCTCATCATGATCTAGTCCTGTTCTCCACCGCCCATCGCTATCCTGACCAGGGCGCTGGCGATGCTTCTTCTTGACCATGGATGGCTGACTCGGTGGAGCTGGTGCCCAGGAACATTCGTCAGCGCCAGTTGCGCCAGGTAGCGCGAGATCATTTGAGCAATGCGATACTCACCTCCAACGATGACAAGATGGCTGGGAAATGGTCTCACAAGAAGACAGCCCGATCTAGGGTACCATGAAAATCAATGAGGCCGATCATGGCATAGATTCAGCGGGGAACAACGGAATATTGACAGCAAACGTCTTGCTGACAGTAAGCGGGGCTCAGCAAGGCCCTGCAGGTGATGCATGCCCGCATATTCCTGCCATTCCCAATTTGAATAGCTGCATCACCTTAGGTAAACGCCTTAAATTTCACGCACCCCCACTTGTTCTTTTAATATGCGTAAGCGAGGGCTGTATTTGTCAACATCGCCTTTCAGACGATTGACTACGCCTTAGCTGTAATACAGTGTCATCGAGGCTAATACCTTGCCCCTGATAGATACCTGTCGTGGATACCTAACCGTTATCACTTGCGACTCCTGTTAATACTTGAAGAAATATGCAGGAACTGTATCTGAAAGTAAGGGATTCGTCCCTTTCACATCATGTTACCTATTCCTCCTGCTCGGAATACCTGGATCATCAGGCTCACTATGTTCATTAATCTTCTTAGATCGCTTTCATCCGAAGTGTATTACTCATCTTCATGGTTCACAACATATATAACCATGTCAATATAGCTTCTCAAATCACGCTCGTGGTTTCTGTGACGTTCCTGGTAGCCTGGTCGATCCCTAAAACTATATATCAGGTGGATGGTGATAACTTTGACAACATCAATCTGGACCATAGACCTCCGCAATAATTCTCTCCCCAAGGTTACACAAATCTCTCCCTGAGTTCATCAACTGTATTCCTCTTCTTGAATTTGCGGAAATGTCTACCAAGAACTACCCCGCAACGATGAATGCTATTGTCGTCGAAGAATTCGGGGCTCCCGAGGTTCTGAGAATGAAACAAGTCCCGCCCCCAGAGCCCAAACTAGACCACGCCATAATTAAAATCAAAGCATTCGGCATAAACCACGCCGAGATGCACATGCGCCGCGGAGAGTGGGCAGAAAGCATGCCCATCATTGGCATCGAATGTGTAGGGCTCGTCGTCGCCTGTCCGGGCGGAGAGTTTGCCGTTGGAACTCCAGTCGCAGCGGTCATGGGCGGGCTGGGCAGGACAATCAATGGAAGCTATGCTGAATATACCAGCGCGCCGGTGGGAAATGTGGTCAAGCCGGGGGAGAGCGAGGAGGATCTGAAAGAGTTGGGGTTGGGATGGGGGCAGGTGGCGGCTATCCCAGAGACGTACGCGGTAGCCTGGACGGTGCTTTTTAGGAACCTCGAGGTCAAGGCTGGGGACAAGCTGTTAATACGAGGCGGCACAAGCAGTTTCGGAAGAGCCGCTATCAATCTTGGGGTTCAGACAGGAGCGGAGGTGACGGCGACTACCAGAAACACCGAGCGATTTGCAGAGCTGAAGAGCTTGGGAGCGAATGAAGTACTCCTCGAGGCGCCGGATCTTTCCGCTCGTCTTCTAGGCGAAGGCCGGACCAAGTTCGATGCCGTGCTCGAGCTCGTCGGTAACAGCACTCTACTCGACTCTCTCAACCTGGTCCGCCGCGGTGGTCGCGTCTGCCTCGCAGGTTTCCTAGGTGGACTTGAACCAATCTCAGACTTCAACCCTCTGCTGCAGATGGCCAGCGGTGTACACTTCAGCTTTTTTGGCAGCTTTGTATTCGGCAAACCGGAATTTCCGCTCTCCGATGTGCCTCTCAAGGACATTTTAGGCATGGTAGCGGAGAACAAGTTCAGAGCGGAGCCTGGACGGGTGTGGAAGTTCGAGGAGGAGGAAATTAGGGAAGCACATCGGCACATGGAGGAGAGCAAGGCAGGCGGTAAGATGGTTGTAATCTTGGAATAAGGCCAAAAGGTCAGATGTGGTGAAGTGGATGGGAACTCAGGATACTTGTTCAAGTCTACGGCCACGGCCCATACAGAATGCAGGCCAGGAAGCAGGGCAATACCGAAGCACAGTTGGTATGGCAGAGACCAAATCACAATGCGCGGTGCTCCATAATGTCCTATCTCATACCTTTTTACAAATATGAAAAGGAGTTGGATGTAAGAATGAGTAATTCTTTCCTATTAAGCAGTACTGCGGAATAATTGGTCCATTTTTGATCTGCGTATATAGGCTTGTTGAGGAGAAGGCAGTCTCTTCACATGCAGGTAAAAGTCCAGAGACCCACCATTTCCCGGGAGTGGGTCGAACTACAGGTCTTAGCATTTGAAACACTATTCACCTACCTCTAACCTATAAGTTGACTTCACCAGAGGACGATATGCCCACAGAACGCCTGATGTTCATCCATATGCCATCGATCGTTGTACCCAAATCGCCCAAGCCTTCCGGTCAGTACAAGTCTTCAAAAACACCAAGACTTTAGCTCCCGGAGGCTGCCCACTGCGAAGACTCACCGACGCAAGCGTGGAAAGCCTAGAAGGGGCCAGTAGGCAGAAGCATTACCGGGTACAGGGGCAGAGAGCTCGCGAATCCTGCTGCTCCAGAACGCCCTGTGAACCCCTGCTAGCACGCTCGCCTCCCGGGGTCGAGACTGCAGGCCAAGGCGACGGCGGCTCCCGGCAAATTGGCGATACCACCGCATCTACAACGCTAAATCATGCTTGCCACGCAGTCCGGCAGTCCGGTACGGCCCTTGATGCCCTGATACGGACTACGACCGAGGATCCGCCGCCCGCATTGTGGCGCGAATCGGCTTTTCCATAGCTACTGCTCCAACTGGGACCCTGAACAAAAATGTGGGCATGTCTCAGTCGCTTCACGCTAGGAGGATAGCCATCGTCGTCGACTTTATTTTCTCTGTCCTCCAGACGAGTCCGTCCTCATCTTTCTCTGCGTCTGCAACGGCCGCCAGACGATAACAACCAGAGCGAGAACCAGCTACCTTCTCCGACGGCCTAATCCTCCTCCTCTCGCCCGCCATGAAGGACGACTACGTCGACGTTGCCGCCGCCGAGGCACCGGCCTCAGCTGGCTTCGTTTCGCAGGACGAGGCCGACATGGTGCGCCTGGGCAAAGCCCAGCAGTTCAAGCGCAACTTTTCCTTCTGGTCGACCTTCGGCTTCGTGTCCATCTATATGGCGACCTGGGAGTTCGTGATTGTCTCCATGTCGCCGTCGATCGCCGCGACGGGCTACGGCGGCTTCTTCTGGACCTTTCTGGGATCCGTCCTCTGCTACTCCTCTGTGGTCCTTTCCCTCGCCGAGATGTCCAGCATGAGCCCCACCGCCGGCGGCCAATACCACTGGGTGTCTGAGTTTGCGCCTGCGGGTTGGCAGAAGCAGGCTAGTTATGCGTCTGGATGGATGACTAGCCTGGGGTGGATCGCCAGTCTCGCCGGCAGCGTCTATGTGTGCGCTGACCTTGTTCGCGTCTGCGTCAATATCAGCTACCCGGATCTCGTCTTCACCAGTTGGCAGGTCTTTCTGATACTCTTGGCCCTGTTCATCTTGACTATCTTGTTGAACACGCTGGGCACACGGGTGTTCCCGACGCTGGAAGTTGTCAGTCTGATTGGGCATACTGTGGGCTTCATTGTGTTCATTGGAATTCTGTGGGGCATGTGCAGGCCTTTGAACAGCAGCAGGGCGGTATTCCTGGATTTCCAGAACAATGGCGGCTGGACCAACTTTGGGACGGTGGCCTTGCTCAACCAGGTCTCTATCATCTGGTCGATGCTGGGATCGGATACCATCGTTCACATCTGTCAGTAGTATCCCCCACACACCGCATCCAACCGGGCTCCAACTCACATATCCATACAGCCGAGGAGGTTCGTGACGCGTCGTTGACCGTTCCCCGGGCCATGTGGTGGTCATATGTGTTCAACATCTCAATGGCCTTCGTGATGGTCATCACGATGCTCTATACTATTGGCCCAATCGACACCATAGTCGAGGCTGACTTGCCGTACCTGAACCTGTTCTCGGCGACAGGAAGCGTGGGCGTGGCGCTGTTCCTTGCCATCGTCCTTTTCGTCCTCATCTACGCCGGCAATGTCACAGCGCTCGCGACAACATCGCGCGAGGTTTGGGCCTTTGCACGAGACCGCGGTTTTCCGTTTTCAACTTGGATCTCTCGCGTAGGTTACTAGGACTGCTCCGTGCATTTCAAGCATTCTTAGACATATGTTGCTGACTCCAGATGACAGATGAACCACAAATACGACATGCCCTTCAACTCGGTCTACCTCTCATCCCTAGTCGCCCTTCTCCTCTGCCTGATCACCCTCGGCTCCGACACCGCCTTCAACATCATCATCTCCGTCTCACTCCTCGCCCTCATGTCGACATACATGCTCTCCATTGGTTGCGTGCTCCTGCGTCGCATCCAGGGAGGCGAACTACCGCCGGCAAGGTGGAGCCTCGGACGATTCGGCCTGCCCATCAACGCCTTCGCCGTCGGCTATGCCTTGTTCATCGTCATACTCAGCTGCCTGCCCTACTCGAACCCTACCACGGCTATTGATGCGAACTGGGCACCTGCCATCTGGGTCGCTGTGATTTTGATCAGCGTGGTGGCTTACATTTTCCACGGGAGGAAGAAGTTCACGCCGCCGGTCATATTCATCGAGGGCAAACGGGCGCGTGGGGAACAGCTGCAGAAGGTACTCTGAGGCGCTTATCAGAGCACTCGGAAAATCTGTATATACTGGTCTTGAATAAGCATACTTGTGTCAACTTTTTTTCGCCTCGGTGACCATCAATCCAGCTTGCCATGAACGACTATGAATCTCAAATGGTACGCCTTCCAGAACTGCATCACGAGACCCGCACTCAAGTGACCTCACCAAGGTACTCCACCGCATCAATTCGAAGAAATGCTCGCGTCAAACCTAGTCCATGTCGTCCTGCCACCGTATACCGCAGAACTTACGCTCCTCAGAAGAATCACACGCAGCACATAATGCTTACCAGTATTACCTCATTAGTCAGATACACACGGATATTCAATCAGCAGCTGAAGCAGGCCCGGTCATCCATTTGATTTAGGCCAAGACAGACCATAGCGTCGAGATCGTTCCTTTACTTCTCAATCTGGCATTGGGACAGTGTCAAGACTAACAGCTTGACGGGAGAGACTAGAGCATGTGCTAGGCAAATAGGCGCGCAGACGGTCAGTGTCGCGTACTAACCAATTTGCAGTAAAAGTTCGACGAGTACTGATCTATAGAATTGTTGGGCATAATTCGAATAGAAAGGTCTACCCTCCCTCGAGGCATCCTCTAAATCCTTTTTCTCCCTAATCATTCCAACCGTCGTCTCCAAAAAGGTCGATCATCCACACTCAGCCAAAACCCGAAAACAAGTCAGCCAAACGCATTGTAGAGACGAACCAGAAAGACCGAGAACTAGAAAGAATTCTCTGACCACGGGATAAAAATGCATATATCATCACTGATCACCGGCCTTCTTGGCCTCACAAGGTACGTCCACCCTCCCGCCTCATCAACACATCCAAATCCCACTCACACAGTCCCATCTAGCTTCACGTCGGGATTGGTCATCGTCAACACCACCAAAGATGTCAACGATACCAGACACATAAAAGGCTGGCTTCCTCCAGGCTTCCACGGCGGTCACGGCCCAGTGGTCATCCCACCCGACAAATGGGAGCAAATCCCCACAGGCAATTCCCCCTCCCGACCAGAGACCAATACCACTACGGGGGCGACCATCAGCAACACCACTAAGGGTGTCAACGACACCAGCTCGAAAAAGAACTGGTTTAACCTCCTTTGGAGCATCCTGGGTGGTCCCGGCCCGGTGGCCATCCCAGAGGACAAATGGGAGCCAATTCACGCGAACGACTCGCACTCCTGGCTGGTGGCATTCCCAATCGATGAGTATGAGGCCAACCGCCGCGGGCATCGTGCCTCAACGGAGGAGCCCCGTGCCGCCCTCATCAGCAAGCGAGATGGCCCAGGGGATCCCCTGCCCCCGCGCGACAGGACGCTGGCGGACCACATGGAGAACCACGGCTCGATGCTCCCTGACTGCTACAAGAGGTGCATGCGCTCTCAAGATGGCAAAGCGTCCATTCACATGGGCAAGGTATGTCCAATGGCCCCTATTCCAACTCTAGAAAAACAAAGGCCAAAGTCAACTAACGCCGTCGCTGCAGGACAATCTCGGCAAGATCTGTGGGATCAAGTGGCCCATGTTCGCTTGGTGGAGTGAGCATGACCTCTACGACTGCGTGAACGGGGGTGGCGGATGCGCGAACAAGGAGGACCACAGGGTCGCGTACCGATGGTTGAAGTGGACTTGTGGGGACAAGCCGAGTCGAGTTTGAACGGCGCCATTGTAGCACCGCACTACACGACACTGTAAGTCGGCACTGGCCTTCGACTCCTTCACTAGGGCCTTCTTTGGGGGTTGGTTTGATGGATTATGATGAAAGTAAACCGGTGCGGAGGATTTTAAAGTTTCTGACAGCTTGACGGCCTCAAACCTACCTCCAGATGGGCTGGAGTGGCTCAAAAGAAAGGCACTAGTAGCCGATGAACGAGAAGTAACAAAATCTTCTTTGAGTACGCGTTGCTCTACGAACCTCAGTCGAGTACAATCTTAACGGTGTTGGAGGAGTTCACGTCTGAGAATGCAGGTACGAAACTGATCAACAACTGCCACGACCATCAGGCAATGTGGCTTGTACTTGCAAGCGTGATGGTTGATAGCTTCCACAGGTACCATTACCGCACTACTACTGTACCTTCAAATATGGCCCATCATGATATGCTATAGCAAAGTCCCTAGGCTATACTACTTCTTGTCGACCTATGTATATAATTACCTTCTGTAGAGGATTCCTGCGTGAAACGCTGTTTATAATAGAGTAAGTACCCTTGAAGCATAATTAAGGGTACTCTAAAGACGGGAGCCTTCTAGAATACCTTCTATACGAGTATCTCATCAGAGGTCTTACCATGAGAGACTAAGCTAGAGGAGCTGATTATAGGGAATACTTACCCTTCATAGGTTCTCATATAAGAAGATATTCCTTAGGATGTTCTTCCATACATAGACACCCCTTAATATAGTTACCTATAAGAGGTTGTCTCTAAGGACGTTTTATTAGGGGAGTAGAATCTGTAAGAGGGTACTTTATAGGAGAGTATTCTATAAGAGGTAGCTTTGTAAGAAGATCCTCTTTAAGAAGGTATTTCAAAATGTTAATAGGAGGTTATTTTACAAGAGGGTACTCTTTGAGATATTCTAAAGGAGAGTTTCCTATAGAAAGATATTCTGTGCGAGGGTATGCGATAAGAGGGCACTCTTTAGGAGGTTGCTCTATAGGAGGTTGCTCTATAGGATGGTGTTCCGTGAGAGATTTGGAAGATATACTGTGGCTTCGTTGTGGGCACCTGAGCAGTGCTTGCTTACTCAATGCCCAGGTAACACCGATAAATTGCACATGAGATGTGCTGTTCCAGTTTTACGTGAAATGCTGAGTGGCAATGTGCATTCGGCAATCACTCACTCAGCAACCGGTCTCTGCTTTGGAATCCACATTTCCCAGTTGGTGTCGTACAGTTGTCTCTCGGTCCACCAGAAGAGGCATCCCGGCGCATACACGCTGAGCGCCTCAGATGCGGGGATAGCTTCAGCTTCGACTCCACATACCCGCGCAACGCGGGCCCACACTGCCGCTTCCAGCCCAGTTTTCCAATGATAACCTCAATCAAATCTTGGCAAAATGGCTGTCCGGGCGAGCGGCTCAACCACATTCAGCTTGATTCAGGGTGGATTGGTGAATTGGCGCGGAAAGAGCCGCGGATATCACATAGTGCGAGACATGGGCAGGCGGCCGACGTCGCAGGGCCGGGGAAAATTACCCCTCCCCCGGATTTCGGGTAACCCTAATAGATTGACGGGGATCCATACAACGTGGGGAGAGTGTGGAGTGTGGGGAGTGAGACTAGTCCGTACCACCACGACCATGGCGGATATCTGTCAACCTGGTGGTGACGTCCTTGGACGGCCGGTAGCCCAACAACTACTTAAGCCAAGCTGATTACGAGGTGCTTCCTCCAGCAGGCATCACAGGCTCAACCTATCCACAAGCTTCTGCACTCCACGCCCTACCTACCAGTTCTCTTTCAACTCATCTCTCTACACAAAATGAGTCCCAGCGTCCTCACGCAGTCCGCCGTTGATCTTCCCTCCAGCCAGCGGTGCGAGCCCGGGTCTATCAACCTCGAGGTCGCAAAATGGCCCGACAAAGCCACGGACGGGCCGGTTGATGCCTACGGCACGGCGAAAGAAATCATCCTGACACTTAACTCGTATCTTGGCAAGGCCCCTTCCAAGGAGGCTGCTGAGGGCGTGGCATCTCTGTTCAGTGACGGCGAGTGTTACTGGCGAGACCATCTTGCACTGTCCTGGGACCTGAGGACCCTCAAGGGCAAAGACAGTATCGTTGAGTTCTTGCAAGACAACTCCAATCTCACCAAGGTTTCCGTGGATGCCTCATCAGAGTGGCGCAAGCCCAAGTTCACGCCCTTGAATCCACACCAGACATCCAAGGGCATTCTTTTCTACACGACCATCACTACGAAGCTGGGGGCTGGCCGTGGGGTCGTACGTCTGGCCCAGGATGGCAACGGATCTTGGAAGATCTGGACCTTCTTCACATCGCTGGAAGAGCTCAAAGGGTTCGAAGAGCCCACTGGTCCGCGACGGCCAAATGGCGCACAGCATGGCTACCACAGGGGCCGGAAGAACTGGCTGGACAGAAGGAATGAGGAATCCGCCTTCGTAGACCGAGACCCAGATGTGCTCATTATCGGTATGGATCTCCCAATCACAAGCTGTTCCTGACTCTGATCACCAATGAAGGCTGCATGCTGATAACTTCCACTGTCTAGGTGCCGGCCAGGGCGGCTTGTCTGCACATGCCAGGCTCAAAATGCTGAACGTGCCAACGCTCATTGTCGACATGAATGATAATGTCGGCGACAACTGGCGGAAACGTTACCACCAACTTGTACTCCATGATCCAGTCTGGATCGACCATTTGCCATACATTAATTTCCCTGAGTGGTGGCCTATTTTCACGCCCAAGGACAAGCTAGCCGACTTCTTCGAAGCTTATGCAAAGCTGTTAGAGCTGAATGTATGGACCAAGACAACCGTGGAGTCTGGCTCCTGGGATGACTCTCAGAAGCGGTGGACTGTCACAGTCCGAAGGTCCTTGCCAGATGGGTCAACCGAAACTCGGACACTCCACCCGAAGCATATAATCCAGTCGACAGGGCACTCCGGCAAAGCAAACATCCCCAACATCAAAGGCTGGGATTCTTTCAAGGGTGACATCATCTGTCACTCCTCCCAATTCCCGGGCGCAAAGCCGAAGAGCCAGGGAAAGAAAGCAATTGTTGTCGGCGCCTGCAACTCTAGCCATGACATCTGTCAGGATTACTACGAGAACGGGTACGAAGTGACAATGATCCAGAGATCAACGACCTGCGTCGTCTCCAGCGAGTCCATTTGCAAGATCAGCTTGGCCGTCGCCTACGAAGAGGGCGGACCGCCCACCGAGGACGCCGACTTGCTCTCATGGGGTACACCAGCTGAGGTGACCAAGGCGCAGCACCACGAGATCACCAAGCTCCACCAGGTAAATGACAAAGCAACCCTTGAAGGCCTGGCTAAGGCAGGCTTCAAGACCGACAAGGGGCCGGATGACTGTGGTCTCTACATCAAGTATTTCCAACGGGGCGGTGGCTACTACATCGACGTCGGCGCGTCGCAGCTGATCATCGACGGGAAGATAAAGGTGAAGCAAGGCCAAGAGATCACAGAGGTGCTTCCGAAGGGACTGCGATTCGCAGACGGCACTGAGCTCGAAGCTGACGAGATCATCTTCGCCACGGGATATCAAAACATGCGCACACAAGCGAGTGGCATCTTTGGCGACAAGGTTGGCGAAAAACTCCGGGACATCTGGGGATTCGACGACAGCGGCGAGTTCCGGGCCTTGTGGAGGGACTCAGGCCATCCCGGCTTCTGGTTCCACGGCGGCAATCTGGCAATATGCAGATACTACTCAAGGCTTCTTGCGCTGCGGATCAAGGCCCAGCTAGAGGGTCTTGAGTGAGGACGTTCGTGTAGACTCGTAGATTCCATTCATTAGCTATCAATTATCGACTTCGAATGCAATCCGATCGTACGCGGCGATGGAGGGACCGGGCTGACGAGAAGGTACATGTCGACGCCGCCTGCGTCTCTTATGCCCCTGACCTCTTCCGTCTGTTCTTGTCGGTGCCTGCGTCTTGTGCCTCTGACCTTCTCGCCCTCGATCTGGTATATATCGACGCTGCTGGTTGCGTCGTGTATGGTCCCGTTAGTGGTAGGCTATGCCCCCACCCAGTTGATTAATTAAGACTCTGTTACGCTCATTGCCGCATCTACTTCTTTATTATTCGCTTTTTCCCCACATTGCCTGGATTTCGCCTCGACTTCCTTCCACTTTGATTCGATGCACTGTATCCTATATTGGCGTCCAAGTCACTCATATCAACACCGCTTGCATCACTTATGCCTCTAAATTCCTCGATTTGTTCGTGACTATGACGCCGCCTAAGTAAGAGCCTCGCGAGCCGGATTGTCGGTTTCGGCGGCAGCTCGGAGGTAGTGACATCGTTTCGGAAGCTCGTTCAGGCGAGATATCTTCTCTCGGTCTCACACAAGCCTGTCATATCTTTGAGCTTGGGGATGAACGAGACGAATTAATGGTGCAGATAGGTACGTGATTCATGGCGGCCTCGCCCCGACTTTGTGTTGAATCACTTTGGAATAGGTTGATGGTGTGGCTACATCACCACGACTGTGTTGAATTGTATTGGTAGATTCGACGGCGTGAATCATGGCGGCCTCGCCCTGACTTCCCAGGGTTTGGATTGAGTTGCATCGGTATAGGTTGACGGTGTGAGGAGGCAGGTTTGTAGGCCATGTAAAGGAGCAGCGTGACTCTTCGGCGGTTGATCTTCTGATGGGGACAATTATAACTCACGATACTAGAGTGGACAAACGAACAAACAAACATCTCACAGAAGACAACATAGAAGGCTGTTCCTCCCCACCAGAAAGCGGGTTGGGCTACTGCGTCCGGCATAGTCTGGGCCTTGAGCACTTTTCGCCGTAGCTGTGACCACATTCCCCAAAACCATGGGCTCGTGCGATGGGACACGAACGATGATGACGCGACACCTGCTGGGGTGAGGGAAAGATCTCCTACTACCAGAGCCAATATTGAAGTGACTGCCATGATAGGGTGTATCTTCTGCTGCCTGCATTGATCGATATCTGATGGCAACTGGCCGTCCGCGAACACAAGTCACCATCGGAACCATGGCAGACATGACAAGACCCGGAACTCTCAAGTCTTCAGAAAGTGTGTGTGATTCCAATTTACTTATTCTTTTGACAGGGCCTGGCTGCTGCGTGATCTAGAACTTGTCTTGGGTGGCTCTTTTGTCACATAGTCCTCACCCGCCCCTGAGCTGGTCCATTGCAGCATTGTTATTTGTGCGATGCTGTAGACCCACCGTTTCAAATGCTCAAACGGCCGTTTCCGTTGACAGTATTGCTTGAGCTCTTCGCTGGCCGGCTTTCTTGCCGTAACTGCCAGCCACGGCAAACAGCTGCCCCGCTGGCCGTCGATGTCTGCTTGATTACATCACTCATGACGGGCGAGAATACGCAGCTGACAGTGGACCTTCCTCAAAGTCTCGGTTATCCCTGAAAAGACTGTGCCGAGGTCGACAGCCGCAGTGGACCATGTTCTGCCAATGCTCCGCCGGGTTAGCGCGCGAGCTGTGTTCTTGGAATTTGCGAAGAGACTTGCCTCTTTCGCAGTCGGATGAATTTCTCAATTGATGGAAGAAACGCTCTCATTCACATGGTTTTGAGCGGCATTTACCCATGACTGGGT
Organism: Diaporthe vexans; assembly: GCA_021188095.1. Taxonomy (NCBI): domain Eukaryota; kingdom Fungi; phylum Ascomycota; class Sordariomycetes; order Diaporthales; family Diaporthaceae; genus Diaporthe; species Diaporthe vexans. The sequence goes on from JAJLLZ010000014.1 coordinate 426,305, forward strand.
GTTGGGCTGCGTTAGACACTTCCTGCATTCGGCTGTCGATGACAATGCAGGCACCAGATGTCCGCGTGCGCGTGTATCACTTCAGGATTGGCTCTGGCAAGAAGGCTCTCCGTCAGCTCAGTACCTAAGTTGAAGTGGAAATGCGTCATCTTTGTTGAGTCACATTGGCAGGTGACCATGGTTCACGGAAGGTACAGATGCGGCTTGGAAAACATGCAAGCACGGGCCGTTCTGGGCACAGCCTCATCTCCGTTTTCTGACTAGAGTAAGCCCTCCTTAGAGCCTCGCGTGGGGTAGTATCGTAAATAAAAACGCTTTCTATGAGAAGTTTAATCTATAAGAGCCTTCGCAGCAAAGTATCTACCTCGTAATCGAAGTGCGCGAGTCTCTTCTCACCTGTACAATTGATGTTCGCCGTCTTCCACCGTTGCTAGGATTCGAGGCCTGGTCGAGCGATTTCCCCAAAGCTCCTTCCAACATTTGCCATGACATCAACTACCGTATTTTTCGCACGCAACGAGGGAGAAGAGCGAGAAAGGCACGGCGAGGAAGGCGCAGGAGAGGCAGGTGGCCTGAGCTCGAATCTCCCGTCCCATCCCCTCGTCCTTTTGGTCCACGATGCTCCTCTCCTCTCTCTCTTCTTCTCTCTTTTCTTCTTCTTCTTCAAGAAGCATTTGCGCTATGGACGCAGATTTCGCGTCGAACTTATTGATTAGGCATCATTCGTGCTGACGTTTGCTCTACCTTCTCTCTATTCTTCCGAACATCTTTCCCATACGCACAGAGAGGTCTTTCACCAACCTCTATTTTCGACACGGTTCTCGAGGTACGGATTACTCGAGTCGCGATGAACGCCATACTGCGGGGCTGCGGTTTCCTTGCGTCGTGGGTCCTTTTGGATCCGCGCGGGGGGTGGTTGTTCGTCCTCGGTATTCTGGTTTACCTCGCCGCGTCTACCTGGTCTGTGGGGTACGAGTTTGCCTGTAAGTGTTTTCTGCAGGCCATGTCCCCGTCGTCCCCGTCGTCTTCGCCTTTGGTCTTCATCTTCGCCCTGGTTCTCCTCCTCCTGTTGGTTCTCCTCGTCCTGGTCCTGGTCCTCCGGCTCGTCACGTCTACCGGTCGCGAACATCGAATCAATCAGCACTTCTCCAGCAATTCTCGTCAGGCAACTCTCGCCAAGCAACTCTCGCCCGGCCATTGTCGTCCAAGAACGCCTCCGCCAACACTCGTTCCTCCAGCAGCTCCTGTCTCAAAAATTCTCCTCCAGCAATTCTCCTCCAGCAGACTCCCGGCCAGCCTTTGTTCCTCCAGCAACCTCTCCCTCGGCAATCTCCCACCCAGCAGCAGCTCTTCTCTCGCCGGTTCCCTCCCGCAGGCCTTGCCCTCTTGCCGAGCTCTCTCCAGGTCTAGCACATTGCACCATCTCCTCGACACAACACCTTCCTCTATTTGTGCCTGTGGACCTACCCTCTGGCTTCTACTCCATCCATCGTCACTTTACCCAGTTTCCCAATTCCCAGTTTCCCAATTCCCAGTTTCCCAATTCCCAGTTTCCCAACTCCCACTTCCTAGCCTCCCGTTTCCTAGCCTCCCGTTTCCTCTCCTCCCACTTCCTATCCTCCCATCCTCCCATTCTCAAGGTGCTAACTTCTTTTTACTACTCAGACAGGCAACTCTGGAGGGTCGTTACTGATGGAGATCTGTGGCTGCAACCGTCTGGGCACCCGACGGCCTGGAAGGCAGCTATCGGGGTCTGGGTCGGGCTCGGGCTAGTCCGCACCTGGTTCCTCGTCTGCTGGGCCTTCGCCGTCGCACGGTCTTATGCGCCAAGATCGCGGAAGTGTGGGCGCACTTCCATCCACCAGTCCGACTTCATCTATTGGGGTGATCCGAGACGTCCACTTCGTTATCCCGACAATGCAATACGATTCCGGAAATGCAGAGGCGCCTGTCGAGCTCGCGACGAACCTCTTGCCGACCGAGTCTATCATTGCTCGTATTTCGAAGCTTTACACGAGGAAGGAAAAAGAGAAGGTGCGGATGTACACTTGGCTCTGTACGACCATTTCTGCGGTTGGCTTCGTGTCTGTGTCTGGCTGGGCACCATGAAGTCATACCTGCTCACAATCTTCTTTCTCCTTTTGGACGCCATCATCGTGATGATCATTTCCTTCATCGCCATCTCGAGGACAGGTCGCTCGTCCGTCACGGTTCATGCGCCGGCGGTGACTAGGGCCGTCGCCGTCACCATGTTCCTCGCGGGCAGCAACCTATGGCTCAAGGTCCGAGATTTGGCTTTGCGGAATGTCACGTTGCCGGAAGAAAACCAACTGCGTCAAGTTGGCGGAGTGCGAGGTGGCTTTTGGTTCGCGCTTTTGCCCGACCGCCCCGAGCACGAACCCGACTTTCAGCATTTTCGCGGTAACCCCTGGGATCTAGGCTGGCAACGGAATCTCTCCCAAGTCTTTGGCGAGAGCCTCTGGGATTGCTTGCTGCCGTGGACTCAGCCGCCCAGAGTCCGTTACTACGCCGACCATCGCCATGTTACCGACTTCGAAATGTCTGACGCTTTCTGGGAGTGGGTTCGAGACAAGAAGGAGAACCGGTTCCGTACTGCTGGATCGGGATCAGCTGTTTCTGGACAACAGCGGGAGGCGGATGCAGCGGGCACATCGATCGGCGCTGGGACATCGATTGTCGCCTTCTCGCCTGCGTCGTCTCCGCGGTCTCTCCCTTCGAACGTCCACCCACGTCAACAATCACCCCAATGTACCCCACAGGAAATTCCTCTCCCCCCATCTCCTTCGGAGCTCTGAGGGTGCTTCTTCCGTCAGAGGTAGACGTTAATACTCCCCTTCGGGGGGCAGGAGGATGAAGACGGATTCTGCACCTCCAAGCCGGTATCCTCCGGGACCTTCTGCTGTGCCTTGGGCAGCACGCAGATGCCAAGCAGAAACGCAGATGCCATCCACAAACGCATCACCACCACTTGCATCATCGACTCGCATCACCAATCGCTTGTCACGATCCACATCTCGCCAAGTCGACTCTACATTTGACTGGCTCAACATCACTTCACCAGCAATATCTCTTCTTTGGGCCTCAGAACAACTCACACCGTTTACGGCCTCATCCAGCATCGCTTGAGACATCTTCTACTTCTTGAGCACCGCGCGTCACACATTGAGCGCAGCAACTCCAGCAATCTTCGAGGTACACAAACAACCTCTCGTCAATCAAAACCAGTCCGACTTTTCAGTCCAGTCCAGCTTGAAGCTCGACACTCTCCAGAGCTTCTTCGTGCCATATCACACAATCTGGCACATCCAACTCATCTTTGCTCAAGGCAATCTTCCAATGCATTCGAGCCCTGTCGATCGCCACAACCTCTCCCAAGTGCTGTACCCGACAAAGTCCAACATGTACGAGCCATTTCAGACAGCATCACTTGGTGTCTGGTTCTGTGTGTCTTCTTCCACCGAGTTGAGCCACGTCAGTCACCACCTCGGTGGTCTGACCTCTTCGCTTGCAAGCCCAACCCACTTCGGTCACCTGAAATTCATTGTCTGACCTTGCTTCAAACGAGTCAACACAAGCCATGTCGGTCAACACAACTTTTGTTGTCTGACGCGAGTCCTTTCAATCGACTCCTCCTACCGGTCCGGTCACCCACCCCTCGGTGCCTGGCATTCTAGTCTACTGCTCTCGTCAATCGGAGCTGTCCATCCAGGCAGTCATCATACCTGCGATATCTGCCTACCAGCCCTCAGCTTTACTCAGATTTGAGCTCGAGTCGGCGGTCTATCATCATGCCGCCCCCAATTCACTTCGTCTTCAGACATCCACCACTATTCTGAGACTAGGTCCAAGCCTGCGGTTCATCACCATACCGCTACCAGTCCACTTCGTCTTCAGACACCTATCACCGTTCTGATGACGTCCCAGCCTGCGGTCTATCATCAAGCCGCCACCAGTCCATTTCGTCTCTGGAACAACAATCTCTGTTCCGAGACTTCCGAGCCTGCGGTTCATCACCATGCCGCTACAATCCACTTCGTCTTCAGAACAGCAACCTCTGTTCTAAGACTTGTGAGCCTGCTGTTCTCCGCCTCCAGAGCGACTATCTCTGTTCTGGAGACTTCTGAGCCAGCAGTTCTTCCTCTTCAGAGCAACCACCACTGTTCTGGAGAATTACGAGCCTGCGGTTTACCATCGTGCCGCCACCAGTCCACCTCGTCTCATAGATCATCACTGATCTAGAGACACCACCAATACGAGCCACGTCACTCATCCCGACCTCGGTGTTCTGGCCTTCCATCTTCTCAGATGACCAATTTGAGCCATGCCACTCACCACAACTTCGGTGTTCTGGCCTTCCATCTTCTCAGATGGCCCTAACAAGTCATGTCGGTCAACACAAATTTCGGTGTCTGACGACGAGTCCTTCCAATCGACTCCTGCCGCACCATGCCCGCTTTCAGTCCCTGGCTTACCAGCCCATTGCTCTCTTCAATCGGAGCACCAACCACCAGCCATCATAACCTCGATGTCTGTCGACCAGCCCATTGCTCTCTTCAATCGGAGCGCCAACCAGGCAGTCATCACACCCTTGATGTCTGTCAACCAGCCCACAGCTCTACTCTCAATTGAGCTTTCCCAGTCAGCCAATCACCAGAACCTCGGTCTTGGCTTGTCATTCCATGACTCGACTCGAGTCTCGTCAGATGCTAGCACTTCAGCGTTCTGGCCCCAGTCCACCCATTGCTCACACCATCTTGAGCGACTTTCAGTCGGCAGCCTTGCTCTTGGCGCCTTCAGCCCGCAGCTCTCTTCTTTTTGGAGCTTCTTCAGTCACCCGACTTATGGTGTCTGACCACTTAGAAATGACTCTCGTACATCAGTCGTTCCTTCAGCCCACGGTTGTCATCCATTGACCCAGCCTCAAGCACAAACACTTCGGTGTCTCTTCGAACTTAGCTACTTTGAGTTCTCCAGCCTACGGCTCTCAACCAACGAGCCATTCTAGGCACCAACACTTGATGTATTGTCTCCTGTCTCTTCTTCTACCGAGTTGAGTCACGTCAGTCACCACGCCGGTGGTCTGACCTCTTCGCTTGCGAGCCCGAGCCACGTCGGCCAACACAATCTCTGTTGTCTGACGACGAGTCCTTTAAATCGATTCCTGCCGGTCACCATACCTTCGGTGCCTGGCTTACCAGCCTATTGCCTCCCCCAAATCGGAGCCATTTACCAGGCACTCATCAGATCCACGTTGTCTGCCTACCAGCCCACTGCTCTCTTCAATCGGAGCTTCTTCTGTCACCCAACTTTTGGTGTCCGAATTCTCAGCGATGACTCTTGTACAATGAGGTCATTCGTTCAGCCCATGGCTCTCAACCAACGAGCCTAAGTCACCTCCTCGGTGTCCGAACTCTCACTCATGAGTTCTTCACTCAGCCCACGGCTCTATCACTTTTGAGCCCAAGTCACCTCAATCTCGGTGTCTTTCGAACTCTCGAGTTCTTCATTCAGCCTATGGCAATCTACCAACGAGTCATTACCAGTCACCAAACCGGTGTACCTGCAAGCTTGTACTCTTCGAGCTTTTTATCCAGTCCACGACTCTCACACGATCTGAGTTTCGTCATCAATCAGCCCATGCTCTGTCACTTTCGAGCCCATCACCTCCCCGGTGTCTTCCAAACTCTCACTCTCGAGTTCTTCATCCAGCCCACGGCTCTAATTCAACGAGCCACTGCCGGCCACCAAAATCTCGGTGTGCCTGAAGCTCACACTCTGAGCTTATCAATCAGCCCCCGTCTCATATGAGTCCCTTCATTCAGCCCAAGTCACCTCAGTCTTGGTATCTCTCGAACTCTCAATTGAGTCTCTTAATTCAGCCCACGGCTCTCATTCAACAAATGAGCCAATGTCACCCACCAAGATCTTGGTGTGTGTTCGGAATTTCCAACATCGAGTCCGTTGATTCAGCGCATGGCTCTGTCCACTTTCGAGCCCAAGCCCCCTCAATCTCGGTGTCTGTCGAACTCTGACTCTCGAGTTCTTCGTTCAGCCCACGGTTCCCAACCAATGACTCAGCCGCCAAGATCATGGTGCATCTTCAGACCATTCAAGATCGAGCTCATCCAACCTTACCCATGGCTCTCATTCATGGTCCCGTTGTCAAAACAATTTCGGCATCGGTTCTTCAGCCAATGTATCAAGTACAATGAATCCCAGGGGTGAAAGCTTGCAATAGACTTGAGAGTAAGCTCCCTTCCGTGCTCGCTGTCTCAAGGCACTTGGCGGGTCTGTTCTTATCTGACTTCTTCCAGGAGCCTCCTGTCCGATACGCGGTCACGGGAGCTCTCTGCCAACCTCTCGTGGGACAACCTCCTGTAGGGCAACCTCCTGTAGGGCAACCTCCTGTAGGGCAACCTCCTGTAGGGCAACCTCCGGTAGGGCAGCCTCCTGTAGGGCAGCCTCCTGTAGAGCAACCTCCCATCGGTTACCTGAGTATGGGACACCTCCTGCCTTGTGTCCTGGTGGGTTCTAGGTTCTTCTCACGGTGATGAGGCATGCACTGATCTGGGTTCACAGACCTCGAACTCGGACTCAACAACGCGGAACTCGTTGTTTTGATACATGAGTGGTTGGTCTTTCCGCGCTGGCATTGGGACGCCCACAGATGATTCTCTGTTGGCATTTGGCTGATGCTCACCAATCGATTCCAGACGCGGACCTAAATGTTGTGTGGAATGACATCGCTGTCTTCGTTGGAACGAGCTGGGTAAGTCCCAGACGCTGACACTTGTCAATGGGCCTCGATTGCTATCTTGCGACACTGACCAAGTAGAAATGTCGCAGTTTCACGAGCCTCGGTGTTCTCATGGCCTCCAATAAAGGACGTATTTGAGATACAGCCCCCGAGATCCTGTTGGAGAGTCACAAATACATCTGATGCAACGGCAAGTCCTTCCCAACCCCGGCTCTTGCACTGGGTACATGAGCAGTGCATTCAATGACCCGATTGCACAGCCTTTGCTGCTGGGTGGCGAGCCACGAGACAAGAACTTAAGGCAAGTTGACCACTTTCTGACGCCAACATTTTGACATGACACTGAAGCTCTGTACAGGGATTGAGAGGTCAAGGGAGACGACGTGGACGTCGTTTCTGGATGCAGGCAAACTCAAGGCTTGCGCACAAGGGACAAGGCGGACGAGGGAGATGAGTTGGCTAAGAAGGAATTTGCATAAATGCTTGATGAGGATGAGGTTTACTGCCCACGGGCAGCCACTCACCACCACCTGTGGCCAGATTGCCATTACGCGAGACAATGGACTGCGCCCAAAAGTGGCAGCAAAGTCCAGCTGCTCTAAACGACAGCAGCAAATTGTACACCAGTTACGCTGTTCCCGTCTTTCAAGTGATGGTATCATACAAATTCTACGCTGAGCGCTACAGACTCTGACATGGCACGCTTCTACTCCCATCCAACGTCCCCATCCCCATCAGTCCCTCCGCACCTGCGTCCCTATCTGACTACTCGCCCACGAACTCCGCATCGGCTCCGCCACGCTCCCCCTCCTAGAATTAGCCACCGGCACAGGCGTCTGCGCATTACTAAACACCGACTTGGTCGAGCTCCCCCGTTCCCATTCCAACACGGCCTCGGTCATCTCATCAAACGCAAGATCCCCCTTCTCAAACTTCCTCTGCAGCCTGCCGAGGACGTCAGCCGGACAGAAGCCGCCCTGCAGGCTGTTGAAGACCTGCTCCAGGATAAAGGCATCGTCACACTGCCCTATCTCGATCATGCGGCTCCGCAGGCGCCGGATCTCGAGGAAGTACGGCCTCATGCCCTCGTAGTCGGGGCGCCGGATGTTCGTGAGCCGCTTGTACAGCCGCGCGCCGTCGTAGGCGCCGTACTTGTCGAAGATGGCGCAGGCCTGGCGGAACATGACGGCCGGGTCGGCCTCGCTTATGGGGAGGCCGTTGTCCGTGAGGCGGTCGCGCACGCGCGAGAAGGAGGACTCGATGATCAGGGCGACGATGCCGCGTTCCGTGCGCCACTTTTCTGATGAGGCGGCTTCGGGGGAGGCCGGACATGGTATCGATGACTCTATGTAGCTCCTGAGTTGGAGGAGATCCAGGGCTTTGATGACCATCGCCTTCCAGTGCTGCAGGTTGACCTCGCCCTCCAGCGGGGGAATGATGCGTGTCACGGCGCCCAGGCTGATGTTGTCGCTGATGTGACTTGCTGTTGTTGTTGTTGTCATCGCTTGCGCTGGGCTGCTGTCGTGTGCGGAGTTTGAAGGCCCGTTTTGTTTTGGGGCTTGCTGTTGTTGTTGCGTTTCCACCTTGCGAGGCATTGTTTTTGTCTAGCTTCCTCTCTCTGGATGTCTTGACCGCTTCCCGCCCCCCTTGATAGTGCTTTGTTGCATATTATCAATCCGGGATGCGGAGATGATGCGGATGCCGCGGGACTGGATTCGACGTTGCGTCCGGTCTGCGGAAAAACATCCGAGCCGTCGACGACGAACTCTATTCGCGGTGTCGAATGGAGGGCTGAAACAGGGGCGATTGGAGATCCAATGGCGGAGGGCGGCTTTGGAATCCCTTGTTTTTCTAATAAGGCGCCGCAAAGGGCCGGACAGGTTAATAAGAGCCATGTGTGAGGGAGGCAACAAGCCTGTCTGCAGCAGTTTGCAGGTGGACACTTGGTGTCACAGATGGGAAGGGTTCGCGCTCGGTCAAGAGACTGACTTGGGAGTCTGTTCACAGTTCCAGCCTATCAGAACGGACAGGTTCGCCCGGGCCATTGGAGGTCTGAAGGTTCGGTAGCAACAGCCCAACAACAGGGCGACACAGTGCTGGGCGCATGTCACAGTAGGTGAAACATAACCTGATTGCTCCCATCATGGCAGGGCCGAGATGCACAGATTGTGGCGGCGTTGCTGTAAGTAAGGAAGGGTTGCTTTCATCTCGCCAAGCTTGGAAAATCATAGCAGGACCGTCGTAATTCCCCAGGCCTGTGATGGCAACGGGCAAGAATGTTCACGAATATGTTCATCTGAAGAGCCCTCCTATGTCCCTAACCGGTTTTAGTAGATAGCTTTCATCAGCCATACCGCACATTCCCACCACTCTCCCGGAACCAGTCATCAGAAGCCAAGCTCTCCTCGGGCGAGGCATAGTTAATAATGGTGCTCTTCATCGTGGTGTACGCATGATACGCATCCACCCCGTTCTCACTCCCCACCCCGCTCGCGCTCTTTGCCCCTCCCCAGGGGCTGCTGGGGTCATTCCGGTGGTGCGTGTTGACCCACACGATCCCGGCATCGATCTGCTCAGACACGCGGTACGCCTGCGACAGATCCCTGGTCCACACGGCAGCGCCCAGCCCAAACTCGCTATCGTTGGCGAGGGCCACGGCCTCGTCCTCGGTGTCGAAGCCCACCACGACCACGACCGGCCCAAACGCCTCCTCCCTCCAGATGCGCGCCTGCAGGATGCTGTTCCCGCTGCTGGACGTCAGCACAGTAGGCGCATAAAAGTAACCCTTGGAGAAATCCGTCCCGTCCAGGCGGCTCGTGCCCCGCAGCCGCACACCCCCAAACACAGGCCTCGCGTGCCCGCTGCTGACCGCCTCGTGGACGAGCGCCTCGACGCTATCCCGCTGCCTCTCGGAAATCAGCGGGCCCATCGTCGACTCCGGGTTCGCGGGGGCCCCCATCCCGCGCGAGATGAGCTCCGCCTTGGCCGCCAGCTTCTCCAGCACCTCGTCCAGGACCGCGTTGTCGACGATGATGCGCGTGGCGGCGACGCACGTCTGCCCGCTCGCCACGAACGCCCCGAACGCGATCCCGTTCACCGCGGCGTCGACGTGCGCCTCCTTGAATACGACCAGGGGCGCCTTGCCGCCCAGCTCGGCCGTGAACTTCGCCAGGTTGCGCCCCGCGAGCGCGCCGATCGCCCGGCCCGCGGCCGTCCCGCCCGTGACGTCGACCTTGCGGACGAGCGGGTGCGCGCACAGCGCCGCGCCCGTCGTCGCGCCGTACCCAGGCAACACAGAAAACACGCCCTCGGGCACGCCCGCCCGCGCCAGGATCTCGCCCAGCCGGAGGGTGGTGAGGGGCGTCAGCTCGCTCGGCTTGACAACAACGCTATTCCCCGCCGCCAGCGCGGGGGCGATCTTCTTGACGGCGATGAGCAGCGGGTGATTAAACGGCGTGATCTGGACTACGACGCCCAGGGGCACGCGGTCGACCCAGTTGTGCAGCCTTCCCTGCGTGGGCAGGACGGCGCGCTCCTCGGTGCGCAGCAGGGCCGCGAAGTACCTGAACCAGCGGACCAGCGAGGGGACCTGGGCGTTCATCTCGCGGACGGCGCGGCCCGTCTGCCGGACCTCGAGGGCGATCAGGTCCGGCAGGTTCTCGGTCAGCAGGGCGGCGGCCTTCTCGAGGACGTCGGCGCGGTGGTGGCGGGGCGAGCGGGACCAGGTGCCGGACTTGAAGGCGGCGTGGGCCTGCTGCACTGTGGTTTCGACATCCTCGGGTGATGCTGAATGGCTGTGGGCGAAGACTTGGCCTGTGGCTGGGTCTTCGATTGGAATGCTGGGGGGCGGTGTCAGTGCGAGGGTCAAGGCACATTTTGTTGATATTGTTCAAAGCTCAGACAGGACGGGCTGCACGTCTCACTTACAGCTCACCCTTCCCGGGCTGGTACTTCCCGCCCACCCACAGCTGGGCTGCCGAGTCTGTGCCTCCTTCAGCCATCTCGTTTTGTTCAGCCGTGGTGCTGTCCTCAGCCTTGTGTTTCGGCTCGGCTCGTCTTGCCTTTGTTGTGGTTGTTGGAGTGAGTGAGTGAGACTGAGACTGACCGAGTGAGTGAACGGATCCCCTCCCTAAGAAACGGTGGGTTCCCGGGACGGAGGAGCCCCCGATTCGACTAGCTCGGTGCTTATCAGGGTCGCCTTTTCAGGGTCCCGCTCCGGCAGCTGCCGCCCGAGGGACGCGCCGGGTTCCGGGCACAAGGAGGTGGAATCCACATTGCTGTTTCGGGCGGAATGTGATCTACTGCAATTTCTCAACTGCCCGAAACAATTGCGGAAGCATCGAGATGAGCGCTCGGTTGGGTACGAGACAGTGCGTAGAGGTCATAGCATTCATTCCATTATGATTCAATACCAAGGATGCTGGGGAAAGGTCAGAGTCGCCTGCAAGGGCGCCTCGCTAATGTTCCGCATTACCGTCTCTTCCAACTCGGCCACCTCCTCCTTGACCCGCGTGTCCAGCGACTCCGCGAATTCAGCCGACTGCTCGCCCATCTCCCTACGGAGCGTGTCCACGATTCGTGACTCGGCCTGTCCAACCAGCTCCACCATCTCCTTTTTGTGGGCTGCAAGTGCATCGTCGAAGCGCTGTTCGAGGGCCGACAGGCGTGAGTTCAGAAGGCTCTCGATATCCGCTGCAGGTGGTGGTTTCTGCTCGCGGGATGTCTCGGGAGTGCTGCTCCGACGGAGACGCTTCTTGCCGTTGTCGGGGAATGGGTAGACTGGCGCAGAGCCCGACTCCTCGTATTTCGGAGGTTCGTCGTGGACTTCCTGACGAGTGGGATCGTTGTCGGCTCCAGTGCTAGGTACCAAACTATCCCCCTCAACAATCTTGCCTCCCTGTCCCTGGTAGAGCGTGGCCGCACTCGAGAACGCAGCAATGCTACTCGCTAGCGGCTCGGAGACGGCTTCGCACAGTTTGCGTATCCGTGCGGCGGACAGGCTTCGCGGCGGGACGGCGGCATACACCGTCCACGACGTCTGCCCGGCCAACTCAAACAGTGATGTGATGATGTTCCCTGAAACTTTGTTTCTCGGCTCGAACTCTGTGGGCGGTACCACCAGAGCCGGCGGTCTGGACATCGTGAATACCAGTGCTATGGTATCATTCCCAAGCATCTTGTCGGCGGGTTCTGCTTCGAAAGACAGCTGGTCGATGCGCTCGGGGTAGATGTGGATGTAGACGTTGGTCCTGCCGTCGCGGCGGCGGCCAGGGGCGTGCTTGAGCTGGACAGAGGCGCGCAGTTCGAAGAAGGCTTTGTTGGAAGAGGGCATCCAGTGCAGGTCAAATAGCAGGCCAGGCAGGCTCTGGCCTTTTCCCCATGATGCAAGAGCAGAGATCTTGGTCAGGTCGATCTTCTTGGGCCATGTTGGTTCGATGTGTCCGAGGGACGGCGCACCTGAGCTGCTGCTCTTGGGGGATGAGGTAGGGCTGGGGGAGGTGTGGGGTTTGGTGGGAGTAGTTGCGATGTTTGCGTCTGGCGTCGGCGGTCGATCGGGGCTCGCCGGGCCTAGATCTTGCGCGTCCTCGCTCTCATCTTCAATATCGGGCTCGTGGCTCGGCCTAGGCGTATTCGGATTCGTCGTGGTGCCAGAGGTTACTGATCGAGGCGGCGGCGAGGAGGTGGGGTCAACGGGGGAGGAGCATTCTGGAGTGCCGCCGACCATAGCGACCGGTGCCTCGCACTATTGACCGTCAGTTGGTACCAGTACTTACGACACTCTGGGCCCTGGTAAACCCTTCAAGGCGGTCTCGCCAGACCAGCCTTCTGTCGCGATGACGCTTAACAGCCGACTCGGTTCGTTGATTGACCAAGCGGTGATTGATGGGGATCGAGGCGTCGGCCGGTTTCATCCCTGCACGCCCAGCCTAGCCACGACACACGCGATATGACGAGCTCCAGTGCTGCAGGAAGCACCAGCACCCAGGGTCTTCCGCCGTCCGTGGAGCGGCGGGTAGAAGCCTGTCAAAAGTCGGTGCTGGCCGCAAACACACTGGTCGCCGGGAGTGTCGTGGGCGGTAGGCAGGCGGTGCACGGTTACCTGTGCTGTCGCAGCAGATACCTTGAGACTACGTCGAGCCGGCGGCGACGCGATCGTATGTGATGTTGATGGAGTGTGGTTTGCGACGACGGTGGTGAGGTGATTGATTGAATGCAGTCGAGTCGGGGTGGAGACTGCAGAGATGGCGTGCAGGGTGGTTCCCCAGGCAGCGAGATTACATAATGTTGGAGCTTGGGCCACCTGGGGCTTTGGGGCTGGGGATGTGGTCTGCGCCTGTTGAGATAGCGCTTGAGTGGCCAGGGTGCACGGTCCACCAGGCTCCACCCACATCCTGGCCAGTAAACGCCTGACGATGACATCCCCTCGAGCCTGATCACACATATTCCGAGCCAACTTTGCAATCCCAGCTGATCGCACCGTCCTTGAATCTCTGGCCGTCTCAAAGATCACTGCAGCAACCACAAGCGCCATAGGTCCCTGCCGTCAGTTTCCTTGGCGGTCCACCTGGGGGGCCGCCCTGGCCGGCAGTGGACCTCCTGAGTCGCCGCCGTGAGGTCGGGAGTCGGGGCTGTGTAGCCGGCTGCAGCGAGCCGGTCGACGATGAGCTGCGCGTCCTTCCAGGCGCACATGTTATGGATCAGAGGGAAGCCCGTCCAGGCACGACGGGCCTTGGTCGAAGGAGGCTTGGGCGACCTGTGGGGTGGAACAAAGCGTAAGAATGCCAAGTGCTGGAAGTCTAGGCGGTCGGAGCGGTCTTTATAGGAAAATTCCGGCCTGTCCCATGCCAAGCTGGAAGCGATCCTGTCGGCTGGTCCCAGGACGTCCTCACGCCTGGAGCAGAACAGTCGACACCTTTCTGGTCAGGCCAATGACAGTTGGGGAGACATGTAAACTATTCTACTCTGGGCCTGCAGCCGTCTCAAGGTATACCTCGTGAGTGATTTGACTCAAATAGATTTCCCCTTTTCTTAGTGCTCAACTTTACAATTGGCTCTATCAAAGCTTAGACAGGGTCAGGACGATCTGATAGCGTAGATTGCCACGGCAGTACAACAGTCAAAGGAATATTCAAGGCCTTGGCGGAGCAAAGCCCCCGACCGGAAGACTTCTCAAGTCCGTTGGGATGTAGCAGACGACAACAGAAGGCCGAAAAGACGCAAATCGGTAATTGCCATACAATGCGAGGCTGACTGTGTCAAGGTATCAGATGCGCAGTGCCTAGGGAGCGTACGGAAATGGACGTGGTCAACAAACAAGACCACTTATTAAAATAGCTAGATTATGGCAAGAATGAAGTATCTTGAGATTCCATATATCACTAATCCAGTCTCTCCTGTCGACATGAGGTAAAAACACCAAAACATACCAACTTTCATCAACTTTATTTTTCGTCACCGGCACCTCTTATTTATACCGCAAGGAAAAACTGTCCTGGTCCGCTATGGACCGTCTCACTCCACGCATGAGGCGCATGGGAGAGATAGCCGCGCTGTCACTCATTATCACCACATCAACAGCGGCCTCGATCGTGCTTACATTCTTTCCCTGCTACGCCACCCTCTGCTCTGAAGAATATTTCCTGGTCGAAACCCGGGTCCATCTCATCATCTACTACGGTTTTGTCATTCTCATCGGTTTAACATTGCTCGCACGCCAATATAGCTCCGGTGTCCGGTCTCTAATGGGCTGCCACCTTCTTAACCCACTGCCCATAGTTGGGAAACGAGTCACTGCCGGAGGTCTGCTGTTTTTCATTTCTGTGTTGGCCGTGGTAGGGGGCCCAACAGCCCTATGGTGGCCCGCCCAGCAGGAATTCTGGGGAGCAAGAGCCGACCCCTTGCGCTGGGCATCAGCGAAGTTATTGCTGACCATCACGGGCGTTACTGGCCACCAAGCCGATATCCTGCTTGGGCTGCTGCTCATACCTGTCTCGAGAAACAGCCTGGTCGGCCACGCGTTCTCTATTCACCAGAGCTCCCTCCTCTTTACCCACAAGATGGTGTCGTACCTCTTCGCCATCTGTGCAACCGCGCACGGCGTCTCCTACATAGTAAGCCTATTCCTCCCCACATAAAAGTCGGTTCTCATGGTGGCTGACAAAGGGTAGATCTACGCCACCGACACCAGCAGTGAAGGCGACGCCGCCAAGGAAGAAGCCTTCGCCACCGGCAACCCAGCCATGACGCTCTCCGAGAGCAAGGCGCGCAGCGAGTGGTTCACCATGACCACCTACACGGGCATCATCGCACTCCTCCCCGTCTTGTTGATAGTCGCCACCTCGCTCCCCCGGGTCCGCAGGCGCCACTACAACCTCTTCTACTACAGCCACGTCCTGCTCGGCACCGCCATCCTCGCCGCGGCCTGCGTGCACGCCAGCACCGACCTGTACCTCCTAGTCCCGGGGCTGCTGCTGTGGTTCGTCGATCTCTTCCGCCGCGGGTTCTGCGGCGAGGCGGGCGGTCTCTCGCGGCGTGTGCCCGCCACGCTTGAGAATGCGGGGAATGGCTGCTTGAGGATCTCGGTGTTGCCACCGCGCGATAATTTGGCGGTGGATGTAGACGAGAAGAGATTATTCGTGAGGGATCCGCTGGCTTATTACTACCTGACCATCCCGAGCATCAGCAAGCTGCAGAATCACGCGTTCACGGCCGCTGTCAACAGTTCTGGCGAGAGCGGGCCAGTGTTCCTCCTCCAGCGGTCGACGGGCAAGAGCCAGAAGAAGCTCGACAAGGAGTGGACGTGGAGGGTTGGCGCCAAGGTCCCGATGGCGGGGGACAGTATCGGTTTGGATGTCCGGCTGGAAGGACCATATCCCGTTCATGATTCCGGGTTCAGGACAGCCGCCCATATCATCTGCATTGTGGGGGGCACGGGTATCACCGGCGCCTGCAGCTTGGCCCGCTGGTGGCTGGACTCACAAGACAATAACAACAGCTCGCGCCTCACGGTTTTCTGGACCGTGCGTCAGAGGCGGATGGTGGAGGTGAGGGAGTGGGCAGCCCTGGAGGAGGCTGCGAGGTCGCGGACTAATATGGAGATGGTCACGCACGTCAGCTCTGAGAAGGGGAGGCTTGATGTGGTGGAGGTACTCCGTGAGAAACTCAGATGCAATCACGGTATACAAGCGGACAATGCCAGTGGTGCTGCCTGGGTTTATGGGTCAGGACCCGATGCGCTCATGACGACTACCGAACGTGCCTGTGTCGAAATCAGGAAAGAAATGGGAACGAGTGCCTGTGGGAAACGGTCTGGTCTGTGGCAGGTTCAGGATACTTCGTGGTATATGGCGAAGTGGGAGGTTTGAGCAGCAGTATAGTACCTATATAGATAGCTACAAGTTTGACTGGGCCAACAGTGTGTGAACCGAAGCAGGGCCACTTACCGGTTTAGTCCCGCGGCCTCCACCTGGACAGTTAACTACCTAGGTACCTAAGTAGTCTTGGCGGAGGTCGATACTAAATACCTAAGCTTTTACTACTGATTCGATTTCGGCATCTGCCTCTCGCAGCAGCGTAATAATGCGTTCCGCATCATCAAGAAAGCACGTGGTCCCATCCGTCAACAACGCCCACGACAGTGGCGTCCGACCGTACTTGTCCCTCGACTTAACACAGGCACCTTTCTCAAGCAATGAGATCACTGCACTCAAGGCAGAGTTTGATACAGCCCATGACAACGGTGTTCGTCCACCCTCGTCACTTGAGTCAATTTCAGCACCTTTCTCAAGCAATAAATCAACGACCGCGGCCCCAAATGTGGAGTTTTCAGCAGCCCATGATAGTGCCGTTCTCCCATTCCTGTCCCTCGACTCAATGTCCGCACCCTTTTCAACCAGTAGCCTGGTGATTCCTTTTGCACGATCGAAATTTTTAGCAGCCCAAGTTAAAGGGGTCCACCCATCTTGATCCTTCGAATTAATGTCCGCACCTTCCTCAAGCAGCAAATTCGCGATTTCTGTCCCGATGTAAGAGTCTCCAGCAGCCCAGGACAACGGTGTCCGGCCGGAGTCATCCCTCGACTCAAAGTCGGCGCCTTTCTCGAGCAGCACTTTGACGACAGCCACGTGTCCATTGCTTGCAGCATTCCGCAGCGGTGTTTCGCCGTTATCCGCCTTCGGATTGACATCAGCACCTTTATCAAGCAGCATTCTAACGACAGCTGCGTGTCCATTTAGTGCAGCACTCCATAGCGGTGTCTGACGCCCCTGGCGGCTTTGCTGAACATCAACGCCTCTATCCAGTAAGAGTTTCACCATGTTTCCACGTCCTACACCAGCAGCCTGCAGCAGCAGCGGATCCAGCCATCCACTATTTTGGTCGACGTAGGCACTCTTTTCAAGCAGAAGTCTAAATATAGCCTCATGGCCCCGCGTAATAGCGTGCGCTAGTGGCACGAAAAAGTCCAGACTATCGCTTGAATCCAAGATTCCACCTCGAACCTGGTGACTGATGACAAAAACAAGGGCTACTGTTTCTTCATCGTTGTCGATGAGATCATACAACAATTGAAAAGAAGTCCCGCGTTGCTTGAAAGTGTAGCCCGGAACGCATCCATTTTCCCAAAATAAGTTCACTTTGTTCCTCTGCTCTTTAAACTGTTTGCAGAGCCCGTGCAGCGGAGACATTGGTGGCTCGTTCTCCGCCTGTGACCACAAAAATGCCCAGGCCGCTTTGCGACTATCACGAGCCAATGCGGCCAGTATCGGTGCACCACAGCACTCAGCTTCAATATGGAAGCAGAACTTCCTCCGCGGATGGATGCAAATAAGGTCGGCAAGGTTTCTCTCACCCAGTATATAGAGGAGACTAACTGAATCTGTATACCGCCGGGCTTCGTGTAATTCGAGAACGTTGTTGAGTGGAACCCACCTTTCCAAAGGGAAATTGAAAAGAAAGTGTCCTTGATCGATTCCACTCTGCTGAGCGAGGTTGGAGTGATGCAAAACGTTATGAACGGAATATTTGAGAAACGGAAACTTTGAGCTGAGTGTGTCCTGCAGCTGGACTGCTTGTGAAGCTCGTGGTAGAGGATATGGTATCTTGATTTGCTGGCTCAATGAAGCGTTCAGCTGAGCAAGGCAGCAGTCCCTCAAAATTTGATGCCCATGGCCCTGAAGATTCTCAGAAATCCCTGACCACTGGTTCCCAAAGTTACCAAGCAAAAAGTCTCGAACAGACTCGTGGATGAATTGGACTCCGGAGTCATTATTCCGTGTCATTTCAGCCAGGCCTTTGGAAGAACTTCTCACAAAAGTCTCCAGGTCGTTCATATCCAAATCTGCCTCGTCCCAGAAGCCACTGCATTCCTTGTCGATGCCAAGCTGGATGGCGAAGTAGAGCTCCTGGGGCTGGAGAGCACGACTTGCGAAAAGAACCCAGTTGAGACAAAGTTGCATCTGCCCGAGGTTATTTCCGTCCCGTGTAAGTATCATGTGAAACAGGTCATTCAGTCTCGGCGGAATTTCCTGGAGATGTTCGCGTAGCTTCTGGATGGAAATCGCTTTGTCATTGTTGAGGATGTCAACAACCAAGACGACCCAAAGAAATATCCCGGAAGACCTTTCGAGGATTTCAGACTGGAGTGCCTCGGCTTGCTTGGACTTCGAGTGAAGCCTCATCCTCGACTTGATATATTTCCGGATATCCTCTGAATGCCCATCCTCATCCTCCAAATTGACTTCGAGGCCTTTGTTGATGGCGACACTCGGATAGTATCGACTGGAAAAGCAGATCCGCAATTGAGCCCTTGCTTCTGCCCCGCAGTCACACAAATCTTCGAAAAAGGAGATCATGTCACCCGCCTTGTCTGCATCACATTCGTCCAGCGCATCAATGAACATCGTTAGAGACCGATTCCCAAGCCCGGACACAGCGTATTTCATTGTTTGCTTCAACGCTCCCTCAGACCAACCATTCCGTTGGACGTTTCTAGCACCATCAGTTGTGATCCACTCCAAACTGTCTTCAAGGTCCGAGGCTATCTCAAAGAGCTGGTGAAGAAGAGACCGATAGAGGCCTGTGGCGGTCTTCTCCTCGGGCGTCCCTCGAGCAAGAAAGAAAAATGACAACGTAATTTGTGACGGATCGTCCCGTGAGTTGATTTTTGTATCTTCAAAAAGATGTTTCATCAAAGTCGACTTTCCGGTGCCCGGATTGCCTTTAATCCAAAGGAAACCGCCATGCTCTGATAGTTGTGCCGCGTCTCGCCAGGATTGGTACTTGGGTTCGGTGAGGAACCAGCGGCAAGTCGTTCCTTGGGCAGGCGCGAGATGTGTTAGGCGCTCATCGATCTTGGAGAAGTAGAGTCGACTTATGAGTTGCTTCTTGAGGCTTCTCCCCTCCTCAGGCTCTTGGAGCACTGGATCGCGAAGACTAGGGTCTTCGCCAGCCTTTGATCGGTCGTTTTCTGGTAAATGGTAGGCCTGCCGAGGCCGCTTTGCAGCCCATGGAGCGAGCGTCTCATTGGCGGCTCTCTTGATGGCATAGCGTACATGCGTATCTTCCATGACTCTTGTGTGTTCGCCGGTAATCGAGTTCAAATTTTGTGCTCCCTGTGCGACTTCCCGAGATTCAGTCGCGCTCTTTCGGCTTCTATGGCCGGTTGACTTTTCTTGCATATGCTTGATGATGTAGGCAACCTTGTCGTACTCGGCATCGTGTGACGAGAATTTGACTAAATCTGAGTGATTCCGACGAATGGATACGGCATGGATCAAAGTCCCACCAGCAGGCAGGCAGCTAGTTGCAGAAGGTT
The DNA here is from genome assembly GCA_021188095.1 of Diaporthe vexans. Taxonomy (NCBI): domain Eukaryota; kingdom Fungi; phylum Ascomycota; class Sordariomycetes; order Diaporthales; family Diaporthaceae; genus Diaporthe; species Diaporthe vexans. The sequence goes on from JAJLLZ010000014.1 coordinate 445,897, forward strand.
GGCTGACGAGGAATCGAGGCGGGCCGTCCATCTTCCACCGTCTGGTGGCTGGATCCTGCAACCGGCTTAACATCAGACATACTTCTTTCCGGAAAGGGTGCGTGGATATACCTCAATTGCCGTTGGTGATAGCTCTGTCTCGTAGAAGCAGAACAGCTGCAGCTTGGTTCGCGCCAGGACGTTCGAGAACTGCTGCTTCTGGCGCCTGAGCACTTGAGAGTTCTTGGAATTGAGTGACTCTAGGAGGGATCGATTCGGCTGGTCCCTCACCATTGGGACAAGAGAATCTATATCCAAGCCATCATTGGGAGTGCCAAAGAGAAGTACCCCCATCATCATGTCGAGGTTGGCCAGGCCATTCACGAAGCCCGGCAAGGCAATTCGAATCAATGCCTCTTTGACCAGCAACCCGCCGAGGCTGTGACCAATGAGCACGAGTGGCCTTGACTTGGATTGCAATATTTGGCTGATAGCAATATGAACCGGACCAGCTAGATCGTCAAGTTCAATGTGGCTCCTACTATGCTGAAGCCTACTCTCATAGCCAAAGATCATCACTCTGGAGGCAGGCATGTCTCGCGGTAGGTTATTAGTTAACCACATGTTCCCATCCGTCTTGTTCACGAATGATCCAAAGGGATGGCTGCCCAGACCGGAAACCGCGAGTACATCGATATGATGCTCCTCGTCGGTGACGGGCGAAAAGAGTGTTGTGATGCCATCGAAATGTTCATCAACCAAAACCTCAGATGCTGGGTCCCCCGGGGTTATCTTAATCTTGATATTCAACTCATCCCTAGCTCCCAGTGCCTGCATGTGTAGCTGTGAGGGGAGGTCACGGAAACGGACAGTGGCCACCTGGTAATTGGCTCGGAGATCGGGTGCGAGGGTGTGAATAATGACATCGTTGTCACCGTTCTCGAAATTTTCCACTGCATCGCTGTCCGGCCATTGTAGATCTGACTCATGTCGAAGGGCTCGAGCTAGCCGTTCCCGGTTGATGTCGCGTGGTAGACCGCGGATTCTCCAGGTACGGCGATCCGGACGCATGTCGGGGTGACGAAGAGTACGGCAAGCTGCACAACAGATCGAACTCGGGTTTAGCGTTCGCTGAAACGTGACGAAGATAGTGCCTGTAACTTACCTCAAATGAGACCTGTATGACTGCAGGACATACCTGATATCATGACAGTGCTTGAATATTCCGTGCTCCACGGTCGTGCACAAGTGTTTGTTTCCTGTCCGAGCGAGTGGTCAGGAGGAAAGGTCAGGCAGCAGACGCAGGTTCACATTCTGACGAGAGGGGTTCTAATCGGTTGAGCCCCACAGCCACTCTGCAGGGGTGCTTTCTGTGGGTGCTGACGTGCATGTTCATGTCGCACGAGAATTTGGGGCTGCTCGCCATTGGCAAGTCGTTCCAGCCGCAGGTGAAGCTGACCTCGGGAATAAGCCAACCGCATGAATTCACAGCAGACGAAGTCGCCGCCCGTTTGGTACCTCCTCCAAGCATTTCTCACATTTACAAATCGTACTACCGCTATTTATCCAAAGCCAACAGTAAATCAGAGTAGAATCCATTCTTATTTAAACGCTTCCTATACACCGTGGCCATGCAGTGGATACCCGAGCAGAGATCGTACTCGGAGAGGAATGACTTATCCCACCGTGACTTCTTTAGACAAAGTGTATAAACTAAGAGACCGGAGATTCGCACCGGAAAAAACACAGGTTACACCGGTAAATATACAGCCCTAGTACACCAACGTTAATTTACACTATAGGCTCGCTATACAGAACAATAATATCAGGTTATTAAATATATATATCCTTAATTCTAATCTTCTCTATTGTAACCTTTACCTCAGTGGTCTACTAATAAGTAGCTAGCTTTATAAGCCCTACCTCTAACTACTTATCCTATTAGATAGCTTTTTACTAGTTCTTTCTACTATAGGAGTCCTTCTAGTTAAGGGATTAGAAGGTCTTGTATGTTGGTATAGGTGTAAAAAAAGCTGTAGGTGGTGTTTAAGTAAGGTTGGTCGAATAGGGTGCTCTGATTAGCTGCAGTGCTGAGGTAAACAAAGAACCCGTGTACCCTCTGTTGTTTCCGGTGCGAATCCCCGATCTCTCAACTAAGAGACATTGGAAAATTCCCCTCATGAATGCCAACCAACTACTTGGGTTTGCCAGTGATTGGAGGTTCGAATATCACACGGCGAAGAAGGCTGGGACTCCAGTTGCTATAATAATGCGCTCGCAACCGCTCGCCCCATTGGTCTTGTAGGAGATCGCTAGCAGCACAGCTGAAGCATACTGTGCTCATGCGATCCTTGCCGTGCTTAAACATGTACCGCTTATAGAGTGCATATGATACCATGATTTAGAAGACGGTGGTATGCACTTCAATACAAAGTCCTCAGTGAGGACTTGGGTTTTCAATCGGCTTCGGTCGGTCGAATGTAATTTACTACGGTTTCATAAAACGTGTGGTCCCGTGGAGCAATGGTCAAGCGCGGGCAGCCCTTTTACGTCTTTATATAAGGGGCGCGGGTTTGAACCGAACCACCTGACCACACTGTCTAACAAAGCTGTTATGGGTATTGTATTCTTTCTCTATGCCTAGGCTAGTAGCATAGCTCTACTGTACTCAGGCCTCTCTCTAGTCCCCTGAAGTATCGCTGAGGGAGAGTGGGGTAAAATATTTGTATACTACCAGTTGTTCTATGTGTTTGCGGGAAAGCCCCGACGGCTAATATACTATAAAAATAAGAGTAACCTAGATCCGTAACTTTCTCTTTTATAAACCATGTCAAAAATGAAGCCTGCTGTCGTAAGCCCGTGAGTGAAAGCTTGACGGACACTATCGTATCTCCACCTGACGCTTTGAGCATCAAATTCCAATACTAGTAGTGGTTGCTCAAACATTGTATGTGCAGCAATCGGCACTGAGCGATATGCTAAAGCCAGAGATCTTTATCTTCAGGGGTGCGTGTACTTAATCGTCGTAGTCATGTAGCACTGTCATGGTTTGCGTTTTGTGACCTGCTTGGATGTTGATGAAAGAATGCAGACTCCCCGTGATCTCCCACGGTTGGACTTGCACCTCAGAGTCGCACGATGACCTGGCCACTTTGAATGTCTCCAGGTCAAGCGAACCATCGCTGAACTCGTCCTCATCTCCAATCCATGGAACAACTCTCGCAGCCACGTGGTCCGAATCGCCATCCTCGGTAACAAGATTGGTTAAGCACTCGATCTCACAGGCCATCCCGTTGACGTCCACCCTTGGGTTCCTGTTGGCCACAAACGCCGGGTAGGGCCCCCACATTATTAGGTATCCGCGATTCTTGAGTAATGCAGGACTTAGTGCTGGCGGTACCGTTAGTCCCATTACTTCCTGAACAACCTGAGGGTCCATGAGTGTCCTGTAGAAGAAAGTCTCCTTGCCCTCGCCCCCCCCCCCCCCACCGCCAAGCAGCTATGAGGGCATCGCCTCTGCGAACATCCTCGGCGACCTCACCATTGTCGGGGTTGTCTTTCTTGAAATGCAAGAAAGACCCGTATTTTGCAGCAAAAAACCCCTTTCCTCGTTTGCGGGTGCAGTCTCTGTGTCTTTGCGCTGTGGTGTAAGTGGCATCTTGTTCCTCTCGGCTTGCATCGGCCCCCGGATTTTGGGGCTCGGCCTGTCTCTTTGTCGGAACCCCTGTCCCTGTCGTTGCCTTGCACCGAGCACTGCCAGTGAGTCAAGGCGTAGACGGGCGAAATGGATAACCAATAACCTTAGAAGAAATGCGCGGTGTTCAGGCACCAAACAAGGTTGATACGAATCCTTTTGGCCACTCCGTAGAGGCCGGTGTATTTAAAAGACCAATTGTATCGTGATTGGGAGAAGTGCGACTGTCAGATGCAGATTCTGACTGTTGGCCCCCGAGTGAGCCACACGGTGGCGGCCGGCCATTTAGTGCGGCTCTACCCCTGCAAGTCAGGAGGCTGAGTAAATTACACTTCTAACACACGTGGTGTACTTAGTTCATACAATGAATTCCATTATTTAGTATACACTTGATCAGGACTCGAACTCTTCATTGTCAAGATGTCAAAGCATTCTTTTCTACACAAGCCGCCAACAAGTTATTGCAGTGTTATTCAAAAGCTATGTTGCTGCTCATTTTTTGTTCGCTTGGTGGTCATTCCGAGCTTCTTTGTGGTGGTCCGTCTGACAGGACTGTGTCACAATCGAGGCCGGTCACACTAAGCTGACCCGTGCTTCAAGCAGGCGATGTCAACTCCCTCCCAGTGATCCTTTGTTGAGCCTCCCGCGCAGCTCGTGACCGCACACAATAAAAGACTGAGCACCCGACCTATCGTCAATTGCGAACCGGCCAATACATATGTCTGGCTTCTTAGAAGAGAAAACATCGGCCATCAAATCCAAATCGTCTTTTCAGCCGATACTAATAGCAGAAGAATTTGGCAAACAATCTCTGAACCAAGACAGCCATGCTGGTCAAAACGAAATACCTGCGCGAGTACCTCCTCGAAGCCAAGTTGAAGACACAAGAGGATGTGCAACTCCTCGGGGTGGACATGAACAGGCAAAATGCCGGGAATATTCTCAGGGCTTGGAGGAACATGCGAGAGGGACCACTCGACGATGTGCTGTCAGATCTTGATGATCGACCTCTCCTCCCATCAGGCCAGGACAACCACATAAACCACATAATCATATACCCTGGCGCATTCAACCCGCCTCATAAAGGGCATATCGATACGCTACAGGACGGCTTTCTCAACGATAATCTTCACAATAGTGGTCTCCACAACACGGGTCCAAACATCAACATTGTTGCTGCTATTGTCGCCCCTACTGGCGACGACCGCCTCCGTACCAAAGAGGCCGGCAGAAAAGCACAGAATGCCGTTCAAAATCAGGTTATGTTGAGCCAAAAGCATCGCGTGAGCTTGTTCAAGGGTCACCTCCAGGGGAGCGATGAATCGAGAGCGCTCGCACGCAAGACCAAGATGTGGAAATTCCCATATCTCGACCCCTTCGAGGGGTACATGGAGGAAGTGAAGAGACTTGCGGGCCTAGACGGGTTCCAAATCGAGTTCCTGAGTCTCAAGGGGCCCGACCATTTGTTCTCCGACAAGCCTATCATGCACCCCACGTACCCCAACTGCAAGACAATCATGTTCACCGAGGCAACGCGGCGGGCGGGTGAGGATATTTGGGGGCCAGATGGGACACCAAAGAAGCTCATGGGGGCTTGGAGCCCGTGGTCAAATATCGGCCGCGTCAGGGGCCGTGATGGCGTGGTGTGGGAGAGTACTCTTCCGGGCCCAGACGGCTCTGCGGTCAGGCTCTTGACAGATGAAAGTAAGACTCGCAAGACTGAGACCAGTTCAACCAAGATTCGAAATTTGATAATGAATCAAAATGGCTTGGACAACGAATGTCTTGTGGAGGAACTCAGAAAAGCCGGGGTCTTCTGTCCTGAGACGCTTCTCAAATTCCATCGGGGAAAACTTCAAAGGGAGATAAACAAAGAGGAATCCCTGAAAAGGCAAGTCCTGAGAGAGGAACTCCTGAGAGACGCCATATTGAGAGAGGAGATTTTAGAGGGGCAATATTCCAAAAGGAACTATTTCGCGGCCATCGAAACGTCGATGAGATCGGTCAGTGTATTAGCAAGAAGATAATTTAATATTTGACATTTTGACCAAGGGTGAGAAGGTTCTGGACCCGAGAATTCCTAATTTCTCAAGGTTGTAAAGACATTTTTGTTCCTCATCAGTCAGGGGCTTCCCGAATCCCCTGCTTCAACATCCCCTGCTCATGGCTGTGACCCTCAAGAGAGTATGTGTGCTAATTGTTGAAAGAATGCTCAATTCTTGAAATGAAAGAGATGCAATAGAGAAGAAGTAAGACCAACTGAACTTGCCGCTGGCCCGTGTCCTGTGTGCCAAATGTATGAACGTGGAACCACGCTTAGTTTGTGCGGGTATGAGCAGCTGTTTACCAGAGCACGAGTGATGATCGCTTCGAGATAAGAACATTCGCATCCATTATGCTTCTTACAATCTTTACTTCTTGTTGAGAAACCTTCAGATGAAGTCCTAAGTGCGGCAGTGCGCAGAGGCTGCCAGCCTGGACTCCCGGGGTCCCGAGTCAAATCTACCTAGGCAGAAAAGTGGCTGACTACTAGGTCCTTCATCATCGGATAAGATCTGCTGACGTGCAACTAAGCCACACACAGCTTTACGATTTGACTTATCACATGAGTGCATCGGGAGCACCATGCGCTTACGTGCACCATACAACTTGTCTCCGGGCCATTGGTGAGATTGCTGCTCCGCGAACATCAGCCCTATCAACTGGGGCGTTGCGATGTTCAGCTGTCACCTTGGCAGGGCGACCGAGTGGGTATAAGCTCGGGACCGAACCTCAGGCTTATTTTAAATCAGGCAGCCCCCTCTTCAGATACTCACACATTTCCAATAATAAAGCTCCATGGGCACGAATGTTCTTAACTATGAAGGTGAAAATGACGTCTCTTGAATATCGCCCTTTGCAAAGGCCTCGAGAGTTTCGGTTGATTAATATTCGACCTGGCGCTGCAACTGATCCACTCATACTGGATTTATCACACTCAATATTGGATGAGACGAACACGCCCGTGTTTGTAGCTCTGTCCTACGTGTGGGGATCTCCCAACAACACGTCCACAGCTCAGGTGCGGGTTCAAAATGAGTCTAGGACCACGGCCACGAGCTACATATCAATCGGTCAGAACCTGGCCGTTGCGCTTGAGCACCTCCGCCTTGAATCTACAGCCAGGACAGTGTGGGCCGACGCAGTTTGCATCAACCAGAAAGATCTCGCGGAGCGATCCGAGCAGGTGTTGCTAATGGGGGATATCTACCGCCTCGCAACCAAGGTAGTCGCTTTTTTAGGGCCAGAGGCGGATAGCAGTAACCTCGCCCTGGATTTAATTGAGAAGACAGGACGCATGGTCGAGGTCAACTTCCGATCAGGACAGGTCCTGCTTAGTGACGAGGGTCACACCTATGAAGCACCAAGCTGGGCAGATATTCAGCAGCCCTTGCCATTTACTTGCCAGCAATTCGAGGCGATCAGCCATCTACTGGGGCGTGAATGGTTCGAGAGGCTCTGGATCCGGCAGGAGATTGGACTTGCAGGACCGAGAGGCACCATACAGTGTGGAAACAAAAGTATATCCTGGACTCGCCTCTGCAAAGCGCTCTTTGTCATCCGAAGAAAGCCAATGATACCGGGAATAATGACCCGAAGACTTTTGATGCGCTTCCAGAGTCTGCTGCAGCTTGCCGATAATGTGGCGTTGCAGTCCATGGGAGGGTATGGGCTTCTATCGCTCCGGAAGCAGGCCGGACATGCCAAGTGCTCAGACCCCCGAGACCGGTTGTACGGACTGTTGAGCCAGCTCCCCGAACGTGACCGCATGTGTATTGTGCCCGATTATAGGAAGTCCGTTTCTGAGATCTACACTGAGACGACCCGCGATCAGATACGACGCCACGATCGACTGGATATCATCACGCATTGCGAGCTGCCCAGGCAGGCGCGGGCCTTTGCCATCCCCAGCTGGGTCCCCGACTGGTCCACGCCGACGGACGCAGCAGACATACACGACATCACGCCAGAGATCTTCCACCTAGGGCCGTCTTTCACCTACATCGACAGCAAAGTGATTCATGCCACAGGGGTGTACGTGGGCCGGGTGGCTTGCGTCATACCTTTCGACAAGCAGAAGATGTACGGTGGTACTGACGCCGATATAGCACGATATTTGCGGGTGCTTCTGCTTACAATGGCAGAGAACCGGTATGTGGTAGAAGCAAGGCCGGCTCAACGAGAGCGCTTTTGGGACTCCTGCTGCCGGACATTGTGGCTCAACAACTTTGCCGAGAGATGGGTTCCTCCAGTGCCTCACGAGCCCAGGTATCACAAGTGCCTGCGCCTCATCAATATGCTGGTAGGCGTTGACGGCCCATTTGACGAGCTTCGCGACGGACCAGACACGGCACTATATTTCCAACGTTGCCGAGACGCCTGTAAATCTCGCTCGCTTTTCCTCACCGAAGGCGGCCACCTCGGGGCCGCGGCCGAGTCGATCTCTGCAGGCGACGAGGTCACTGCCTTGTTCGGCTGCTTTGTCCCCATGGTGCTACGACCAGACACCCAGGGTAAGGGCCAGTATCGTGTCATCAGCTCATGTTACTTGGATGGGCAGATGCGCGGCGAATCGCTGTTGGGTGACCTACCGAGAAACCTGCATGGCGTGCTGAACGGCAAGGGGTCAACGCAGCTGAGCGGTGCGGCGTACATGGACGTAGATACTGGAGTCATATACCAAGACGACCCGAGGGATGAACCGTTCCTTATGGGACTGCAAGAAAGGGGGTTCTTGACGGAACCATCATTGGCTGAGCTCGAGAAACTCGGAGCTTGGGATCTTTTGAGGAGAGCTGGATTCCCCGTAAAGACTTTTGAGCTGATTTAAATCTCCTGAACCTATATATGACACCCTAAGTCTTGACCCACATTTTAGATCCAGAACACCATCATGGATCGATTGTTCCCAGCCAACGTCCACCTACGCACCTTTTACGTCCACCTACCCATCTGTTTTCGGTGACCTACCCAGTACCTACTTTTCTAAGCAACTTCCTTATATTCGGAAGTACCTTTTACCCCACATTAAATTCTCTCCTGACTCAGCTTAATCTCCAAAATTCAGATACTTAGAGTACAAAGCCCTTCTGGCACGCCTTCTGGCACCCCTTCTGGCACCCCTTCTGGCACACCTTCTGGCACGCTCTGGCCTATATGTATTCAGTTGCTAACTGAATACGTGCCTTCGGGTACAGAAGGTGTGCATACCAGAAGGGGTGCCAGAGCGTGCCAGAAGGCGTGCCAGAAGGCGTACCCGAAGGCACGTATTCAGTTGGCAACTGAACACGTATAGGCCAGAGCGTGCCAGAAGGGGTGCCAGAAGGGGTGCCAGAAGGGCTTTGTACTCTAAGTATCTGCATTTTTGAGAAATTTGGAGAATCCTTGTCAGGTACATAATTTTGTATGGGTGCCCCATACTGGAACCTTGTACTGGGTAGGTCACCGAAAACGGGTGGGTAGGTGGACGTAAAAGGTGCGTAGGTGGACGTTGGCTGGATTGTTCCGGACAACTAACCTCACCCACTAGGCTGATGTATTTACGCAAGTTAACCCACAAACCTAATTCGGAAATCTGGTTTGATTTTTTACGATACTACCTTCATATGATGCCGATAGATCTAACCATGAAAAGGCGATGCACCCGCCGACCTCCGATGCCTTTCGAAGTTCCTCTAGTGGAGAAACTTGAAGGTCCTTCAATAAACACTACGGCCTTCTCCGGTGTTATGAGTTCCGCTTGGTCCTAAATCTCCTAATGTGGAAAGATGAACTATAATCTCAGCGTTACCATCCGATCGGCTTCAGATCTTGACTGCAGAGTCATCCTTACGGTGAGCAGTTCTGGCAATAGCCCGGCTGGTCCCTCGACTGCCTCAAGTAAATGCAATAATTTTCACCATGGTAGTGTCCAGGCGAGACAGCTCGGAGACTTTTGAGAGGGAAGATGGTCTGCGAAACTCCGACTAAAGTAACGAACCAGACAGGAAAGCTTTATTATTTATATGGCTGTGTCGCTCTGCTTTCTCCCTAACTGCACCAATCTGTCCGAGAGTGGATCCCGCATATGCCAAGTACAACTCACGCCGGCTCAATTGATGTCCCGACTGATGCATGTGAGCGGCGCGGTGTTGGAAACAGGTCGATATCGATTGAAATTTGGGCGTTATATCTTCCAATTTCCACTCATCCGGGCAGGAATTATCGGGGAAACCAGGAAAGACCAAATCAAAACACCAGTGATCCACCATGGTCAATGTCGTAGTCGCCGGAGGCACTGGCGGTATCGGGCGCTCCATTGTTGACGCACTCAAGGCAGACGGGAAACATAAGGTCATTATCTTCACCCGCAAAGTACGTACATAAAAAAAACCATCGCTCCCTGGACAGAGAAGCAGCAACTGACAAGGATCCCCGATAGATTCCTGACAATGTTGAATTCGGAATACCCATCCTGGCAGTTGACTACGACGATGTTGACGCCCTACAAGCCGTTCTAGAGGAGCATCACATCGAGGCAGTCATTTCAGCACTTTCGATGCACTTCATAGGCGTCGGCAAGTCGCAGATCAACCTCATCAAGGCAGCCGAGAGGGCCAGCGCCACGAAACGATTCGTGGCTAGTAATTGGGTGGCCAGACCTTCCCCCGAGCAAGGGCCCCTCAAAGTCCCGGCCTCAGAGATCACAGCGCTAACATTACCTCTGCCAGGCACCTGGCCCAACTGCACTACGGCTTCCAGCACATTGATTCGTACGCCGAGCTGGACAACACGGGACTTGAATGGACGGCATTCAATGTGGGCTGGTTCCTCGAATACTATGCGATGCCACACATAGACACGTACATCTCTCCGGCGACATTCGTGGCGGACATGGCCAACAAGTATGCTTCCATACCAGGTGATGGCAAACAGGCCATAACATTTACATACACAAAAGACATAGCCAAGTTCGTCGTTGCGGCGCTCGACCTCCCGAGATGGGAGCGAGATACGTATGTCATCGGTGACAAGATGACCTGGGAGGAATTCGTCAAGGTCGCCGAAGAAGCCCGAGGTACGCAACCGCCGCACTACATTGCCCGATGGCCTGCCGAGTGCGCAAGCTTGAATAGGAATGGACGGCTAACGACTGATATGATAGGGGAGAAATTCACCGTCACTCACGATAGCGTGGAGATGCTCAGGGCAGGCAAGACCACCGAGCTCCCGGGACAGGTCGCTGCATACTCTTCACACTTCTCAAGGGAGTTGGCGCAGGAGCTTTACTCTGCCTTTGGGCTGTGGGTTACTGAAGGCGTCTTTGACTTTCCCGACCACAAGGCGCTGAACCACAGGTTTCCTGGCATCAAAGTTACTACCGTGAAGGAGATGTTGGACATGGCCTGGCGAGGCAGGTGAATGGATCGTTGACACGATTTCAGATAGCGGCCACGATATGACTCCCATTAAGCATCACCCGGCGGCGGCAGTCTGTTGGCATCTCAATTCACGGTGACATTTCAATGCCCCATGTGATAAAATGGCCGTATAGGTGGTCTACGCCCCTCTCTCCCGCAGTATCCAATCTCTTGCAACGGATGGCAAACATACCTACTAATGCTCTGTAAAATATGGGTCTGGAGTGCAGACGAGCGCGCTATTAGTGGAGGTCCATTGTCAGCCATCAAGACCAGTTGATGATATAGGCACATGTAGAAGCAAGTTCAAAGAGACCAAGCAGACTGACTAAGGGTAGATTCCACGGAAGAGCTTGCGCACAGGCTGGGTTGGTAAAATAATTCAATGTTCTGAGCCGAGGCTCCGTACCGTCGCTGACAAATGATCCCCAAAGCTTAAAGTCCACTCTCGGCAGCATGGTTGCGCCGCAAACAGCAGTAGTCATGCTAGTGAACGGAGTAACGGACTGATTCTACTGATTACTCAACTTACATCGCCCACGTTGAGCACTCTTCAACCGTAAATTAGCATATTGAAATAGACAAGTTATATATATACTTACAACTATTTTCTCAGCTGCTTTTTCAATTTCTCGGCGTGTAACACTATCTCCTCTTCTTATTCTGCTTCTCTTTACCTGCATCAAAATGGCCACCATGAAGGCTCTAGTCTCCAAAAGAAGTATCTTTACCAGGATTATCAATGTCGGCAGCGGCAAGTCGATCGGCGGCCAAGGCGGCTCTGTTCGGGACGACGTGCCGGTTCCCAAGATCTCCCCCAATGAGATCCTCGTCAAAGTCACGGCCGTTGCTCTCAACCCAACAGATTTCAAACATCTAGACGCCATATCTCCCCCCAATTCTATCATCGGCTGCGACTATGCGGGCGTGGTTCACGAAGTTGGCAGTGCTGCGAATGGGAAGTGGAGCGTCGGCGATCGCGTGGCCGGCGCCGTTCACGGTGGTCTGTTCCCCGACAAAGGTGCCTTTGCAGAATACCTGAAGACAGACGCAGACTTGGCATGGAAAGTCCCCGACGGCGTGAGCGACACGGATGCGACTACGTACGGAATATCCGCCGTAACCGCCGTCCTCGTCCTGAACGGTCGCCTCGGGCTGCCCTTCCCCACCACCACACCCGCGGCGCCGAAGAACGAGGCCGTTTTCATCTACGCGGGAGCTACCAGCGCCGGCCTGTACCATATAGAGGTCGCCAAGGCGGCCGGGTACACGGTCGTCACGACCGCCTCGCCCCGTTCGTTCGACTTGGTCAAGAAGTACGGCGCGGACGCTGTCTTCGACTACAAGTCACCGACGGTCGCGGCGGATATAATCAAGGAGTACCCCAAGCTCACAAAGGCGGTGGACTGCTTCTCCGAGGGCAAGTCGACGTCCATCTGCGCTGAGGTGCTCAAGCCCAGCGGCGGCAAGGTGATTACGCTGCTGCTCAACGGCAAGTCGAGCACTCCTGGTGTGTCTTATGATCTCATAATGGCATACACGGGGTTCGGACATGCTTTTCAGTGGCTGCCGCCTGTTGGGCCCAAGTTCGAGGCTATACCGGAGGACCGTGCGACTCTTGCTCGCTTCTACGAAGCTCTGCCACAGCTCGTAAACATCCTGAAGCCCATCCCGACCATTCAGCTGAAGGATGGATTTGATCGCATCCTGGAAGGACTGGATAAGCTACGGCAGGGACAGGTGACAGGTGGGAAACAGGTTGTCAAATTCAGTACATAGTTCCAGAGTAATGAGACCATGGGAACATCGAGTCATATGGTATGCCGTAGGAAAATGTGAAAATGTGCATAATGCACTAGTGTTTTACCCTATTATTAGACGATGGATTATCAGGGATTCCCTTATTATATGGGGATCTGCTAGTTATAATAGAACGAAGATAAATAGGTCTGTTCCTCCCTTGTCTTCGACCAGGCAGGAAGACCTTTAATACATACACTATTCGTCTCTACTTTCTTACAGAAAAGAGCAAAAGTACTACGCATACCTTGCAACAAACCTGCCAAAACTGCACGAGTTGATATAGAGACGCCGCCATTCGGGTTACCATCCTATGATCGATCGTTGGGAGCGACCTCCTGACGGGACTGTGCAGATACTTCAGATGAATTTAAGAGCTACCCAGATATTGTTCCCGGTGCGAATCATACCTTCAGCATGGCTTCCACGATTCCATCCGCCCCAGCCTCCGGCGGAGGCCATACCTTGATGACTTCAAGTTCCGCCTTCTCCAGTAGCTGTCTCCATTGGGTCTCAGTTCTCTCCATGCCAGCGTTGAAAGACATCATGACTAGGTCGAACACAGCGGTGAATTTATCAGCTCCCTTCTCCGGGACGATGAGATCGTGGATAAGCAACTTGGAGTATCCTGGTGTCATTGATTTCTTAACCTGCTCCAATATCTTCAAACAGTATGGGTCCGACCAGTCATGGAGTATATGGTGGTAGAAGTATGAGCGAGCACCTGTGTTGAGTTAGCAGTGGTTCCTTTCGCGTTGAAAACAGGAAGAAGAAAGTGAGCCGAGATTCCGAGTACCTTTGACAGGCTGTTCAGTAAAGAAGTCGTAGGGCATGACCTCGATAGCTGGATCGACATTACCAAGACTGTTGGTCACAGACGGAAGGTCTTGCAGTACTAGACGCCCTTGACCCGGATACTTGGAGTTGAATTCGAGCAGGTCATGGCCTCTGCCAGCACCCACGTCCACAATCAGAGCATGATCAGATTCCATACCATCCAGCAGACACTCCCGCACAGGGAACCAGTCTACCCAATACTGCCTGGCCCCCATCGTATTTCCCATGAAGGTGTTGAAGTCTTTGAAGACCCTGGGGATCGACTTGAACAGCTCAAATGCCGTCATTTTTGTCTGGAAGGCGTATTGCATCAAGCCATCACGCGGTTCGGTAGGGCAGCGGTACCCGCCTTCACGGAAATAATTGGGGGCTTTCTGCGCCGCACCGACAATCATCTCACCGCTATCTCACGGCATGAGTATGATCTCGTGTAAAATGACAATTTCACTTACACCATCCGATGTCCGGAGGCCACTTCCTCCATAGCCATTGACCTTGTGATGGGAGTGGGTTGCCATGTCTGTTGGTCTACTTCGTTGACGAAGCCGATGGTTGCGAGGGGCCTCAGCACCCGACCTGCTATAGTATTAGTAAAACCCATCATTCGAATTAATCGTCAGTGTTCGTACCGATCAGCAGTTCTTCACCCCCAGAAAGGGCCGCTAGATCCCCGGAGGTCACCGGGCCATCGCTGCTTGCAATATGCTTAAAGAGATCTAAGCCATCAGCCACTCTTGCAGCCATGGCCAAGAATGGCTACCTGAGGTCAGTATACGCTGGGAACGGAGATACTGTGGGATGTTCCGTTGGAAAGCAGTGGAGAGATGAGATATAGATTACAGAAAATGCCAGGTCAACCGCAACATTTTGTGGCTGCTCAAGGCTCGCAGTGATCTGCCGACTCAGTTGGAGCGCTGCATTCCGCACAGTCTGATTCACTTCGCCATCTGAAGAAAGGTTCTCCCCTAGGGCACCTAGTTGTTGAATGAGTGCAACTGTGTGGTCAGCCATTGCGATGAGCTTTGGGGGCAAACTCGTCGGACAATGGTAGTCGAGGAGCCTTGTAGATCCATGGATGCTGTCGGTCAGGTGTGCAAGAAGATCGAGGTGGCCTTTATTCTTCAGGACGCTGCTGCGGAATTTTCTTTAGACATGTTGGTATCAGGTAGTATTACGCGTTGGCTGCAATGCCACTTACAACCAACAGCCGCTAGCCATGCAGGACCACTGCACACCAGTCCGATGATCCCTTATACCGCATTGGGAAAATGCACAAGTCCTGACGATTGGTACGAGCTTGACCCAGCATCATAAGGCTCCAATCTTAATGGTCGCACCGCACTGGCACCTTGTCATCGACCAACTACATGCTATATCCTTCCACATAAGCGAAGTGATCTGGTTGCCAGTGACGAACAAGACCGTGGCTGTCTAAGCAAAACTTTGCCGGACTACTGAACTCTGCCCTTGTCGACACTACCATGTAACTGTTTCAAAACCCGCCTGTATAGAGCATGGCTCGGCTGGACGGACACACTTTACAAATTCCAGCATCATGTTCCTAGACCCGACCACTCCTCTTCCTGAACTGCACCTCTGGTCCCTGCCTCTGGGCCACGTATGCATCCTCCAGTTGAAACTGGCGCGCGTCTCGGGCGCCCCATCCAAACTCCGGGGAACCACCTCCGAGGGTGGACCCGGGTGCTCTCCGCACCTCCAGCCGGTGCAGGGTGCGGGCGAGAATGATCATCATCTCGGCCATCGCCACGTGTTTGCCCGCACAGTTCCCAGGCCCCGAGAGGAAGGGGTGGAAATTAGCCCTCAGCGGCGCCAACGACTCTGCCGTGACCCCGTTCGCCTCGTCGGCGATCCACCGCTCTGGCCGGAACACACCGGGATCACCCCAGATCTCCTCTTTGCGTGAATTGACCCACGACACGGTGCCGACGGTTGTCCCTGGCGGAAAATACTGGCCGTCGATCTGTATGCCCCCGGGTAGCACCTCACGGGGCATGTCGCATGGTCCCGGTGGGCTGAGGCGCAGCCCCTCGTCGATGCAGGCCCTGAGGTACTTGCAGCCGAGGAGTTTCGGCCCGTACAAGATATCCTCCGCTGTTTCGAAGGTGGACAGGATCTCTTCTGTGAGCTTGTCGCACCGTCGGGGATCGCCGGTCAGGTAGAAGAGAATACCCGAGAGGCTGACAGCAGTCGTGTCGGATCCGGCAATAATAAGCAAGCTGGCTTCGGCGCGGAGCTCGTCTTCGCTGTACGCAGGGAGCCCGGAGTCCGGGTCTCTGGCTTCGCATAGGAAGTAAAAGAGGTCTTTGCGCCTGTCGCTTTCTGGCTTCTCCGCTTGCTTTTGTTGCAGGGCGATGCGGTTCGTGACGCTGTCGTATACAAACCGGATGTAGTGCTTGACCGGCGGTGGCGTGACCATTGCCAGTACTTGGTTCAGACCGCGGGGTTTGAGCCAAAGCATGGGCTTGAGCAAGGGTGAACGGGCCAGCTGTTCCGCCGGTCAGTGTGCTGATGCTCATGCCCGTGCGGATAAGCCGGAAACTCAAAAGTCTGTGCCGAGGAGGATGTCACATACCGGATAGATAAATCGCATGTACTCTGCAATCGTGTGTGGGATCACCCGCAGCGGGTTTTCCCCGGGCTCCTTGGTGTCAAAAGACCTCCCGAAGCTTAGGTCTCCCATAATGTCAAAGACAAGTGTATCTACCTTACTGGAAAAGTCAACGGGAGCAGACCACTCAGTCGTGCTGCTGTCCTGCAGTATTAATTCGTTCCAGCGATCGACATGCTTAATCACAAATTCCGAGGCAGCCCGTACTGAGGTCTCGGTGAATGCAAGGTTAAGAACCTTACGCTTCTGCGCGTGCTCGGTGACGTCTATTGTGTTGAGCGTGCTACGTTCATTGGTCTGCTTTTGGAACATAGTATAAAATGGACTACGTCGCACGTTCGACTTCATACCGTATATATCAGCGTAGGCGCGTGGGCTGCTGAAGAGAACTGTGTTTGGCGCCGGTCGGACCGTTGGGCCGTAGATCTGGAACAGTTGCCAGAGCCATATATGCCGTTTCCCTGTCGATGCATGGTACCATGAGGGAATTCCACTGATGCGGGCCCAGAAGGGCCCAGGAACATGGGCTAAGGGGTGAAAATAGAGATTATAGATAGCATTTGCAAAATACTAGAGCCAATGTTAGCGGCTAGCCTTACCCATTTTCCTTTGTGCCGTGAGACTGGGGTTGATGAATGGATACACACCAGAAGAGCTGCGAACAGGAGAGCCAGCAAGATCCGGCCTGATAAGGTATCGGCGTATAAATGGATACTGAACATTCTGGGTTAACGGAGAAAGGATCGACAGTGTGCACCGCAGAACATTGGAAAAAGACAGACAAGACCATATTGCTTTTACCCCCGGAAGTCAGGGCAGTATTTATCTAAAGAAATCAAGCTTTCGCGGATAAGAAGGACAGATAATAAAGTCCGACGGACTAAATGGAAGCAAATTAAAAGGTTTGGGGTGTACTCAACTTTGTTCTGGACGGATTCCGCATGTCAACGTTCTAACGACGTCACATTAAGCGCACGGGGGTCGGAGATTTTGAAGCCGCCTCGGCAGCTCTTGAATCAGGGGGAGGGGGGACCATCCTCGGCGCCGTGACACAGTGCAACGGCTGCCAATTTACAATGATCGGGTTCGGATGTGCGGTAAGGCTGAGCTAGATGGCGCGAGGTTATTTATTCCCAGCGCGCGTAAATCATCTTGGCGCCCAGCAGTGGAATCAGCTAGGATTACATTTCTGCGCTCCGACATTACAGGACAAGCCGCACTCACAAGATAGCACGTCCAAGTCAGCCCCTGGGAGAACAGCCTGAGACGTCCTCCTTTCGCGAAACTGCACGCACCGAGGCCGCTTCAGCTACGAAGGCACTGTTGTTCTCGAAGTTTGATCACTAGCTGTGGGGTAGTTTATTCAGGTTGTTGGACTGAACACTTAGGGTGACGAATGAAGAGTCTGGTCTATGAACGCCATTTACTGTGCTGATAACCGTGTCCTTATATGCTCCGACTCTACTAGTATAGGCGGATAACCTGACTCGCCAGCACCATTGCGAGAAGTGGTCCCCGACCCTAACTCTAGGACTTGGCGTGAGCTGTGACTCCGTTCTCCAGTGCTTGTCTGTCCGCATCGTGGCCCTCGTCCCGGGTTGTCTGGGTCACTCGAACAGATCACCTGGGTGCCCACGTGTTGGCTCATAACACATAGCTTGGGATTGAAGCAGTATAGGCTGATGACTTCTGAATTGTTTCTTTCATATAAACCAAGATCCAAAAGACTACATACCTTGAACTGTTTTCAGTAAGATAGACCGAATCACGTGCTTGGCGTTGTTGTTGAGTTCGGAGCCGAGGTTAAGTGTAAATACCCCCTGCCGTATTTATACGAGGGTGAACAGACCCACTTAAGACTAATATAAGCATAGTTTTAGCAAACAATTAACTACTGTGAACCCTGAGCATCGTTTAGTACCTCAGAGAAGTAGATATGTTAAACCCAGATATCCTTTGTTGCTCTGTTTTTAGGTGGAAGGCAGAGAAAGGCGTAAGGATTAAACGTCAGGTATCAGAATCACAAAACGTGCCACAGCTTGTGTCAGATCACTTCCGACGTTACTAGACTTTCACGCCGTCTTGTGAGCAGTAGACGCAAAGACAACCGAGAAATGGTATGCAGCATTAAGATTCCTTGCCAAACGCACGTGTGTAGCGCATTATTGTAAGAGAAGCAAGTTGACAATGGCATTGCCTTCCAAGTCAATCTAAAGAGATCGCCCGGCCTCCCAGGAAGTTTCATGCAACTGGGGATTAATAAAACAGCCTGCCTTCGCGTGCCAAACTCAAGGAAAGAAGCAAAGGATCTCCTTGTCATGCAATCTCATCCCAAAATCAGATCTACCGGCTCTTGGTGCCGCTCCCATACCTCGGCTTCAACCTTCCCACTAGCCACACGTCTTGCAACGCCACTCTGCCATTTCACACAAAGCACAAAATAGCAGTCATGTCTGGTATCCTCTCTCCCAGTACCCGTGTCACTGCCTGTACTATACCTGGCCCCCGCTCCCTCTGAGCCTGTGTCATCGTCAACGCTAGAGCTCTGCCAGCTAATACGCTTCTCCTGCTCTTGGAAAGCCGTCAAATATCTAGAGAATTCTCTTGTCCATCCTTTCACCACAGCTACGAGCTCGACCGCCTCAGATGTCTTGAGGTCATGCGCGTCTGACCACCGATGGAGCTCCAAGAACCCAGCTCGCTCTCCATTGCGACAGACCAACTCGACAAAGTCTGTGCGAAGGCCAAGCCAATCTGCTACTGGAGTCGAATCCAAGTCTTTCGCCTTGAAATAAGCGCGTGTTGTTCTCGCGAACAATAAAGGCCGCTGCTCGATTGGCTCGTTGGCCGACGCAGAGGGTGGAAGAGGAACTGGGTACCTGTATCTCCACCCCACGGTTCCCACATCATCGCCTTGATCGCGTGGCACTCTTTTGTAAAGCTCATCGGCTCCCCTATACACTTTTTGTCATCCGGTAGGGATCTGGGCAGGACCCTTCTCAACAGCGGTTTTGCAGTCATTCCATCTGCAGTTGACAGGTCGCATATTTGATGCAGTTGTCGACGGAGAATCAATGGTAAACCACTGTGCAATAGAGTGTGTGAATCCATCAGAAATGCCACGTCCATCGGGGATATACTCTTCGTCCGCCGGGAAAGAGACTCTGCCCCGCCAGCCCATCCATGACCAACTTGGAGGACTATGCCCACAAGTCGAATCGGCATTCAGTCCAGTCCTTCTCGTCAGCTCCGATGCACGATGACATTTCCAAGCCAGAGATATATCGAAGAATATCTCAGGATGTCCATGGTTCAGACCGCCGAGGAAAGAGTAGCCTATGTGATTTTGTATACCCAGAAACGCTTTCACCGTGTCTGCCTCGTATGTGAAGGAGCGGGTGTTGAAATCCGACGCAGCATCGTGAATGATTTTCAAATTTGGAGATGATTCCTTGAGCCAAGAAGTTAAAGCCAGGTCTGTATCGAGGAAGTTGGTACGCAAGGGAGTGTGTTGCTCCTCACTCCAGCGGCCGCGGCCGCAATCCCAAAGAAGTGCCCCCCCAGTGAAAATCAGCCGCCTCTTAGCAAATATATACTCCTGATATGTCCACCCTCGTTGGTTGTAATGTGATCCTTCAATAGCGCCTGGCGGGTTTTGGGAACTATGCTCCTGAGGAATTAGACAAGAAAGCCTCTCTCCGCCGGCTATATCGAGGACTATCTGTTTGATTTGTCTTGGTGTGGAGATGCCTCGGATGCCTCGAAGCCCATGATTTGCATCTGTTCCGGCCCACGCGACGATGCAGAGAATCGAGTTGTGGTATATCTTGTGCATATAGTTTAGGTCCTTGGATGCACCACCTTCGTCTTGATTGATACACAAACTGTCAACCCAGAGATACCTCTCACCGAGAAGGATAGTTATTCCCATAGCGTCTCTAATAGTGCGCGGAATCCCTGATGATTGATCAGGATCAAGTGCACCCCTTTTTGTCAATCGCCCAACGTTCCCTCGAGTGTGTTTAAGACATTCCACGCGACCCCAAGTATATGATAGCGCGAGATACCGGAATATGTCGGAACTGCATGGTACTATGCATTGGTCGACGACATCGATGAGCCACTCAGGCATTGTAATAGTTGCCTGATGTGATCTGATTACGGCTTGTGCTTGGTATCCTTTGTCGTGTTCGTCCTGGCACATATCATACCAGCCACGTGGGACCGAAGGATCCGACCATTGTGAATCAAGCAATCTTGCCATACCGGGATGTCCTGGTTTATCAGGCCTGGAGACAAGCCCGATCTGCGTCGTGGATCTAAGACTGCCATCCAAGTCGAAAATTATCGTTCCGCCGCCATCAAACATTATCTGGACAGACCAACGTTGAGGAGTGGTCGTCTCGTCCCCATGAATGCTCTCCCACACCCTGAAGACCCAGTCGGCGTGAGGACATGGTGTTGCGATGATATCGGAGAGTGTTCCCAGCTCGATGTGATCATGGTCTTTCGAGTCTTTCTCGTCATCAGAACGCTCATGCCGGTAAAGGCCACGCACGATCTTTGCGCACACTTGGCAGCTTCCCGATTCCGCCATTTCTCTAAAGATGTTGACTATGGGTGTTTCAAGGGCGGCTTGGACGGCTGGGGAGTATGTTGGTGAATACCTTGGATTCCGCATGCGGCTTCGGCGGAAAGACCAAGCTGGGGGATATTAAGTCTCAAGTGCTTCCTCTGTTAAGTTCGAAAACGCAAGCAAGATTGTCTCGAGCCATCACCACAACGGTGGTCAGACCGGTCAGCTGATGACGGTGCTGCCTTTCGGTCCACTACCGCATATACGGGCTGTTGTGCAACACACCAAACATGGAGGCTGGCAAAGTACGTCTACATACCTGCAAAGAAACCTCATACAGAATTAGCTGGGGCAGTGATTAATCTATCTCTTCAAGCACTCAAAAATATCACATGATAAAATGCTAAGTGTTACTAGATTTCTTACTGCTAGAAGCTGACATATGGCCAGTACAGGAGCGGCAAGTAGAATAAGTGCTGGACGAAACATGGAGAAATCTCGCGGACCGTTCTGCAGTCTGTGATAAGTCTCTCACCTATTATGCTGCAATAATTTTCACAATAATTCCTAGGCTATTCTAGGAGCGGTCCCGCCTCGGCGACAAGATTTGCGATGCCACTTACGCGAAGCTCGTGATATATATGGTGGACTTTTGGAAAGCCACAGACGCGCTTCGTCTAATTAGAGACGACATTGAAAAGTTGAAAAACAAAGTCGGACTCGATGGTGAACGTGATTAGACGGACCCTTACTGTAATCTATACACACGTGTGTTAGAGGAGCAAGGTTAATAATATTATTAAAGTGTGAGGGCCGAGAAAGCCGAAAGTCTATACAATGCGATAATATGAATTAAGAAATCGTGGTGATATTTCAACGTAATTTAGACCTGCATGCTGTGCCAATCCCTTGTGCTCGGTTGGTTTTGATGTCCAGGAGTGCATGCATAAGAAATTGCCCAGAACCGGTTGCCCGGACACGCGCCAAGGATACGACCCCACCCGCCTTCTTATCTTATCGAATTTAAGCGAGGTTTCCACGGTGCAGTCTGTGCTCAGCCGAGAGCCCGAGATTTCAACCCTCGATGTCAACATCACGTTGCTCGCACCTCCGCCGAGGCTTCGGAGTCCATTCGCTATGTCTTTGGTTTCCCGGCGTACGCCTCTGGCCCTGAAATCATGTCTTTCTGCTACGCTAGGCATAAGGTCGCCATCCTTCCAATGGTCCTTTTCGAATCATTTCGATTCCCCTCGCACGCTGACCCCCTTCGCGAGGCACGTTTCTTCTAAGGCTTCTTTCAAGGCTCAAGCTACTCGGACACTGGGATCAGGAGTTTACACATTACAAGACCTCATGGGAAAGCCGACCCGCGGGTTTTCCGAGCTAGACAGCCTTCAGAGTTATACACCAGATGGCACCCGACCGCAGTCGAATGAACAGGTCGAAGGCAACGGGGAGGTCAGTTGCTCATCCCAACTCAAGCCGTCTCTGTTCAACTGCACTGTTATCTTACGGGAGTTCTAATTCGTCCAAAGTCGGCAATACCACCACTAGTTCCTACGATCGAGATAAGCCTCATGAAGTGGCATCAAAATAACTCCTTCCTTCTCTTCCCTGAGGAAGTGAGACGTCGACTCGTATTTAATTTTTTGCGAGGCTGTATATTACGCCTCTTCAATGGGGTCCACTTCCCCACGGAGATGTCGGTGATTGAGTTTGTGAGAGAGTTTCGCCCAGAAATTGGGGTCGCTAAAGCCAAAAATCCCCAAGGCAACAAGGCTATCATTAATATCAGGCACCGCCGAACCACATTCCATCACTTGCCGATCACAGAGATGACTGAGGAATTCGTTTCCTACGTCAAGACGAGATTTCCAGATTTCAATGGAGCTGAACTTTACGCCCTGTCTGGGACTTATGTCAGATACCGCACAATCCACCTGGTCCATCCGTGGGATGTCCAACGTCTCGGATAGGAACGTATGCCTTCCAAGGTTGGTTGATGGCTGTGTATCGGAGGAAGAAATGGCATCATCAGAACGAGTAGAATCTTGTACGGGATGCTGCAAGTTCATGCCCGTTTTGACTTCTGGTCATTGGGACTATACGTTTGCCTCTATAGGTACTTCCGTTGATCAGCGTCCTCTAAGGGGTCATCCAACGTGAGGCTCTTCCATGGGAGGTTGCGCTGTGAGAGGTGGATTTCACGGCTTCTGAAGTAGCAGGGGTCTAAGTACCCCGTGTATTAATCTATTTATGTTCGTGCCGCGTATCATACACTCCAGATGTCGGCCAAAGCTGCACGGTATACCACTTGCAAAATCAGAGCCGTGCCCATTCTACTGATGAGCAGCCAGCGCACCCACATCACTTCACAGCACCTTCGTCAGCCCCGGGCCAACCTTGAGGACCCTGCTCGCCACCAACGACAAAGTCGACGCAACCATCAACGCACCACACCAACACACCAAGCCCACCCAGTTCCGGCCCCGACCCACTATCGCCCCAGCGATCGGATTGCTAACCAGCACACCGACGCCCACCGTAGCAAGAGTCATCCCAAGCCTCGCCCCAATCTTGCTCTTGTCCGCCGAGAGCCTAACAACGCCTGCGGCTGGTAGGCCCATAAATGTGCCTGCACAGATGCCTATGATAACACAATAGACGACAAGGCCCGGTGCGGAATGGATGGCCAGCAGGCAGAAGGTCAGGATGGCGCTGATGAAGGCGGCTATGGTCTGCACATTGATGGAGCCGATCTTGTCCGCGTAGTATCCGGGCACCGTGCGGCCAAATATCGAACAAGCGTTGATGATGACTAGGAGGTAATTCGAAAGGCCCGATGAGACGTCGGTGCGGTCGAGGGAGAATAGCTGGATATAATACAGCACGATATACAGCCCCATGAAGCCGAAGACGAGACCGAGGTTCAGCAGGAGGTAGGGCACATCCCTGAACGCGTCTCGGTCGATGATGGTCCACGATGCTGATGGCGGAGCCCTGGAGCGCATGAACACGGTCGCGACCGCGTTTGTGCCCAGGATGATAAACCCGATGACACGGACGGTCCAGCCGAAGCCGATGCGGGACTGCAGCTGTTCGAAGACGATGGGATATATAACGCCGCCTACAGGAAGACAAATGTCAGCCTCTTGCCTGGTATTCAAACGAGTGTAAGAGGATGGGGGACAACGCACCTAGAGCAGCACCCAGAGACGAAACACCCATAGCCAGCGCCGTGCGCCGATGAAAATACTGCGAGACGACCGCGGGCGCAGGCAGGTACAGACAACCAAAGCCGAGCCCCATCATCACCGCCTGGGCGAGGAAGACATGCCAGTACCGAGTGGCGACGCTGGTGAGCATCATGCCCACAACGACCAAGACAAGGCCGACACACAGCAGGGAGCGGAGGTGACCCGCGTCAAACACCGGGCCGGCGACGACGGAGACCAGAAACAGCAGGAAGGCCTGGGTTGACCCGATCCAGGCGATGTCGGACGATGACTGGGAGCTGAGCAATTCGAGCTGGTAGAATGTCTGGAAGACCCCGTATGCATTCATCAGGCCCCTGGGGTGTGGCGTGGGCAGACGTTGTTAGCGAGATGTGTGAAGATTGGATATAGAAACACAGCGTTGATTCTCACCAGGTGTTGAGGTTGAGCGCGAAGGCACCCACGACTTGTAGCCACGCAAAGAAACCTTCCTCCGGAGGAACAACATCTTGTCTCCCAGGCTCGAACTGGGCGGCAGTTGGGCCGCCTTTCTCTGTGATATAGCCGGTTTTGTCAGGATCGGTGAGACTGGCATCCACACCGCCTTCATGAGCTCCTTTTGATGATTCTGTGCTCATCGCCATGCATGCCTTGTGCATATAGCCTCGAGCTTGGTCACAATTATGCCATGCGAAGGCTGTGTGTGTGTGTGTGTGGCCGTGTGTACGTGCCTGCGCCGAACGGGATTGCAGTGATCCACGGGATTGTCAGAGGATGGAGGAAGACATAGGACCGCCAAGGAGATCGTCCTAGCAAGAAATGAGCAGTTTTTATAAGCTCTTGTTACGACGTGGTTGGGCATTCAGCAAATGCAGACTCCCAGAGTAAGGTTTTGGGGCTGATCATCGCCTTTTATCTAGACCCTGGTACCAACTGCTGCAACTCATCAGTCTTGGAACCAACGTCTCATAACCCTCCCCTGTCCCCTGTCCCCCGGAGTGCGTGGGGGGAGGGTTTCCAGAGTACAAGGGTTGGGACAACGGCCGCTTAGCACAGCTTGCATCAGAGCTTAGCCATAGCACCTGAATGCAGGGGGAACGAGAACCTCGAAGACTAATCTGAGGCTAGCACAGTGAGCCAGCCTCGAAGGACATGAAATTCGTTGGCTTGAGATGGTGTTGGCGCACAGCCGTGGAATCCACAGCTCCCCTGGGTCTTTTGTCCTTTTGTAAACATGCCACCGCTCACCGAGTACTTTAGTATGGCTATTTGAACCTGCAACAATCAATAGTAGAACACTTTGAAGAAGTCAGAGTCTGGATCAAATCCCAGCAGTCCAGCGGATCCAGACGAATAAATATGTGCTTATGTAAGCACTGACGAGCTTGTGGCGCATTCCCCGCCTGTTGTGCCGTCACGCGTCAGCTGCTGCTTCACGAAACGTTTCTGCATGCAAGTACGCTCCAGGACAGTGCCGACATGAGTTGCAACCGCGACCCCATAGCTCCGTATCCCCGCGGAGCCACGAACACTGGCGACCACGGCATGGACCACAGAGGTTTGACGCTGCGCGCCACGCTGGTAGGCCTTCTGCTGGGCGTTCTTGTCAACCTTACCAACACGTACTATGGACTGCGAGTAGGCGCAGGGGGTCAAATGTCTATGATATCGGGACTGCTAGGTTATGTTGGGTTCAGGATGTCCTCCAGGTACCTTACGAGACAACTTGATCCCAGCGAGAACGTTCTCATCATCAGCGTCGCAACTGCCACCGGGTGCATGCCACTGACTGCAGGCTTTGTGGGCATCATTCCCGCTCTCGAGTATCTCATCGGCCCCGAGGAGAAGGGGCCCCTTCGAATTGATTTCGGAAACCTGGTTTCCTGGTCCATTGGTCTTTCTTTTTTCGGCATCTCGTTTGCCTTCTTGTTACGGAAACACTTCATCGAGCGCCAGGATCTCCCATGGCCCGGACCAAGAGCAACGTCACAATTGGTCAAAACTTTGCACCATCGATCCTCGACACAGGGATACCCCGCCTCAAATATGGCAGAACGCCGTCCTTTACTTCGCGAAGCGCCATTACCAGTGTTTGAGTGGAAAGCCGCCTTGAGCACTCTGCTCGGAGCCACTATTACCTCTGGCATTCTTGTATTGGTTCCCATCATCATCTATAGTACCATTTGATGAACTGACGACTGACTTCACATCTTCGTAGTCCATTCTGATGTATTTTGTCCCCATCTTGCACAGTCTTCCAATTTTTGGAACCCCGGCGTCCGAAGATTGGTTGTGGAATCTGGATCTTTCACCGGGCTTTTTAGGCCAAGGCATGATCATAGGGCCGGCTATCGCCTCACATATGCTCCTCGGTTCGATTGTTGGGTGGGCAATTCTCTCACCTTACGCCAAACAGCAAGGTTGGGCACCTGGACCGGTGGACGATTGGTCCACTGGATCGAGGGGATGGATAATTTGGGTCAGTCTGGCGTCCCTGTTCGCTGATGCTTCAGTCAAGCTTCTGTGGTTTCTTGTGCATCCCCTTTGGAACCGATACTCGACAGCTGGACTCTTCTCGACTCCTCAGGACACTCAGGGTCGTGGCAGTCTAGTTTCCCCGTCTATGCACGCCCGTTACGTCGCTCTACCCAACGAGGTCGATGATGATCAGTCTTCTTCACACGATGAGTTGATCGTGCCGCAAAACCTTTCCCCAAGCACGATGCAGGCAGTTCCACTGAGCACAGTGTCCGGTCTCTCGCGGAAGATGTTTGTAGGTTTCCTGCTGTCGGTTGTCATCTGCACCCTGGTTGTACATGCGAATTTCGGCCAATACATACCGTGGTACTACACTTTGATAGGGGTGGGCCTGTCCCTCCCCATGGCGGTGATTGGGATTCGATCCATCGCCGAGACGGATTATAATCCAGAGAGTGCTCTAGGTACGTTGTTAATGTTGACCTGGATTTAGAATGGACAGCATCTGCTAAGCTACCTGACCAGTGTCACAACTGGCTTTTGCGGGCTTGGTATCGCATTCCAACCCCAATGCTATCATCATGAATCTTATCTCCGCGGCCATTGCGCAGGCGGGAGCAAACCAATCCGGAGATTTAGCTTATGACTTGAAGGTTGGCGACATCGTGGGCGCTCAGCCCCAAGCTCAAGCCGTGGGGCAGGTCATTGGCTCCTTGTTTGGTGCCATCGTATCCTGCGGAATATACAGGCTCTACGCAAGCCATTATCCCATACCTGGACCTCTCTTCAGAATCCCATCGTCATATCTTGTCCTCAGTACCGCCCGCTTGGTCCTGGGTCGGGGACTTCCAGAGGGAGTGGGCTACTTCGTTCTCTTCACCGCCATTCTGTCCACGATTTCCACCATCATCAAGATGCGGTATGCAGATAAATGGTGGGAGAAATTGATTCCCAGCGGTGTCGCCTTTGCTATGGGTAGGTCTAATAGCACCTTGCTTCTAATGGAGAGCATCAGCTTACCCATATTGGCATCTCTAGGAATCTATCTCATGCCGTCTTTCGTCATTACACGTTTTGTTGGCGGACTGCTTGTCTCGATTCTTTCGAGAAGACATGGAGTAAATCAAGGCAACATCACAGTCTTTGCTAGTGGATTAATTTTGGGAGAGTCGATGGCAAGTCTGGTGAGCGTTGGACTTACTGCACTGCAAGTTCCTCAAGTGGGTGGGAGTTTAGGCATTTGACGCACGCTGGCACACACTCCGAGAACAGGAACACCGCACAAGCTCCAACCATGTTTCTTTTCAAATAGAAGACTGTGGAAACCTGCCCTCCGAGGAAAAGGACTTGAGGGCTACTATCTACTGCACGGTTTGTAAATCTAGACGATAGAATGAATCCCGGTTAGTAGTTGCGACTACGAGGAATGGACATTGAATACCCCACTCGATAGGCCGCCTAGATTGACCAAAAGCAGACCAGGTCATCGAAGTCAACGGTTTCCAGCTCCTTAGGCTCCTCATTAGGTACGATCTCCCTCCGAAGCGTTTCAGCTCTTTCGATCCATTTATTCCCCAATTCTTTGTTGTGATCGCCTCCCATCGATAGAAGATGAGTTCCACGGAGGAAGGATGAGCGCGCCGATTCATTCCTAAACCACTGTCTGTCTCCCCATATACTCAGGGCTCGATCAAGATATTCCCTAGAGAAAAGCTGTAAGCCAAGACCAAAAGAACCTGCTCGGATTGGGAAAACGTTACTGTGCCAAGGTGTGCTGCTTTCGCCGGATGTAGTGTTCGGCCAATTTATGACAAGCGTCTGCAGTACGATGATTGAACCGTCCCAGAGTTGATTCGTACTGATGAAGTGTGTTCTGATGGATGCAAAATGCCTCATCCCACAATTTCTGTGCCTCACCAATATCACCCTGTGCTTCAAGTTGCGTGGCCTTGCTAGACCTCACATTACCGAGTGCTTGGAGGACCCGGCCGGTCCTGGTGAATTCTCAAGGTCAGAAGATATCGTAATCAGGGAGAGGTATTTGGAGTAGCTCACTTGTATGAAACTGTGTCCAGCTTCCCGTGAAGTCTCTCGCGTTGTGATAGAAGATCCGTCAGGGTTTTGTCGGCGTCGTCAAGTTCTCCTTGGATCCAAAGGGCCAGTCCCAAATTACAAACGGGGAAGCCAAACTCATCTGGGTCAACCTCAATTGAGTTGAGTAGTTTCACACTTTGTTTAAAATATTCTGTGGCAAGGGCGAATTTCTTCACCATCATGTATGCAATCCCCATCTGGCTATGAGCGAAGGCGAGTCTGAGATCCGGCTTTTTGGTCTTTGCAGCTTCGCCTTGGCGAATTGTCAAGCAAAGAATATTATGTTCCAGACAAGACTGTGCATCATTCGTTTCATTGCACAGGGCCCCCATGGTAAGATGCATGTCACTGATCAGAGGCTCCGTGGTGATATTGGCTCGCCCACACAGCTCAAGTGCGATTTCCAGGTAAGCCTTTCCTTCATGGGAGAACCCTCGTTCGTGAAGATATCTGAAATCATGAATTAAAAATGCGTTTGGAAATGGACACCTGGAACAGTCTTGACTCACACCGCAGCCTCATTCATGAGGCTTGGGAATGCTGGGTCAACCTCGAATTCTTTCCAGGAAGGAAGATACTCGACAAAAAGCTGATATAAACGTTCCAGATGCGGAAGGAGATCCTCACACACAGCCCATCTTTTGCTAGCTTGGCTGCTGAGATCGCCAGGGGGCCAGATACGGGTCAAGAGACGGACGGCTTCGTTGAAATTGTGGTAACGGCGACCCTCGTCAAGCCGCGTTCGGACTTCAGCTTGTATGAGGCGATGGATCCACAGTTCTTTCCTTGTGATGTTCCGTCTCACGATAGATGATGTGAGGAGATCATAGCGAGCTTTTTCGAAATCGGAGGCGGTCCACGCCGATTCAGTTACATTCCGGGCGGCGGCTGGAGCCACGAAGATGTCCTCAGGTATTCTATCTGGATTCATGAAAGAAAGAATCTGCAGCAGTTTGGTCGCATGAGACCCCAGATCCTGGAAATTGTAGGCCGTAGCCAGAGTATATCCGTACCGATGGTCTTGAGTCGGGCTGCTGACATTGTGGATCTCTGCATATCTAGCGTCTGTATCGTACAGAGTCACGAACTCTCGCATGGAAAGATGCCGCCTACGGATGAAACCGGCCATTTGAGTCATGGCCAACGGTAACCCATCCAGTTGGGCAGCGAGCTGGATTGAGGCCTCCTGCTCGTCTTGACTCTGAGCATCAACTCTCTTTGTGACAAGCTTCCTGAGAAGATTTGCGGATTCAGGCGTTGAGAGGGGTTCCAAATCGATACCCGTTCCGTTTGAGAAGAAGTGATCCTTGGCAAATGGGTCTCGACTAGTTACCAGAATGGAGCCATTACCATTATATGGAACGTAATCAGTGATGATGTCCAACTTGTCAGCGTTATCAAATATAAGGAGCCAGGTACTATTCTCTCCACTGTCCGCGACATGTGGCCTTGTCAACCAAGCTTTGGCTATCTCAATGTTTGTCTCAAGATTCGCTTCCTCGGGGCTCTGGAGTTCTAGCTGAGAGGCGATTCGGCCAAAGTCAGACGCAAGTTGTGACACGCCCCCAGCCTCCAGCCAGAAGACCGCTGCAAAATGATGTCTCCTCGAATAGGCGTATTCTACAGCGAGATCGGTCTTTCCGATCCCTCCCATGCCGCAGATGGCAAACAGTTGTGTGCTCTGGGTGTTGTGTCGAGTCGATGAGCCACGAGGAAGGAGGTGCTCATCCATTTCGTCCATAACATCTTTGCGGCCAACAAAGTCAGAATTCGGGAACTGAGGGAGCATGAAGCAAGGGAGACGCGCAGTCTTGCCGTCTAGGATTCGATTGGTGCTGGTATTTGAGATTAGGTGGAGACGAAGCGGTAGATTCAGAGACGGCCGGAAGGAGTCTTTCCTCTCCAAGCTCGTCTGTGTGAATGGCAAGCCTTTCGTGCTCTTCCTTTCTGGTGGATCTATGGTTGCAAGGTTTAGAGGGTTAAGTGGATCAGTTCCTGGCGGTCTGAATGTGGCCGCGTCGTCCGCGTCGAGCTGAAGGCTCCATCTCCTATTACCTAAGGCATGTTCAGTATGGCAGTAGTAGATTGTTGATGTAGTAGTCCACGTACTTGCTAAGTCATTGAATAAAGAGCGGAGAAAGTCCCTCGCGGAGTAGGTTTGGTCTCTCAACATGGGGAGCTTGCAAAGCTCGTTGTGACTGAGATGAATGCCAAGTACACGTTCTGCACTAGAAGATATCGTTGCGAGCTGTTCGTCGACAAGTGCCTGCCGAAAAGGTCGATTACTTAGTTAACTTCGCCATAAATCAACAGGGTATAAATCTGACCTTGCTTCTCTTGCCGAACAGTTTATGAACACCTGATTGGTAACCAGCATCCTCGAAGACGGAGAGCACAGGGATGTTAGCAATCTGCTCGAAAGTTGCAGCTAAATTCGCAAGCTGGAATATATCGTGACGTGGAAGTCTGGAAGCATGCTTTTGCACCGCTATCTTGACACAATTGAATAAGACTTGGTTGTGGCGCAGCAGCGTGTCAGCATCCGAATCACTGGAATGCGGCGTTCCCAGAAACAAGATTCCTGACAGGCAGTCGACCAGCAGCTTGAATCTCGCATCTTGAAGGTTCTGGTGTGCCAACAGCAAGGCCTAGGTGGCAGCCGTCATTCAGTATGAGACCCAGATTGTGAAAGCCTGGGCTAGGCGACACATACCTTTTTCAGCAGCACGCCCCCAAGAGAATGTGCAATGAAGATGATAGGCCTGTTCGGGAACTGGTGCGAATTTCAGGATCTTGTGATGTCAAGTATTTCAGGGATCTGGCATACCTCCGTGGTAAGTTGTGCTAGGTCCTCAGCGAGATCATTTCCTGATTTCAGAAATTCTTCCCATGAAAACCCACTAAGCGCACTGTACGATGGCTGATACGTGTATATGTGCAAGCGGGAGACGGAGTCGACAGGAGACGCTGCTTCTGCCAGCTCATTGCTCAATTCCCAATTGCCAACAGGTTGTGTTCCGTAGCCAGGAACTGCAATAACACTGTATGTGCAGTGGATGAGTGAGTATGCACATAGATGAAGTCCCGAGGGGTGTTTGACTTGCCTTGGTTCAACCTTCATATCTCCACTGGGTCCCACTTGGACGACACTGCTCAAGCTGAGAGATGAACGGGAGAACGAAGCCTGATCATACACTCCTAGTTGCCCGTGGTTTGCTTTCGCACGCCTCTCATCTACCCGAACCATACTTGTTTACCGCTTTTTGACCGTCAATCTGTTGAGCCAGGCCAACGTTCCCACCGCAGTACACGTGTAATCAGTTTGCAGTCGGTAAGTTGTGTTTGCAACATTGAATGTTCAGTTTAGTCTGACCGCATTCATAGGCATGAAAACACAGCCGGGCAGATTCGGTGGGCAAGAGCCTCAAAGCCGCTTGCTAGGTGGGGTTCCCACCTCATGTCAAGCCGTCCCGTTTGGCTGCATCCACGGGGGGGTTCTGACAATCAAAGGTGCGTCTAGAAACATGCTCATGCGCGTACGTGCACGAATGATAACCGGTGTAGATAATGAGGATCAAGACGCGGCTCGTTCATGCATGCTCCTCACTTGTGCGCCCCGTAGGAACCAGCTAGTGGGTGCGATTGGGGTGGCGGCTCATGTATTATCACATTTCATATCCAGCTGTTCTCCGGGCTCTGCTTTGGGATGACCTCATGTTCCGCAACGTACTCTGCCTGTGTCTGGGCGGATTGCGCATTATTCTTGAGCGTCACATGCGTGAGTCAGTCTTATTTAGCTGTGCATTCCGGACCGCGTGGAAACCAGTGACCCGTCTCCTGTTGCAGCTCCAGTATTTGCCTCCCCATCTAAGACCTGACACTATCCAAATCTTACACTTCCAGCCTTCAAGCCCATCGATATGTCTCAGAAACCGATCCCCAAGATTCAGCCCTGGAAGAACATGAAGTCCATGGACGAGAACACCGATCCTGACTTCGGCAAGCTCAGCAATTTCATGCACACTGAGCCGACCTGCGGTAGTAGTGGTGCCTCTGTGCGAAAACCTATTCAGCAGAAACCACAAGTCGAGGATGCAAGTCATGAGGCCAAGGATGCGGTTGGCACTGACTCCCCAAAGCAGTGATTGGAATGGCAAGGAGGTTGATAAGCCGCGCTGGATTGGCCCTTCAACACTCATTGGTTATGGACTTGGTACGATGTTCATTGCGTCTGAGTTGGCCACAGAGCATTTCCTGGTAGCACCATCAGAAATGTTGAAACCCATTCACCATCCCACCAGTTGACCACCACCCCTGTGGCAATTTTCTCAAAGAATGTAAAATTTGAGGGACCCAAGACTGTGCCTAAATGCTTTCAATAATTCACATGTGCCCTCGATGAAGCAGCGCAAAAACACACTACCGCTGACCAATATGCACCTACGGATAACTATTTGGGATACTCAATATCTGCATACATCACCAAAATCCGGACATCGATGCTCTCCCGAAGTTGATGAACAGCGCCCTGGCTAGGAAGCGGGAACGCGCCATGAGGACAAGCTAAGCACGTTTCAGCTACCGGTAAGACCCCCCCAGCAAGACATTTGGAAGACTCAACACTTACGCCAAGAGCTGGATCCGGTGTCCACCGCCTTGAACACTAGTACTTCATCTGCAGCCTGGTTAGGGAGCCAGTACCATTTTTGTCCTTTATTGAAATGAACCATGCAGTTCTCGGCCTGGAACTCGGGGTAAAGGATGTCCGAGGGGATGAGGTCATCCTGCTGCACGCTTGTTGCGTCACAGATAGCCAGTGGCCATTCCTCTACGGGAACATTGAACGGCCTCCAGATGCTGTGCGGAGATCAATATGCTTCTGCCGAAGTAAAGAATCGTCAGAGACTGAACTTACGTGATGATCTGGTATCGAGACTCAAGGATCTTTTCCGCCACATCTCCATACAAGTCCCTCACGATTGACTCAGCCGCTTCAGCTGTTACATCTAGACAACGTGGACCAGGTTAATACGGCGATATGGCTGAAATTGTTGGACATGGACTCACCAACGTGTGTCAGGAGACTTGGCTGGGGGTTAGGCGGTAATCTCCCTTCGAAATAGGGGAATTCCGCCTGCCTGCGTCTCACCTGAATCCCATCAGCTAACGGGGTCCCTTGGCGAGCCAATAGGACGCTTGCCACACCTGGAAATCCAAGGCCCGCACATGATTTGCTCCAAGTTCCTCTTTGAAATACTGCTCGATCTCCCGGCAATAGACATTTAAGATTGTGTCATCGTTCTGAAAATCAGAATATTTCATAGCAGTCTTCAGTTTGAAGACACCAAAACCTTGAACATCAATGTTGGGGGGCTGGGCGCAAGAGCGTATACTTCTGACGCATGTTTCATGGGGAGAATGTTCCAGATTGTTGCGGGGGAAATCTTCCTTCGGGTAGTACTGCAAAATGTAAGGTTTCACGGTATCCCAGGTCTTGCTTCTGTTGAGAAAATGGATTGGGACCCCTTTCAATGGTTAGGAAGAGAATCCTAGTTTTGCGAGAACTGAGGGCATACTGACGAAGCTCATCATCTGACAGTTGGACGGTTGACATGGCAATCACTAGACGGCTTTCAGTCGAACTTGGTAATTGTTTTCAAGCCTTCTCCAGCCTGGTGCTCGCTCGGAGGGAGTGATCTCAAATCCTGCGCGAAATTATACAAGGAGCCAGGTGCGGAACAACGATTTGCGGGGGGGGGGGGAGACTGCGTTGCCAGGATTTGGTCCCTCAGAATAAAGGCCGAATCAAGCAGGCTGAATTTTCGAAATGCGACCAACCGAGTCCGCGCTCATGGAAGTGATAAGTCAATATTGCAGGTCTCGGCACCTGCCCCATTCTTGTAACTCGGTGCGTGGCACGGTCACCGGCTGCGCTCCTGAGTGGTCATGCGAGGGGATCTGCAGTGATAAGGGTTTAGGCGTCTTCGCGTTGCATCTGGGCGGGAATCCGGTCAGGCAAGGCAAGGCGAGCTGCAGCTCAAGACTGTCAACCCTGGATTTCTGCCCGAAAATGCGCAAACATTGGTCAGCACGCAGGTCGGTGTGTAACCAACATTTCTGCCTCGTTATACATACACCCTCAGGCGTACGGGCACACAGCTGCATCTTGCGCCCGCGACACCTGTCCAATCACTGCCGCCTACACAAAGGTAGAGCAAGGGATGACGAGCGGGGCTTTCAACGGGAGCACTTTTTTGTTTGCGTGGTACCAATGCTAAACTTTACGAATTTCAGTTCGGTAAATGTACAATAACCAGCGGTTGGCTTTTATCTGAACCTCTTGAGCCCCCAACCCGATCTTCCTTCAACAATGACGCTCAAGCCTGTGGTTCCATTCACTGGCGTCAAAAAGTACGGCGGCACCCAGCGATTCTCCGAGAAGGATATGGAAATGGCCGATGAGGAAGTCGAGATCAATGTTGCCGGTGTGAAATACCTCCTAATACCTAGCGCAAAGGTTCTGGCCCATAGCACAGGTCCCTGCCGTATTTGGCGTCTTTCTTCTTTACCCGTCCTTTGCGTTGTCAACTGACGAACCCTATATTGTCGCAGGATTTGGGCATTGAGTCCATCACTACCGACAAAGGTGGCCCTGCGTTGATCCTTTTGTATCGAACCTGTCCCGGTCAGACCATTTCCAAGTCCACTCTACAAGAGTTTCAAAGCAATGTGCTCGCCACCGACGATGTCTTTCAGCCTGACTTCTACCGCAATATGCTATTCTATGGAAGCAAGAAAGAGGATTTGACCATCGATCCCGACGTTTTTGACTATCTGTCAGATTGTAAAACCGAGAATACATACTTCGTGGTCAGCGAAGGGGACACTCCCCCGGGTCCTTACGTGATTAGGGGCGGACGGTGTTGGCAGCCATGGAGAATCTACCACGACTTCAACTCGATATTCATGACAACCTTCAAGCCTGCTTGCGATCGTTCAGGGAGCCTAGGTGAGTGAAAGAAGAAATACATGCTAAAGACATACAGGTGAGTCGCTGATTACAAGACTACGCTAGTCATCCTCGACACTCCGTACGCTGGAACCAATGGAAGAGTCATTGTGCCATCTCGTTGCTATTACAGACCGTCCAAGGAGCGTCCTCTAGATGGAGCTCGAATCACTGTCAAGGATAATATCGATATTGCAGGACACAAGACCAGCCTGTGCAACAGAGCATGGCTGGAGCTTTACCCAGAGAAGGCCAAGACGGCCGCTTGCGTTCAAGTGTTAATCGACGCCGGAGCTATCATCCTAGGGAAGGTCAAGCTCCAGGCCATGATCATGAGAGAAGAGCCCTTGGAATGTGTCGAGTTCACAGCACCTTTCAACCCGCGAGCCGATGGGTACCAAGTTCCCTCGGGATCATCCCACGCGAGCGCAGCCGGAGTCGCTTCGTATGACTGGCTCGACTTCTCAATTGGATCTGATAGTATGTATCTTCTACCGTTTGAGTCTTATATATGACATATATGCTCACCATTCTATCACAAGCAAACGGAAGTGGCCGCAAACCGGCATCATACAACGGATGCTATTCCATTCGGCCTTCAACTGGTATCATGAATACGGATGGCGTCGTTGGGCAGTTTCCGTGAGTCTGATCGATCTTTATTTCACAAAGTCCGTCAGCTCACGATTGATCAAGTCTGTTCGACATGCCCGTATTCTTTGGCAGGGACCTGTCCAGATTCTCAGAATTCATCTCCGTGTGGTACGGAGATTCGCCTATGCTTCGCACCCCTTCCGAGGTTTGTGTCCCCGGTTCAAATTATACCGATAATTTCCATCTGCTGAGCGTGGTAGTCGTCCTTCAAAATCTTGTATCCTCTAGATTACCTTCCAACCCCGAACGAAGCGCAAACGAACCTCATCGAAAAATTCGTCAAGGGCCTTGAGGCATCCTTGGGTGTCTCCAGGACAAATATATCGTTATCCGAGCTCTGGAAGCAGGATCTTCCTGACGGCCCAGAGCATGAAGACATTTCAAAGTACTTGTATCTTGTATGTGGACTCACTTCACATCCCCAGGCTCTACTAAGTATCCACAGGCTGGGGCCTATCCCTACTATCATGACTCCTACCACGACCTTGCTAGCTTTAGGCATGAGTACCATGAAAAGTTTGGCAAGCCTCCCTTTATACACCACGCGATGCGGTGGCAATGGTGAGCTAATTAGTCTACGATGGTGCCGTAAGGAAGACGCAGGCTGATTCTTGGGATAGGGACGTTTCCAAAACGATATCTCTAGAAGAGCGCGACAAGTACTGGCGCCGTTCTGAAATCTACCGCAAATGGCTTCTGGATCGGGTCTTTGATTCCAATTCCAGGAGTGCAGTAACCGTCATGGTCTTCCCAATAGAAGTCGGGGAACCAAACTACCGGGAATCTGAGATTCCGTTAGTCACTGTCCCACCTCCTGAACGTTGAGGCAGGCTACTTACACATCCACAGACCGATGTCCTTATTGCCTGGATTCGCATCACTGAACATGTCCCCCATGGCTAGAGCACCTGAGTTGACCGCGCCAGGTATGTCATTTGCCTATTGCTTCAAATTGACATGGGCTAACAAAATCTCAAGTCGGCGACATCCCCTATGATTCTTGGGTCACTCAACGACAAGAGCCTTTGCCCGTCGCAGTCTCAGTTATCGGGGCTCCCGGTTTGTTCATCAGCAGTGGCATTCATGGCGCACCTTTTTACTGACATACTACTGTCGTAGGAATGGATCTCATCCTTGCAGACCTTGTCGCCAAAGGATTGAAGGGCGCAGGTCTCCCAACGAAGGTCAAGACTGGAAGATCAGTTTTTGGACCCCACTAAATTCGCTGTTGTGGAAAAGGGATTAGGGTTAATAGCAACATTTTGTTAAGCAATTGGATGATATACAGACAAGTATCGTAGACGCAGACGAAATTGATTGAGATGCGTATCAAAGCTTGGACCAATTCTCTAGAAGCAAAATGTATGCAATGACACGGTTCCTCCACAAGACGAGTAGTTCTTCCTATGAGCGAGTGGTCCGAAGGTCGTTGCGTTGTCTCTCTGTGCTACCCTAGGGTAAGTTCCAGTGCAAACATTACCCGCCCGAATACCATCCATCCTGGTGAGTACCGCGCGCCTAAATACCTGTCAAATGGCACCAGGGAATACACTACGAGCTGTGTCACATCAGCCCCCAATGACCACAGAGCCAGTGGCTCAGCCTCTGGCCGTACCCCGGTTGCCTGGTTTTCTGCCTTCATCATTGGCTTGTGACACGTCACTACCCTTGGCTGTTTTGACCCCGTCATGTGAAACTTTCGAATGTAGGATTCAGCCCGTTGCCCCCAACTGGTATAAGACTGCGACCTCCCATGGTCAGTTTCTGCCGAAACATCCATTTTCAGTGCTGGAGCTGACAGAATTTGAGCCAGTCAACACCCAACGACTCAAACATTCCTCAGTTTTCTTGTCGCCACCTCGCAAACACTACACGCCACGGGAAGTTTTTATTAGAGCAACCACAGCCGCTGCACCCCATATCAAGGTCGTTGGGTTTGATTGGAATATCTACAGCCCACTACAGAATATTATGAATTCTCATCGTAAGAGTTCAAACCTCACTGCACAGGGAGTTGTAACTGACATTTGATGTTAGAAGAGGATGCTAGATTCCAGCACGACATAGATTTACTCTGCCAGCAACAAGGAAACAACAAACTCTATCCTCGGCCAGATCTTGTACACCTGAGCCAGTACCTCAAGTCCCGCACCCCGAAACGCCCTCTGACGGACTCCCCTGGTCGGTCTTCTAAGACAACGGGACATGATGCGAAAACTCCATTTGTCCTCACTCATGAATTGTCTACCGGAGAATCCACAGGCTTTGGCTCGTCCGAGGAGGATATGGCCGAATTCAGCGTCAGTAATGACACCGCCAAAAGTTCGATATTGTTTGTTCGGGGCTATGCTCCGCCGGAATGGCTCAATACCATTGGTAACAAACACAGGAACTGTGTAGAGTTGTTTCGGCGCCATCTGCAATTCGAGGCTTTCACTTCAGGCGGTAGGGATCTATATTCGTCACCGCCTCTTCCATCTACCTCTGGTCGAGTCATCCAACTCACTATCCCCACGATATGCGGCCGAAACGTTGAAGTATCGGACTGGGAGCCAGAAGACCTGCAGAATACCCGACAGTCGCAGTCTGAGGCCATGGGACGATACTTGAAACAGCTCCGTACTCGAGCTAAGGTCGGCGACTCGGTGATCCGCCGTTCTATCCTCCTGAGCAAGAAGCTGGACGTATGGGAGCAGACAATCTCAGTACAAGTAGAGCCACACGGCGATCATTGGAAAGCCATCGTATGGCTTGACAGCGGGAATGATCTTGCAAACAGCTTCGAAGGCCCCTGGAAGCCGCGCCAAGGCACAAGGCCCTGGGAGACATATTTCTTTCCAGTCATTGTTCCCCAGCCATCTGATATTACTCAACCGACCGGCGGCAACCATGATTACTATTCACAATCCTCGACACCACTTCTCGCCCCCCACAGTAACGGACATGGTAATGCGGAATGGAGAGCCTCCCAAAACATCTGTCATCTGCCTATGCAATACGGCTCCCGCCTCGACAAGGATCTCGCGAGTAAGGACGCTTTATATGGACTCAGTGAGCTATTCCAATTCGCTGCAGCAGCAGAAGCGCAGTTCTTGAACCTAATATCTGCCCGAATCCACCAAGAGATGTCATTTGTTGGATACACAAACGTTGCGCGCAACTATCCTACATCACTGCTCAACCTCAAATACATCAAGACGCAGCTGATGCTTCACATGGAAAACTTATCCGAGATTACTAGTATTCTCAAAAATCGTCAAATCTTAGACTGGCCAAAAGCCGAGCCAACTGGCAGCCTGGAGCGTCCTAGCGTCGCGGAGCGCACTTCGGTCCTACTGACCCTTGATTTCGAGCACCTGCTCCATCGTGCGGGAGACCTAGCACGCGATTGTGACCAGGGTGTGGAAACACTGGTCAATAGTTCGGTGCTGGATGAGTCTAGGCGATCATATCACATGGCGGTAAAAGTGCAGAGACTCACGATCATTGCGACAATATTTATACCTCTTTCCTTTATATGTTCGGTTTGGGGTATGAACTTTCAAGAGCTCGGGTCGGGAACGCAGCCGATTTGGAAATATTTCGCCTCTGCTCTGCCGGTCATCGTGTTCTCTTTGGTCGTATACACCTGGGAATCCTTAGCCAGATCCTATAGACGTTTGCGCGCGGAGCGAGGGAGCTAGGCTCAAAATTCCCCAGAAGGTTAGCCGAACATATCTGCAATCGAATGTGTCAAGAGTTTCTGTCGTTCTGGGCCATTGATCGTCATTGAGGTCTCTCAACTGTCCAGCCCTGTTCTGAGCGTCGTGGAGGACTCAAACTTTAAGATTGGAATCCGTTTTCTCGAGATACGAGAATCAAGCGACAGGATCTTCTGCTTATATGTTCATATGGGTGGGCTACTCCACCATCGTCAAAAAAGTCAGGGGTGGGAGAGTGGGCAGGGTTGGCGCTTAGGGAGCGAGAGCGCGGTGTGCCCCTTGCACGATCTCAAAGCAGGATTAAGTAGGACCATTACAGTCGCTGCACAAAAAAAGGGGGTAGAATAGCATCTGATTTTAGGGTATCGCAAGATTTACACGTGGTACTAATTAGTCGATGAACTTGCCAGCCATCCATTTACAACAATCGTTACAACTGGTAAGGCCGTGCGGGAATCAGAAGCAGTGATGACTTATCCCTGAGCGCATCGTTGGGTGGGGGGGGTGCCCATGACTCGGATATGAGTCAGGGTTAGGATACGGTCGGCCGGCGTCTGGGGCGGCGCTTGGCCCGGCTTGCACCATAAGTTAACCGCCGACAGCCGATCACGCCATTGCCCCTGCTGCGATTTTAGGAAGCAAAGAACAGAGCCAAGCCTTTTGCGAACACTTTCACTGACAAAAACACACTCACAGATACTTCAGCTCACACCTCACGACACACTTTTACCAAACAGGACCCACCTCACGTCTTCACATCCTCCGTCCTCAGCTGCAGTATCGATACCGAGGACTCCGACCTACCCAGGCGTTTTTGTGGTGTTGGGAAAGAATTATGGCTGGAGCACTCGGGGCCAGGGCTGCTCGCGCCTCGGCCATGAGCCTGAGGGCGTCGTCACTCAGAACATACGCCACCGTCACCTCGATACCTCCCAAGCCCCACCACCGGGTGGTGGTCGTCGGTGGCGGCACGGCCGGTGTGACTGTGGCGGCGCAGTTGATGCGCTCGAAACAGTTCCAGAAGGACGACATCGCCATCCTCGACCCGGCCAAGGACCACCACTACCAGC
Organism: Diaporthe vexans; assembly: GCA_021188095.1. NCBI lineage: Eukaryota > Fungi > Ascomycota > Sordariomycetes > Diaporthales > Diaporthaceae > Diaporthe > Diaporthe vexans. Next base: position 487,072 of record JAJLLZ010000014.1, read on the forward strand.
CCGGCTGGACCCTCGTCGGCTCAGGCCTCAAGCCCCTGAGCGACATGAGCCGCCCCCTGCCCAGCCTCATCCCCTCTGGCGTCACTCACTACCCCCTCAAGGTGTCCACCTTTGACCCGGAGAACAACGCCTTCAAGACAGAAGACGGCAACTCGCTCTCCTACGACTACCTGGTCGTGGCCCCCGGCCTCGAGACCAACTTCGCAGGGATCAAGGGGCTCCCCGAGGCCCTGCAGGACCCGGGCAGCAAGGTCAGCTCCATCTACTCGGACAAGACGGTCGAGCAGGTGTGGCGCAACATCCAGGGCTTCAAGAGCGGCACCGCCATCTTCACCCAGCCCGCGGGCGTCATCAAGTGCGCCGGCGCGCCCCAGAAGATCCTGTGGATGGCCCTGTCGCAGTGGGAGCGCGACGGCGTCAGGAAGGACATCCTGCCTTACTTCGCCACGGGCGCCCCCGCCATGTTCGCCGTGCCCAAGTACGCCAAGGCCCTCGAGGAGCTGCGCGTCAGGCGCCGCGTCGAGGGGCTGTTCCAGCACAACCTGGTCTCGGTGGACGCGTCCAAGAAGGTGGCTACTTTCAAGGACCTCGCGGCGGACGGCAAGCAGGTCGAGAAGGAGTTTGGGTTCCTTCACGTCGTTCCCCCTCAGAGGCCGTGGGACTGGGTGGCCAAGTCGCCTCTGGGTAAGTCCTTCCCAAACTGCGTGCTCCGTTTGAGCCCTTCCTAATATTACCCTTGTATCATTGATTGATGCTAACGCCACCACCACCACCACAGCCGACTCGGCCGGCTGGGTCGACGTCGACAAGACCACGACCAGGCACACCAAGTACGCCAACGTTTTCTCCATCGGCGACGCCTCCTCGCTGCCCAACTCCAAGACCGCCGCCGCCGTCAGCTCGCAGGCGCCCGTGCTCGTCGACAACCTGCTGTCGACCATCCGGGGCCAGGAGCTGAAGGCCGGCTACACGGGCTACGCCTCGTGCCCGCTGCTCACCGGCCACAACGAGCTGATGCTGTGCGAGTTCAAGTACGGCGGCGTCCCCGACGAGACCTTTGCCAAGGTCCCCGGCATCGGCAGCCAGGACGTGCCGCGCCGCGTCTTCTACCACCTCAAGAAGGACTTCTTCCCCTCCGTCTACTGGAACGGCTTCGTGAAGGGGACGTGGTACGGGCCCAGGGCCTGGTTTAAGCCTAACACTGACAAGACTGCTTAGGGGAAGAGGGGGTTGTCTGTGAGGTGTGGATGGGTTCATGGTGTAGTGAAAATTAGACAGCTTTTTATGTACGAAAACGTGTTTCGATACAGTCATGATAGCCATGCCGGCTTCGCCTTCAACCGCTCGTGTGAGATGTGACTAGAAAAGTGTAATAAGTTTAGCCTGATAATGCCACGACCTCATTGGAAAAGTCTGTTCTATACATCTAATTATTGGTAACTGCGACCGCACCCGAGTTCCTGGCTAATGCCGCAATCACACAGTAGCCATGAAAACCTGCATCCCACTCTCCGTCTCCCACTTAACCTCGACCCCGGGGGCCACATAATAAATAAACCCCTCCTTCAGCTCAAACCCCCTCCCATCCGCCTGCATCCCCCCAGTCCCCTGCGTGACAAGCATCACCCCAGGCCCATCACTCGCCCTGAGCACATCCCCCTCGCCCGCCTTTAGTCCAGCAACAAGCATATCAAACTCGCTCATGGGCGGCTTGTACACCTCCGTCTTTCCGTTCTTACTCCGCCCACTCTTCTGCCTCGGCAGGACCACATCCTCTTTACTATGGGATTTGAAGGTTAACGTGTTCGCAAACATGTCGACATTATTCCTGTCCGCAGCAGGGCAGAACCCCACATTCAGGACATTATTCGACCGCGCCATGCACTCGACGATGTTCCCCGACAGGTACGCGTGTATCCCGTCCGCAGGGATGTAAATCGCGTCCAGCGGGCCGAACGTCAGGAAATTCATGCACACCAGCGCGACCATCGAGCCAGCATCCCCGGGGCCGTATTGGCCCCGCAGCCGTGGCAACAAATCCAGGATGTACTCGCCGCCGACGGCCCGCAGGTCCTCGCGGGGCGTGGCCAGCAGGTCGGACTCGATGGTCCTCACGGCCGCGTCGTCGGCCTTGAGGAGGGAGCGCGTCACCTCGCGGAGGGTCTCGTTGTCCCATTTTTGGTCTGCCACGGGCGCCGCTGGGGAGTAGGGGCTGAGCGCGGGGAGGGTGAAGAGCGGCTGGATCTGGGAGAGGGGCTTGAAGCCTGCGAAGACCTCGAACTTTGACAGCGCCACTGCGATCTCGGGCTTGTGGTTGGGGTCTGTGAATTGGGCTGGGTCCTGCTTGTGCAGCTTGGTGGCGAGGTCCTTGTTTGGGTGCAGCTGCAGGGGGAGGGCTTTTGCTATTGAGAGGATCTGTTGAGATCACAACACCATGTTAGCTGTTCCGGTGTTGTTCAATGGCCATCAATCTTGACGCAGGGGCTGCTCACCTTCGGAAGGAACGGCAGCTGCGCGTCCATCGTGTCCACGACCTTCTTCCCTAGGAGCGTCTGCTGGTCCCTCTTCAGCACGTCCGCGAGGGGCTCGCCCGTCTCGAGGACCCGCGCCGGAAAGTCCGGATAGTCCCCAAACCACATCTCCGAGTAGTACTGATCATCTTCGATCTTGAAGTCGGTGCCCGGGGTTCTTGCGCATAATTGGGCTGCTAGCGACTGCTTTCCCTGTTTGCCCCAGGGATAGTTGTTGCATGTGCCGCTGAGCTGGAAGACTTTTTGTGTCGTCATCACGGGCGAATTTGATTATGCAACTGCTATGGGACGGAGTGTGAGAGAAAAGGTGAATTTGTTTAGAACCAGTTGTAAGGGGAAAATGGGTGCAGGATGTCGGACTCGTAGACTGAGTGAGAGGTACTGTCCATTCTTGAATCAAAGAAATTGTCTCTCTAGACTGCACAGGGTCAAGAGCATTTTCCAAGAGGAATGCCATTTTATCGTGTCTGATCGGTGGTCGATGGCCGTTATGTCATGTCACGGTGTCGTCACTATCATCGAAAAGTGAACGGCGACTTATGACTTCATACACTACGCATCATACGGGTCCGGATATGTGGGTCCCGGAGCGGCGGGTGCCGGCCTCGGATCCGAGACTATAGTAACTGTTATCTGGCGGGCTATCATACAGAATTCGATTATTAAGGCTACAAGACATGACTAAACCACTTCGGTCTCGACTGTGATTGTGGATAAGCTTTTGGCGTCACCAAGCCTGCATTTATTCCTCTGAGAAGTCCGCCATCTAATCTCGACCCACAAGGCTGAGGCCACGTGCCCGTGGGCGAACTGTATCAATATTTTATTGTAATTGGCACTCCTTTTCTTTTCTCTTCTTTTTTTTTTTGAGCGCTGGGTCTTGAGCGCTCACCACTGTATGAAGACACCACATACATTTTACATTATGGGTGATTGGAAACGCAACCGCTTGAGCAATAATGTTACATGAAGTCACCACATATGCTTTATGTATGAGGGTTGAAAATGAAACTGTTTATCATGCCTATCACCAGACTCCCGCTCAATCATGTCTTGGGACAAACTAAGCCACAAACTATTTCGTCGCCCCCTCTGTAGTCCTCCTAGTGGCTCTATATGCTCTGTTGATCTGATGATTGCCCTTGAAATCAGAATACCCAGGAGTGGATTTACTCGGGGCCGAATGGGTGCCTAAGGCACAACTCATATTTCTCACGGTCTAACATGTATTGGTGGCCACGGGGTACATCCTGGCGCAGTCCTACGCCTTTGCGCCTAAATGGCATGTTATAATCCAAGTCAGTGTCCGTGTCATACCATATAAACCAGCGGGCGTACTGGCCGAGTATCACGCCATCTCTATGCAGGGAGCCGTACAGTCCGGGACGCGGAAGGGCCAGTTCCCATCGTAGGAAGACCGAGGCACACGCCCAAGGCGACGAGTACTCGGTGTATCCCCGCAACACATCGCTCCCATACAGGCTCTTGACGGGATGCCTGTTGCGATGCCGGTTGAGCAATTCCCCGTTGGTCATCTCCCCGTGTGGTTGGACGTCATATCTCATGGCCCTGTGGCGCAGCTCGACGGTGTCCCAGATATGTCGCCTGCCGAAATTCAAGAGAAGCTGGTCTCTGCGCCAGCCGTCGTCGTTCCTGTGAGCCCTACGGACGCATTCGATGCCGAACTCGCACAGCCAGAGGAGAAAACGCTGTTCCTCGGACACGGTTCTTTGGGCAAACGCCAGCTCTGGGTTTCCTTGTGGGGCTAAGCTCCCATCGTCCTTATACAGGTAATCTCTTTCTTCAGACTCAGCTGGGACCCACTGGAGGTCGTCCCTTGTCGGCAGCTCCGGTGCGCCGATCTGCCTCGCCATCTTTTTCAGGAACCCTCGGAAAGCGTGAAACATGAAACGCAGACACGAGTCGAACATTTGCCTCTGTGAGTGACTAAAGATGTTGGGAATATAGGGATCAATGTGTTGACCCATGTCGAGCATGTGGCGCTGTCCTTGTCTATTGGTCCAGAACTTGGTCAGGAGATAGATGTCGACCCTGAGGAATGCACGGTCAAAATTGAGCCGTTCGACAGGGCTGAGTTTAATAACTGGCGGGATTGTCCGCCTTTCGGATATATTGTGCTGCTGGTCCTCTCTTTTGACGATGTCGTGGATCCTTCTCCACGCATCATTTGAGTATCGATAGGTCAAGCAACTGACATCCCAAATGATCTCCCCGATGTGCAAGATTGTTTCCAGCTTCTTTTCCAGTTCCGGCGTAGCATCCCGAATTCCATCTCTCAGAATACCGCGCAAGTCAGCCTGGAGCCCATCCCTGTGCGTCTGTGTCTCAACAGATGATCTCCTAGCAATGGTGTACTCCCGTCGGATTCTCCGTACGTGGTAGACACACAGTAAATCCGGTACTGCCTCTGCATCGATAAAGCGAAACGTATTTTCCAAGGCCCGTGGAAAGAGCGTTTGTGGGTATCGGTTCCATAATTTCTGCATCCATTCAGGATAAGCTCTGGCAAGGCTTGCCAAGTCCAAGGGGCTTCTAATATATCCCATAATCATCAGCTTGATCTCGGCCGGGATCCTGTCGTTGTCAAGCCAGTTAGACTGCTTGGGGCTTGTTCCACTGCCTTTAGGCATGCCATGCAGTGTCGTCTTATAGAGCTCGTGTTTCTGGACACGTGTTTGGCGGGCTTGCTGGTTGGATATAGATGAACAAGTGATATTTACAAGAAGGAAGAAGAATTTAAGATCCTCACTTGCATCCATCCAATATATAGTAATGCCGAATTTGTGTGATCATTTTCTGCAGCAGTGTTTCTTAGCCTCGGTGTGGCAGGACGCCAAGGTCAGGTGCCCAGTCTTCTCCATTTTTATTAAATATTTTATTGTTTTCAAACGCTGAGTCTTCGATCATTTACTACTGGTTTAAGGAAACATATGCCTCCGATAAGTGTACGTATCAAGGATGAAATTATTTGTGGGAAAGTCCAGTGCCTCATTAAGAGCAGACTAGTTCGTAACACAGAATTGCTCTTCAATTCTTAGCCGTGGGCCTTGTTACCCTAGTGCATGTTGTTAACACTATAGCGTCAATGCTGGAAGAACTTCTCCCGGGCTTAGCCTCAAGCTGGTCCGTCGATTAGCGACTATGGTGTCAACTAAGAGTCATCCTCTTTAGACGGCCCTGACTACAATCCATTGTTTGCGTTCTACCGAACTCCCTCACCTGAAGATCCCAAAAAATTCGAATTCACTTTGGGGACATCCGTGGACCGCTGATTAACTCATTTTCTTTTAGCACAATCGGAACATGTGCTACATTGGCTCTAAGTTGAAATTTGCAGCATATCCTTCTGATGCACCCTACCATGGTAAAAAGCCCAATTTGTCTCGATTTTCCTGCCTTTCCTTCCTGAATTACGAAATAATTCCGAAAATGCGACAAATCCACGGGTCACATCCGCACTGCCCATCATGCCTCAAGGCTTCTTGGCACAGCCTCAACAAGCAGAGGCTCTGTCAACACGGCAGAAACCCACTCTTTCCTTTTCGGCAGCTGGACAGGTTGCCAGTCGGGGCTACTCAGCCCTGCCAAGGGAGTGCATATGGTGGTATCATGCTCGTGGGCAAGCCTATACTCCTCCAGTATCTTCGATAAGCTCAGGTATATTTCGTAGTAAGAGAAGCTACCAAGTTGGCTGGTCAGTACTACGTTTCAGACGGAAAGGGTGGGGGGGGGGCTGAGGCTTACTGATTCCCAATGCAGACATTGGCTCCCTTGGAAAACGGGACATAGAACCTGTCTCTGATAGGGTTGTCTGTGACGGCACTTCCGCTGTCATTGATCCAGCGGTAAGGGTCAAACAGCTCGGGGTTTGGGTACGCATATTTGTCTCTGAGATACCAGATTGGCGACGAGGTCAAAACTGTCTGCGGAGATGGTTAGCTAAGAAGATGGGGAAATGCGGCAGGCTCCCATTTGTTGGCGGCTCACTCCTTCGGGAAGAAACTTCCCACATAGCTCCACGCCGCCTTGCGGAACGACTCGAGGCAACATAGCTGCGGCCGCGCCGGCCCAGCGAATGCCCTCCTTGACACAAGCTTTCAACCGCGGAATATTCTCTAGGGCGGTCATGTCGGTGGGGAATCCCACTCTGGCGAGATCATCATACAGGTTCTGCTGGTAGACAGGATTCTTGGACAGAGCGTACAAGATGTGCGCTAGGGAGGCAGAGGTTGTATCCGTCCCCGGGCCGAGGTTTTCCTTCGCTTCGGACAAGGCGGTTTGTGTCGGGACTCCTGCTGCGATCATGACCTGGATGAGATTCGGGAAGGGAGACTTTTTGTCGAGATCCTTGTTCCTGCTCCAAGCGCCAAGGGTCCACTGCCACATCGTGAGCTACATCAGGTTCGCGGAACCCGGGAGACAGACCTCGTCATATTGCTGAAGCCCTTCCCTGTAGGAGACCTTTGAGCCTCGAACTTGGCAGATGAAATCCTCAACCCGAGTCCAAAGTTCATATAAGCCCGGAAAATTCATGAGCTGCGGTTGTTAGCACGTACGCATCTCTTTGGGCTGGGCGGTTACTGACAAGTGGCATGAATGTCGCTTTCCTGTCGTTGTTTGCTACGATGGCCAAATCGTCTCCACTTGCCCAGCTGGACACGGCATTTACCGCTTCACCAAAGGAGAACGCAGCTGCGATCGTCAGCAAAATCAAGAGAATGACTAGACATATCAAGTATGCACACAGTAAAAAGACGTACAGATAATGTCGGCCTCCAGAGCCCTGCAAGCCGGCCCAACATCGATAGGCCCCCTTTTCTGGCCTATTGCTTCGACAAATGCATTGATGTGATGGAGCATCAGTCCTTCAAGCTTTGAAATGTTGCTACGGCTGAATAGCTGGCCCAGGATACGTCGCCGTTTCGAGTGCTCTTCAGGGTCCCTATCGTTTGTTAGCTTTATATGGCGAAGACCATGTCAGAGCACTGCATACGTGATTGAGAAGAGGGCGGGATGCCCGTCTTGAACAAACTCTCCATAATTGCGAGGATCCTTGACGAAACCACTATTTACTCTGTGTACTGTGTCGTATATATCCACAGAATAGAAAGAGACTTCGTTGGGTCCTATTCGCACCAAAGGCCCTAACCCGTGGTGTCAGCTTCGTGCAGCCATAATCCACTTTTGGCTCGGATGGGCGCATGCGAGGACTTACCCAGCCTCTCATGAATCTTTGGGAGCTCGATGGTGACGTTCCCGCGGTACTCTTGGTAAAAGGTCCATAACAGTCGTGAGTAGCCAGTCCCCAAACCTGCATTGGGAACCTGTGACAATGGCGATGCGTGTGCCCGTACCGCAACCTGCGGCTAATTTAGATAACATTGCCAGAATTTGGGAAGCTTGAATGTCACTCACCTTAAATGCAGTCCATGCCACGATGCATAACAAGCCTAAGCCTGTGATCAGAAACAGTGACATCTCAGTAATAGTAGGCCGTGGGTTTATGTTTCACAATGTTACTCTCTTTTTCTTTTGTTGGCGGGATGGAGAGCGCGTACGCGTACGGCCTTCTATTTTCTCACACACAAGAATGGTTGCGTTAGTCAGAATTTAAGGATATACGAAATGGCAGATCAAATCACCGGCTTCGGTGGTTGCTCTCTATAAGGATTGGTCAAGATCCACTTAATTCGAGCGAGCTGTGCAGCCGACGCCATTGCGTTTTACAGGCGCTAATTGCGTGACAGACATGTTCGTCCCGAGGCTCCCAGAACCCATCAAACTTTTCCACAACTGGAACTCTGGCCGACATACCAGACGAAATTGAACTAAGCCCCTGAGTGATTTGACGCACTTCATAAAATGATATCGACGCAACATCCGCTGTCCACTTGAGGTTCCTTTGCTGTGGAATTGCTGGACGAATGAACTTCTTGGCTAAACCACCTCAGGACGCCGGCTCGGGAACACGACTCGCCACCATGGCCTCAGTTCGCGAAGATGAAAGCGTGCAGAAGAATGCAACGATCTCTCATTCCGACCCAGAACAAGAGACCTCGAGAGATGCTCGGGTATTGGTAGGTGATTCGAGGCTGGCGACGAGATATCAAGATTAGTTTATAGAGAGCTGACCGTGGACCCCGCAGGAAAATCTCGGCTACAAACCAGTGAGCGGAACAGGCACTTCATGGCGGCTGAGTCAACCAGCTTACATGCGCAGGTCCTTCACAGAACGTTTAATACGTTCCACAACTTTGCGACAACATTTGGTACGGATAATTCGATCGCGCTGCATAGAGGCACGAGGAATGCTGAAAATTGAGTAGCTGCTCTATACTTCATCGGCGGCGTCCGTGTGACATTTTCCACCGGCATCGCAGCTGGAGGAAACCTGGCCTACTGGTACGGATTCGTCCATCAATTTATGTTCAAATTGGTTGACGAATAATGCTGATGCTTGGACAGGACGAGCTTCCTCGTAACCTGCGTATTCACTTTCATCACGGCAGCAGTCATTGCAGAGATATGCTCCTCGCTTCCACTCGCCGGATCGATTTACCTGTGGGCGGCTGAAGCCGGCGGCCCTCGTTTCGGCCGCCTGTTTGGATTCATCGTAGCATGGTGGAGCACGACCGCGTGGACGACATTTTGTGCCAGTACGTGTGGCGGTCTTGGCGTGCAATATGCCCGCAACACTTGCTAAAAGAATGACAGGCAACACGCAATCGGCTGTCAACTACATTTTATCGGTTAGCATGCATTGTCATCTGCGTTCCTAGCAGTACACGACAGCTGACAGCCATTCAGGAAATCGTTGTGTTCAACCTTGACTTCCCATCAGATACATCGAGCGTCAAATTCCGAGCTGTGCAATGGATCACAACGGAGGTCATGCTAGCTTTGGCAGCCATCTGGAATCTCTTGCCGCGTAAGTTGCCACGCTCACTGTATTACACCCAGTCTGACAATCATTGTAGCCCGATACTTCAAGTGGATCTTCTACCTGTCGACCACCTTCGTCCTCATTGACTTCGCCTTGAACATGATTTGGCTGCCCATTGCGACGAGCAACAGCATCTACGGCTTCCGATCCGCCCACGATGCCTTCATGACGACCTACAACGGCACCGGAGCACCAGCGGGTTGGAACTGGTGCCTGTCTTACCTTGCCACGGCGGGAATCCTCATCGGCTTCGACGCATCTGGGCATGTGGCCGAAGAGACGAAGAATGCCAGCGTCGCAGCAGCCCGTGGCATTTTCTGGAGCACTGTCACCAGCGGCATAGGGGGTTTCGTCGTAGTCATTCTCTTTCTGTTCTGTGTCGTAAGTCGTATCCACGCTGCCTTTCCACTGTCGCTCATTATTTCTGATCACTCATGTTACTCTGCACCAGCCCGACGCAGACACGCTCTTCTCCTTTGGCGGCACGCAGCCGTTCGTGCCTCTCTATGCAGCCATTCTCGGCGAGGGTGGTCACATCTTCATGAACATTGTCTGCATTGTCGCCTTGTGGTTTGTGAGTAACATCTATCCCATCAACCCCGAAGATTATCCACAGCTGACTCGGGCCCAAAGAACACTGCTATTGCAATCCTCGCAGCATCTCGCCTGGTATTTGCTGTTGCACGCGATGGCGTCCTGCCCTGGTCGCCCTGGGTCGCCCAGGTTGTCGACGGGCAGCCCCGGAACGCGGTATTAGTCGTGTGGGGGGTTTCTTCACTGATCACTTGCACGATCCTCCCGTCCTCGGTGGCTTTCACCTCGCTCGTCTCAGCAGCAGGTGTCCCCTCAGCCGCGGCATATGGCCTGATCTGCCTGGGACGCCTCTTCTTGACACCCAACCAATTTCCGAAACCTGCGTGGAGCCTCGGGCGGTGGAGCAAGCCGTTCCAGGCTATCGCTGTTTTATGGAACGGATGGGTTGTGGCCGTGCTGTTCTCGCCTTACGTCTTCCCAGTTGAGGCTGCCACTCTCAACTATGCCCCGGTCATCATGGGAATTGTGACGATTTTCGCCATCCTCTCCTGGTGGTTCATACCAGCTGAACGATGGCTGCCGTCTCAGCGGATTCAAGAGACATTGCTTGCCGGGGAGCGGCCAGCTGACGGCTGATCCACCGTGATGGCCTGCGTTGATTAACACGCATGTCGCTCCGAACAACGGAACACATTGTGCAAGCACGGCTTGTTGGTCATTGGTATCAAACAGTCACCGTTCCTTTTGGGTGAAAATAGCACATCAGCGTCAACATTGGCAGCTGTAGTTGCTGGCAACGGGAATATTTAAATGAGAGCATAATAGATTCTGGAGATGACCACTTGCTTTCAATTCTAGCATTACAACAAGTGTAACTAGCAAAGGTGAACTCTTTCCAAAGACAACAAGAGAAAAAGCAACATTCTATCCGATCACAAAGTAACGACGGAATACAGAGACCAGATCAAAATGTCGGGTTGGGGCGGATTCAACTACTACTACAGTCCCTATGTAGATCGCCAGATACCTGGGAACTTGAGATACTCAACATATGAGCTTGGCAGCCATCGCCAACGGCACCAGCCATGGGATACGATCGCAGTGTACAATGGAGACAGTACCCGCTATGGAGATTACAGACGGTCTGACACACGTTCATCTTGGAATAATCAAGGAATCATGGACTGGATGAACGCGCAGCCATGCCAAAGTGGATATGAAATCATGTCAAATGGCATGTACCGTAGAATTGGGCAGTTTGGACGGGGCTACCGACACCTGTAGTGTTGCAAATGCTCAGTCTGTACGCCTTAGCATGCTGAAGTGTAGAGCAGTACTTCAATCAATAAAACATTCTCCAATTTAAAAAAATGTTTCATATTCTTACAATATCGTCTCTCATTGTCATTCAAGTCTTTTGTCGAGTTAGGTTGTCTTTTCACGTAGATATAGGCCGAGATGCGTGAATGTGCAGACGTTTGGAGGGCGAAGGTCGATCAGCCGGGGAGGCAGGTTGTGTCTGGATGCCTCATGTCTGTAGACCTTGAACAACACCGTCCGCACGGGATTAGATTCAAGTGTTCAAATCAATCAGTAACGTGTTATCCTCCTAAACGGTACTTGCTGTCAGGGGTGTGATGACTTCTATGATTTTTCGCTCCAATTTGCGAAAATGCCTCCTGGCCATATGGTTCGGTTGTTTGCAAACGAGGACTGCATACGTTTGCGCTGGAATAACTTAGCCAGAATCATCGACTCATTCCCAAATTTGCGGTCATATGTAAATGGAGTCGTAAGACAGGTCACTGGAATATTACAATCACAAATTTGTGAATATTGTAATGCAACGCGTTTGAACTGTCTGCTGTTCCCAGTGCTCACCTGAACCATGGCTAGGCCGGGGTAAAAGCATGACTGATGCTGCAATGCAGGATCACTGACCGAATCCCTACTGAGTGAACTCCCCACTGAATGAATTCCCAACTGAATGAACTCCCCTCCCAATGCATTCCCTGCCGACTGAGTTTCCACTCTGGAACCAATCATTGAACCTCTACCACTGAAACCTGTCCACTGAGCAAACGCAGCACGACTTTTGTGACGACCTCCTGGCGACAGGAGTTGCTGGATGGTCGAGCCATCTAAATCGTGTCAAGCTCAGGCAGTGCCAAACGGCCCACCACCTTGCCCTTGTCCCCAGGAAGGGCAGAAACGGCAGTGAGTTGCACTGAGCCGCCCACAATCTCAACTTCCAAGTTGTAATCGAAATAGGGCATGTCGCCACTGTTGGAGGGCTTGGTAGGCAGCTTTTCAATCGGCTTTGTGGCGGTGATCTTCATCACACCATACTCCCGAAACCCGCCATCCTTGTCATTGTATCGTTCTGGGATCGTATCGCCATCGTATGCGAATAGCTTCGACTCCTCACAACGGATGCCCTTGCCGTCGTGGGGACAAGAGAGGACCATTGATATTGTTGATTTCGTCCCGTGGCTGGTGATCGAGTCACCCTGTTAGACAGGAGGTTAGTGACATGCAGGACATGGAAAGGCAGCAAAAAAAAAATAAATGTATTACCTTCTTGACTAGCCATGCCATGTCAAAAGGCCTCATGTAGCAATCAAAGTCTGTGTTCCACACACCGCCCTCTTCGGCAGAGGCCGGAACGTACTGTGCGAAGCCCACACTGTACCTTGAACGCCTAGTCTTCACAAGACGATCACCGCGCTGTGTACGCATGCCGAACTGGCATGCTCCCTTGCAGACAGCCCCCCATGGGGTTTCACCTTTGTCGCTGTGTATCTCGATCTCCGGGTCATCTGCCTTTCGTTTCTTCGACAAGCTGCTGGGGTTGAACACCTCGCGCAGTCTCTGGAGCACGTAAGGGCATCTCCCGAACCCGCCAACCGGCAGGATGATGCGAGGAACCCGGCCGCCGTAGTTCCTCTTGACAGCCTCGATCTGCTTCTTGACGAGTTCAATGATATTCGGCATGACGGAGCTCTCGAAGACATCGCGGATCTCGTCCTCGTGCAACTCCACGTCCAGTCTGCGATCCAGGTTGGTGAGCACGACGTGCCATATGTCATTCTTGCCCTTCCACTCGAAGTTCCTTTTGATGGATCGATGCCACTGCTCGGAAAGAATCGATCCCCAGGCTTTTGGGTCTTTCTCTTTGATACTTCTGTACTTGCGCGGCATCTTGTTCAAGAGTAGCTTCTCAAATGCCTCATCCGCAAATATGGCTCCACAAAGATCACCTATTGCTCGTTAGCCGTGCGCTGTTGAAAAGTGAGGGCCACCATCCACTGCCTACCGTCTCCTGGGACAGCCTCATCGAGCTCTATGTGAGACTTGTCCCCCTCCCCTACTTTCTGGTAGGAGATCACATCTGCTGTACCTCCGCCAAGGTCCACGACGGTGACGATCTCATCAACGCGGAGCTTTCTCTGAAGCTTCCGCGTATAGGCCTGAACGGCAGCCTCTGGCTCTGAGAGGAACTCGTAGGTGGTGAGTCCCGCGGGCCGGGACTGGAGGATGCTGGCACCGGCAGCGCTCTTCATCTTCTCGATGACCTGGTTGCCCCAGATAGCCGGGATTGTGATGACGACGTGGAAAGGCGTGGACTCAAAGTCCCGTCGACCGATGCATTCCTTGATCTCGCGGAAAGCATGAGTGGTGATCTTCTCCATGTACTCCGCCATGACCTCTGTGGCGCTAAGTCTCATGTCCCGCATCTTGTCCCTTGTCTGCTTGAGTTTTGTGGACTTTCGTAGGTGCGGTGGGAGCTCATCATCGGCCACAAGCGCCAGTTTGAACCATTCCAAAACTTGATCATCATCATCGGTGTCCTTGTATCCCCATGCAGTGGCTCCCCCTTCGTCGCCAAGCTGTAGTCGTGTTGGGACTTTGATTCTGTCCTGATTGGTGCCGAGGGAGTTTGGCCAGTCCAGAACAAAGAAAACCTCATCGTCGGTCATCTGCTGCCAGGCAACGCCAGAGTACCTGTGTCTTGGGTAAGTATGTCTGTTGAAAGCTTATGAGGGTCTCACACACGTTGTTCCAAGATCCAAACCAATAGCAAGCGGTTTGGCTCGATGGCCTTGATCGACAGCATCATCCGAATTCATGATGAGTGGTCGCTTGTCGGCGCACTCGATGCTTGACCCCCAAATGTTCGAACGGAGACCCCAATGGAGAGTGGTGATGATGGTCCCAAGTGGATGATGGTAGGTGAAAGGAGGTGGAAGATACTCGAGCGGATGAGGTGGTCACCACAAGCAAAGCTGGAAAGGTAGAAAGGCGTCACCTTTGGAGTTGGCAGGCGCAATGTATCCAGAAAAGCTGGGGAAAGCCGGTAAAGATCAGATGAAAGTATGGCTGGGGACTGAACAAAACTTGGCAAGGCCGTAGAGCGAATTCCACGCTTTAAAGCTGCTGCGTATTTGGAGCTGATAGTTGTCTCCTCCCTGGCCATCCGCAGCTCCTTGGGCCATAAAACCTCAATTTGGCACCTGGGCATGGGCGCCCACGTATCCTCACCCAACACACTCCAGTGTGTCGTGAAGCCACAAAGACTGAACCCGGCCGTGGAGGCCATTGAGGTACGTTTTCAACACTTCACGAATCTCTCCACCGCCGATGCCCAACCTCCCGATCGAGCACCACAGTGACAGCCACGAGAGTTGCTGTGAGGTATCGCGGTGCGGCACCTTACCACCAAACCTCATCAAGTCCTCAACAACGCATACGTTTCCATCTCCAACATCCTATCTTACTCTGGAGCAGTTATCAACCTCCGCTAAGTCTTTGAAACCTGAGACAGTATCGCCTTGAACCCCACTCCATCTTAGCCCGGCAGCCATGGCTTCCGAAAAGAGAAAAGAGATGGAAGCGAGTCCTGAAGGAGATGAATCCTACAAGAAGGTCAAAAAGGGGGACGAGGAGCCTGGCCCACCGACACTCCATTCCAATGCAGGCATGGTGCAAGGCTACGACGATGAGTTCATTACGGACCGGTTTGAAGCACTGCGAAACTCGATCAGAAACCTAGCACTCAACCAATTCAGAGGTGCCCCTTACGCCACTCCCCGTACGGCCAAGAACCAGTTATTCTTCAACAGCCTGACCAGTTCCGACTGCAAGGTCTACCTGAAGGCCAAGCGGGACGGGCCCAAGCACAGCATCATCCAGGCTGCGATCTGGAAGCAGCTCATCGAACACCTGCTTAACAAGCCGACCGCGGCATTCATCAACATTCCGGAGCATAAAATCAAGAAGTGGTCTCGAGGCCAGTCATTCCCCTCCATGATGGAAAGAAAATTAAAAGCTGACCCTTAATAGACTCCAAGGCGGAGTTCTACGCTTGGCGCTCCTATACAGCAGCCTTCCTCTCAAAGTGCACTGAAGAATACACGACAGACTGGGATGTGGGAGGTCAGCGACGTGAGGAGTTCAACAAAGAGACCGCGAACCTGCTTTTCGAACATGCCAACAGACAGGACATGAAGACGCTGGAGGAGGCCCTCGACGGCATCGCAGACAATGCCTTTGATTTTGCCAGAGCCGTGGCTTGTTGCAGGGCAGCCTGGGTTTGCGCGAGGATGGACCCCGAGACCCTCAAACCGCACGGTTTCAACATCAAGGAAGAACGCATGGAAAAGATCGATGAATTCTGGGACGAGGACGAGCAATTCTGCAAACTTGTTGATCTTGTGGCGGTGCCAATGCTGCTGAGGTACGGCAACGCCAGTGGCAAGGACTACGACAAGTATACTGTGGTCAAGAAGGCACAGGTGGTTATGAAGCCCAAGCCAGGCGTCAAATAGATCATGGTTCGGAATGAGCGCCATCAGGCGACGGAACGGAGAATGAGGGACGGCTGAGGAAGTTTTTTTGGCACGTGCCTCGTCTTTTAGTTGGATTGTTGAGGCTTCATGTTTTTCGCCGCAATCTTTTTCTAGCGGCATCAGATCACATGACCGCCATTCAGTCAGGCAGGCATCATGAAATGCAAGTTTTGATATTCACAAACTTTCTCATTTGATTACTCATAGGCTCTCCATCGCTCCATTGACAGGCCTTCATGCTGCGACGCTGTTCTCAACACCAGTAGCCGCACCGCCCCTCCTCAAATTCGCCCCAACAACAGGAATATCCTCCGTGTCCTGATCAGCAGGATCCCACCCTTCGCGCTCATCCTTAGGCACCCTCACAAAAATGAAATTCAGGACCAGCCCCACCACCGCCAGGGCAACCCCAAAATACAGCACTGCTCTGAACCCGTGCGCCTCGTCATGTGTCTGCTTCAGGAGCTGAGTCTCGATGGTGCCAGCGAACCCCAGCCCCAGGCTGTTCCCATACAGGTTCAGTGTCCCAATCAGACTGCCCGCTATCCCCTGCTGTTTACGGCTGACGCTGTTGCTGGCGATGACCTGCGCGGCCACGTACACGAGGTCGGGACACATGCTCCCCACGACGATGGCGGGGAATGTCTGGGCCCAGTATGTCTGGTGGACGGGCATCGTTGCCAGAAGCAGGTTCGAGACCATCACAAACACCACCCCCAACGCGATGATATACTGAGCCGCTAACCTGGGGATGAGCCAGGCAGCGATGAAAACAGCAATCACAGACCCAGGCACGAAGGGCGTCCACTCCACAGTAAGCTGAATCACGTCCCGCCCGCGGAGGAGCTGCTCCCAGGCGATCATGTACCACAGCGAGATACCAAACGACATGTAGCTAAGCAGCACGACAAACAACAGGGCAGTGAAGGTGGGCGCCTTGAATATGCTAACCGGCATAATCGGGTCACTTGCAACGCACTTCTCCCACGCCAAGAACCCAACAAACAAGGCGACCGACACAACCAGTAGGGCGATCTCATACGGTGTCGACCACCCGGCGGAGGGAGCCTGGTTCCACACAAAGTTGAAGAGAAGGAGCCCGCTGAGGCCGAGGCCTGCACCAGCGTAGTCGATCTTGCCGCCCTTGTCGACAGGGACCTCGCGGGGCAGCTCGAGATAGAGCAGGCCGAACAGCACGGCGGTGAGGCCCGAGATGAAGACAAACATCATCTGCCAGTTGGGGGTGATCATGAACAAACCCGCGATGAGGCCGCCGACCCACCCGCCGATCGGCGCAGCAGCGGCGAAGAAGCCCATGGTGAGGTTTCTCGTGCGGCCTGGCGGCACGACGATGGTGATCATGGCGACGGCGTTGGGCATGATGAGCCCGCCGCCGATGCCTGTTAGGGCCCGCACGGCGACGAAGGTGTTGTAGGTCTTTGTGAACGCGTTGACGAGTGAGAAGACGGAGATGATGGCGCCGCCGACGAGGAGGGTTTGTTTGTGGCCGTAGACGGCGCCGAGGCGGCCGCTGATCAGAACGAAGGTGCTTTGAGTAAGACTAGGATGGGAATTACAGTCAGTACTGGCTTTTCAATTCAAACGGGGCAGGGGATTCAGCTAAAATATTGCGTGCTGGAGGTTGAGCTCCTGTAGGATAACCTCCTACAGGACAACCTCCTACAGGACAACCTCCTACAGGACAACCTCCTACAGGACAACCTCCTACAGGACAACCTCCTACAGGACAACCTCCTACAGGATAACCTCCTATGTGGTGGATGTCTTGCCTCTAGACAATCTGGGTGGGGAAAGGGAAATTTTTCCTTACGAGTAGGCAGCAGGCATCCAGTTTGCCTCGCCAGGACCGACGTCTCGACCCAGCTCCTTACTGAAAGCCAGTCCACCAGCCAGTGTGACGAAGTTCGCGGCATACTTCCGAATTTCAGCTGACGTCTGAGTCACTGGGTCGAATGATATCCATGCTCACCTGTGTTAGACTGGCCAAGATGACGAGAGTGGTGATCAGGACCCTCCTTGACTTGTTCAGTGTGGTCGTGGGCTCGGCTTCGAAGACTCGTGGTGATGCGCGATGACTGATGGGTATGTCGCTGCCATGGTGAGAAGGAACGACAGAATGTAGTCTCACACAATCCGGTCTTGAGAGAACAGTCAACGGGACTGTGTCCACCTGAGTGAGTGTCGTCGTCATGGTGTTCGTTATTGCAATGGCTCCTTCGGTTGTAATGTCATGAGCTCAAAATAAGATGCTGACCGCCCTTGATCAAGCCGCCTGGTGCAGTCATGAATGCTTTATCTACCGACCGAGTCGATGAAAAGTGCAGTGCTGCCCGAGGCGGAAACACAGCATTAGTTGAACGCCATGATGTGCCTACACGTGCATGATCTGTCAGCAGCATGTTGGAGGAGCATCGGAGTACAAGCCCCCGCACCAGGACGATTGGCCCGGAGCACACTCACCCTCGCCAACATCGGAGCGGCCATGACGCTCTAGTCCGTAACAGAAATGAATCATTTTCGCGCCCTTTTGTAATCATCACATGCGTCCGTTCACTTTGGGGGGAAAGGGACTGGGCACGGATAGAGAAATTCTGAGCGGAACTGACGTTTTGGGCTTAGCGCTAAATTCAACTACCCTAGGGTACGTGGGCCAAGTTGGGCGGAGCCTACTTTTTGGGGTTAAATTTTCAAAGTCTCTGAATGGACACAGCCTGAGGTGCTCATCTTCATAACACAACACCGCAACTAAACAAAAACATCATAATCATTTAATTTTTCATATTCAACGTGCCCAAGTGTACTCTTCACAGCAGGCTGTTCCGAACGGGGGCTATCCTATAGGAGGTTGTCTAATGGGAGGTTGTCCTATGGGAGGTTGTCCTATGGGAGGTTGTCCTATAGGAGGTTATCCTATGGGAAGGTGTCCTATGGGAGGGTATGATATGGGAGGGTGTCCTATGGGAGGGTGTCCTATGGGAATCTGTCCTATGGGAGGTTGGGAGGTTGTCCTATAGGAGGTCGGCCTCCACTTGTTGCCTCCAGAACTCTACAACTGTCTCAAGTGCAGGCCTTTTCGCCGGATCTTCCACGAGGCATCCTTCCACAGCCTCCCTCCAGTCCTCCGGAATGTCCCACGAGGCCTCACCCCAAATTGTAGGATCAGTGGTCTCCTCCCTCTGTTCCAAGATATGCCAGAAGGTCCTAGCCGTCATGAACAACTCTGCAGCCTCGATTCCTGGTGGGTTCTCCACCTTCCACCTGATGTAGGCATCCCTGAGGCCATGTTCGGGCCATGTTCCTGGCTTGGGGGTGAATATGACAACAGGCTGCCCGTCTTCATCTACACGCATTTTATCAACTATCTTTTGAATCTTAGGGCTGAAACCCAACGTGGCCTCAGGGGGGTGCGTCGCGCGGCACATGCCCTGCTGCTGCCAGTCAATGATCCTCACGGTGTCATCATCTTCGACCAGCACGTTCGCGGGCTTCATATCCATGTGGAATGTCTTGGCTACACGATGAGTATGTAGGACTCCTTCCGCGATGCCTAGACACCACTTGGCCTTGATCGATAGCGGGATCCTGTGTCCATTGGTATTTGCAAGGATGATTTGCTCAGCGATCGTCTGCTTGGCTCGGAACGGCTGAAGGAAGCCACATATGCGCTCTGGTGATGTCGGTGTCAGCACGAGGATGGGTGGCTTTGCAATGATGTTAGGATGTGAAGGCATGCTACAGAGGACCGTCAGCTCCTGCGTCAGAGAGTGCTCGCTGTACAATGCTCGCTTGTACACCTTCCATGGTTCCTTCACTTCCTTTCGCTCCTGCCAGGCCTGGAAGTTGGCGCCCTTGAACACGTAGAGGCCAGATTGCCTAGCCTCGTTGGTGGTTTCGGCGGTGTTATCAATGCAGACGCATTTGGCATCATTCAAGCCTGGGAGTCTACTCCCGGCAAAAATCGACAGCCGAGATATATCAACCGTGTCATAGTCGTCAAATTTCGCTGTGATGCCTGAGCGGTTAAGGCAGTCAAAAAAGTCGCGGGTGGGCATTAATGTTTGGGCGAATTGCTCGTATGACGCCTCATCTTCTGGTGAGACACGAAGGAGACGAGCGGAACCCGAGCTCGATGGCGCTATTGTTGTCTTCATGATATCGGTTCATTGTCCTCTGAGCTTCTGCTGCTGCAATGTGGGTGTACATTGGATCACATCAAAGTGAATTCAGAAAACACACCCAAATATGCTTCGGCAAGTTTAGATCGCGGACCCGTCACAGTTTTGGTTCCTGCATTGGCTAGTCATCAAGGCATGTGGCTAAGGCTCTGTGCTTCTTCACGGGCTATGATCCACGTCGCCCTATTCCGAGTCTCACGAGGACGTTCTGTCATTGCCTTGCTGTGGTTGTGGAAGAGAAGATCTATCAAACAACAGCTGCATTGTACCGGGTCGTACAGACACATTATATATAAGAAGCCCCAATGTTATCACAGCTCCAAGTTCCCTCGGCAGCAATCCGTGACAACCGGAAATCATCAACACATGTCGCTAATCGACAGATGCCATTAAACCCCTCAAACCAATGTCGAACGACCAAGAAATTCTAGCAAGAGGCTTTGACTCCATGTCAGTAGCCACTTTCCTGTATGAGGTGGCACGCACGCAAATTTCAGAAAGCGGCCTAACCTATTTGAGCACAGAAAAGGCCTTAAGCGTACAACCTGGACCCCGATTGCGATCGGGCCAGAATAATCGCGTAGTGATCTACTGCGGAGCTTTCAACCCTCCCCATATCGGCCATGTCGCGTGCATCGCAGATGCTCTGCAGCACATGGCCAGTGACCCCGGACTGTGTGATTTTGTTGCATGCATCGTCGTTCCCCTGGATGAGCAGCTCCTGCTACAGAAAGAGCAAACAAGGAGAAGCGACAGCCCGCCAGCCCCGCAGCTCACGCCTCCGATCATCCTGAGCGGTAAGGACCGCGCTGATCTCCTCTCATCGTACATTCACTCCACAGCGTCCGGACTCGACTCCCATCTCCGCTCCAAGATCTACGTGTGGGCACCCGCACACGCAAAGACACTGACTGATATTCCAGAGATCCTGGCGGCAGAAGCCAGTGACAAGGGGTTCGACATGGACTTCATCATCGTCCGGAGCTGTGAGTACTTGTACTACGGTGACAAGGGAGCTGCCCGTCACCCACGAGCAATTCACCCCCAGTGCAGTACGGTCATTTTCACTAACACCGGCGGAAGGATCAAAGACTCGATCTGGGAGGCCGATGGTAGCCTGCGGCTGCTCGAGGAGCCATGGACTAAATGGAAGGCACTCGTGGTGGACGAAGACCTCGGAAAGGGTGTCAGGAGAACAGTGTGGTCGACCAAGTCGCCGACGGCTGAGCAGAGATTGCTTGACACACGAAATACACTGAGGCCTGAGCCAGGCTTTAGTTCAACTCAAATTCGACGGATCCTTTATGCGAGCGACTTTGAGGACCGTGAGGCACTGGAGGAGGATCTCCGTGACGCTGGGGCGATTAATCCAAAGAAGCTCATCATTATGCTTGAAGGCTGGGCTAGTAAGAAGAAGAATATATGTTATCAGGGTTAGTGTATTTGTATCTACAGACTTGAAGAGTATATCGTAATAATTTCACAAAAATTGCCTGCCCGGTGCGAGATACGGGGGGAGGGGGCAGGCAGTAGTCTGTTTAAGAATCTTGGAAGTGATACAGCTGGAATATAGAATGAAGAGTATTCATGCTTCAGATAATGAATCAGATTGAATTCCTACAAATGGCTGCTAGCTCTACAGCGCACCTGCAATATCAGGCCTCACAATGCCAGCTACAGGTGGCTTGTCTCCCATCGGCTGCCACTCCGTCCACACAACTTCCTGACGCTTGGCGTGCCAGGCCATCCCCATCTCCGTGCCGTCCTCGGGATTCCAAGGCGCGTTGTTGTTGTCCGGGTCACCATTCAACCAGATCCCAGCGAGAGTGCCGATAGCATTGCAAACCTTTTGTTCCTGCAATTCTGACTTGCAGTTGAAATTGTGGTCCATGTCTTGCACGTAGATACACCAAGACCTTGCTTTCATTTGCCGGCGGAGAGGGCCGAAGACGATTTCGGGTTCCATCTACAGGAAACAGAAGTTAGCGATACACGATGTTCTAGTTGTCTTTAACAGTTGTTCCAATAGTCCTAGAAGCAACTAACCCAATCCTTTGTGCCTTTGATGAACAAGACACGTGTGTCCGAAGAGAGTGATAGCAGCTCCTGCTTCCTGACATCGTAGTCACGCACCAGAGGGAAGCTCCATAGTATCAAATTTTTGTTATTGGAGTAGACCGCTGTTGAAAATAGAAACAATTAATTAAGGAAGCTCTGCGCAAAAAGAGCCGGAAGGCCCAGGAACTGTCAAAAGCCCCTACTGATTAAGCAACTCTCAGGGCTCTAGAGAGGACGGGAAAGACTTACAAGCCTTGGTAGCACACCGTGCACCACGGCTGCGACCACCCATAGCCTTGGCGCTTATGTTGTTCATCAGCCAGAAGTAGCTGAAGTTCGCTGTCCTGATTACTTCCGCGTCTTGCACATCCCCAACCCACTTCTGGAACGCCAGCACCGGAGACCGCCGTGCGATGCCTAGACACACCTGCCTGAACGCCTCGGCATCGATACCACGAGACCCACTATGCGACATGATAACCTCGGGATCAGCGGGTAGACCAAGATGTGTGCTCCAGTTGAGAGAGCCTACGTCTCGCTGCTGCAAATCGCGTGAGGTCGAAGGCTGGCGTTGTCGTGACAGAGTAGCTGGTTTCGTTTCTGTTCCGTGGGCGGCCGAACCCATACACAGCGCCTTCATGCAATGGTAAACGATTAAGACCCAGCGTTTGAAAAGAATACAAGAGCGATAATTGTGGTTGAAATCCGACATGTAGGCACGCAACCTCAGCCTTGTGACGCACAGGGACAGCATAGACGTCCAGGTTTGCTGGCTTGATGGCCGGGCTACGGTCTTGGAAGTATCGTATTTGGGAGTGTAGTAGAGAATTATGCCATTGCAGGAGGCTTGTGAGGTTGCGATGTCATGGTCGCGGCCCTCGATACCAGTGCCATGGTAAAATGGGTATGTCTCCACGGGAACAGAAGGATCGTTGCGAATCTCGTGTTTGCCCTCCTTGCTGCAGACGATTCTATTCATACCTGATGTACTAGGCATGGTTAGGTATCCGAATATCTCAGAGATACTTGTCGAGTTAACTTAGAAGTAGGTGCTGTTGCTTGTTTCCGTACGTGAAATTCCTTGTCCCAAATTTTTGGAAAAGCAGTATTTATAGGTCCTTGGCGCGGATATCATGCAACTCGCCAAGTCACAGAGCGCACTCACCCACGTAGTTGATTTTCTCAGACGTAATCATTGGATGGTTGTACACAGTATTTGCAAATCCAATCAGTCTATTGTCGGTGAAAGGGTCGTACATGAAGCGCTCGTTTCCAAGATTGGGTTCACCGTGGGCTTGAACGTAGCGAGGGCGTCTGTCGAAGAACAACAGCATTATGCGGATTGTGGAGACTGCTTGCGCCCTTGGTGATATGCAAATCCGCATGCGTTCAATGTACGATCAACCAATTGATCAATCCCGGCGCCATATTGAGATCCAATGGCCTAGCTTGCATGTCGGTCTCTCCAAGTACGTCGAGCAGCACGCAATGGGTCACATTGGTCTCCATCTCTGGATGACCCGTCACGTGTGCAATGACCTCTTCGACGTTGTTGCCACCAACCCACTCAAATGGCCGGAAGAGACAAACGAGCAGCTTTGATATGCCGTCGCCAGTGCTGCCAAATATTTCCCCGCCAGGGAGGTAGCGGTACTGCTCCTTGGGGCAATTGGCGATAAAGTCTCCGGCGCGAGCATTATCAGAAACGATTGTGCAGTAACCAGATCGCGATATGGCCATTCTCTTTGGTCGATCGAAGCCAAATTTTGACCCAACGGCACTCCGCAGGCTATAGTGCATCTTCAGGAGGTATTGAATGTACCACGCTTTCTCCCCTGACCTCCGGCGCTCTTGAGGGGGATTCCAGAACTCTGGGGGGAAGAAAGAGCCGTCATCTCCTCCCAGCCCCTCGTGCGAAACCATCGGTGAGCCCTCTTCCACCGATGCAAGCTCCCTCGCTAAAGTGTCGCGAAGTTCCATTTCTGACACCTGCGGCAGCACTCTACTCACGCAGTGAATGTGCTCAAGAGGGCCAGACCAGGGAAACCGGCTACCAGAGGCCCGAATATTGTAAAGAGACGGATTGGTGGTCGGAATGACGATGACCGAGGTGCGACAATCCTCGTCATCTGGTAGTAGACCCTGGCGCATGCTCTGGGGCAAGTCGTCCAGCCAAGTGTGCAAGCCCCAGTCCGGGACCCAAGATGGCACATGTGACATTGCTTGCGGCCTCTTGATATTCTTGGCTGTCCTGGACAGCCCGTGTGAAGCCAGCGCGTACCTACCCACAGACGTATAAAGATCTCGGATGGAGTCATTGTAGTCGACTCTTATGAAGCTCGAAACTGCCTCGTCGTCCGTGATCATGCCCATGTGGGCGAATATCACATCCCTGGGGTCAGACGCTCGGCAGCCAGCTCTCAGACTGAGTATGCTCAACAGGTCACGCTTCGACCCGCTGGTCCGGACCGTTTCCATCTGCCGTAGGATTTGCCGCCCAGAGACAAACGCTGCGTCTTTATTCTCGGGAGCGGACGAATATGGTGACGTTTCGAGCAGTAGTCTACACATTTCGCGCCAACGGATGCGTTGCCTACCCACCTGGATCCAAGGATCAGCGGACAGCACGAGCTCTTGGAAAACCCATGTCCTGGTGAACCACGGACGTTGGACTATGTCTCTTAATACTGAGTCGATGCTTGAAGCCCTTAGGCCTCCTGAGGAAATGTCTTTTACAACCTCACTCTCACGACCCAGGTGGATGATCGTACTTCTGGCGCATGAATAGATTGGCCCCATGAGTTGGACTTGCTGATTTCTACAAGAGTCAGCCATCTCGATCATCAAAATCTAGCCTGCACCATCCATACCCCAGTGAAAACCTAGGTCAAAATCACAGGCTGGATCACGGGCGGCGGAGAGGACACAGACATCTCGCTCACCTCTCACCGATGTTTGCCTGGTCAATGCACAAAGCGTCGGCCCAGACCCGATGCGTCCGTGTTGGATCCCGTATGTCTCTCAGCGCTTCTGCCAGATTGCTTGTAATATTAACATTTGTACCATCGATCACGATGGTCTCAACTGGTGCGGGGTCGCCCCAGACGTAGGAGAGAGCAGTGTAACAGCTGAGAATGTCATAGCTGCAGACGGCCAGGGTAGTGTGGAACAGAGAACCGCGAAGCTCTGCGCAGGGATCCGCTGCCGGCGATAATAGCAGCAGTCGCATCCCATCTTGCTCGGCCAAAGGTGAGTATTCATAGCCAGCCATAATTACAACTCCCAGTCTCGGGAGATGGGTGTGGTGAGCGGGCTTATCCGGTTCTAGACCATGACTGTATTAGACCGACAGGAGGCCCCGGATGTGAAAATTCAAACTGATTACATAATCGCGTACGTGGATACTTGTCCAGCTTCTCACAGGTCAGACACTCAAGCTGGATAATTTGAAATTCTCGGAGCACTTAATCGCTTTTAAAGAAGACTTTGCCCTTGTCTAACCTGAGTTATGGACAAACAAGACTTGACTGAGGTGTCTACAGCATCCATGGATGGCATGGTATTATCACGAAGTTACCAAAATCGTACTTTATACAGCTACCACTGATCCCTCGACTCCAACTCGGCCGGTCTTTGGGTTGCCGGAACCTCAGAGATACTTGCTGCGCCAGGTTCAAAATTAGGCGGTTGATTTCCAAGCCCGTGTTTGAGCTCGTGCCTTTCAAGTTGTCTCTGCTGGAATTTATGTCTCCATCGTCTTTCTCTGAGAGCCCAGATCCCTCCAACAACGAGCAATAAAGCGGTCAGCGGTATTCCGACAGCTATGCCCATTATTCGGCTGGGAATGTAAGTTGACTCGTAGGATAGAGATGTTGACGGAGTGGAGAGGGAACTTGACGAGGAGTCTATCTAGGTTTTAATATGTGCACAGCATAATGTGGAGTGGATTGACAGACCTAAAGTGGTTTGAGATATAAATTCGGCAAATGGAACTCCCGGGGTGATCGTGAAGTTCTCATTACAACAGGGACCATCAGCTTCAGTACCGCAGCAATAGGCACTCGTAGGATCGTCAAGTCCGGGCGTATCACAACGGTAGAGGTAGGCCCATGATTCAGCATGCACTGTGAGTAGCTTTATTAGAGTCTAGGTCATCGTCAATCCACACAGGGGAAAAAGGCAAACAGAGAGGGCGGAAAGATAAAAATTCACCTTTCAAACATCGGCCCGGACACATAGGCGAACCCCACGTTCGATCCGTACAGCCTCCACGATACATGTAACCCCTGGTTCCAAAACAATACCCAGTTGTAGTACACACTGAGGTTCCTGTATCGCAACAAGCGCTTGCTAAACCACCTGCGGTTGAGTTACAAGGACTGACGCCTGACATTACGCTGCCATTCGGAGTAAAGCATGGTGTATCTGTAGAAGACGCCATTCAGTCGTTCTTGAACGCTTCGATGGTTTCAAGATCCGAAGGTGAAGCAAACTCTGGGGTTCTTGAGACCTTTCGAGTGAGTGACTAAATTGGTTCAACAAGGGGCTTGTGGGGGTCGTAGGGTCTCGTATGGTCATGCACTACTCACCGTCTCAGAGATAGCACTGAGGCTCTTGAATTTTTTTGACTATTAAGACGTTCTGAACGATGACCTCTGGGGGTGGGAGTGCTCGGAAAAAGGTTCTAGACAATACACAGCAGACCTGGACACTATAAGAGAGAAATCAGGCAGCACCTTTGGTGGCGTCTTAGAGGCGCCACCCACTCCTTCAACAGGATGCGACCCACGGTCTCGTGACACAACAAAGTTTCATCTTACTTCTGTTGCATGATTATCTGCATATGGCGGTATATGTGTTTCTTTATTGGACAGTGGTCATTTTTACACATAACCGTGTACGACCTTGGCCTGTCTCTGCAACTCTGCGCTCCCGGTATTTGTACCAGCTGCCGCGAGACTCCAGTTGCACATGTACTTAGTCCCGCATAGTAGATCTCAGCTTCAATGCTCTAATGTCCCGATGCCTAACCTCTTTCGCTTCCCAAGTGCCTCTGTTAGAGATTTCATCAAGAATGACCAGAAAATCCGGGTCGGGGGATCGGACCGCGAAACAAGTAAAATGTGAGACATGGACACTCGCCTGTCATTGAGACAAGACTCAGCGCTCATTTTAAGTAATTTTCAGCCTAAGAGGCCGTAGAAGCCACCAACACAATGTCTCATTCTGCTCAGTTCTCGTACGACTCACTATCTCCTGCCGAAGGCACGGAAGGAGTGGCGGTGGCCGATCTCCCTATATCTTGGCAGATTACCTTTGGATCGTGTGGCAGGGAAAGATGCCAGGGTCGGGCTTCGAGCCCTGAAAGTGCTTGCACACTTTTAAGACTAGATGGCCTGGCCCGCCCCTGTGGAAAGCGGTGGGTGATACAACATGCTGCTCTTCTGGAGAGCCTCACTGGTCCATCGCCACATCCCTTGGGGCCGAATCAGTCGAACGCCCGTATTCGGAAGGCCTCGCTCGGCTTCCACACAAAAGCTTGCGCATTTGTAGCCTCCGACCGGTCAGTGTATGATAGGCACTTTTTTAATTAACCACCACTGCTTAAGCATCCTCAAGTCCGCGGGTACAATTCACCGTAGTATGAATATCGAAATCGGCGAGAATTGAGATTCGGTGAGTTAGAATGAGCGGAGCGTCCCGTAGTTGAGTTAACCTGGCATCCCATCTGAAAAGTATACTCGACGTGTCAATCTACGCCGCCAGCCGATCCACTGGACCTGAACTAGTTCGTGAAACCGTGGTCCACTTCGTGTCTCGGCATCGATTCAGTAATGAGTTAGGAGGAGGCTTTGCTCTTAATCTGTATACGTCCCGAAGGCGTACGGTCCCTTCACACAGTGGTAAACGCTCAAAGACCTAGCGTTAAAAAAAAACATAATATCGATAACAGTGTAGAAGTCTCTGCGGGTATGTGGCCTTAGCCTTGTGCTGTACAGATAAGGCTAGGAAGTATCACTCCTGATAGCACTGTAGACTAGATTTGTCGATATATAGCCTAGTGGCTAGTAGACGGTGAAGTGGTTATATAGCGAGACTAGGAATAGTCTCTTAGAGTAGTCCCTATATAAGTAGTCCTATAAAGGAAATTCCAGCTAAAAACACAATCCTCTAGTAATGAGTTAGCAAATTAGAAAAAAAGGTCTGTTGGCAGATCTTTGGTGATATGTGGAAGGCGGGGAAAGGGTGTAGCGTTGGTAATACAATTAGGATGGCAAGGAATTTCGCAAAGTACGTAGGTAGGTACTCTTGAATCTTGAGGGCACACATATTCGCGGAATTGTATCGACCGCACATGCTTGAGGGGCGCATCTCCGGGAGTCCTTTGTTGTCAGCCGCTTTTCTCCCGCTTGACAGTATGCCAACGCGGGGATTACATTGAGCCCCATACACGAAGCAGATGAGGGTTATGCAAAGGTTAGTAAGGCATACAAGTCCAATCATCTTAAAGCCAGAAGGTGAGACCAGTCTAAGTGATTGGCAGGACCCTTCGTTGCCAGGCCCAGCCGAGCATAAGAGCCCCGGCAGCACATAAAGCTATAGGTAAGGAGACACCATACATACCGGAAGCCTTGTCTGAGGATGCAATTGAGTCCAAGCGCAAAATCAATAGATCCATATCCGCTTGGAACACCTGTTCGAGGATTGCAGTTGCGAGTTCATCCGGACAGGGCCTAGACCCTCAGCTTGTTTCACGACCCCTTGAAACTGAGCGTGGCCCATTTTACGGGGCGCGCTTGTTGAATGAGCACGGACTAGGGGATTGCTGCGGCTACGGACCGAAGTTTGCGCTGCCGCGCCCAAGCCTCCTGTATTCTGTACACAAACATTCGAGTCTATTCAAAATGAATAAGTTAATTCAGGTATGTTGCAAATGAAGCACTCGGAGTAGCTGCGGCCCGTTACGTGTGTTGGCATTACGATGATTGCTTGCACAAACCGAACCCAGCAACAAAGCAGAGTCGTTCATGCCCGGCTCACATCTATGCATCCACTGGTGGGAAGGTTCATGTCGCTGATGGAAAGGAGCAGTACCCTAGGGTACTCTAACCCGACTTCGGAATAGCGAGGTTGGCCTCCTCGAGTTAGGTACGCCTTACAGCCCTGTGAGAAGAGGTTAGACCACCTGCCAGCTGCCCCCGCTAGGGACGTTTGAATCCGCGACTTGTTTTATTGTAGATGGTCTAGCCCAATGCCAAGCCGTCCAGCTTCGCGCAGAGATATGATTCTCAACCTTCAACTAGCCTAGAGAGACGTAGTCGGCGAGAACATCAGACCGGCACGAGACATTGCGAGGCCGGATTTCGAGAACCAGCCCGCGGTTCGTGCGGTCGAGCGATTCCTTCAAGATATAAATACCGGCAATGGCCTCAACATTTATCAGCACAAGACCATTCAGCTCATACTTCATCACCATAATCATAATAGGCTTCTTTGTACGAGACTCGCCAACAACTTTAACTTCTGATAATTTCCAAATCAGCCGGGAAAATGAAGGCCAGCCTTTTCCTCTTCTCCGTCCTCGCGGCTGTCGCTGCCGCGAAGTCTACCACCGACGTGGCGAACAACAAGCCCAGCCCGACTGTCCAAGACAAGACCAAGACAATCGAGCGCAGGGTTGAGGCAACACATGAAGCAGATTCCACTCCTACGGTCAAACACAACGGAGCAAACACTAGCATCGAAAAGCGGGCGGAGAGCACCGGTGAGGTTGGGGAGTAAGGGGAACGATGGATATTGGAGAGAATCACATTCATGATTTAGAGATCGGGGCTTGCTGAGGGAAGTGACATCGACAAAAGAGGTACTCCCTTTGCAGCATATCACCAGTGGTGTGAGAGGTTTATAGAGGATTTGACACTCTTAGAAGCATGTATTCTGTGCAATGATAGACTTCGTTCATGGCATCACTAAGCGGAACACCCAGGGCCTGATTGATTGGGCCTGATATTTACTGCAAGACCTCACGCCACACAATTAGTTTCATTGCTCCCCTGGCATCGTCCAACCAGTGAATTTGCGCTTGAAATTCTGCTCCTCAAAATCTGGTTTCACAAGGCATCACTTCGCAGATCATTGGGGCCCACGGCA
Source organism: Diaporthe vexans (assembly GCA_021188095.1). Taxonomy (NCBI): domain Eukaryota; kingdom Fungi; phylum Ascomycota; class Sordariomycetes; order Diaporthales; family Diaporthaceae; genus Diaporthe; species Diaporthe vexans. The sequence continues at coordinate 517,355 of JAJLLZ010000014.1, forward strand.
CACGGACTCCGCTGACAGGTCCTCTCTGCAATGCAGTGACGCATTGAAATCGTATTCGGGGCGGTCCGGGTCAAGAGTCAGCCCTGCCTAGACTGCTTTTGTCATGCAAATGGGGCTAACGCGTTGACGTGTTTTAGGGGACGGCTTAATCCAGCAATTTTTTGAGACTTCATGCGAACACATCCCTGTAATATCCTCCGCGTATTTAGTGTCCCAGGGCCCCGAGTGGGTGTGTAGGTGTATATGATATAAGGGATCATAATAAAACAACTCGGTTCCTCTTAGATGCAACTCGCATGTTGTTCCAGCAGCGTACACGAGGATGACATTACGGTGGTCGGCGCTCGTCCCAGTGTTCGCGTCGGCTGTCGTTGTTGCTCTCAGCATCATTTTACTCGTCTCAGGGGCGACTCCTGCAACTGCCAATGATGACTTCTGGTTGTCTGTACGTCTCTGCTACAAAGGCGCCTAAGCATATTCAGGTCCAGGCTGACATATCTATCGATGATGTCGATGATCAATAGGTGAACGTGTCCAGAATTGGCCAAGACCTCATACGAATAACACCCACGAACGCTTCTTCCGCGGCTCTGGCGTCTCTCAACGGTAGCGGAGACCAGGGCGATTCGGCACAAGAAAATGCCCGTCAATGCCTTCTCGGAAATCTGACAGCATGCCTTCAACCGCCACCACTGCCAACTCCAGTGTTTCCAACACCTGCCACCAGTAGCAGCAGCGCAACGACATCCACGCCAGCCTCCACCATGTCCTCCCAGGTCGTTGCTTTGAATTTCTCACCAATTCAGCCGAGAAGCGATATCTTTAACCTATACGTTACCAAAGTCTGCCAAGGCAATTTCACGGACGAGCAAAACCCAGACAGCGACTTCGTCACCACGGGATGCTTCACTTACTCGGACAAGACGAATGGGTTGGGTCAGATTGTGAACGTCACCAGCGCCATCCCTTCGTCTCTGGTCGTAGCCAACACTGCAAATATATCCGTTCCGGCACTGGCCGGAGTGCAAAATGCAATTGCCACTGTAATCTCCGGCGTCGCGTCCGTCTCCAAGGTCATCTTCGCCCTCGTCGTCATCCGCATCGTAGCCGGCACGTTGGCGCTGGCCGGCTCAGCCCTCCTGTTCATCGACATCAGGCGCTTCGTCGTCTTCACCATGCTCACCTTCGCAACCCTCGCCAACATTTCCCTGCTGCTCGCAGCCGGCATCACAACGGGAGTAGTCGTCCTACAGGCGGAGAGCATCAGCAGCCTCGCCGAAGCACTGAGCGTGGAAGTGCAGTACGGAACCAACTTCCTGATCGTCGAGTGGGTTACTGCCGCGTTCGCGATCGCGGGCAGCGCGTATTGGTTGGTTCTGTGGTTCGTCGAATTCAGGACCTGGACGTTTTCGAGGAGGAGGCGGGATGACAGGCAGATCGGCAACTGGAAAGGAATACGGCTTGAGCTGACGCAAGATCTCTGTGGCGACTACCAAAAAGTGTGATGGAGTCTTGAGAATGCGATTAGACATTGGACCTGCCCGACAAGGCAGTGAATTCATGCTGAATACAGAGATGGATTCAGTTTCTCAGAGACGAAGTGGCTTCAACAAATCCCTGGGATTGTGTTCTGGATATTACCCTCTTCCGAGAGCCACGTTCTGGGCACACACGTACTTTCATGCGGCATGTTTTGCTCCCCTGCGCATAGACGTGCACCTGTTGCCACCCTTGGAGCTTATCGGCTAGTATTTCCATTCGAAATCCTCTCATACTCGTGACTTGCTAGGTATCTACACCCCTATCACTCCCGGAGAAATCGCAAGAAAGCCTGCGCAATGAGAATACCATCATGCTGACCGGTTGCCCTCTTGATAGCATCCTCGAACGCTCCATCCGGTATGACACAGGTTTCGTGGTGCGACCGAAGCAATTCCAACATCATGTATCGAGGAAATTCGGGGTGTCCCTGGGTCGTCATAAGTCGACCGGGAATGTACATAGCCTGAGTTGGGCAGAGCTGAGACTGTGCTAACGGTATAATGTCGGGTGGATACTCGACAACCATATCCTGGTGTGTTTGGTAAACCGACTGAAAACTAATATTAGTCCATGCACTTTTCGACAGAGCTCAACCCCCCTACAGCTTTCATCCTCAGCCCTGGGAGGCCTATATCACATTCCAATGAAAAGTGAAACTGCTTACCAGCTTCTCCACCCCGAAAATAGCCTTGCCCATTTCCGTAAGCTGCATTTCAGTCAGTGACAGCTCCCATCCCAACGGCGACGGCCCAACTGTAGCGCCCAGTGCGCGCGCAATTATCTGGTGCCCAAAGCACACCCCGATAACGCGGACGCGGTCGTCGTTGAGCAGCAGCCGGCGTATGAAGGCGATCAAGCGGACAATCCAATCGTCGTCGCCATAAGCAGAGTATCTCGAGCCTGTGACGAGGACGGCGTCGATGTCCTCAGGGTCTGGGTAGGCTATGGCCGGGTCCTCGGATATGACATCGTGCGCTGTCACGGTGAGTTGTGAGCTGAGTGTTTGTGGTGGGTTCAGGGTTTTGCAAGCCGCTTCGAACATCGATGTGAAGATGGCGTCAAACCTCCCCAGTCTCTCTACTACGCTGGGCAGAGGTACATCTGCTTCCAGAATAGCGAGGCGGATGGGGGCCGAAGGACCCACAGAACCCATATTCTGGCTGATGAAGGGCCCAGAAAAAGGCAATAAGCTGAGCAAAACAATCACGAAAATAAAGGAGATCAAAGTCCAGGCGCTCGTTGGAAATTTGGGTGAATCAGCTTTAAATAAAGGCCATATTTTGAACCAACACAAACCCTAAAAAGTACCATGTTCGCAAATGTACACCGTATTGTGTGGCAGGGGGATATCTGCAAGGAGGCGGCGAAGCGTCAGCTGGAAGCGCGGTGGCTTAGCCAACAATCATGCCCATATTTAGACGAATCCTGCTGCCATTTCTTACTTTCTTGGTGAAAGGAGTCCGTATGGAGTACAGATCTGGATTACTGTACCAAAGAATCACAGGGTCCCATTCATCCGGGCCGACCGCCTGAGCCTTCCACATGCACTGGCCAAAAACCACCTGGGTGGTGGCGCTCGTGACCGGCCTCTCCTGGAGGGCCGGGGAGCTATCCGGACATCAATCAGCAGGGTGGCATCCCGCGCAACTACCAGGAGTGGGCGCAGATACGAAGTCAAGCTTGATTTAACTATCGAAGATCTCAACTCGCTTGCAAAGCTCTCATTAATCAATCCGTTTGAGACGGATGACGAATGGACTCTACGTGATCGGGGCTGACTGACTATTCTAGACACAGTGAGACAAGATAGCCAATTGGATTGACTCTCCCAGAGGCTGCCAAGCGAAATAGTCGTGGCATAATATTTTGTAATTCATCCACCGGCGGGTGCAAAATGTAACGGGCTCGTAGACGGCCCAGGCTGGCATTCAAGTTATTCCCAAGTTGGCATTATTTTGCCTGTCTGACTCCCCCAACCTCCTCATCCGATGTTGCTTCAGCCGATACGGGCTCCTTGATCGTGATATACTCGCTATGGGCTCTGATCCTGTGGCCATATTTGTACAGTACCCAGGGCACTGGCACCAATGCCACCGACACAAAGCCCAGCAGGCTGCTCGCCCAGCCGATCCCCATGGACGAGAACATCTGCACCGTGAACAATGGAAATGCACCTCCCGCAGCATACCTCAGAAGACTGTTCGCACTGAGTGCGCTCGCGCCATGCAGCGACCCATAAGAGTTCATGATGTACAACGCGCCACTGCTATAGATCATGATGTTGCCGACCGCAAAAGGCACTGCTGCCACCACAGGGCTGGCCCAGAAGACACCCTTGTCGGCACACCACCCGAACCAGAATAGGCTGGCTGGGTTGAGCGCGCAGCCGGCCATGGCCCCGTATAGACGATACTCGGGGGGCACCATGCCGACGCCGTACTTGGCTTCCAGTGCCGGATACGTGCGGCGGTCTATGTATACCACGGCCAGGAAGCCCAGGACGCAGCCGAGGGCGATGGAGATGAAGGTGAGGCCTTGTTGGCCGGGCGTAAAATGGTAGTGCCCTCCGAATATGTAGGGGAATGCGGCGAAGAAGCTGTAGAAGACGGCAAAGTTGAAGGCCATGTAGATGGTCATGAAGAGGACAATGGACTCGACAAAGAGCATCTTGAACGGCTTGAGGACGATGCGCTGAATCAGGGCGCTTGAGGGGAGTGGTGATTTTGTGGCGTGCGGCTGGGGCTCCTGGGATTGCTTTTCCGTCTTCGCACGTTTCTGAAGAATTGTCTTTTTGTAGGTTTCAAACTGCGGGAGCGAGTAGAGGTAATTAAATGCAACCATAAAAAGAATCACCCACTCAAGCCATCGAAAGTCCTTGGCCTCACTCAGGTAGCCGCCAATTACCGGACCTGAGCTGGTCAGCATGCGGGATCAATCACCAACGGCGGGGGAAAAAAAGTAGTCGAGAGTGAAATACCAAATGCAGGTCCAAGGAACGGCGACACAAAATAGAACGGATATACAAGTCCAGCAAGTTTAGGCGGCCAGATGTCTGCATTGGTGCCTCCGCCCACCGAAACGACGGCGCTTCCGAAGAACCCAGCAAGAAAGCGGCACGCCAACAAGGTTGCGAAATTCTGCGCGAGACCAGAGCCGAGGATGAACAGTCCAAAGATTGGCACCGTCGTGAGGTACACGATCCTGCGACCGTAATACTCGCTGATGGGTGCCGCGATGATTGCCCCGAGGCCAAGTGCCCACAGGAACAGGGACAGCCCGAGGAGGGCTGCTGTGTTGGAGACACCAAATTTCTCTGCGACGTCTTTGGCTCCGGATGTGTACACGGACGAGGCGAAAGAACTGGGATAGTCAGCAGGTGACCAAATTGCGTTGGAGGTGAGAGGTGATTGAAAATGCCTACACATTGACACAGAGCAATGCAGGAATGCTGGTCATGTACAGGCGCTTCCACATGGGCCAGTTATGGGGGCAGTCCGGGTCGTCCGGCCCCGTCCATTCTAGATCAGGCATCTCATTTGGTTGTTGTTGCACATGAGCCATACTGGATGAAAGAACATTTGAATGAACAAAGAGTTAGGTGGCTCATAGAGAGGACAGAAAGAGTCACGGAGAACATAATTTAGTTTTGGTATGTATAAAGGAGATGGCACTGAGTCACATTGCGCTGTTAGGGCGAGGAAAATGGAGAGGCCCTGTAGGCAAAAGGGACGGAATGTGCTGTTGGCAATTCTCATCACGTAACGATTTCCTGGCTACCAACACTGCTGGTGCCGGGTCCGTTTCCGTGCCGGGAACAGGTCCGAGCACGCAATCTGACATGTAGTGCCAGTACGGATATAATGTCAGCGCTCATCCGCGGCGGGCCTAGAAGCAGGGGAGCACCAACCGAGGTTGAGTGATGACTGAAGTTGAATGAACTCAACTGGTGCATCGTCAATGTACAATGATGCTCTGCATTCTAAGCAAAAGCATCGCATTGCCTATTTGAGAGTCTATAATTGCTAAGGGGGAAAAAATAATAGGATCAAGATGTACGTATTGTAATTGAATATCAGTTTCGATATGGCGATTCAATGCTGTTTAATTTCGAATTAGGATTTGTCTTCCAATGTTAATAATTCAGTCCCACAAAGATGAAGATAATGGACTGAAATACTACTTGCTGCGTCCTTTAACACATCATCCTTCGACATATCCGTGCACCCTCTTTCTCACACTAGATTTGTATATTTCGTAGTTCTATCCCGCTTCGGTTCGAGGGCAGGAAAATCAAGTCACAATGTCAACCATACACTTCTCGTACTGGAACCTATCCTGCTATGGTGTCACAAAAACACTTTGTCATCCCGATCAATGCGATTCAACGATAGGTGATTGAGGACTGGTGGAATTTGACGTCTAAATAACATTGGACAGTGAGCCTCCGGCTTTATTGGACAGCCGATAGCTGGGCAGAGATTTGTTGACGTTGATTATCCAGGTCTTGTGATGTTGTAGGCCTCCTGCGCACCGTCATTCTCGCCCTGCAACTGGTAACCCCGGAATCAAGCATTTGCGGGCAATGCGTGAAGTTCCTCGTCCATTCCGTGAACTTCGTTTCGATGCCACTGTCGAGCCGACCACATCTCGAAGGTCTGTTCACAAAGACCACACAGAATTGGTTTCTATTTTGGACATGTTAGCCTGTGTTGCTCACACTACCTTCACTGAATTGCATGCAAAAAAAAAAAAAAATGGATGAAAGAGGTAATTCATACCTTCCAGCGTTCTCGGATCTCTGGTGGAACTGGACCCGGCCGTTCCCTCGTGAAGACGACAAAAAGACCCATCAAGCCTTCTTCCTCCTCCGAGCTCGAGCTATACCAGAGCACGTCCTGCCTCAACTGTTCGAACCCTTCGGGTATCTCATCCAAAGGGTCTTGAGGAGTGATGCGACGGTGGGCGTAGACATGCGCGTGGCTGTAAGCTACATAAGCCCAGGATGAGCGGGAGTGACCTTCAACAGAAGGCATCACGAACAGGACACCGGCGAGACTACTGTCCGTCCCGGAGACCCGTTGGATGTGCGCGCGTATTGCCTCCGAAACCTCATCAGTAGCGTCTCCGTTGTCGTTGTAGTGGTAGAATGGTGGGACGCAGCCGGTTTCTAGTCCGTGGGGGTGGCCATTGGCGATCAGGAACTTGTCTAGCGTGGCAGTGCGGATCTTGAAGCCGCGGAGGGCGGTGACTAGATCGGAGCCACCCATGATGGTAGCGGATCTTAGGCTCTAGAGTATTTTGAGAGAAAAATGGGTGCGGATGTGCATTTGTGGTCGCGTAAACATTAGGATAAGTTCAGCTGAGTTCGGATCATTGAAACAGTATTATATTGTAAGTGAATGGAAGGTTGGGTCCTCGGTGCCTGTTGTGGGGCCTTGGCTGCCTGGAACAGTCCGAGTCTGCTTGGGTACCTAGGTACTTGATAGGTATGGCAGCCAGAAGTGGCCAGGGGCACTTTGAAATGAGTATGTAAGCAATACAAGATTAAGTCATGGTGTCCTAAAGTTCTTGTTTTATTTCCATCTCTAAGTAAGGTATACTGGTGCTTATTACCCATATTAGCACGGCACACCAGCACACAGCATCGAGAAGTGCCCTAAATCGGTCGATATGTACATATTTTTTACGTGCTTTACATTGCCTTTAAGCTTCTATATATTCCAAGATCCTAGTCTAACAACAAAACCTTACATGCCTCTCAAGAAAAGCAGCACCCTCTAATCCTCCATATCCGCCCGTCTCGTCGTCATACTCCTCCGTATCCGATGGTCCTCCTCCTCATCACGATGCAGGTGCTCCCCAGGCAGCCTGACAGCATGGTCCAGCGCGACGGGCAGGCCGCGGTGCCTGCCGCGCAGCATGACCAGGCACAGCACCAGCTTGCTGCCGGTATACCACGCCCCCGAGAAGCTGTACGCGTCCGTGGGGATCCCCACCGAGATGCCGACGGTGCCGTAGGCGGACACGACCTCGAAGATGATGTTGAAGACGGAGAAGGTCACGGGGTCGGCCAGGAAGTGCGCCGTCTCGATCGTGGCGATCACCAGGACCGCCAGCACCAGCCACCAGATGTCGTGGGCCAGCTGCCCGTGCACCTGCTGCGTGATGAAGCTGATGCGGCTGTTGGGGTTGGCGCTGGCGTGTGAAGGCCGGCCTGAAACGAAGAGGTTGCCCAGCTTGCTGTCGCCGTGCCGCGTGGGCGGCGGCACGCCGACCCCGTTCATCGTGAATGTGCGCTGGAAGACGCGCCCGATGTCGGCGGCTGCGTTGGAGCGGCTCAGGCGGCGCATCAGGGGCGAGGCCAGGGACAAGACGCCGTTGGTCGGGTGCGACTCGAGCTTAGGGCCGGCGGACGCGAGCTCCGGATCGGAGTCGGACGCGGAGGAGGACTCGTCGCCGCTGTAGATGCCGAGGGAGCGCTCCTCGTAGACGTTGGAGTGGCGGATTGTGATGACGACGGGGTACACGGAGATGTACATCATGATCACGTACAGGATCTGCAGGCCGATGTAGACCTGGGAGATTGGCACGATGTAGAACCCTCCGGACCGGACGGCTGTGACAAGAGGTTTCGTTAGATCAACGGTGATTGTCTCCCACTGAGAGCAAAGAAGGACAGGCTTACCGAGGGCTTGGAACAGGCCGTCGAGGATACGGGACCCCGTGGGGATACTCGTGATGGCTGGGTTTCCGAGATTGAGCAGCTCAAAGGCCACCCAGTCTACGGCGTTCAACCACACGAGCATGAAGAAGAGCCACCAGGTGGGGCGGGACGGGAACAGGTTTGTGTAGACCCGGCGAGGGTATTTCAGAATGAACTCGAGGGTGGTCTTGAGCGTCTGGCAGGCATCCTCCGCAGTCACCGCCCTGAGGAGCTTGAGGCCCGTCCATATGATGAGGCGCAGGAAGAGCGGGTAGGCGGTATTGCCGGCCAGGATCATCAGCCCCATCGTGATGAGGACGAAGTAGGCCCCCTGGAACGGGATCATGTTGGCGTCCAGCAGCGACATGCCCGAGTTGTTGAAGGCCGAGACCCCGTTGAAGACGCCGAGCCACCACGGGTTGATCCCGTTCGCCCTCGCGGTGCTCGGCATGTTGAGGCTCATCCACGCCCCGAGCGCGACGCACCCCAGGCACTGCCACAGGAAGAAGTAGACGGGCACGACGAAGGCGAGGACTTTGAGGGCGCGGTACTCGCACCCGCCCAGGTGCTCGCGCTCCTCGCTCGTCAGGTCGTGGAACTGGCCCTTGCGGCCGGGGGCGCGGCTCCTGAGGAAATGCTGGACGGTGAAATGACCTCCATCCTGGTCCGCCGGTGTCTTGCCGGCGCCAGTTCTCCGCTTGGGGCGGGCCCCGTTGGCTTCGGACACTCCGGTCGATGCGGCATCCCTCCCTTGCTGCGGATGCGGCGTGTCAACGAAGACAATGTGCCCGCCAGGGTTGTCGGGCTCCGGCTCAGCCGTGGCCGGCTCGGGTGGAGTCTCGGGTGGCTCCACAGAACCCAGATCGGGTAGGGAGGACGCACGTCGCCGTTTTGGTATCTGCTCGTCGACCTGCACCCTATCCAGGTCGGGGTCTGAGGTCGAGGGCTCCAGCTTGGCCGCCCGGGTCCCGGTGGCCTGCAGGGCCTTGTCTGGTGCCGGGACGGTCTTGGCCTTGCGGAACGAGATGGCCTTCCGCAGCCTCGGCAGGCTCAGCGACGTGCTGCTGCCGCGCCGGCTGAGGCTGCGCATGCGCTCGGCGCGCACGATGCTCTCGAAGCGCTTCTCGAAGACGTGCTTGCGCGCCAGGACGGTCCAGATGGACACCCAGATGGTGCTGCCCAGCATGATCAGGAGGAAGAGCATCGTCTGCTGCCAAGTAGTCAGCGTGCTCAGGTTGACCGTGTTCAGGCCGGCCTCGGTCATGGCCGACACCACGAGGAACAGGCTGTCGGTGTAGCTGATGCTGTAGGCGGGCTCCGACGACCGCCAGAAGATGACGGAGCTGATGAGGCAAACGACGATGAAGTATGCATAGTGGATGGTGATGAAGTTCAATGGTGGCAGATACCTGCGGATCGCAATGATCTCGGCCACCCGTGGATGGTCATCAACAAAGTCATCCCAGCGTGACATCCTGCCTAGAATGCTGGCAGAAGCACCCCTTCAGAATACACAGTCCGGAAGCTGAAGACGGAAATTCGCGCTTGTCGAGTCGTGACGGCCCGCGACTAATAGTAAGGGAGCGAGTAATCTCAAGTGCTAAGCCACATCCAGGAGGGTGGTCACGTGATTCAACTAACTGCTATGCAGAGAGCAAGGATGAAAGAAGCTTGGCTTGATCATTATGTTCTGATGCTTTTGGTTATGATGAAATTGAGGCCACACGGAGAATGCATTGGGTGTGCTAGAAGTTGAAGTTGTGCCCTGGTCGGTGTTTGTGGTCTGCACTCTGAGGTAGCTGCTGATGATTTGGAGCTGAGACTTGCCCAAAATAGCTTGTTACCACCCAGTCGGGGATTTGGTGCCTATTTTTGCTCCCCGACGTGTTGTAACCCAAAACATGGCCTAGCGTCCCGCATGTTGAGCATAGAAGGGCGGAAGGATTACAATGTTCTATACACAAAGTAATACCAATATTAGCCCTCAGAAAGCGGACGCCAGCCAAATGCGCCTGCACAGAGAAGTCACAAAGGCAAGCCACTCGATTCATTTATGTAGTAAGTCCGCACAGATGGATATACAATATAGTATGGGCCAAGGCGGATGAGGAGACATAGTGGGTGAACCGCGTGGGTATGCAGCATACTATTCAACGCGCTCTAGCGCGAGTGGAAACATAACAACCGGGGAAAATACGTATCTTATCTTAATATCCTGTTGCTAATGTAATCTAGCACCGGTTGCACCCGGGAACCCTTCGTTTTAGAGTTGCATGAAGCAAGCCGGCTTGAATCGTAACATTTGACCCTTATCATGTTGACTCGGGGGAGTCTCTAGCTCCCTCCCGAGTCAAATGACGCATGACCGATGACGAGCAGCGACCCCAACAACCCCTGCAAAAGGGCCAGCAGCAGGCCAGAGGCGGAGGGCGGTGGGGGTGGGCCGGCGTAACGCGGGCTCAGCCAGCAAGCAGCATGACATAAAAGCTGCGCCGCCCCATGCGGTCACTTGCGCTCCCCCAAAAAACCGGCGGATCCCAGCGTTTTGCATGCACCGAACTGGGCGCGTGAACAGCGTCTGCTGCTCAGAGGACTTGGCGTTCGGCCGAGGATGGCGGTGGGAAGCGCGGCTAGCAGGATTCGGTCGCTGATCTATCCTCTGACATTTCAGTACGACCAACTGCACCGCCTCTTATCTATTAAAGCCGGCACGCATCAGCCAAGGGTTGTCGGCATGACCTACCCGAACGTCCTATAGAGTCTTGCTTGGATTGTACGACTCCCGATCTTGCTTTCGTGTTTCTTCCCCTTCTTTGTTTCGTTTTTATTTCATTAATTTTTTTGGGAAAACATAAATTCGGAAGAGATAGAGAGAAGAAATACAGAAGAGAGGTTACAATGCTACTCGCCGTCACCAATTTCAATGTGGTCATCAGCGTGGTGGGCGGCTGGATGGTCCTGGTCGGCGTCTTCTCCCACCTCCTCAGCGACAAGTTCTACCTTTCCGAAGCCCGTAAGCTCACTCACTCACTCTTGAACTCCGTCTGTCGTAGGACAGGACGATGGACCACAACACCAAAGAATAAAATCATGAAAACGAATATCGAACAAAAGATCACCACCATTCATGAAGACCTCATCAGCTGACCCACAATTATACTAGTTGTCTCGCTCGTGGGCGGCGTCACCTTCACCCACGTCGCGAAGTTGTTCAAGCCGGGCGACTACGTCGTGTCCGAGGACGCCGTGGCCTCGGTGACGCTGGACCTGAGCCGGCTGGTCCTGGGCGTGCAGCTCGTGCTCGAGGGCATCCGGCTGCCGAGCCGGTACCTGCGCACCGAGTGGCGGACCCTCGCCGTGCTGCTGGGGCCCGGGATGCTGGGCATGTGGGCGAGCAGCAGCGCCGTCATCTGGCTGCTGGTCCCGGGGCTGCCGCTGCTGCACGCCCTCGCCGTGGCCGCCTGCATCACCCCGACCGACCCGGTGCTGTCGGGCTCCATCGTCAAGGGCCGCTTCGCCGAGGACAACGTCCCCGAGGCCCTGCGGCACGTCATCGTCGCCGAGTCGGGCGCCAACGACGGCCTCGGCTACCCGTTCCTCTTCATCGCCCTGTACCTCATCAAGTACGCGACGGCCAGCTCGAACGCCGAGGGCGGGACCCTCACCGCGCTGCAGTTGTTTTTCGGGCAGACCTGCGTCTACGTCGTGCTGATGAGCGTCCTGTACGGCGCCGCCGTCGGCCTGCTCGCCCAGCGGCTGCTCGCCTGGGCCGAGCGCCACAAGTACGTCGACCGCGAGAACTTCCTCCTCTTCCCCACCGGCCTGGCCATCTTCATCATCGGGACCTGCGGCGCCGTCGGCAGCGACGACGTCCTGGCCTGCTTTGTCGCCGGCAACGCCTTCACCTGGAACGACTGGTTCCGCCTCAAGACCCTGGGCGACCCCCTGCAGCCCTCCATCGAGATCCTGCTCAACCTCGGCGTCTTCATGTGGTTCGGCGCCGTGTGCCCGTGGGACAGCTTCTGGTCCTTCTCCGGCGTCATCCACCCGGCCCGGCTCTTTGCCCTCGGCGCGCTCGTCCTCCTCCTGCGCCGCATCCCCACCATCCTCGGCCTACATCCTTTTGTCCGCCAGATTGAGGGTCGCAAGAATGCCATGTTTGTCGGCTACTTTGGGCCCATCGGCGTCTCCGCCATCTTCTATCTCTACGTCGGCCTGGAGTTCCTGGAGAGCATGTCCAGCGATGATGGGGAACGGGAGGACGCGAAGCAGCTGGGTGACACGATGATGGTCATCATCTGGTTCCTTGTCATTTGCAGCATTGTGCGTTTTCCCTTGCTGCCATTGTCACATTATCCTTTGTAGTCTGAGAAACTGACGGTCACCAGGTTATTCACGGCTTGAGCGTACCCATGGCCAAATTGGGATCCCATCTTTTTGGCCTGGTCCGCCCCCGTCGCGTTGCTTTGCCCACGTGATAGCCAGAACCCCCCTCGAAACGCTGCCGTGGGAAAGGGGAGGGGCTTGAGAGTAACTCCAGAACTGTCCATTGGTTCCCTCGATAGGGGATCGGACCAGTGTGGCTGCACTGGCGAGATGCTAGCCAGGACGAGCCCGGGCAATGGTAGCAATCACGAAGCTATAGCCCGTAGCTTATTATTGCAGCCGAGTTCCATCTTCTGGGGCGGGTCACTGCCAGACTTTTGAATCATAGTGGTGCTAAGCCTTCAAATCTGACGAAAATCCAATTCGTTACGTCTGGCTTCACTGGCACGTTGTGGTCTTCCATCGTGTCTTGCAGTCAGATGGTCGTACAAATGGAGTCCTGACGGCGAGTGGCGCAGTGGATGTCGCGGCAAAGGGTTCGTCAGTGCTCAGAGACATCATTTCGTTGGTGAAAATCACCACACTGGAGTGCCTCTCTGCTACAGAGGATGAAAGGGACAGCTATTCATCAAAACCCGGGACATGTGCTTACCTATGGTATTATAGACCACCCACTCTGCGATTGTTGGGGGGCGCGGCAGGGGGCTTGGGGGCCTGGGGGAAACCAGTAACGGTTCTCTACAAAATACAGAACGCGCCCATTGATGTGTGTTCGTTTCGTGCCCTTAGCTAAAAGGTCGCGGCATTGCGACCACCTTTGGAACCGGTGTGTAAAAAAACAATCGTCAATACTCTATCGAATTACTGGCCCATCTGGGCTGACGCACAATCCCTGATAAAGAAACATCCTACCCCCGTCTGTTGAGAATGAAACCCGTGGAAACCTTGCAATGTGAAAGCCATCGACAACGCAGCCCTCTCGCAGCCAGACTCCAGAGGTGAACGGGTGGTAACTAAATGTTGGTGCTGCCAAAAACTCCATCGTCGCCTTTTCGAATCCTTCCTGTGCCTTGTCTTGTTGCCCAAGAACCTGTCTAGCGAGAGCTTGATTAATGATAAGCTATAGTGACCTTGATCCATCCAGATCCACGCAGGACTGGTGTAGGCCGAGTGTGGTGTGATAAGCTTGGGGCTTCCTGCCTATGTGAGCAAGACCCCGAGTAATTTCGGTACGTGTTGGTTCGAGTAGACCTCAAGTGGCACGCTCCCCAGGTGCTTCAAAGGGCTTTCGCCAAGCCTTTTCCTCGAAATCAGGTGGTGGGTAGCGAATCATAGCCCCAATAGAAAGCTTCTCCTCCTCCCCTGGCAACTGCACGGGGACCGCTCCAAGACTCTGGAATCCCAGAGAAGCGTAGAGCTTCTGTCCCATGGGGCTTGCGAACACCGTCACGGGAAGCTTCTTCTTCTCTGCGAGCTCCCGGATGCCGCTGCGGCAGAGCGCTGCTCCTGCGCCTCGCCGTTGGAAGTCGGGGTGCGTTGCGAGGATGCGCAGGTGGATATGGCCAGATGGATACTTGTCGTCGAAATATGACTTCTTGGCTGGAAAAACCGCCAACATGAGGGCCTGCGTGCGGATATGGTCGATATCCCTGCGGGAATTTGGTGCTACTGCCCGTGCGTAAATGCAGCATTAGCCCAGCTGTTTCTCATGATCAAATGCAGTTGGCCAGTGCCGGGACCAGCCGAGGGAGATACTGACTGTTTGGCTCCTTGAAATTTTCCAGTTCCCACACAGCCAAGCCTATAGGGACTTCCTCCTCCTCCTCCAGATCCGGCGAGGCGAACGTGACGACCATGACATGCATGCCTTCGTCTCCAAGCATCACCTGGAGCATGCGTCGAGTATAACCGTAAGTATCCTCGGGGAAGACCTTGCGCAGCGGGAGCATGTAATCCCACTGGGGGTCCTGCGGCATCGCCTGATACATGATTGCCGTCATGGCGCTGAGGTCCTCAGCTGTCGCGTTGCGGACGCGGGGAGTAGGGCGGTTGGGGTTGGAACTAGACATGATGTGGTGCACGAGGATTGAACGTGATTGTGTGTAACGCTGTGGGATTATCGGGCGTGATGCTTTGTTGGATGATGAAAGCCTCGTAGTAGTCGTTTACCAAAAACAAGTAGTACCCCGTGGGACCTGAGTGATGTGACGGAGTCATCTATGGGGCAGCCTCGCTTCAAATGTTGACATTTGTTTACGACCCCGCTCCGAACTTCTTTTCAGCTGACTGGCAGGCACATTGGATGCTTTTCTGGTGCTCTTTCCAAGCCATCAAGTCGCCCCTCTGTACAGCCCACTGGCAGGTGCAGTCGGACCATTGGCTGTTACTTCTTCCGAGGCTCGTCCCTCGACAGGACAGAGCGCCTTGGATTCAATACAATTCAACATCCTGACGACAGCTATCTTGCATCTAAGAGTTCTCGCGCGGCACTGATGCTTGTTCAGCAGAGCATTCCTGAGTACACAAGTACCTAGATACGAACTTCGTAGGTTCAGGCATGAATCATTCGAATCGGGACTGGCCAGAGAACATGTACCCCTGGAAGTATATATTCGATATCGATAAACTCTGTGATGTATAGCAGGCAAGAACGATTGCTGTGGCGGCTGCACTTACTAGTAGCTCTGTGTCATGACACATTCGCTTTCAAGTTCATGATAGAGGCAGGTGCTATTGAGTAAATACTGAGATTTACCCAGGGTCGACTCAGACCGTACAAGACGCACACATACTATTACCTGAGATAACAGACTCAATTGGTGAGCCGGAGAGGGCCAGCCTAAAACTCCCCTAGACAGTGGTGCCTCCGTATAATGATATTCTACATGCTGCTGCATTCATGTGTTTTGTTCCGTCCCCTTCCTCAGGGTCACTACAGTCCGCCGTGAGCTTGGCCCCTCGGATATCGGGTCGCCAGTCACCCCGGGGGCATTCCTGCTGCGGACCCATCCACCCTAGACCGATCAACACCTCTCCCTCAGCGTCGCGTCCGAGTTCATCTCCGATAGCGTCTGGCCCCCGGCCTTCTTGACAGGGACCATCTGGATCTTGTGGTCCGACCGCACCTTCTCGCCCAGCTTGTGCTTCCGGATCAGGAAGCTGGCGAACATGCCCGCGCCCATGACGGCCGCGACCTCGATGAAGACGTGCGTCATGGCCGTCTCAAAGACACCTACCGTGACCTCCCTCTCCCGCCCCGTCATCGTGGCCACACTATCAATAAGCTGCGAGATGCTCATCTCCCTGGTGGACCCGGTGTTGAGCTTCTGCAGCTCGTCGAAGCACACCAGCCCGCTGATGCTGATGCCCATGCTGAGCCCGATGGTGCGGATAAACGAGTACGCCGATGCCGACATGGCGATGTCCGAGTTGTCGGAGGTGTCGTCGAAGGAGGCGTGGATCGGGATGAGGAGGCTGTTGAAGTTGGGCGCGACGCCGACGCCTGCGATGAGCAGCAGCACCACGGTGATGGCTGTCGAGGTCGACTTGTTGAGGTGCACAAGCATCCCGCAGCCCATCGTGGCGACGAGGAAGGAGCCGCAGATGAGGGTCTGGTACTTCTTGGTCGCCGTGATGAGGTACCCCGCGCCGGTGCTTGCGATGCCGAACATCAGGACGAGTGGCAGCATGCTGATGCCGCTCTGGGAAGGGGTCTGGCCCCTGACGGCCTGGAAGTAAATCGGGAGGTAGTAGTTCAGGCCCATGTATCCGACCGCGTGGAAGAATGCCGCGAGGTAGGCCCCGATCCGGGTGGGGTGGGTGAAGAAGCGCAGCGGGATGACTGGCTTGGTGGCCTTGGTCTCGGCGTAGATGAAGAATCCTAGGGACAAGGCTGCTGTGACCAATGCGATCAAGACCTGCGGTGCGCTCCATGATGTGCCGAGAGAGGTCCACTCGAAGGCGAGCAGGACCAGGACTGTCGCCGCCCCGATGGCGAGGATGCCGACGATGTCCAGCGTCTTGATGGCCTCGCGGATACTCTTTGATGGCCGTGACATGTTGAGGAACAGAACAGTGATGATGAGACAGACAAGGCATATGGGGAGGTTGATGAGGAAGCACTACACAGCAAAATCAGCATCCCACAGCCCGCGATCTCTCACAGCGACGAGAGCCACTCACCCATCTCCAACTGATATGATCAGCCAGCACCCCCGACAGCACCGGCCCCAGCGCCGACGCAACAGCCCAGGTGGCCCCGATGAACCCCTGGTACTTGCCCCTCTTGCGCGTGCCCACAAGGTCCCCGATCAGGATGATGACCAGCGCCGTGATGCCGCCCGCGCCCATGCCCTGCACCATGCGCGACGCGATCAGCATCGAGACGTCCTGCGACGCGCCGCACAGACACGACCCAGCCATAAACACAGAAATGGCGGCGACAAAGGCCCACTTGCGCCCAAAGACCTCGGACGCCTGCCCGAACAGCGGCATCACCACCGCCTGCGTCAGCGCGTACCCGGAGCCGACCCACGTGTACCCGGAGTTGGAGGACGCCCCGCCCAGGCTGGTCATGATCTTGGGCAGGGCGGTGGACACGATGGTCTGGTCCAGGGCCGGGAGGAAGAGCGTCATGAACAGGCTGCCGACCAGGATGATGTGGCGGATCTTGGTGAGGCCATGGCGGGACTGCTGCTGGCTGTCGTCGTCCTTTGGGGGTTCTGTTGCTGTCAGGGTGCCACTTGTGCTTTCTGAGTCTGTGTGATATTGGTGATCGACGGCGTGTGGTTGTGGTTGTGGCTGTGGTTGTTGTGCTTGTGCAGCGCGGGGTGGGCGGCGAGGTTCGTTCATGTTTGTGGTGGTTGTTGGCTGATGTAAGTGAATATTGCCTGGTTGAGGTTGTCGTGATATAAGATCCGCAAACAGCCTGGTCCGTCCTGGGATATAGGGCCTTGGTGTGGTGGTGGTGTGGGTTGGGCGAACCTTGAAGTTGTGGTTGATGATGATCTCCCCAAGCTCATAGGTTGATCGTCGACGTCGAAACCTGACGGTGGGCTGGGATGATGTGTTTCTATGGCTTTGTTTGCCAGGGGGACCAAAGGGAGAGAGTCACCGACAGGGCGAGGAAGGGGCTACTGGCAGCGCTAGCCGCCACGAAGCTTGATCGAGATGCTTTTGTACTGCCCGCTGTGAAGATCCTGTCTCATAGTTTTGATACATTCCAACTCACGGACACATTCCCCCCTCTCCTGCTGCTGGCATCTCTCTCTCACTCTGTCAGTCTCTCTCAATCCACCCAAACAGGGCACTGTACCCGAGACGACTGGCTGGGTTGAAAAAATGGGGGTTTGCAGCCGAACAAAGGCGTGTCTGTGTCTGTTGGAGTTTCCCGGTGAGTGCTGATCCATCCACAAACGTAATCAAGCTCAGACGGTCTGCTCCGTGCTCCGTCGGCTCTCTTGATAGCTCGCACCCGAGGGTACATCCTACATGTAACTCCGTGTCCAGGGCAAGAATAATCCGGATCAGGGTCGGTGGCACGCACGGTTCGGCCCCCCGCCCACAAGCAGGAGGCCGGCTGACGAACCACCCCTTCTGATCAAACCATGGTCAAGTGGTTGGCAGCAGTTTCTCCAGACCATCAGCCATTTTTTTTCTCTCTCTGACCGTGACCGGGGAGCAGCATTCTTTCTTTTCACAAGACGCCAGATCGCCGTTGAACTTTGCCTGGGCAGCAACCGAGACAAAAGGATGTGACTTGACGGGCGTTTGTGGCGGGCGAGCTATTCACTGACGAGCCAAGGCAAAACCAGGTAGATGTGGAAAAAAAAAAGGCGTCGACCCGTGGTGGCATAATCAACCTGACACTATGGGCACGGGGACCCTATTGGCTTCATGAACGAAACCCCATATAAAAGACGTTGCACAGTGTGACAGCCTCGGCTTTTGGAGGTCGAATCGCGTGCCCGAAACATTATTTTTGGCACCGTGTCACGCTGGTTGTGTTCAGTGAAAAAACAGACTGACCAAGAGAAGAAAGAAAGAAAAAAAGAGGTGATCTCGAGGGTTGGTGAGGGGGTGGGGAGGGGTAGGTGGCTTGGGTTACGCCACTGACTCACTTTGTTTTCTTGTTAGTGGTGTGGTGGTGTGGTGAAGCCATCCACAGTGTGCGCCGTAATACGCCTAATACGCCTAATTGGGGAGGACACCGGTCGACCCCAAGCAACTCGTTCATCATCATGCACGGGCGATCAAGCAACACCCTTTCACCTTACATTTACCCCTGTCGATGAGAGACGCGAACCTGCAGCCACCCGCATGCTTCTTCATCCCACCCGTTCACATCTCACCCGTTCCCCCCACCATCCACCAACAGATATGCCTGGACCGCCCCCCTTCTGCCTCTGCGGTGGCACAAGGAGGTGGGGAGCACAAATGTAGGGGACTCGTGCTGACGGGCTGCTGGCATGAAGCCATGAGGCCGAGGGCCTAGCCAAGGGCCGCGATGATGCTCGCAGGTTTGGCAGCAGCAACGGTATCCCGCCGTGACAGTCCATCAAAAAGAATGAAGAGTGTTCTCGTTCCGGAGCCGTGCTGCAGATCTGGCAAGTATCACGACATTTCTGCCTGCACTTCACTGCACTGCACTTTTGCATCGCATTGCATCGCATCTTCACTTTTCTTTTCTTTTTGGTCTCTCTTTTCCCTTCTCCCTCTTCCTTTTGAGGGACTTGGCGCAAGCGGGGGGGCCAAAAGCAAGCCGGCCCTCGCCCGATCAAGCAACGTCGTCTCGCCTCGTGCATCCGTGCGAGCACAAACTCTGAAAGTCATCAAGCTGATGATAAGCGAGCTGCAGTCGCTCGCGGCGGTCTCGCTTCTTTGTTCTCACTTTTTTTCCTCCCCACTGATTCTACTATCCGTCTGTGCCTCGCTCGTGCTACCGTCTCGGCCGAGGCCGCCCAACGGGGGGGTCGGGGCCCTGTGTCAGAAAAGGACCTCGCATTTGACCCCATCACCTGATCTGTCTCATGTCGCACCTTGGGGGGAGGGGGGGGGGACGCGGACGGCGGGCACACACTTGCAACTGGGGGGCAGCGGCGGCCAAAGCCGCGTCGGACGATGCAGCCCTCCGAGACATTCGATGCTACTGGACCGCCCTCCGGAATCTTCTTTTTCTTTTTCGATTTTCCCAGGGTGGGTCCTTTTGGGGCGCGCTTCCGTGCCCTGGTATGCACGACGAATAGTCTGGACTTGCTCCACCAGGAACACATACTGCGCAATTGACAATATTTCAAGCAGGGAGAAACTCTTATAAGATCGCAAAACTCATCGTGACAACTCAATTTTTTTTTTCACACGTATCCACGCACCGTAATAAGAAACAAAAAACTCATCCATCAGAAACACCATCCGAGCAAGAAGCACGCAGGAGACAGGTGTCTCACAGCTCGGCAAGGCTTACTTGCCTGGATATCCTCTGTGTTGCCATGGCTACATGCTTCCAAACCCTGAGCAATCACCCACTCGCTCACCAAGTCAACCCTTGAAACCTGACTCACTCGCTTCACTTCACTTCACTCGTTCACTCACTGGCTACTCACTCACTCACTCGCTCTCTCTCTCGAGGGTCGGGCCCAGGTAAGCCAGCGCACCGTACCGTTCGCCCCATCGACTCGTAAACACATCCATCCCTCTCACCAACCCTTACCCACCCCGCCGCCCGGTCATACAAGCCAAATGAATAGCGGCGGCGTCCTTCTCAAGCACAACCAGCACAATCCTCTTCCCCTCCCGCCTCCCCCACGCAACAGCCTCCTCCTCCTCCAGCATCTTGGCCCCAATACCCCTTGCTTGGGCGCCCCTCGGGCTGGTGACGAAGAAGAGCGGCTCAGCACGGCGTGGTCGTCTACCGTGCCGCCACCTTCCAGATGCATCCTAGACGCCAGGTTTAGGTTCTGAGTGGTACTGTCTGTCGCTGCCGCCGCCGCCGCCACCAGCGGTCGGCGACATGAGCATCGCGTGACCCACAATGGGCTGGTCCACGTCGCCGTTTATCGTGTCAGTGTCAGCGGGCCCCTGCCGCCGCCGCCGCCGCCGGAGCACGGCTACGATGGTGTGCTGCACGTGATCTGGTGGGCGGGGGTGTTCAGGAACTCGTCGAAGCTTGAGGGCTTGTCGACTGGGTAGTTTGCCTGTCCCTGCGTGTACGGCCGTTAGGATATTGGAAAGTGCTGGGAGGTCTGATGGCTGGCGCTGGCGCAAGCGCAGGTCGACCTCGACGCTCGCTTCCGGGGCCGAGGTCATGATGCTACTCTTGTTGTCCCCGGTAAGGCACTATATCATGCTCTTATACAGGTATCTTTGAGGAGGCTCTGTGACACTATCTATTGATGATAGTGACGATGCACCACGCTCTTATGCGATGGCTGGACCTGACGCAGGGCAGCAAGTGTGCCTGTCATGATGCAATGCAAATGCCCCAACCAGGGCCGGGGCTCGGCGTACGTGGAGTAGCGCAGCAGCCACCAAGAGCAGCAGCATCCCGCAAGCAGCAAGCAGCCCACTCCTGCGCTGCGCGGTTAATCTCTGCCTAAGACATGCTCTGGTTGGTCGCCGAAGCCGAGCCCGAAGCCGAGTGGCCCTGTCTCACCTGCCTAGCTCTTGCCGCTGTGGGTGTCCTGCACTTACTTGGCTTGGCCCCTTTCCTTTCCTGCATGCAAGTAAGAAGGCTGCTGCAAAAAAGGCGACCTTGCAGCAACGCACTGCAGACAGGAAGCCTTCCTTTTTAGTGTGTGTGTCGATCTGCCGTCATCACTTGCAGCTGGCTGGCTAGAAGGAAAGGGGAAAATCGGCTAGACCGGCCCGCTGGCGCGGGCTGCCGAGGGTGTATTTGGTGGTGGTGGGTGTCGGTGTGGGAGTTTCTGCACTTTCGCTGTGACGGTTTCTGAGAGGTTTCTCGGTGTCGGTGTGACTGATCCGTGGGACCTGTATGCAGGCGTGCGTGCGTGTGACTGCAGGTAGCCGACGCATGTTCGTGGCTGGCCTGTCAGGCACAGATGCCATGCCGCTGCTATTCCGCTTCGTGGGTGTGGTTTCCTTAAGCTCTACGAGGATACCAGTATGAATCGGTGCAGTACCTTTAGGCAGTAGGATCGTCTGACTTGTGATTGTGGATCAATGGCTACTGGCCATGTCGGCACATAACGCTCATGCTTCTATCCCTGCTCGTGATACTTATAGTGATGATGCTAGGACTGGATAGCAGGTCAACTTCGCTGGCTCTAGCGCCTCGCTTTTATACCAAGTTTTCACATTGAAGTCACAACTTCCTGAGGCGCAGCGTTTGAGAAACGGTCGAAAGTGCCGGGGAAATACGCTCGTGAGTCGCTCAACACGGCGCCGAAGGAGTTTTCATCAGCCAACTCGTTGCTCAGGTCCACATTTGAAAGCACCCCTCCATGATACAACTCAGGAAATATTCAAAATCCAATATGTGGGCAAGCTAAGCCTGACCATCAGTCCTCGACCCAGCTTCCAGGAACGAACGGTGGCCCCGGGTCTATTTCCCTCCAAAAGTCTCCAGCAAGTTCATCTGTCGGCTCCGACCACCACAGCTTCCAGTCTCCAGGATGGCTTCCATATTTGAAGCTAATCAATCTTATCTCAAAGAACCCGTTTCTAATCCACACCCCCCTGTCAAACCACGTGTCACGGTAGATTTTGAAATTGTAGTCGCCTCCTAGTCCAAAGAAAACTTGCTTTGTTTGGTTTCCATACTCCAGTAAATCAATACCACAGTCACGGATTATGTCCAGCCACATATTGAGAGCTCTTTCACAATTAGCAAGTCGATGCGTGGTCTTGTGTCGTCTTGCCCAACTAGGAACCTCGTTCCCACCGGGAAGCCCTCTCATGGATTCCAAAAACAGGTTTGTAAATGGCGTCGCTGTGTCAAACAGCATTGAACAATGATTTAGAGAAAAGGGCCTAAATTCATTAACTTGTTTTTCCGGCATCAAAAAGACTTTGTTGAGCCGAATCGCAGTATCCCGGATGGCATGATGCCAGTTGCCGCCCACAACTGGCTCGTGCCACACCACCTGACCGAGCCCTTGAGCGAGATAAGACGAAAAGACCGTAGTAGAGCTGACGTCCATATCCTCGAGGTCCAGAGATCCGCAGAGATGGCGAAAAATGGCAGGAGAAGGGAAAGGTTTCATGTGCCCACAGTCTTGTACTATGCTCGTCGCCAAGTCCTGTCGTTGGTTCTCAAAGCCTGCATCATAGAATTCACTAGCTGGCCACAGGCGACCGACGAGCCTGGTGAATAGGTTCATGTCGTCGCGACAGGAAGCCAAGCAGTCGAATCGCACTGAATCGCTGAGCGCGTCGTGTCCCAGAATGCGTTCGAGGTGAGGTTCGATTTGCATGTTCGTCGCGGCTTGACTCGCGCTCTTGAGGCGGTAAGCGCTGGGGTGCTCTGCGCCGTGGCTGAGCAAATATCCCGCGACCTGCCAAGCCTCATATGATAGTGCCCACTGCTGCGCCGTCAGCAAATAAACTTCAAATATCTGAAAGTACAATTCACACGGTGTATTAGTACCAGTTTTGAGTATCTTACTTCAAGCATAGTCCACTCCATCGGCCGCCAG
Organism: Diaporthe vexans; assembly: GCA_021188095.1. Classification (NCBI taxonomy): domain Eukaryota; kingdom Fungi; phylum Ascomycota; class Sordariomycetes; order Diaporthales; family Diaporthaceae; genus Diaporthe; species Diaporthe vexans. The sequence goes on from JAJLLZ010000014.1 coordinate 540,578, forward strand.
CTCCACGCCTGCACCACACGGTCCAACGGACCGCAGCGCCTTTCTTGGAACAAGCGACACATTGCATCGACATTGTCCTCCCAAATGGCGTCAAAGAACAAATAATATTCATCAGACAATTGAAGAATCTTGCCAGAGACAGTGAGAGAACAGGTCCAGCCGGCGTAACTTCTCGAGAGTGAGGCATCAAACACCGCGGCACCGAGCCACGTGGGCACATGCAATTGGATTCGTAAAAAGGTGTCGTGTTCTGAATTTTGTGACTGGCGATCCTTGCACTTCGACGGTGATTGTATACGTACGAGGCCTGTTACCTCGGCAATGCCCCACTGCGAATATTCCCAGGGTTTCCGTCTCGGGCCCAGAGTCCGGTTGGTCGATGCTCGCCGATCGGGCGTCTCGGTAGAGGCTTGGAAGTTGGACTGGGTACGGTGTTCAGGCTTATTGTAGTGACCGGGAGTGAACTGGGATGATCGATTGAGAGCCGACATGATCTGTGAAGCAATAAGGTCCGGTTGTGTTCGTTGCAAGGCACTGAGAGAAGTCAACGGTTAACCAGGTATGGACTTTTGCCATGAATAACAGAGCACGGGCCCTTACATCATGTAGGTATTCTGTGCCAATGTCAACAGCTGAAGTGTCTTCTGAAGGCGCATCTCGTGTTGCGCCAGCACGCACTTTTTGAGGACGACCTTGACCATGGCACGCTTGCGTCTTGCACCGCCACGGGCGACGTCGATCTGCAACTTCAGGTCTCTAACTAGATGCTCTAGCTGCTCAGCAGCTGTCTGGCATGCTGCGAATGCTTTCTGCAGCACTTGCTGAAGATGTGACGGAGCAGATGATGGCGTTGAGACCATGCTTGCAGCATCATCGGTGTCGGCGGGCGCCTCACAAAGTATAGGGGTAAGCATTTCGAGGATGTCGAGCATGTATCTAAGGTTTTCGGGTGCGTCCTTGACTTCATCGAGCAAAGCTTTCAACTTTAAACTGTTGGTCAGAATACTTCCGGTGATCCGCGCGACGCTCATGCCGGAGGCGACAAGACCGAGGACTTCGGCCATCTTGCCTTATGCTTGGCTAACAAACGGCTGCAAAAGATTGCCCTTTCTGTCATGTATGTTGCTCTTGGGTTAGCGAATGAATGTTTTGCTGAAGTGGAAGAGAGTGGGAGTTGGACTTAAACCACGATCGAGTCGTTTTATCAACTTCCCCGCTTCGCAGCGCACTCAGCCTCAATGTGTAACTAGGCCCCCAATGAAATGGCAAGTTGCACCTGTATCATGCACGTGTAAGCAACGCGCATGCACATGGCGGCGGCGGAGCCGCTGATCTCTGTCCCGTGTCTACTCAGCGGGGGCGAAATCGAGAGTGAAGCGCCCAAAAGACTTCGTGATGTAGGCGTACTCGGTATCTTTTGATGAGATGCGAGCACTCTGGAACTCAGGAGTCTCAGGCTTGGTGCTGAAAAACGGGGGGAAGATGCCATGGGGGCTTCTGAGATTGAGCACTCATGCACTCGCGGAACAAATGAGCAATCACACGTCTCGTCGTCGGGCAAGGCTTGATCCCCCATTTTGTAGTGTGCCGGTTTGAGTTGTTCAAGCCAACCAGGCATCAGACAGTTAACGTTCTCACTGGTCGGCCGAGAACTTTTAGAAATGCACTCTAGGGCAGCGTTGTACCCAGATTCCAGTATGATATAATATTACGACCTCTGCTATGACATTGAGAGCTCTGCTCGGGTGCGTGCGCCAGATGGCCATGGCATCCAGCACAGAACAAGACAACCAATAACTCCTTGCCTCCTCTCAAAAACACACTCACTAACCTCCTATGGGGAACCCAGCTCCTATATACATCAGTGATCTTCTAAAAAAGTATCCCTTCAGTGATAGTCTCCTAGACAGACCACACAAAAGAGCGAAAGGGTACCCAATCGCCGCGCTCGACCTCTCTGGCCGTCATCGCCTCAGCTCTCACTGAAGGAGGGTATGCACAGATGATTGTCCCTTGTTAGTCCCCTTAGAAAGTCGAATGCATAGCGTAGAATTCACCCGTTGGAAGTCCGAGTAACAGTGTCCAGGCGGCAGCAAACCCTGACCGACTGTAGCATCTCGTAGTCGGCTGCACAACCCTCACCACAACAAACATTGTCCATATTAACCAAACATCTGTGAATGCCGTCAATATTCACTTAATGGATTCTGCCGTCGCAGACGTTTTCTGACCGCCCAAGCCACTATTTAATCCCAGCTACCGAAAGCGTTTCCCTCACTCTGTCTTCCACAACATCGCTCCGAGTGCGACCTCATCTCAGCTCTCTCGCCACCGAGCATCGCCCAAACCAACCCGCCAACGCAAATCCCGTCAGGCCAATTCCTCTTAATCCACTCCTTCTCAATCAATTCTCTCCGTGGCACAAATCTCATTCTGCCGGACTATCGCCGACAAACGACTCCACGGACGGCGCCTTCTGACGCCATGCAAGTGCCATTGTACATCCCCGCCAGCCAAGCTGGCTGGCAGCTACAGAACATGCCGCTCCGTCAAGCCAAGAGCCGCCGCACTTTCCACCGCTATCTTGATCTCCCTTTTGAGCTCCGAGCGCCGATTCGTGCCTTTGCGATCCTAGCCGCCATTCCTACACGCTTCATATTTGACCGTTGGCCTGGTGATCATGCCGAGGATTCATTGAGCTGCTCCCGTTTGGCCCACGTCTCCAAGGAATGGCAGGATGACGTCGAGAAGGCACTTTTCAGCAGAATTCGAATTGACCCTCTTAACCAGGATGAGGTTTCAAAGTTCGAGCGATATTTCACCGACAGAAGAATGAAATACCTGAAACAGTTCGAAATTGCCGTGGATGACCACCCTGAAACGGGTCTTTGGGTGAGGGACAACGGCCTCTCAGTCATCAGTCAAGTCATGGAGAAAGCTGGACAGCTTTTTCAGCAAATCAGGGGCTGCGACCTTTCTAGTGCTGGCAAAAACCAGCGCTCGCTCGCTTTCATACTCGCATCGGCTCGTTCGCGTGTTGCAGCACACGGGTATAGCCTCGATTATCAATACGGAATCGAAACACGATCTCTATGGGAGCCAGATGGGCTGTCAAGAGTCACGAGAAATGGCATACCCACCAACGTCGCCTTATGGGCCATCAAGTCTGAGTTCCCGTCATCTTTGAACATGGTAACACATCTCACTTTCATACCTGACTGTGTGCCCATTGCTGCTGCGAAGAGAATCATCCAAGTCATGCCGAACTTGGAATCTTGCATCGCTCAGGTCCACTTCTCATACGAGTCCGAAGAAGGATGGAGAGATTTGACCGGTAAGGCCTTCTGACCAGATCCTCTCGAAAAAGTGTTTTGGACTGACATTGAACAGATTTCATCCAAGAACTGCGGGTATCCACGCCTTCCCTCCGCAAACTAAAAGTAGACATTCGAAGCGACAATCCTGAACAGGGCTTCCCAGCTAGCATGGCAGACTGCGCTCATGCATTGCGTGAGACCAGTCTAAGTCTTGAGGAGCTACATGTCGCAGTCTTCCATCTGCATGAGGCATTCTTCCTCCCGTTCTCTGACCATGCCGATGCCGCTGGCGATAGCGCTGCTTCTGGATCCCAGAGTGCGTGGCCAAAATTAAAGCGTCTTTACCTAGGCCACTTCACTCAGCTTCCCAGCTCGGGTCCGGTCCAACCCATACTGAGACCAATCGACATAGTCCTCGCCGCGGCAAAGGCCACCCTGGCTATGCCGAATCTCAATGAGATGAGCTTTTTGCTGCCTGCGCACGGGGAATTTCACGTCGATCAAGGAATATTCCGCTGGAATCATTTAAACCTTGCTGGATTTAGCGAGGATGAAGAACGAACAATCCTGGCGGCATACGCTCATTTAGTTGGAGCTGAGATGGAATTGGACTGCGAGTTCCCGAGCGTTTGGGACATGGGTCCACCTGTGCGTTATTTCTGGCCTGGTCGTAGTGTTCAAGACGATGAGTCTCTGTAGGAGACCACGAAGGTACCCCATAGGAGGTTAGGGAGGCATCATATGGGAGGTTGTATTTCAGGGGCTCGATGGCATGGCCACATAGTAGACACATACACCGAGCGGAGTGTATAGTACCACGACTTGATTCGATTTGAATGCCACGTGATGATTGCTGTGATCAAAAATGCGGCCTGACTTGAACGATGTGCAAGGAAGTAGAAAAGGCTTCTAAAGAATAAATGTGGGTTTGGGACGGCGCAGGCCACTCAAGCAACAGACGATGACACGAATGCCTCAGCGACATTGATGCAAAATCTTCATTTCTCGTCGAACAACCATCCTAGTAGTGCTCGATGACAGCGGGGATCCTTCGGCAAAGATGGCCATAAAGGGTTGGTGGCCGCCACAGGAGAAATCTAGGACGAGTATCATTACATCATGATCTCAGAACAAGGTATACACTGCCACGCCAGCGTCTATTCCATCGACAAAGCAGATGTGCGTTCGCTTTGTTGCGGGTGTGCCTCCACGAATGTGCGCTTCTTGTTTCTGTTGCGGTCTCCCGAGAGCTTTAGAACGGGAGTCGCCAGCTTCCTATCAACCTATCGCGCTGCCAGTCCTTCCCAGCGATGGTAAGCCAAGCGATCCTGGAACAGCGAGGCTGCGTCTCTTCGCTATCCTGGTCGGCTCTTGAGGCTGTACTGATGGTTTCATATCGGATGCGCTGTCCCTGAATTTCTCGGCCCATCCCCTTGTGATGTCGATAATTTTGATGGAGTCGCGGCTGCCCCCGCCGCTCGCGTCGCTCGTTGCAGCAGCGTTGTCTAACATGTCAGTACCAGGAGGAAATAGATATGGCTGCATGATGATTCCCCGGGGGCCCCAAGGGCCCGTGCAACTCGGGGATGGCTGGGCGCAGATGAACCTGTAGTCATGTGGAAGATCTGCCGCCACCTAGCGCGTCCTTCGGATAAATTTATCTCGACACACGGGGTTGCTTTCAATTTTCATATATCTATGCAGGGTGTCTCAAAACCTAATTATAAATCTTTTCTCCTTTTTCTCTCCTCGCTCTCATTGCTCTCCTTTTTCTCTCCTTGCACCCCTTGCACTCCTTTTTGTCGTCTTTTCCACATTCATGAATCTCCCCTCCTTGCTAAAAAGCCTCTCTCTTGTCCGTCTCTGTAATCATCGCCATCGCCGTACAACTCCCTCACCTCCCAGCTCCCAAATCATCTAAAGTGCCGTTTCCACCAGTTTCATTTCCCAGCGCAGAATACCAACATTATCCAGCAAACCCCAAAGATGTTCCGGGCGCCTTGTAGAGATTTTCGCTACCCCAGGGGGATCTACCGAGAGACCCGAGCACACGCAATTGAAGACGCGGCTGAGCGAAAGATGCCATTAGGCGGACCCGGAAAGCCCAAGTGCTTCTGGTTGTACCCAATGATGCTTCGGAGCGAGCTCGACGAATGCTTCGGAGTGGGTAACCAGATTCGGAATTGTACTCGATGCCTTGGAGCGAACTCGACAAGACCTCGGAGTACGAGGAGATTTCCCGGCAGTATCAAGGCCTCTGGTGATACGCCCCAGGGGGATCAGCCAGGTACGTCACGCGACCAGACCAGGCGGTCGGAAGACGTGGCCTAAACAACCAGGTGTGTGGATGCTGCCGGGAGAAATCTTGGGTGTGTGTGAGGGGGAGTGCTGGATGCTGCCGGTAACTCGGTGCCGAGTTATGTGAGGTGGTCTTGATGCTCTTGATGATTGTTGAGCGCTGGATTGTTGGGGAGCAGGTTAGACGATGGGCGAAATTTTTAGGAGACGTGGCCGAAACGAATGGAGGAATCGAGGCTGGCCGGGAAAGCTCATGGGGTAGTTCGACGGTAATACCGGCTACCGCCAGTGTATGTGCCGAGTACATAACTGATGTTATGGCGGTCTGTGTGATCGATGAGCGCTGAGTAATCGGATAGTGAGTCATCTGAATGAACCGAGCCGTGAAAGGATTAACAATGTTGGTGGTGGTACAAGTAAAGACGCCAGGGAGAATGGCCGACAGTCTAGGCTACATCCGCGTTCTGAGGTGTGAGACACTCCTGCTCGCTCTTGTTGAGAATCGTAGAATACACAAGGGAATGGTCGCCCAGATTCTTTCCGCTGATACTAGTCATGGCGGCAATGAACACCTTCAGCATCCAAGTCTTCATGAGCCTGTTCGTTTCCTCCCGGGTGTAGCCCTTCGAGTTTGGTGGAAGCCTAAGATCTTTGACGACGTCCACACTCTGATTCAGTGCGGAGAGCCTCTGTGTCCAGGCCTTGTTCAGGTCCTGCTTCCTGCTCTCGGACTCGCTCATGCCGGCGAGCGTGACGCCGTCCTGGTGCTCCGCCATCAAATCATTCGTCCACTTCTTGAAGAAGGCCAACGAGTACTTTGTGTTCTGAACCGTCTGCTGGACGGGCTGCTGCGATTGCTGTGGTTCAGGCACCGCGGCGGCCCCAGGAATGGAAGGCTGCGCGGGTACGGGTGCAGGCTCGTTGCGTGTGGTTGCCTCGGGTGTCGCAAGGTTGATACCCTGACCATCTGCCTTCTAAGAGGATAGCCATGCCTCAGCCTTCTTTCCAAGGTCATCACACACGGTTTCAAGGCGTTCGCGGAGGTTGGGCTGGGGGCTGGTCTCAAGCCCGGCCGGCAAGAACACCTTCGTCAGCCAAGCGCTCATGAGACTGCTCATCTCATCCTTGCTGAGCCCCGTGGTCTTGGCGTCGACACGATCAACTCCCTTCAGTCCCTTCAGGAGAGCATCTGTGTTGCCCGCCTTGCGATCCATCATACAGACGTTTTCCTGCCAGAACCGGTTCTGTCGCTCATTACGCTGGGCGTTAAGGCCCACCTTCCCTGATACCTTGGCCCAGCTCATGTGCTTCGCACGCACATCGGCCTTCCAATCCTCATAGACGGCCAACGAGAACTTGGTGGTCAGAACTCCAGGCTGAACGGACTGCTGGAATTGGTTGGGGTCAGCCATATGCCCAGAAGTGGAGGGCTGCGCGCGCACGGGCGTAGGCTCGCTGTCCATGGTCGCCTCAGGTGCCGCGGGTGCCACGGGGTTGGCATTCTGACCAGCGTCCTGGCCGCCCATATCCATGTGGACATCCTGCTCCTCGTCGGGCGCATCCTCGGCGTAGGCGTTGAAGTTACTACCAGGCTGGGCGGCAGGGGCTGCCTCAGGGTTAGAAGCTGGAGCCTGAGTGGCTGGCGTGCGCCTGATGGAACGCGGCTGGATCACTGGGCGGCCGTGCTCGTTGAGCTGCTGCCCCGGATTAATGATCCTCCCATTGGGAAACGTCATGTTCTGAAACGCAGCTCCAAAGTCCGTTCCAGAGGCGACCGGGCCCGCGCTGACTGGACCAAGTGGCATGTTGAAGACAAAATCACCCTCCGGCGCCGTTCCAGGAGAGGCATTCGACTGCGACGGCGCGGAGGGGAAGCCGGAAGGAGTAGACGATGGCGCATCGCTGGAAAACATGGGGGCAACCGGGGTGGGAGCACCTGGACCAGAGGCGCTGGTGGCCTGTGGGAAGAAAGAGGGAACGCTTCCACCAGCCCAAGGGATGAAGGGAGCAGGGCCAGCAGGAGGCATGTCGTGGTCAGGCGCAGAGGGCGCAGCCGGCGGCTGGTTCAGGTCGGCGAAGTTGATGTCTCCGAGCTTGGCACCCCAGTTGATCTTCGGGTCGCTGGCGAAGGCTTGGCCCACATTGCCAAAGATCGAGGGTGTAGGCTCAGTTGGGCCGCTGAGAGAGCTGGTAGGATCCTGGCCAAAAGACAGCTGCCCTCCTCCGATCTGTTGAGGCGAGCTGGGAGGCTGCTGGTTGAAGATTGGCGCATTCTGGGCATCGGGCTGTGTAGGGGCCTGGGGACCGGCACCGGGAGCGTTCTGAGGAGCAGGATGAGCGGCGTCACCTGGTGCGTCCTCCATGTTGTCGTCACCATGGTCGAAGTCGAGCAGATCGGCCTCGCTCTGGGCTGCATCCGCACTGCCGTGCTCGAAGTTCATGGGCTTGCCGGAAGTTCCCTGGTCGTCCTGGCTACCCTGGTGAGGCCGGGATGGAGAGGGTGTGAAGGGCCCATTGCCCTGCGGCGCCGGGGGTGCTTGTGACGGGTACTGAGGGTTCTGGGGAGGCTGCTGCTGCTGCTGCTCTGGGCCTGTGAAGTTCTGGCCACCACCGTTGTGCTGTCGCTGCTCCAGGCGGTTGAGCCTGTCGTTCTGCTCAGTCTGCTCGATGGCGATGGCGTCAAACTTGCGGCCGTGGTCGGCAATCTTCTTGCCCTGCTCCTCGATCTGCTTCTCTTGGGCTTTGATCTTCTCGCCCTGCTTGTTGAGCTCTTGGTCCTTTGCCTCGAGCTTGCCCTCTAGCGCGGCCTTCTCGCCGTGGAGCTGAGTGTTCTCGGACTTCAGGCCCTGGATTTGCTCGTCCTTCTTGGCAACCATGTCGGCTACAGCCGCCTCGACCCGCTTCTTGACGTCGTCGCCGAAGGTGGCCTTTTCCTTAGCAGCAGCTGCCTTGACCTGGTCCGCCATGGACTTCCTGATGTCCTTGATCTCTCCATCATAGGTGGCCTTGATGTCAGCAACAGCCGCATTCGCAGCCTGCTGCACGAGAGATTTCAAGCTCTCCGGCTTGAGCTGGCCCTCGAGCTCTGCGATCTTGTTGCGCTGCCTAGTGAACTCGTCATCCATTGCGCCGATATGGTTCGACAGCTGCGGGAGACCCTCCGTCTTGAGAGCGACGAAGAAGTCCCAGATGGCATTGAGATGAGGGGACTGCGACTCGATGTTCGCGATGCGCTGGTCTTGGCCGTCGACCTTGGTAGTCAAGGTCTGAACGGCATTCTGGTCGCAGCTGCAAGAGGTCTCGCGAGGCTGCTTGACGGGGGCGGTGGGAGTGGCCGCGGCATCGTGCTTTGCAAACTTGCCGTCGTACTCCTCGAGCTTCTTGTGCTGCTCCTGGAGCTGGTTCCAGGCCTGCGAGCAGAAGCGCTGGATCGTGTCGAGGTTGAGGGCACCCTCTTCTGGGTTCCAGAGGCGCTGGGTGAGGGCTTCCAGGTCGGCCTTCACACCTCTCAAATCCTTGCAGTGGCGGCAGCAGCGGGTGGTGTCGCCGGTGTCCATCGCTTGGTGGTTGCGAGGAGACTTCTCGAGGACGTCGATGCGGCCTTGAATAACGCGCAGCATGTCTTTGATGCCACCGCGGCTGATATTGGTGGCGGGCGACTTACCGACCCGTCCGTTGAGCACAAGCTCGACTGCGGCGACGCGGCCCTCGAGGGCGGGGATGTTGTCGATCTTCTTCTGCTTCTCGAGCTTCTGGTTGACCTCGAGCATGATGACGCGCTTCTTGTCCTCGCCCCTGTCGTCGATCATCTGGATGACCTCCATTTGGAGGTCGTGAGTCGCGCGGTCGATGGCGACCTTGTACGGCGGTGGATTAGTGCTCAGCCACGCCTGGTCGTAGAGCTGGTGCTTGATCTGGATCTCGACCTTCTTCTTGGCGATTTCCTCCATCAACTCCTCAAGAGGCTTGGCTGTGATTGAGAGAAAGGTCAGCGAATGTTCATCAAACATATTATTGTGTGCTGATGGTCGGGGATGTTTGTTACCTCCAGAATGGAGAGTCGCGCAGGCGCTGGGCAGAAACATTGCTGCGCGAGTCGCGGTATTCTTTGCGTACGTAGCGCTGTCCTTGAAGACGCGAGTAGCCTGAGGAAGCGGCATGATGTATGGCGAGGTGTATGTCGCGATGTGTAGGTAAGAAGATGGATCGATTGAAAGAAGAGGAAATGAGGATTAGGGAGGATCGATAGAACAGGTCTGAAATGATGGGTTGATAGTCAAAGCACAAGATGAAGATTGGTTGAGTGGTCAACTTCGGTCAAATCTCAGATCTTGTCTGTGGTTGCAGGAAGGGAGTTTGGGAAGTTGAAGTTGGGAGGTCGGGAAGGGATTAAATAGTGGGGGAAAATGGGTGCAGCAGCTGCAGTTCCAAAGTGAACCTCAGATCGAATTGAGGTGAATTGGTTGATCGTTTGTCTAGTGATGCGATATGGCGCGCTTCCACGGCAACCCACGACGCGTCTCGCGACGGATCGGTGGAGGGGTTCGAAGCTATCACTGACCTGCGGGGCGACAACAGTGACTCGATATGCGTGATCAAACAAGAACAATACCAACAGTCCCCATTCAAGCTCTATTCTCATCTCTAATTGTTTATGTAGCTACTCTCTCATTGGCCCGTCGTCAAACACTCAAATGTTCACTTTTTACGGCTGACCAGGAAGCTGCTCGGTGACTACGTAGGGGAGTCACGTGAGAATAGACAGCACAATACGTTGGCACGGGAGGAACAATACTAAACAGATAGCCAATCACAGAGCTGCCTCGATTTGAGCGTGGTGTTGAGAATCTGCCCTGAAAAGCAACGGCGATTCGGTGCCTGAGAGCGACGTTGAACTAGGATGATGTCGAGGCTGACAACTTCCCGAATTGGACCCCGCGCCTCGTCGTTTATGAGTGGGGCGGTGCGGCCCGCCCCGCGCCCGCCCGCCCCACCTCAGCCTGCCCCGCAGCAGCCTCGCGCCCCACACCGCCCTTGGTGCCCCTCAGCTCATCCCGCAAAGACGGTGCAGTCAACATCGCAGGCCAACCAGACGGGCGGTCTACGGTGATAAAGTTTATTCGCCTGACCACGCTGCCTCGCACTATTATGTCCTTCGCTGCATCGCCCACGAGAAAACGATATAGACGTGGGCGGTGGTATGGACGATGCTAGAATGCTTGCCGACAGCATGACCGTAGCGTTATCGTCCGTCGAGGCATCTCGACATGACAATGTCGAGGTTTTATCGATGCAGTGTCGACAGGTGCTGCAGCAAAAAAAGCTCATGGGCATTCACTGGAACCCTGAAGTCGCCCATGACATCATCACCAGCACCTCGACACAACTGTACGTCCGTACCATCCCACCCAACGCCCATGTTTGACCACTGTAGCTGCAAATTGCGTTGACTGTGATTCTGCAACTGCATTGTCGAGCTCAACGGCCGCCAATGTTACATGGACACCTGCAGCGCGCAGATTTCGCCGTCATGCTCAACAACCAAAAACGCCCTCGCCGCCCAGCAGGGGCGGCCCCGTGTGGGCCCTCCAGTGTATTCGGCGACGCGTCTGCGCGCCCGGCTTGATCCCTTTGGCGTCACAGGGGTGGTGCAGTCACGCGCTCAGACCATTCCTGCCGGATTCGAAAGCAGCCCGGCTTATGAAATCCTATCTCGTCGCCCGTCGTTGTGGCGGCGACATCGATGCGAACCGCCCAGTTGGGCGTTTGAGCAAATTTTTCCAGCGCATCCAAAGCACCTTGAACGAGGGTTAGAAGGCGTGGAAACATGGGAAATCCCCAGCAATGCTGGAAGCAGTCAATAGAGCGCCAGCCGCTGGTGGCGCACTCTTTGTTCATTTTGTATCGCGATGAGACAAAGCCGTGGACAATAGCATTGTTCTTTTGTTGGGGATGTGGGTCAATAGACAAGCCGACATTCGTGATTGTGTGGTTAACTCTCCACATAACAATGCATGAACACACAATTGACAAGCATGTCGAACTACATCCATCTCGCCCTGTCAAAGAAGAGCATCTATATAAGTAAAGCCAATCTCGTCCGGATTGATTCGTCCATTCGATCTCTTCATCGGACCATCGCTCCAACCTAGTGCTACTTTCAGGGCTCAAAATCTTGACCATTTCCTCGGCAGCAAGTAAACGTTCGAAGTCACCCTTTCTACAGGAACCAAGACGCAGTCTTCCAACATGGCCTCGAACACCTCCCAGTCTGGTGGTACAACAGTTTGTGAAGAGCTGACCGGCGCTCACGGGTCCATCAAAAGGTTCACTGAAGTGGGGGATATGTTCCTGTTCACCAGGAGCAACGCCCTCCGGCAATGGAAGGAAGACCGCGCTGCCCTCGACCGGGGCCGCGTGATTTGTAGGGACTGGCTTGATGCCCTGCCTACCGGACAAATGCGTCCGCTGGCTCTTATCAATGGTAAGTTCCCGGAGCCCGCAGAAAGTATGGGACACAAGGCTTGCAGTGCTGCTAGACAGCTGACGGATGGAAAATGTCAGGTGGCTGGGAATCCAGAGGCCGACGAGTATGCTCTCGCCTGTTCCTGGGAAAATCAGCATCTGCTTGAACACCGGAAAGCCATGCCCGATGGAACCTCGGTTCGAAGCAAGCTTTTTGAGCTGCCCACCGGGTATGCTGTTGAGTTTTGGGTAGGTAAGAGGCTCATTGAGCAGAGGCACTTCGTCGAGGATGCTGTGGACAACCTCCGCCGGGGTGACACACCTCTGGATCCTGACCAGATCATATTTCTTGCCGCACGGCACTCGGGCGAGCAGTGTTTTGTTTGTGATAAACTTGCTGCCTAAGTAGATATTGTACTACGGAGTGGCTTACGTCCGTAAACATACATATATAGTGTAAATACGCAGTCCGTTCTGTTCCAGTCGCCGCTTTATGCTGTTGACATGTGCAAGCAAGCGAACCAAAAGACGATGTGACCTTCACTGGCGTAGACTAGACTCACAATGGTCACTAAAATATTCCCTCGACAGACTGAATTTCTCGCAAAATTGAATGAGCATGATCGAGTGACACGGTATGTGTGGTGTGAGAAATGTCAAGATGATGAAGAATGTGGATATTACAAACGGCTTCGACGAACTGCCTGCCTGCTTCATTATCCATTCTTACATACTAGCGCGGAATTGAGTACTTCAAACTACTGCTATGAATCTTGTGACAGGTGGCCGGATTCCTGGTTAGGTATTCTCCTCGAACTGATGAGTGTATACACCTTGGTCGTCCGTTGATGGCGGCCTCTGTCCCATCACCGTCCCGTATTCCGCTACTGCTTCTATCCCTGTACTGCTATGATTCCGTCCCCTGACACAGTTTTGGGTACTGTCAAGATCAGGCGTAAGGACAACTGCAGTGCCAACATGAACTAACTTCGGCCACTGGATGAAGTATGTTCCGAGCATCCAACCAGCCTATACTCAGTCCGCAGCCGCATTGGGGACTTGATCCAAATCTCAAACAACACGAGTACTGGTAACCCATTCGCGTTTACGAATACCCAAGTCAACTGCCTGACTGGTCCTACTCCGGTGATATATATCTACATGGTTTGCACTGCCGGCTGTGGCCAGCTGGCACGCAGCTGGTGTTTGTCTTTGTCAGCAAGGCTGCAACCCGGCAACGTCGTTGCTCGAGGTTGCTTATCAACAACCCACAATCTACTCATCCTACTGCTATCCCCTATTCCGATCACATTTGATGATTGATGACTGCAATTGCTTGAGAAACATATTGCCTAGTTAATTTTGGTTTTTGTTGTGAATGGGCGACAAGGACTGTTCTAATGACCATTGTGTACCTGTGCAGACAGGAGATCAAGGCGGGTTTGAGGCAGCATGATGGTCACACTTTCATTTGGTTGCTTGATATGATGGTTGGCTCTCCCAGAGGTTAGGTAACTCCTGGTGAAGAGCTGTTCTAGACTCACCCACAGTGCTAGTCTCAGAACTCGAGCAGAGACAGAGGCAGCCAGGTTCTGCCTTTAGTTTGAGTAGGTGGCACCACATAGTCCTGAAGATCAATCGAGACTGGAAACTATGCTCTATTTCTGCGCGTGATCATACGTATGTGAGGATCAAGCTGCCGTGGCTACTGCTGTCATTGTTGCTGATCACATGATTTCTCAACTTGCTTCATCACATGTCTGGGTAGGTTTCGCAATGGCCGCCCAACACGAGCCCCCAAACACCAAGGTCCCTGGTCTCATGATCACGTCTGTAACTATTCACTTTGCATCCTGTCTGTGACTCACTGGACTCTGATTGGTCGAGGTGTTTGTATTCTGCCCAGAGAACAATAGGAAGCGTGGGAGAACAATAGGACAGGCGAGTCGCTGAATGGTAACCTCACTTCCAATTCACTTAGACCTCACCTGTTGACTGAAGTATTTAAACCCTGCCATCCCCCATCTCGACTCAACTTCTTTCCCTTCCTTCCCATCTTCAACCAATCTGGTCTTGTCTTCGAGCTGTCAACTTTAGACACCGAAGCATCGTATCAGATACCCATCCACTCCTGCAAGCAAAGGAGCTAGTTCCTGACCTCCAAGTTGTTGATATCCTCATCGTATTCAACCAAACAGAACTCTTCGGTCAATGCGCCGTACCTCGACAAGTCGTCGACCAAACCAAACACCTTCATGTAAGCGTTTGTCGTCCCCCCAACTGACCCGCCCCACTGCATCATACTGCCCTGCTGCTCTCCGTCTGAAACCACCTGCCCTCAAGTGCTGCTTCATCCCATCTGCAACGTCATCCCCACAACCCACCATCTATTTCCAAACACCACGATCCTCATCCTCTCCGGACAACGTATTCCTTGTCGTCGCAGCGTCTGACCAACTTGATACTCAGAACTTCAATCAATCCTACGATACCTGCGTTGTTCTCGCAGCACCCGACACCATGAACGACGTACCAGGCGCCATGGGCGTCTTGTGCGGCGTGTTGTGGCAGCTCGCCATACCACTCGTCCCCGTCTTCTACCTGGCATGGGACGCTCTCCTCAACACCAACTACCTCGCAGCCTCTATCAATGCCGCTGCCTGGTTTCTCTTCTACTACATTCTCGTCTGTCCCCACTCTACTCTGGTCTCCGGTCTCTCTCGCCACGTCAACTACTTTGGCACCCTAACACCTCTACTCGTGGCCGCCGCTCTCTTCGAAGTGGGACTCTACCTATTCGTCTTCGGGTATCGCTACGGCTTTGTCTTGATCATGACCTCTCCCGTCATCGCATACTTGTCATCAGCGAGAGCGATAGACGTCTATGGTAAGTTGAGCTTCACCCACCCTCCCAAGCCCGAGCGATCTGCTGACCTTGAGCCATCTACAGAATCTAGCCACCAGCAACCAAACACTGCTGAACCCTCCGATCAGACACCTACAACTAAGACAAGTGACGCCCACCGCGGTGCCTGCGCTGAGAGCGTTGCCAAGCCAACGATCTGGGCGTACTGTCGACGGATACTCAGCTTCCTCAACTCGCTGCTACTTGCCTCCGTCATGGGCTTCGTAGCATCGCAGTTCCTCGTCAGCATCGCAGTCAACTCGATCGTTGCCCGGCCGGTCTTCGTCGACAACAACCGTCTCTTCGAATCCGAGATACTATTCGAGGTCAACATCACCGAGGTCGCGGTCGCCGTCAACGAGACCGAGACCAAACCTGTAATCACCGTACCGGTAAACTCAATCCCCGACTTCATCACCATCTTTGGCAGCCAGACCCAAGCTGTACATACACCTGAGCCGGTCTTCAAGTCGACCTGGGCGCCAGCGGCATCATCTACAACGATGCCTGCACCAGAACCTACCCCTAGCAGGATCCCCGAGCCTGAGCCACAGCCAGAGCCAGAGGCGGAACCAGAACCACTACCTGAGCCCGAACAATGGATCATGCCCGACGAAGTCTTCCCAGTATTTCAGCACATGACCAACGAGTACATCGCCCAGGCCAAGGCCGTCAAGGCATACTGGCTCGAGCTTCCGACGAACACCCAATACATCGTCATCGCCACTGCAGGCGCGGTAGCCTGGGCGCTGCTCCCGGTCCTCCTTCACGTCGCCGCCACTTCTACCATCACCGCCGTGGCCTCCTACACCTCGAGCCTGCTGTTCCCCATACTTCAGGAACAAGGCTACACTCGCGACCGGTCTCTCATGATCTGCATGTCGCTCGCCGTGGACATCACCGCGATAGCTGCCGCCACCCTCTGGAACCTCTGGTCGCGACGGGCTCAGAAGTCACAGATCAATGCCACCGGAGGCCCCAGCAACCTCTATTACCAGCAGCCAATTCACACCGGTCAACCCGCCGTCGGCAGCACGGATCAGCAGCTCATCTGCTTCCCTCATCCAGAACAGCCCGAGGTAGACGAGCACGTCCGCATGTACGTCGAGGGCCTCGTCAAGCAGCACACAGCCAACCTCCTACAGGACGCCCAGCTCCACGTCATGATCACCAACGCCGTCCTGCTCGCCATGCAGGGTCCACAGATGGTGCCCATGCAGGCCGCCGCCTGGCAATCCATCAACCAGCACGTGTGGTTCCCACTCGTCCAGCTCGTCCACGACAAAGTCACCGCCTGTTTCAGGGAGCAGCAGCAGCAGCAGCAGCAAGCCCACGACGACAACAACACGAACCCAACGGACGCTCCCTCTGAGGGTAGCTCCACCGGGCAGCGGGCAAGCTCTGACTCTCCCGACGACAGCAACAATCTCGAGGCCCCTCTCGGCACGCGCGACGACGCCTCCCTCCACCTCCCCGAAGACGCCACTGAGGCGATCTCGGGAACGGGAGGCGCCGGCAGCCTTCTCCTTGAAAATGCCCCTGGGGCAACCTCAGGAGAAGGCGACGACCCTCTCGCTGACAACGCCACTGTGGCCAGCTCGCGAGAGGACGCGCAAGGCCTTGACCTCGACGGCGACAACAAGGACAACACCGATGCAGCCACTACCAGCGGAACCCGAGCCCGACCTTTGGCGGACCTGGACTACCTCGGAGAGGACGGCCGCATACTGGGGGAGTACTTCTGCCGCATGTTTGCGAGGCTCCTGCACGGGGACTACCCGCCTCCCAAGAAGACACGTCGTAGCTTGAAGCCTTCTCAGAAGAGGGCTAGGGATGCGGCGAAGGCGCAGGAAGAGGCGCAGGAAGAGGCACAGGCCCAGCAAGACGAGCAGTCGCAGCACGATGAACAGCCTCAGCAGGAGGCTTCACCAGAGCAGGAGTCCTCGCCAGAGCCAGACCAGCTTCAGGACGATGACGAATCTGAACAGAAAGCCTCATCTGAGCAGGACGGACAGCAGCAGGCCCCGCCAGAGCAACAACCTCAGCCAGAGCAGGATGCCTCAACAGAGAAGGACGACCAGCCACAGCAGCATAACTCGCCAGAGCCTGAGGAGCGGCTCCCATCTGAGCAGCCCGATCAACCTCAGCACAACGGCCAGTCTGAACAACAAGCCTCGCCAGAGCAGCAGGCACCACCAGAGCAGTACGTCTCAGCAGATGAGGACGACCAGTCTGAGCAGCCGCCATCGCCCGCGCTGCAGGCCGAAGCAGAGCAACAGGTCGAGCCAGAGCAGCACGACCAACCCGAGCAGGACGGCGCTCATAGCCCTCCCCTCACAGGCAACGATGTCAATGACAACAGCAGCATCCCCGAGCCTGAGCCTGCAAAACCTGCGCCCGCATCTGAGAACGAGGGCAAGGGCTCCAGCAGCGATGAACAGGGCGGAGATAACAACGACACTCCGACCCCAAGCACGCCCACAAAGAAGGGCCTCGGCGCATCTCACTTCACCGATGCCAACTATCAGCAGCCATCTACAAGCGGCAGCACCGAGGGCGACGTCAACATCAACGACGGCAAGGTTTCCGCGAATCCCACAGTGGATAACAAGGAGGGAGATAACAATGACACTCCTATTCCCACCACACCTACCAAGAATGGTCCCGCCGCATCTGGCTTTGCCGACAATAACGACAAGCAGCCTTCTACCATCAGCAGCGACAACGCCAGCAAGCCTACAGCCGAGCACAAGAGCGGAGACAACAAAGACACTCCTCTCGCCACCACGCCCGTCAAGAAGGCGGGTCTCGCTGGCTCTCGCTTTGCCCCTGCTTCCTTCGACGACACCCCTGTCTCACCCCCTCCAGTAAAGGAAGACATTTGGGCTTCGCGCTTTAACAACAAGCGGCCTCCTACAAGCGGCAGGAACGGCAACAACGTCGCCAACCATACCGACAGCAAGGCACCTAGCAATCCCACAGTCGAGAGCCAGAACGGAGACAACAAAGACACTCCTCTCCCGACCCCTACAGTCAAGAAGCAGGGGGGTCTTGCGGCATCTCGCTTTGCTGATAATTCCTACACACCTACCTCGATCCCTCCAGTAAAGGATGATCTGTGGGCTTCGCGCTTTGGCAACAAGCAGCCTCAGCCTTCTACGAGCGGCAGAAATGACACCAGCGTTAACCGCAACAACACCGGCAATAGCCAAGACGGAGATCATAGTGTCACTCCTAACCCCACCCCTCCAGTCAAGAAGGGCCTTTCCGCGTCACGCTTTGCAAATGAGCAGCCCTCTCCAACCAGCAACCACAACGTCGGTAGCCCGGGCGGAGTTAACAACAACACTCCTGCCCCTGCCTCGCCAGCCAGAAATGGTCTTGGTACATCTCGTTGGGCCGACGAAGAGCCTTCTACAAGCGGCAGCAACAACGGCAGCAACAACATCACCGGCAACAACACCGCGGCTAGCAACGTGGGCGCGAAGAACACCGGCGGTAAACCAGCTGTCGGCATGGGCAAGTCTCGCTGGGCCAACGAGCAGCAGCCCTCAACCAGCGGCAGCTTCACGGGTTTCTACGCCGGCGGCGGCAGTCAGCCTCATCGCAGCCCTCCTCCTGCAGCACCTACACCTACTGGTCCCCGTCACAACCCCGGCCTCGGCGGATCTCAACACAACACGGGACAAGCTCCTCGTAGCGGCTTCTCGAACAGCCGTCCTTCAAGTGCGTTCTATTCCCCTTCCCCTCGCAATGGTGGTGGCAGACGGGCTAACGGACGCTGGTAGCTCCTCAAGAAGGCATCCAGGCGGCAGGCGACGACCACAGCTGTCGCACGCCGTCCCCAAGCCCTGAGCAGCAGCAGGAACCATCACCATCACCGGCACCATCCCCTGGAGGACACAACCAAGAACTACGACAAGACCTGTCTTCCCTTGAGCGCCGCATACAAACAAGCAAATATTGGCATGAGTGTCTCCTCGATCATCGAATTGTGGGGCATCCAGACGGCAGGATCAAGCAGTGGTACCGCACCGGGAACGACAGGATCGAGAAGGAGAATGCTCTGATCGAGAGGGGCCTGAGGAGGGGGCCAAAGAAAGAGCTGCTCGTGCAACCCTTCAAGTTTCCGGGGCATCCTGAGGCTGCGTACCACGACCCCCAGCCAAAACCTACAACATCCTCCTATGATTTCCCTCGCCCCAATTATCCTATTTATGACGATACGGCTAGCGATGGCACTTCGACCCCCTCGCCGTCTACCCCCAGCCTCGGCAGCCCGGTACATCAGCGAGCACCACCAGCACCAACAGCACCGTCTGAAGGACGCCCCAAATGCCCCCCGGGCCTGCATCAGGACCTGTCCTCCACCGAGCGCCTCCGACAGACGAGCAAGTACTGGCACAAGTGCCTTCCTGCACCGGAGCTTGTGGACCAGCCGGACGGCAGGATCAACAAGTACTACCGCACCGAGGAGGACAGGATCAAGAGGTGGAACGAGAAGCAGGAGAAGGATGGAAAGCCAGACCGGAAGAAGCTGCCCGTGCAACCCCTCAAGTTTCCGGGGGATCAGTACGCTGCGTACCGCGACCCACAGTCACCGCCTAGCTCTTCCTTCAGGGATTTCCCCATCTTCAATCATCGCCCGCGAGCAGCTGGTGCTGCGGCTGGCAATGCCACCTCGGGCGCCAACAAGAACAACACGAAACAGAACAAGAACACCAATGGTCGCAACAACGGGAATAAGGGCAACAAGGCCTAGGGAGAGGAGGATGGTGAAGGCGAGGCTTGAGCTGGGCATTAAAAACCACCAAAAGAAATTGAAAATCAAAGAGAAACAAAAAAACGATGGCCGGCGCTACATCAACAAGGCGCCAGGCACCTGGCTCACCATGGCATAAAGCGCCGAGCGCCATTGAAAGAACTGCTCACGGGACTCCAGAAGCTTATGGAAGGCATGACGATGGATTGATCAACGGAAAATTGGGCACGCAAAGTAATGGAATGGGCTCATGTGTGCTACAGCGGTGGAAATCAACCAGGTATTATATTTACAGCCTGTAAAATACAATGTGAACAATTCTTAACACCGCATGTCCCAGTGATGGCGTAGATGCAAGATGAAATGTGATGAACACGTGGCCTCGACCAGATGAACGGCAACACACACTCGAGCAGTCGTGGAATGTATACCGGCCTGGTGTAGGCAGTGGGTGACCAACTCATGCGAGGCAACAGCGTAATAAGACGATTTACTGATATATCGTACATATCGGAGGTGGTGTTTGGAGGCCATACCAAAGTACTGCCGCGTGGGCAGTTATCGGCCTCGCCCCGCTCCAGCTACCTCGTGATTGTGCAGTTATAAATCTCTGGCCGATACATCACTGGGCATTCACTGCCATGACTTTGATCAAGCACATATCCTAGCTGCTGAGTCCCAGCATTAAGCAGCGCCTCATTTTGTGACAGTGCATAGCAGAAACTCCGTTCTCGAGCGACAGCCTGGTGACAGTCTCAACACTGGCCAGCCTCGCAAGGCCAGCTCCACGAGCCCAGATCAGTATCCCCAAATCCTCGAGTGAAACGAAGAAGTCCCTAAGAGCTCGCTGAGCTGACTCTTCGACATCATTCTGGGCCGCTACAGCCTCGGCCACTGGCGTGCAGCACAAAAACCTCACCCAGTGCCCTCGATTGGTACAGAGGGACATTCAATTCACTCTGCACCGGTGGTTGAAGCGGTTTCCAAATTGTCCCGTGCCCTTGAGCGCATCAGTTCAATTCTCCACCCTTTGCATTTCGACAAATTCCACGGCTCGCTCAACCCCACCCACCAACCTTCGGTCATCGACCACCAAGTCCTCAACCGCCCAGTTCTCGAGCACTGCAAACGAGCGTAGAAAGCTGCCAACGAGCATAGAAAGCTGCCACACGCACCTCACGGATACGAACTGGCTGCGTTTCAGCGGCGCGACAAAGCTGCCCCAAGCATCGCTCTCTCTCTGTTTGTCTGACCCGATCCTTTGACGACCTGTTTGGTACTAACAGTCCTTGCGACAGCGCTCCTCGACACGCACGACCTGTCGACCGAGAGTACACCACGGCGACTACTCGAGGCCGATACAAGCAAGCCCTCCACTGGTACCCATACAGCATCCCATGCGAAACACCTTACAGCGTCGTCGAAATCGCGCCCAAGGCACAATACAATCGAGATGGAACTGCTTGCTGTTTTGAGCATCCTCATTCTTTCAACCCTCTTCGCAATACCAGAAACAGTCGGATACTATGCCGACGAACTTTGGGCTAACCTCGCCGGTCCAGCCGTCGGGCTGCTTGTCGCCGGGTACCTCGTGTTCCTGCTATGTGGAGCCAGGGCGCCACCAGCGCCGCCGGCACGTGTGCGACCCAGGAGGCTCTCTGAGACGGAGAGTGAAGCCGATGAGAAGGATCTGTTGGAGCAAGACGTTCCGCCCAACACCCTGTCAGATGATGCCCTTGCCGATAGCATTCCAAACGGGGAGGATGTCGCGGCTACCAGTCCGATCGGGCAGGATGACCCGACCGGCAATCTGATCAAGCAAGATATCCTGCCTACGAGTCCGACGGAGCATAGCGACGCAGATGGCCACGCATTGGTTCAAGTAATCCCAGACAGTCTCCTGTCGGAGAATGACGTTGTCGAAAGCGATCTATCAAAGAACGATGTCACGCCTACCAGTCTAATCAAGAAGGATGTCCTGTCTATCGATCCATCGGATCATGACGTCGCCGACCTCGATGCACGTGAGGAAGATGCACCTCCCGTCAATCCCTCCGAGCATACCATCTCTGACAGCGGTCTGCTTGAGGAGAGTCTTCCAGATGAGGGTCCCGTTACGGAACGCAAGAATGTAGAAGATGAGGATTCTCGAAAGAGGAGCAAACTTCTTGATGAATGCGAGAAGCAACTTGACGAAATTGACGAGTCGCTCGGGGTCAACGCAGAGATTTGGGCCTCATATTCCTACGTGGTCGATGCCGTGCAAGACGACCCGCTGAGGCAGTACGGCATGCTCGTAGATGATTCCTGCCAGGACAGCCGATTCGGGTTCAAGATCGTACCATGCACCGTGGATGACGACCCGGAGGCCAACGTTTCGTGGGGCGACATCATTGACTTCTACACACAAGTCACTAAAGGCATAGAGAAGTGCCTTCTTCGTGATGCCCAGGCTACCAAGGCGTCGTTTGAGGCGAATACAACGGTGCTCTCACATATGAGGGAGTTGATGAGCTGCGTTGACTTCGACATGGACTCTTTAACCGAGAGCCAATCCGATGCATTCGGTGACATCGTTGAGATGATCGAGAAGCACAGCGGGAACTCAATGGTGCGGGGCATCTTGGCTGACCGCATATTGGCCAAATATGCGAATTTGATAGCGAGATGCCAAGAGGCCCTCGACGAGTTGTTGACTACGACTATTACATCTGACCACCTCATCACCCGTATGAGCATCTCCCCGGGCTGGGAGACCCTGGACGTCAAGAACGGCTTCCTTGGAAGCAATTGGACGCCGGGCCGACGAAACCACGGAATTCCGACCGAGGGGCAGCAACAGGGTGCCACTGTGCCAACCGACATTGTCGAGAACGTGTACGAGCTTTCCCGGACGTTCAGAGGGCCACCAGCGCAGACGGCCCAGCGCAGCCCCGAGGCGGTGGTGCAGCAGTCGTCGTTGTCCCGCCACGTCGAGGACCCCACGCGCGTGAACACCAAGCACTCTGAAGAAGTCAAGCAGCTCCGCAAGGCCCAGGAGGATCTAGAGGAGCTACGCGTCACGACTGAGCGGCTCCGGAAGGACCACGAGGCGTCCCGAGCCTACCGGGACGACACGGCCCATGAGCAGGAGCACCAGTTGGCGTATATCTTGGCGTTCACGCTCGAGGGGCATTTGGAGGAGGGTATCGCCGGGCCTAGCGAGAGCACGCTCGAGCTTGTGCGAGAGTTTGTCAGAGCGACAACCGGCCCTGGAATGCCAGGAGCCTAGCACCACCACGACTTTCACTGCCATGGGAAGTCCTACCGCATCCACCCACGGCGACTGAGAAACGGCTGCTACCACCGGCAGTGCCACGAAGAAGAGGTTTCGCCTCCTGTAAACATACGACAAGGGCAAGAAGCAGACGTTGTAAGTCCGCCAGGGACATCGACGGCGATGCTCAGGGTTTCCGCATGGTTTGTGTGGTGGGCGGTCGTCTGGGCTGCTTCTCGGCTTGGGGACGACAAAAAGACTCGGGCCTATTCGAAAGACCTGGAAATGGCATGCATTCCAAAGTTTGTAATCATGGTGCTGGAGAGAATTTTGGGGCAGGGGATGAATTAGAAAACTCTGGAGCAATGTGCCACCAGATGTAGGGCACCCTTGGCTTTGATCAAACATTGTTAGTCATCGAATTAGGCTGTTTATTGTAATAAAAGACACCTAAAGGTAGTCTTGGACGTGCGATTCGTTTCGATGATATGAGATTGTCTCTTTCTGGGCTTTGCTGAAGTTCGTGGCGGCAAACATTACCACTAAACCGTATACCCAGGTGGCTAGCAGTCTACACTGTTGTTTTCATTGTATTTTATTCAAAAGGGGGTTTTTTTTTTTAAAAAAAAAAAGCTGGGTCTTCAAGCGTTCACCGCTTTGTGAAGAGACCGTACGCCTTCGGGATGTATACGGATTAAGAACGCAATCGGTATAGCTACCAGGAGAGCAATAATTAATTCTCCGTTGTACCTGAGTAGTTTCCACTGAGACACCTGCTACTGTAAATACTTGTGACACGATTCCAGAGAATGTACCACCTTGCTATGCATTGCCTCCCTCCACCGGTCCGGAGGCGTACTGAGGATGCCTCCCAGACACCAGCCAACAGCGACGGAATAGTTATGTCCCGCTTCCTCCTCGATCTCTCCGTGCCACTCTCTTGCTGCTTGGATGTCGAGCGCTCTGTCGATTGTGCTGTTTCCCGTGGGGGGGTTTTGTGCGCGGCAAGGCTGATCCTTGAGGAGCTTCCCGAAGCACAGCTCTAGCAGGACGATGCCAAGCATATCCAGCGAGGATGATAGTTGCATCCTACGGCTATTTTCCGTAGGAGGTATTACGTGTGATTTCTGTTTGAGACAGTTGTCGAGGTGTGGCTGGTCAAGTTCGAAGAACCCAGGACGGGCGGGGTCCTCAAAGAACAACACATCTGATTTCTGCCAGGAATCCGACAGCCACGGCGACTCCAGAAGCTGCAGAAAGGATGATGATAGGATGAAGGCAAGTGCGATTCTTTGCCTTCTTGTTGGACGAGTCATGCCCTCATCTCGCAGGAGCTGTTCTAAAGTAATGCATCTAGGCGAAGCCGAATGATCCGACACTGTGGGCTCCTCATAGACGTAGTATTTGTAGTCTTCCTCAGTAATTAATCCACAGAGTCGCCCATCTGAGCACTCAAGGGACTTGCAAAAATCGGTGATAGGCTCTGTAACAGGCGAGGGGACCGGCGTTGCAGCCGATGGGTTTACCACCTGCGTGATGGTTACCGACGTCGAAGACGCAGCCCTGCTCAGTAGTTAACAAAGTGCCAGTGTGTATTGAACGAGTGCATTTCACAGGCGATGCATACCTAACTTTTCCAGATTGAGAAGATGCACTGGTTTTCATGGCTGATCTGATTGGTGCAGATTGTCGGTGGTTTGGGTTATGTGTGGATTTACCTACAGTGCCGGCCTTTGAGGGAGTTATGCCAACTGAAGATGAGGCGACCGCGTCTGGGCTCTTTTCAGAGATCCTGATCCTCCTTGCTTCTCTGTTGCTTTGCCAATCCCTGTAGTACAACAGCCTGAAGTCGCTGGACGTGTCAGTCCGGTGTTCCAGTAGCAGTCTCGTGGAGTGTTCTGTTCGACAAGTGCAGTTCCACGCGAGAGTAAGGGCTGAGAACACTCTGCTCGCCTGGCGCCAGAACCGACATAGTGCGTTACTCTCAACACTCTTGACTGCCGCTCTCTTGCTGGTCAAGTCGACATCTTCCTCGCTGATTTGTAGCAATTTCTTTAATCTTTCATTGCAGCTCTCCAATTTCGTAAAGATTTCTTCGCGCTCCTTCTCCGACTGGCTGAACTTTATCCGATAGAGTTGCCATCTCGCCTGGTCTTTGATTACCTCTGATTTTAATTTAGCTTGGAATGACTTCTAGCCAGGCAGCTTGTTAGCGTGTACGGTCAAAATGGCGGAGTTTATATCGTGCCGGGAGCTTACCCCCAGACTGGATCCGTGAGATGGTTGTCTTGTCGCCGCATCGAACGCTAATTCTTGGTTCATAGCTTCAATCCACCCATGAAACTCCGTCATGCATTGGAGATAGAGTTCGCAGGAGTCTCCAAGTCGTTTCTCGAGAATCCCTGCAGTCCGAGCTTCGGTCCAGCACTTTCCTGTCGGATTCTTCAATAACTCGTCGATGTGCGTGTCGTCCAAGCCTGCCAGAGGCAGTAACAATCTCTTCAAATTGCTCACGTACACGAGCCGGTGGAATCTGAGCTGCGAGTCGCATTTCTTATGCTCAGCCGCAATTTTATACCAGAATCCGAGGCGTTTCGCCACTTCTTTGTATGTGCCGAGGACCCCGATAGCAACCGGGAAGGCTCCGAGAACCAGACCGGCAACCTCCAGACCCGACATCGAGACCTCTTTGAAGATCTTGATTTGAATTGAGATCAAGGCAGAAAGCCAGGGAGGACGATGCCAAGCGGCGGCTCTTGAGGTGACAACGAAGCGTGAAGTCCGGAGATGTTTATGTGCGAATGAGGCATGCATGGCCACCATCGAGCAATGCCCCGCACACGTGCTCGCGATGCTGTTACACAAGTGATAAGCGATAGGCCCAGAAAGCTGCATGAATCCTCACTGATACACAGTGGCTTTACTGTTTTGGGATGCAGTCACCCCCGCTCGTGATTCTCTGATTACCAACTTGAACTGGCCCTGAACACGATTGTTCGTTTGGGAATATACATTACTTCTCATCCGTTCAACGTCACCTACCCCTGGCAGATTCATCGATTCCGGGAATTTGCTGTCATGGCAGACTCCGACGGCGACAAAAGTATCGCGGAACGCTGTTCGGACGTCAGACGGAGCTTGCTCGATGTGCTTGAGAAGTCAAAGATAGTTGAGTCCCCTGTGGAGGTGGGAAAGGTAGAAGACGTGCTGGATAGATTTAAACTCTGGGCTGGCAACCTCGGAGCCCTCCACCAAGCGCACAAACGGATGTCTCTCGAGTCGAGGCTAGCAGATAGCCCTGAGGTGAAAGATCAAATATGTGAACATCTCGATGATATGCAAGAAGCCTCGGACGATCGTGAGTCAGGTCTCTCATCCTGTACATGATCACAGCTGAATGGGTTTCAGTGCTGTCGCTACTCTCCGAGAGCCGGTTGGAGCTCGAAGTCAACACGGAACCCGCCCGAGAAACTGTGCTTACCAACGCGTCAGCATATGATCTGACACAGGACACACGCTCAGAGTATACAAATACAGCAGAAGAGGCTGACTCTATTGTGTGCATGATTTCTGAGTGCCTAAAAGCTCTATTCCGGATAGGCATTCTTGTCAGAAGAGCAACAACCAGAGACCGTTTTGAGCGAGCCCTTCAGCAGTCCGAATACGCATTCACCGCACAATTCGACATCAGCCATATCGAAGAAAAGTACCCCAAACTAGCTTCTGAGACTTCGGCTTGGTTAAAATACAGACTTGGCAACGCAAACTCGAAGCGCCGACAGTTTATCAATTACGTTCGAGACCACAGGGCAAAGCTCCAAGTGGAGGACTCGAACACTGTCCATGTTGCACCCACGGTGAGAGCATCGAGTAAAGCCACGACTTTCGTGACCCCTGTGAACTTTTCAATGTCCGAGTTTCTTGAGTCTTCTGTCGACGACGACGATGACTCAGCGTCATTGGTATCAGCATCGACAGCCTTCGACACAGAGACCAGCCTCCGGTTACCCTGTCTAGCAGACTTGGGCCCGGACGGCGAGTACTTTGAGTGCCCGATTTGTTTCACCCTGCAGTCTTTCCGCAGAGAAAAAGCCTGGAAGTACGTTTATATATACCTCCCTTGCCCCTGTAGGCCAGGTGTGACCCTTCATACTTGTGCTCCTCTTGCCTCTTATCGACGTTAACTGGCCACGCGCAGATTACATGCTTATCGAGACCTCAAAGCGTACGTATGCACGTCAGCTGGACAAGATTGTGAGCATAAGATGTTCAGTGATCGCGATACCTGGTTCGACCACGAGTTGAAACACCACCACTCGCTCTGTGTATGCAAACTTTGCGGGGTCCAGTACAAGGCCGTGGAATTTCTGGAACAACACTTCGTCGGTGAACATGGAACCCACTCCGAAGAAGAGATCAGATCAGTCATGGAGCATGGAAAGCTAGTCCCATCGCAACTGAAAGCGCAAGACTGTCCCTTCTGTGACGAATGGGCCTCGATTCTATCGCGACGCAGGCATCTGACAGACGGTCGAGCTCCACATAACATCGATCCTGGGGACATCTTGGTTTCCCTGACGCATTTCAAGCGACACGTTGCCACACACCAAGAGCAGCTGGCTATTTTTGCTATGCCAAGGATGTTCGATGGCGATGAGGATCGCAGTCATGGAGCAAGCGACCAGAATTCCAAAGCCTTCTCCTCGAAAGATGGGAGTTCCCAGGGCCCAGATGAGGAAGACCTCGACCATATTCTTGCATCAATTGACGACGAATTCAAGGCCACGGTGAGATCGATGTGCGAGGAGCTTCTATATAGACCTCGTTTCGATCCTGAAGCGTGGGATCGCTTCGATCCTAAAGTGTACGGTCATCAGTATGAGGACATAATAGCGACAGTCTCGAAAGAGATTAAACCGAAAGGCGAGGCTCACCGATCGAACAATGCCCCTGACGCGTCTGAGAGCGGCTTTAATCGGATTACAGCAGTAAGAGTACTGTTGAACATATACCCTCTCTTCGCAACATTGTTGAGAAAGAAAGACAAGCTACAAGCTTACGACGACACCGACCTGGGAGATATCCATGTCTTGGGCACAAACGGGGAGCGTTGCAAGTTGTACAAGTTGATCAACAATGACTGGAAGGATCAAGGAACAGGATTTTGCAAAGCTAGTGTGCAGAGCACTGAGACTGGACAGAGAAAGCTTCTCATCACTGTCAAGTCGGAGACTGAGCCTGGCCCCTTCATAATGGATGAAGCTTTAGTTGTGGAGTTAGCTGGATTCCAAAAGCAACAAGAGACACTGATCGTCTGGACGGATCCTAGTACCCGAAGCGACATGGCACTCAGCTTCGAACGCCCCGTCGGCTGCGACGCCATATGGGAAATTATCGACGGCATGCAACGAGATGACAAAGAGCTTTTGACACCAGGAGCTGAGGGTGAGGTGCTACTGGAAGCAAGCGAACTCGTGAAAGTTCACAATCCTCACAAAAAAGACGTCCAAACTGCTCTCGATAGTGCGCTGGGCAAAAACAGCTGGCATTGGGTAGCAACATTTCGGTATGATGATGCGAGTCAACGTCACAAGAAAGTGCCAGGAGCAAAAACATCGATACAGCTAACGCGCACTCTGACCAAGGTAATTGACATAATAGCTGATGCCATACCAAGACCACATTCAAAGCTGACTTTTGCGCAGAGCGAAACGAAAGCAGTCAAAGACATAGTGATGCTTGGTCATATGAACTCCTAAGGCTCCAAGAGCGTCGAGATCCCTAACACAAGCAATGACACTCGTCCTAGGCCGCAAGATGAATGGGTCTCAGAACCTGAACCAAACACTGGGCTGGAGGCGCCTAGGCTCCAAGAGCAACAAACGAAACGGCCAGCCTGGACAATGGACTCGACACAGTGTATAGACGGGGAAGACCCCGAGCAGGAAGACTCCGGACGTGCAGACTCTTTACCCTAGGGTAACCGGAATGGATACTATTAATGATCCCTCGTGTAGTGCCGTCAAGGAATTGATGGACAAGAGGCGAGCAACCCGACATGATGCTGCGGCATCTATCCCAGGCCCCGGCACCATGGTTCAGCAAACGACGCTACCGTCACTCCGCGTCCAGCAACATTAGAAGTAGAGTCAACTATCGAGATTGTGGTTGCAAGGACCTCAAGGTGAAGGCGTTGTTGAGTGCGGAGGGTGGTCGGGATCTTGAGCCAACACATTATGTCGAGGAATCCCAACGGCATTAATGAAGAGAACCCCAATACACCAGAGTCTAACATGGAAGAAAGCAGAATCCCTGTAATAAAATGAGAAGTAGACAGCGTCGCAAATGGGCTCTCAACAGTCACGAAAGGTCTGGACACAAACCAAGCAACGTGTCACGGGGACTAATAATCCCAGAGAAATGGGACTGACTGGACATCATGTTTGAAAGGCTTCTCACATCAAGGATCCATCTCGCTACCATAGCAGAGAGGCATCACCCCTATTCGAACCATGGGGTCAGCGAGTTGTCAGCGTTATTCCAAGGATACATGGGCAGTCTTACCTCTGTTGCCAAGCAGTGGTACAGGTGTGTCTCAGCTCCAGCTCACAACCAGCCTAACCCTAACCAGCAAGCTGGGCTTGTGTTAAATATGCATAATAGCGAGTCATGTCACCTCCGAAGAATGAGAAAAAAGTCAGCCCAACTGTAGAGTCAAAATGCAAAAATAATCCTTTGACAACTGTGCGACTCGAACGCACGCCTCTTTCGAGACTACGAAGATGATGATCACCTGAACGTAGCGCCTTAGACCACTCGGCCAAGTTGCCTTGATGACATTCCGCTGATCTGGAATCCCATGACCCAAATCTAATTCACTTGCTTTGACAGGCCGCAGAATCTCGCCGGTCACGTGGGCTGGGATCTGACGGACAGGCATATCATTGTTTTTTTGTAGTTCCTTCGTTGATAGAACATGTGAACATGCGGCGTGCCATCTATTAATTGGGGGGCATGATACAAAATGCATTATCCAATCAAGAGTTTGTTCCACCACTCTCTTGCTTTTCCTAGTTTGGATGGAGTATTTAGGTACGAGCTATTCTCCGGTGTCCGCTATACCGCCATCGTGTTTGGCACCCCCTCTGACCTTGTGGGGGACAACATCCTACACTGAAAAATTCTACAGTATGGACTCTCATCTAACACCTTCTTAATCTTTCAGGAGAAAAGTCCTCAGGGGAAATCCACGGTAGCCTCCTTGCAGAACGACGTTGAAAAAAAAACCAAGAATTTCGTCGGGCTCTGAAAGTTGCTCTGGCTCTGATACAAGACATGCAGCATATATATAGATATTTTTAGGGTGTGGTATGGTAATAGTGTATGGGACATTTTATGAAGATTTTGGAGCATCGTATCAAATCATCGGCTGCTTTGTGACCACTCCTGCTCACTGCCAAGATATGCCAGCGGTTTTGGACTGGTTCATGTCAGCGATGCAACGCCTGGAACTCTACGTCAGCTTCAAGTGCTTCTGGCCCTCGTTCTACCCCTCTTCCATACGTCCTCGCTCAGCTATCTTTCTCATCAAATACTGCTGCAAAACCAATAATCGCGATCCCGACGATACCTGAAACCTGGTCAAGCGCCATGGCAGCTCTGGAGTATGTCGACATCAGGTCTCTGATGGACAAGCCGATGTGGCTGCAAATAAGCGATCCGTTCGAGTATGAGGACCCGGGTGCCAGGGGCGCGGGAAAGCCGAGATGCGGTGTCTGTCTCTTCCCGCTAGTGGCAGGCGCGACGGCTTCCAATGTCGATGCAGAGGATGACCTTGAACTGTTCCAAAGCACTTGGGCAATATCCACACGCAAGGAATTCCAGGCCTCCGCAGCTCGTGGTTGTACATACTGCGCGAACATCCTCAGTTTCGCCCGCCATAATGGTGCTGTTGACCTGAGATTTTCACAACGTACCTTCTGGCGTGGGATTGATATCCTCAGGGACTTGGAAGGGAGTTCTGAAAGCTTTGTTTTCCTGGCCCCACTGAGCAAGGTCCATCCGGATTTGAACGGCAGAAAGCGCAGTTCTATCGGCCGGGGCATAGGAGCTGTCAGCATTAAGTGCACCGCTGAAAACGAGGTGCTCGACAACGCAAGACTGTGGTGGCAGACGTGCTGTGAAGAGCATGACTGCCGAATAGGACCCCGCTACGACATGCCAACTCGGCTTCTTCGCCTTGAGTACAGTGCCGATGAGACGGTAACAGGGGTCTGGTTGGTAGAAGGCGTGACAGAGCCCGTCGAGTATGTCTCACTGAGTCACCGGTGGAGTGAGGAGACAGAAACTGTGTCACTTGTGAAGTCCAATCGGCTTGAGAGGATAGAAAAAGGAATGTCGAGCATCGAGCTTCCACGTCTTAGTGAGTGGGCTTCTATGTTCTCTGCATCTGTGCACCTGCCAGTGCCTCCCGCTAAATATAATCAATTGCATAGTGCAGGATACCATACACGTGTTACGCCGTTTCGGAATCCAATACCTATGGGTCGACTGCTTGTGCATCATACAAGGCGACAGCGCCGACTGGAAGCATGAAGCAGCCTCAATGGCATCGGTCTACAAGAACGCCGCTTTCACGATCTCAGCAGTTCACTGCCTTGCCTCCAGCGAGAGCCTATTCAGCGATCCGAATCAGCCCCTCGTGTCGGGTTTCGTAGGACACTTACCAGGAGGCATTCCTCTCCACCTCGAACAACGCATTCGTCATCCTTTCAGCTACAATAGAATGTATTGGAGACCAGTCGCAGGCAATATCCCTCAGCCACATGCCGACGAGTTCATTGGGAGTGTCGTCTTAGACACGGACCCGACTCTGAGTCTATTGTCCAGAGGCTGGGTGTATCAGGAAGTTCTTCTCTCTCCCCGAATACTCTATTTCCTAGCCAATGAGGTCATGTGGCGATGCCGTGCAAATACCGTCTGCCAATGCGCCCGGTATTCCATGGACTCAGACTGGGGAGAACAATCAGATTCGAAGGCATTTTCACACAGCGAGAAAACATTCTACTGTTCCGAGAGAGCGTGCAGACCGGTTGCCTCACGGAATTGGGCCACCATCGTCGAAGACTATTCATCAAAAGATTTGACTTATTCAAAAGACAGACTCCCTGGTTTAGCCGGCATTGCACATGAGTTCGGCTTTGCCAAAGGATGGACTTACATATGTGGGCTTTGGCAGGAGGATCTCTCGCGAACCTTCGGTTGGACCCGTTCCTCTCATCTTGACGCTCATGCACCCAAGTCAAGCCTCCCCACATGGTCTTGGGCTTCCACCACGACTCACGTGTGCATGGAAATTACCTGTTCTGATGAATTAATGTTCCAGAGCTGCCACATCACTTACAAGGACGGGGGATCACCCTTCCTAGGCGACGTCAAGGAAGCCGTGCTCAACGTCAGGGGAGATGTGTTTCCGGCCAGGTTGCTAACACCAAAAGCTTTTGCAAAGTCCCGAGAAGCCTCTTCAATGAAAGATACTGATAATTCATGGGGAGTCTCGGTATATCCCGATATCGAGGCTGGGCTCGTCGCGGACCGCATCCTCCTTGAAACCTCATCACCTTCTGATTACGATGTCTTATGTCTAGTTTTACATCCCGGGGATGAACGTGTGGGGCTTAGTTGCCTTGTTCTTCGTGGTGCAGGTCGCCATACTGACCATTACCAGAGACTAGGTGTAGCCTTTATCTCTTCATACGAAAAGCCACTCAACTGGAGAACGCTGTGGGGTGTTTCCAAGAGAACGCTGGCTTTGGTGTAATATTCATATTTGGGGCATTTCCCACCAGACCTGTCGTGTCCAAGTTAAACTCATTCTGGCCAGGCAGGACTAAACCACAAATGGTTATACACAACCGGCAGAGAAGAGTGGGCTAAAGATCCATCCTTGCTTTCATGGATGACGCCTGAATGCTTAGGTAGACACCGAGAAAGAGACACTTCAATCAAACATTCCAGACAGGCACTTCAGTCATGAATTTGGCAAGACGAGATATTTGTCAACATGCTCAATACATAGCCGGGAACTTCCCATGGGAGACTTTCCCCTTATTTTGCGTAAGATCCGTTTGTGCACCCATCCTTCAGGCTATGACTGTTGTCCAGCTGCCCTCGCAGTATGGCCCGAGTCAGGTAGTAATACAATGGTGAAAATCCTCTGGCATTACTCATGATGGCCTACTACATGCTCCTCAAGCTTCTCCCCACAATCTTCTCGTTCGGGCGTGTAGTCGTCGAGGATCTTTGAGAATCCGGCTTCCTGGTCCTTCTGATTAGGCGAACCATCAACGAAAAACCCATAGCCTGTGCTGCAGTTATAGAAGCAGATCTGTCGGATAATAGAGAATTAGCACACTTCAAGTCGCGCTGTCACGGAGATGGCTTCATGGCGTGAACTGTGAGCAAAGTGAGCCTACCTTGCGCTCGTTCTTATAATCCCTACTCATATTCGGAAACTTCTCTTCTAGCAGTTCAGGGCTATAATCCCCAACATCAAGCCTGTAAACTCCGCGAAAGACCACTGCTGGGCCATGATCGCAGAGGACCCCGGAAAACTTCCAGCCGGACTGGGTCATACAATATTCCGCTACCCAGTCCTCCATTGTGGGAGACGCACCGCGGTCTCCCAGAGCGGCGACATTAATGGACCACTCCTCTTCGAAACAAATGGTCTGCAGCCTCTTGTAGTCTCTCAGGCATCCCTCCAGGGGACGGTAAGGTAACTCTCGGCTGTTGAGGCCTCGAATATGTCTGATATACGGCTTGGCCAAGTCTGGAACAATAAAATCCAAAAAGAATGTTAATTCGTCATCGTCAGGGTCCCCGTAGAGTGTGGTCTTGCTCCAGTAAATCTTTATCGCTTCGTCGTATGCCTGATTGCAGGTGAGCAGAAAATTGCAGTGGTCGCTGGGCTGCAAGATACTGAGCTGTGTGCGTCCTCCAACCGTGTGCTTTTTCTTGTAGCTGACCCTGGAGTCCTCAAATATTGCCTCGTAGATCTCGAGGCGCAGCTCCGCAGGAAGTACTGTGAAGAATGGAGATATATCACTCTGGCTAGGGTTAGCCATGATCAGGTTCTTCGGATCACGGTGTTTGGTCCTGGTGGCGCCGGGCTGGTCTGTGCTGGCCGTCTTTCTGGTGATGGGACGGCGGTCGAACTAGACTAGACGTGATAGAGGGTGGCGCGAGTTCAGAGCGGTATACTTATAAAAGACACAATCACTGAAAAAGGCGGACTTAAGCATATATGAGGGATGAACCAGTTATAAAGCCTCTGAAGGGGTTATATACCAGGTCTGTGGGAGTTTGCAGACCCAGTTGGTCGGAGGGATGTGACCGACCTGATGAATGAAACGACTAGTAAAGTCACCGACCAACCCTGACTTCGATGTGAGAGGCATTCAAGGCAATTAGAATCTTCCTCGTCACTACTAGTAGAGCATCATTGAGATCGAAAAATGCGAACGAAATTGTCAAAATGCGCATCAATGTCCACGCCGAACGGGGCTGCCAAAGGGAGCATAACCTGGCCACTATACATACGTAGCTGAATTGCAGCACCCTTCACTCGAATTCCATCAAAGTTGGAGTCCATTGTATCTCAAATAGGCCACCTCCACACTCTTGGGACAAAGGCTGGCCCCCAGGCCGAGGGCCATTTGCTGATTATAGAATGCGAGGGACGGCATGCCCTCCACAGCAAAGCGGCACCTGGGAAAGTCTTTGTCGCGGCGCCTTTGGCCTTGTTGGTAATTGGTCTACAATCATTTCCGCCCCACGGGACCTGCCCGCCATGGCCTCTTGTTTCAGCTGCAGCCAAACGAAGCACCATGCTCGTTGGTGCAAGTTTCGAGACGGTTGACGCACGTGTGTTGGTGGCGCAGAATGTGTTAGTGTTCAGTTGGCGACCCCGGCAGGAAAAAAAATGCGGCGCAATTGAGAATGCAACATTTGAAGGGCTGAAAATAGGAACAGGCCTGCTGGTGGTACGCAGGTGGGTCAACGGCCACGAATGTATCTGTGTGGCGCAGGACCAACAGCCTGCATGCTACATTTGCCTGGCTCTGAAGTGGGCTTGAAAGGCCGGCATGTGGCCCGGTACAAATGTGGAACTCTGCATCCTCAGTCTCTGAGAATGACAGCAAACGATAAAAGCAACTCGGTGTTCCCGTCGGAGTCTTCATCTACACACAGTAATTCTCATATACTGCCAGTGGTGCCCATCTCTCTCGGTTCACAACATGTCTTGTCACTCGGCTTGCTTTGCCAAATTAGTGGGTACTCTCCCTACTTGCTCATCGTACCCCAAGGAAACAAAATCAACACGATCATTACGAGGGCAAATTTGTACTGGGCCTTGGGTAGGGGCTGTCTGGCTGCCTGACGGTGTCAGACCATCTCTTGTTTGGCGACGGCTTCGACGTCACCAGCTTGACACGTAGCGAGGCCAGGGACGGCTCAATACTAGTATTTATAGTGCAAGATGATGGCATCTCATATAACCTTCGTCCCGATACATATGTAGGATACTACTGTGGTTTCAGCTGGGCGAACCGTTGGGAAAATAACATTGAAGAATACAAGTAGTCTATCATAGTTCGATAGGGCTGGGTGTCGCAACATTAACCAATACGGACAGCATCATATCAGCCAGGTGACCAGGGCATGAACTGCGTTCTAAATGGGTTACTTGGCAGGCTGTACCATGACGACGAGACACGGCATTGCAGCTATTGGCATCTGTGAAGCCGGGACAGAGAAAAGTCAGGGCTCACATGCAAGCAGGTAGCTAGTTACGCAAACGAGATCCAGCAGACATGCGTGAGCAACGGGAAGGTCGGAGGAACAAATCAGGGCCAAAGCTGACAAGAAGGTCATTATAATGCACAACAATCAGTAGCAGAGGCTTCTCCGGAACATTGATAGCGGGTGGCGCAGAGTTGAACTCAAATCATCACGTTTATTATCGAGAGGCAGATATAAGTCGCATCTCTCACGTAGCGTCGACCCACTCCTTCATATATGAAGCACCGGTAGCTCATATGGCGATATGCTCCATGGGATGGGGCCTGGGAGCAGACCACTCACCTGGAGGTATGGCCTTGCAGCCAGGCCTGTCCATATTCTCATTCACTGCTCGTACAGGGGTGGCAGGTAGCCCGCGTTTGAACGCATCAAACGCTGGGAACACAAACGGGCCTCGCACACTGTCACCGGATCTATCACTGGTCTCAGTCATTCACTCGGTAAACAGTATCTGAACATGCCTCGCCCAACCATTATGAACCGTGGCCCCACTCTGGCGTCCGGCAGCCGTGCTCAGACCACGGCCAGGGCATTATCCCAACTCCGACACCACCGTCCATTTCGTCCATCCTTTCCTTCCTTCCTTCAACTCGATTGGCAGCCGTCATTGCACACAGCAGCAAGTTTCGCACACCCTGCCCTTACATTGCAACCCCATATCCGTAGCATTCTCTGCCGGCGCCAAACTCTGACGCCCATCAAGATTCTACGAGACCAAACATCCATCTGCCCTACTGCCTCGCCTTCTACTCGAAGGTAATCATCAACTCCCTCATTCCATCGCATCATCAGGAACCAGCATCCTCGTTTGTGGTTCCCTCCCACTTCTACCCCATATCCAGACATCTGTTGTAGCCCTCGATCACCGAGCTCTTTCATCATGTCCCAATCCACCATCGTCGCCTCCAACACCGTCGACGGCACGTGTGTCCAGGCTTCTTCCTCATCTTGCGGCAATGAGTACTACCTCACCCTCCGCGGTGAGGCGTCTGCCAGCAAGTCGAGCCACCCTGGTAAGTCCATCCCCAGCGCACAGCTCGGCTCGGTCAGCACTACAAGCAACTGCACCGCCGTCTCCCGCTCCATCCCCGATCCCGCTCCGAATACCATGAGCAGCCTCGGCATCCCAAACAATGCCGGTACCAGCAAGTTGACCAAACCATCCACAGCCACAGACACTAGCCAGGATGAGCCCCAGACGCCCTCTTCCAAAACCATCCTGACCAAGACTCGCAACTGGATGGCCCACATCTTCCCCTGGCAGACTGTGACGGCCCTCTTCGAAAGCACACTTACTAAGACCGGCAATCTATTGGCTCGCATCTTCTCCAAGCAGAATGTGGAGAACGCTGTAGGCTTTTACGACGAGAAGTGTCACGACATTGGCACCGCATGCAGAACAGCCAGCCGCAACATTTACAAGCGAGCCACCGCCCCTCGCGACGACACCCAGTCCATTGCCCGAACTGCCATGCGACCATCCGAGAACAACGTCAGTACTAAGTCTTGGGTCGCGAAGAAGGCCAAGGCTGCACTCCGTACCGTTGGGCACGCCGTCCGCGTTCTCTTTGCCACCGGTAAGACGGCCCTCGACGCCGCCATGGGTGCTCTCGAAACCGCAGAAGCCGTTGCCCTCTACACTATCGATAAATTGTGTGAGGAGTAATTTTGTAAGCTGTCCTGAACCATGTACGTTCCACCCCGCCCGGCCTGCAACCTGCCACCGTCCCAGCCTTCTGTGTTGAGGACCACAGAGTCATTACTTACAAGCTGCAGTCACTTCCGGCTACTCTGCCAAGTGAGGCCACCTATACTTCATTGCTCTAGCGACTGGAAGGCCAACAGCGATCCAGTCTCAGTGAGCCGCCTCTGGTCAGCCGGCTCAGGGCCCACAAGAAGCAGCGATGACCAGCCACTCTCGCCCGTTCCACTCCGGCCATCGTAGACGCCAACCCTCTCCAAAGGCCGTCACAAGCTGCCCAAGGTTCCCAAGACCTTCTCCAGGTCCAAGAGCGATTCACCGTCTTCGGCTGGCGCCCAGGATTGAGACCGCCCACACTCTCCTGGCTCAAGCTGCAAGGCACCTGGTACGAGGCACCACGCCCATCAAGCCCTTGACATGCCTGCCTCGAGAAAAGGATGATCTACAAGGTAAGCCAGAATCCCGGTTCTGACAAATGCACATCCACTGATATGCGCTCATGTAGACGCAGCGTCGAAGGTGTAGGATGACAACTCTCCTACAAATCAGGCAAGCCCACTCGATCCAACCACCAAAAGTTCGCCGGCAACCATCCACCACTTCGGCGATTTCATCCCAGAGATTCGGATTATAATCCAGACAATGGCCCGCCCACCGCAAATAGAGACAGAATCTACAGCACCCGAGTACTCCTTCCTCAGCATTCGAGGGGGTGACGAGTTGGGTGGCATGACTTTGGTATTACACGGGCTCACTCAGGCGCAAGGAGTTAGCGGTAGAGGAGGACGGAGTTCGAGCGGAAGGGAGAAGAAGGAGCAACTTCAAGTATATCTTAAACCATAGAACGGAATTGCTGCTATGTACCTAGACCCCCGTGTCATTCATGTTTCCTCACCCGCTGTGCTTGTAATCGCCACCCTTGCCTCTGGCTCGGTCGACCAAGAGCAAGCCTTCATCTTGGGGCTACTGTAGGAGCCAACCGCCATGCACAGCACGGTATGTCTGGCCAGCTGGGTACCACCTCTGCGACCGCCCACCGTGCCGCAGGCTTACATGCCACGATGCGTGACTTGAGGCATCACGGGCAGCTTTGATCAATCAATATACTATTATTGTACCAAAAAAGTGCCTAGCTGTCAACAAAGAACATCGCCAAGCCATCTCTTGAGCACCCGGATGAGGAGCACCACACTCTAGATATAGTGATAGGCATCCCATCTGGGTCATCTCCATTACATCTCTCCAAAATCCTCAGCGCCCTTTCGCGGCCACAGGCCTCCATCTCGCATGTAGCCCACGGCTACATACTCTGGCCCGCTGGTTGTCACAAATCCCCCAACATATGCCCGCCCTTGCATTCGTAGGCTACACCTTGACCCGTAGGACCTTCTCGTAGCCCTCCTCCTCGTCCATCTTGTCCGTCATGTCCTGGAATGCCATGCCGGTCGACATGTTGAAGAACAAAGGCTGCATTGAAAATCATGTTAGCCACAATACCGTCAACAAGTATGGTGTCAAAATTTGCCATCCTACCCGAATTCTCATTGGCATCAGCAGATTCTCAACGCCGTGAGCGTCCATGCGCACGGAGTACTTGTATTTGCCCTTCAGCAAGAAGGCGATCTCATCGACGTCGGTGATGCCGTAGCGATCGTGCAGGAACTTGGACGATTCAGCCCCCCAACTCAATCTGAACCGGCTGTAGTTGTCATCCTCCAGATCCTCGTAGTGAGAGAGGAGGCCGTCGATGGGGTGGGCGAGGGTCGCGGTCATCTCGCAGGTGGCGAGGCTCTTGAATGTTCCGAGGAGCGCCGAGGCCGTCTGCGTGGGGTTCTTCTTGAGCCAGAGGCTCCGCGAGGCCGGGAGAACCATGCCCCTGATGTGCTTGACGTTTGCCTTTGCCGCCTCGGGCAGGGCGGTGCAGAGGCGGTGGGAGTAGGTGTCGATCTTGAGTTTGATGTGGTCAAATGCGCGGAGGCTGCTGAAGACCAAGGCAGGGGACTTGAGTTGCAGGATAGTCTGCGACCAGTAGGTGTCGTGGGCTTCGTAATAGATTGTGCGGCAGGTGAGAAGGAGGTTGAAGTGCTTGGAGGACCGCAGGACGAGACCACCTGTCTGTTCGGGAGAGGTGGACTTGGTGTTCTTAGCGAGGGCGGCTTGGGCTCGTGATCCCTGGAAGGAGTATTTGTAGATGTTGAGTCGGAGCTCCACCGGCAACCTGTCGAGGAGGTGGCAGACGGGGACTGGGGTACTAGCGATTGCTTCGGCCATGGTCATCGAGTAATAGAGAGCTCAACGATGATTGCTGTGGAAAGTCTTGGGAGAACGAAGTGACGATCGCGTGTGTTTGAGGAGCTCGAGGCCACAAGTTACGAAGAGAATGGCTTGACTGCTTTGCTCCAGACAGTCGAGCGTGTTGAGGATGTGGATGGAGGAGGGAGGTAGAAGGCTTGGTGTAAACTCTGGCTGGCTTTTTATAGGCACGGTTGCGACGGCCAGACCCTAAGTGAATTGTCTACGCGAATTCACTTGTAGCAACTCAGTGAATGTGTTTAATACTTGTGACTTGCCGTCATTGCTGCGCATCACGTCAACGAAACATTTACTTTGAGGCCCCAAGTCTCTTGTGAGAACCGGAAAGGACATGCAGTGATTGTAAGTGGCTTCCTCCTTAGTACTCTGTGCACAAACGGTCCTTGCGCTGTCCCCTCGTATAGTGGTAGACTCTTAACGCGGAGGACATGAAATGGCATCGCGGTCTCCCGGAGTCGCTGCGTCCCATCTCTCTGATACTATTTCGCGGTAGCTAAGTATATAATATGCCTTCCAACCTTCCGGGAATGCTAGCGCATCTTTGAATCATCACTAGAAGAGAATCAAGCTTAGAAGACAACTCTTCCCGTTGTAAAATTCTGTTACGCCTGAAGGCAGGCTTGCCTACTAACGACCCACGTGCACTATTGCCTCAAGAATTGGAATATCTGGAACCTTATAAATGCCACGAGGAGCGCTTTTGAAGGCCAAGAGAGCAACGACCAACTTCCCACAATGGCAGATCAAGTTCATAAAAACAGCCGCCAAAAGTAATAAAAAACGCCGCGAGTCCTCCATCTCATCCCGCATGGCGCTGCCGACCAAGCCACGCCATTCGGAGATATCTTTGATTCGTTTGCCGCGTCGTAGAGGCTCAATCAGAAGCGGTTGGATATGTGTGCGGTAAATGGAAGTGGTATTCCAGTCGAACCGCCTGTGCCAATCTCCGAAGATGAATATGAGATCTGATACTGTGAACAAAAGCGATAAAACCAACCAAGCTGTCAAAATCTGCCCAGAATGCCACTGATACCATAACCCGAGTGCACCCATGTGAAAGACAAGGTTCAATGACAGCTTGGGGGCGAGCACTGCAGCACCACATGCCACGTCCAAGTCCGACCCACCTTTATAATCTTCCCCTTCAAGTTGCCAAGCATAAATCCTGTCCCCTTGTTTCAGATATTTTTGGTGTGCTGCAATTCTGTCAAGGACTGCTTCTATCGATGGGTTCCGGTCAGGTTCGGACGATGTCTCCTCACTGAGTATGTAGTGACTTTCCACCGGAATAATGAAAGGTGAGCTGATATTTTGCGGGCAGTCCCACCAGAACCATGCGCTGCTGACTCCCAAGGCAATCCAGTCCAGGGTCATAACCTCCAACACGGAAATAGTGCACCCTGTAAACAGCCTGCAGGTCATGTTGGCCAAGGCCCAAACCAGTTGAACTATGGTGGCGACCGCGGAGAACCAGTCTGCTTGGGATTTCTCATCAATCTCCTTGGTTCGAGGAAAGTCTTTGCATCGGATTCTTCCTGTCATGGCCAGTGATACAAACTTGTCCGCGTCGATGATATCGTTCGACGTCACATCGACCAGCCGTGTAGAATCCGACGCAGTGCATGACCGTCTCTCCCGTAGTACCGCGCGAATGCCTCCCTTGACAACCAGGAATGACTTTTTCATAGTCCAGTGCTTTTTCCACCCCACGTGGCCCTCGTACCGACGGAAAATAGAATATAGTCGATATGCGTGAAAATAATCCCTGGTGGCCACAATTGCTGTCAAGCCAGGCAAGAGAATTGCCATCATCGTCGTATATGCCCGCTGCTTCCAAGTGTGTCCAATATCTGGATGGAAACTTGTCCAGGAAACAAGAATAATGAGCGACGTGAAGCCCCACAAGATGTCTGCTGTCCCGCGGGTGTTTGGTGCCCCCTGCCACCCAACCTCTACTTCCTCCTTCCACCCAACCTCTACTTCCGCGGTGGCGTTAGAGGAGTTTGTCGACATGTTGAGGTGTGCCGGTTCTTGAGACGCTTTGAAATGAGTTGATGTCGAACGACAATCAGGACAAACGATCCGGATACCAAATGGGCGTTGATTATTCAGAGTAGAGAAAAGATGTAAAGACAGAACAAAGGGTCTTCACGTAGTCCTGACGGGTCGTCTTTTCTTCAACTTTCGTTTTACTCGGGTAGGTGTGGTCGGTTCTCCATTAGGGTAGTGTTGCCGTAGAAAAAGAAAGGCGTGGCACGAGTTTAACAACGTGTCTTGGCCTTCGGGGCGTTCCCAGGGGGTTTGAGTCCTTTTTAGGCACCCTAGGGTATTGACGTAAAGCAACGCCGGCAGCTCAACAGACGACGATGACTGGCTTCGCAGTTGATCCTCCAGCTTCTAGGCTTTCCGGGGTGTTCAACGTGGCGTGCGCCGTACCTGCCTAAATCCCAGGCTTGGGTGGGACAAGTTGAGCCCGACGTGCCATGTTTGTCTGTCACAGGCGTGATGAAAGCTGTTTGTGTTGCACAACAGCCACTGAACATAGTACTACGGCTGCCGGCAGTCTCTCGAACAAAGAGACAGCTCATCATCCACACCTACAACATCCTTCCGAGGTGAACTCTCGCAACATGAAAGCGGAGACGAGTCACGGCGGGAGGCGACAGGAACAAGATACAAGACGTAGGCATTCTCATAGTATGCTTATCTGGTTCCGTTTCTATTCCGTGTATAGCCGAAGCCATACGCAGGGCCTTTATACAGTCGTAGACGCTCGAGACCCAGCGCGCTTATGACGTTCCGTGATCATCATTCGTCCTCTATCTATTCTGAGCCCATCTCTATATGCCCATCAACACGCCTGTACTCGTCTCAAGTGTAAAAAAAATCAATCAAACCAACCGGGGTCCACTCCCCATCATCACACGAGACAGAAGCCCGCCCCCAGGCTGAATGAAGCACGCACACACACGCAAACACACAACAAACACGCCTCAAGCCACAGTGTAACTAACCCTCGAAGTCCCCTTACTCCTCGAAATCTTCTTCACCCTCGTCTCCCCACACAAATCAGTCGTATCAACATGCGTCCCCCCACACGGATAAACCTCGGCGCCCACAATATTAACCACGCGGAACTTCTCCCCCGGCGGCGCCAGACTCCTATCAGGAATCAACCTCTCGAGCCCGTGCCTCCTAAAGTCCTCCTCATCCCACCAGTCAATCTCCACCGGCATCGCAGCAGCGACGTACTCGTCCACCTTCCCCTGGATGCCCTCCTTGTGTTCCCCCCCGATAAGCCCCGCGAACTCACACGCCGCCGAGTCGGGGAAGTGCGACGCCTTGAGCTCGTCGAAGCCGGGGACCTGCTTCTCGAGGAGGTGCCGCACCGCGGCGCCCAGCACGTGGCCCGCCGTGTGCAGCCGCGAGTAGAGGAGGCGCTTGTCCACATCGATAGCCTGCTCGACCTCGTCGCCAGCCTTGAACAAGTGACCGCCAGTGTTGTTGGCGACAAAGCGGCCAAAGTGCAGCACCCGCCCGTCCTGCACGGCGTCCATGCGCACGGCCCGGACGTCAAACGTCTCGCCCGCGGGTCCCGTCATGCTGCCGATGTCCGAGGGCTGCCCGCCGCCCTGGGGGTGGAAGATGGTCTTTTCCGTGACGACGACGTGGTCCTCGTCGGTCCCCTGCTTGAAGAGGCCGCGGTTGGCCTCCTCGAGGGCCGAGAAGGCGTGGACGGCGGCGACCTTGGTCGGGAGCCGGTGCAGCTTGGCGTCGTGC
The DNA here is from genome assembly GCA_021188095.1 of Diaporthe vexans. Lineage (NCBI taxonomy): Eukaryota > Fungi > Ascomycota > Sordariomycetes > Diaporthales > Diaporthaceae > Diaporthe > Diaporthe vexans. The sequence continues at coordinate 584,240 of JAJLLZ010000014.1, forward strand.
TGGAAGGCCAGGTATGTGCGTCCTGCTGATGATGCCATGATTGCTCTTGTGCGCGAGAGCATGTGTGTGCTTGATCACAAGAGGAGGAGTCTCGTTTTGGCAGGCGGCCGGGCGGGCGTGGTAATTAAAATGAGTGGATTGTGCTTAATGAGTGTGTGTGTGAATTGGCTTGTGTATGCCGAAACGTTGACAGGAGGACGTCACGACTTTCTGTGCGCAGATGAGCGTCGTCGGCCGGCGTGAGATGAGACTAAGCCGTTTCGGCTCCGAGGCAGGGGTTGGAGGCGGGCGGGCAGGCGCAGCGGCGCAGCGGCGCAGCGCACTTATAGCCTGTACGACCAAGGTGTATACAGACACATACACACATAAGTCAGGCGAAGCATTTACGTGACGACTCACTGACTACAACGATCATTCAAATCTTCTCCTTCATATCCTAATCCATTCATTCCACACGCCACGCTATGAATTTAATACAAATGTACAGAGTATGTAAAATACACAGCAAAGCAAAACCACAACAACCAAAAGTGTTTGGTTGATTGACAATTGTTGGTCCCAAGACACGCCGTCCCTGGGACAGCATTCGTCCATCCATCCATCCATCCCCACGTTTCGGCCTCGAGGGCCGGCGGGGATAAGGGGGGTATCATCGCAGAGAAAAAGAAGAAAAACATGTGCTTCGCGCGTCCCCTGCTTTTAGTATGGACAGGAGGACCAAGCGCGTCCTGCGAGTTTTGAAGTGTACAATGTTGATGACGTCGAGGAAGGCTCCTCCTTGACCCCTTTTTGCGTTGTAGTGTACCGGCATCACGACCGGGCCTTGAGCGTAGCCTCCAAATCGCCCTCCTCAATGACAGGCTCGTCCATCATCTCGTCCATGCTATCCCTCCCGTCACGGTCGCTCCCGCCGTCGTCCCAGTCGTGCCGGGGCCCGTGGTAGTCCTCGGCCGTGTCGTCCTCGAGGTCGAGGCTGCCCCTCGCCGCGCGCCTCGCGACCTCCCTCTCGCGCCAGATCTCGGCCTTGCGCGCCTCGGCGTGCTGCAGGCAGTCGACATAGGTCCGGAACTTGACGATCTCGCGCAGGAGGTAGCTGCTCTTGCGCTCCCAGTTGGCCATGGCCTTCTGGACGTTGGCGCCGCGCGGGCTGAAGGCGAGCAGCATTGGGCTGCGCAGCGAGTTGTGCTGCTGCAGCTCCGCCTCGATGCTCTTGACGTAGTTGAGCAGCGTCTCGAGCTGCTCCTTCTCGCCCGAGTTCGAAGGCCGCATCGACTGCGTCGGGGGCATCCACTCCGAGATGGTGATCCTGTCGCCGGGCAGCTTGTTCGACGGGTCGCCGCCCCGCGTGCTGGAGCTGCCAAAGTCGAACGAACCGACCGACCGGAAGCTGCTGCCACGCGAGTGCATGCTCGACCGCCCAACGGCACTATTGCTGCGCTGTCGACCCCCTGTGGTACCTGCTGCCGTAGAGCCAGTGTTCTCGTTGATAGCCGTTACGAGCGCATTGTTGATGATGGCATCGCTCCAGCCATATTCCATGTTCGAGACACCGCCGATCAGGGGATGCGTGCTAAGCCTGGCGCTCCAGTAGTTGGCAGTTGTAACGAACTCTTTGCAGATCTCCGGCGTGCCGACATGGAACAGGTGCACGGCGCCCGTGGGCAGAGACAAAGCCCACACATGGGGCCTCTGTTTCGAGTAGCCCGGTGGTGGTAGAGCAGACGCAAGAGCCAGTCGGAGACTCCACGAGCCGAGAGAAGTAGCGTTCTCTTGCCAGTTGCCACCGCCGACCACTGCCCCCTTCTTCACATTCGACGCATTGCGACCTCGACGACCTGTAGATTTGTTAGGCGTGAAGGAGAAGATGCTCACGGTACCTTTCTGGATGACGGCAAAGACCTCGGACCAGTTACGTTCCTTGGCCTTCTTGTCGACACCATCGAGGTGATGCTTGTGGACAACCATGCCCTCCTTCACCCATGGTGGCCCAGCGAGCTCGAGTGACTCGTCGTCGAGCAGTTGTGTGGGTTTAGGCTCGTCGCTCACGAGGGACTGAACGCTGCCCGTGGGGTCCTCTCGGATAATGGCCTGACTCAGAGCATTGGCAAACCCGATGGACTGCTGGTAGCCTCCACCACGCGTGAAATGCGACCCGAAGGAGTCCATGGACATGGATGTCTGAGTTCTACCCAGGGAAGCCCGACTCCAAGTTGCATTGGACTCCACGGGACTCCACATCGATTGGCCGTCGTCGAAGCTTGTTCTGCTAGAAGAGAAGCCTGCGCTGCCGAACCCGCGCGGACGTGACCTGCTCTTGGAGGACCAACGGGAATTGCTCGCACGCATCGAGTCCGGGCCTCGGCCCCGCATGGATGGGTTCTCCGAAGGTGCCTTGCTGAGAACACTGGGCGAGCGCTTGAGCATTCCGATGACAGACAGACCGCCAGAATGCTGCTGTTCTAGTGGAGGCTGCTCGGCCCCAAACAGTGGCAATCGCTCGTCTCTGATCGAGGCATACGTGTCCTTCAATACGTGTTCCATCTGTTGTTCCCATGCCTTCAACGAGCCTTCGAAGGGACTCTTCACCAGAGGACCGCAGTCGTCGATCTCAGTTGGCGCGTCACCCAGTGCTGACCCAGCCCGCATGGGGAATTTGACGAAGGAATTGCGGAAGCTGGACCGCTCTTGCTCGTTAGGTGTATCCCCGTCTTCGAGATGGAGCCCCTTGCCTGGCAGCACGCTGCCCCTCTTGTTGAACATCTCGGGTACAGAGTCGCCCAGAGCCTGTATTATTGTCGTCATCGTGTTCTTGATGAACTGGCTTCGGGTCATCTTCTGCTCGATGTCGGCCATGTGCAAGTCGGTGTTCAGGAGCATGATGGAGTAGCAAATCGTATGGATGACGTCTGCAGGTAGCGATTAGCATTGGCATCAGGCCATTTCATAAGGTGGTCACCTTACCGGTGGATTTGAACCCATGATTTGGATTGCAACTGCACCAACGCGCGGAAAATGCCACCAATATCCTGTCGACCTGCTGGGTTTCTGCTCTGAGGACTAGGCGATTGCACACATCCCGAAGACTTGTGACGATGCTCTTGTTCTTGAAATCATATAGGTCCATGTATGCCTGCAAGACTCGTTGCCGGATCAGGCCCTCTTCGCCCATCCACGACGCGGCCTTATCCTTCAGTATGAACTCCTCATTGCCGTCGAATATCTTCTGCGCCTTGGCCCTATCATCCTCAGTCGGGTCGCCTACTACGAAGTAGGGCTCGTCGAGTGGGTTAAGGTCCGGCTTCGGGGTGGTCACCTTCGAATTCGGTTCCGAGTCTTCAACCATGAGGCTGGGAATGCTGGCTGCCGAAGCACGTGTGTTGAGCTTCGGGTCAGCAAGAGCGCCCTCGATCGGGAGCTGCAGACTGGTGTGACGCTCGCTCTTGATTGTACTGAGGCTGTCTTGGGTCAGCCTGTCCATCTTCTTGTCCCGCATCGACGATGGGGACGTGAGCTGATTTGTCTGAAGTGGGGCTAGCGACGCGCGGCCCACGTCGCTTCGAGATGTCGTGGGGTCATTAAGAGTCGGCTGGTATTCTGGCTTCCTCATTCTTGGAGGGCTTGCCTCGCTGCCGCTGCTGTCGTGCAAAAAGGAGCCGGTACGTTCGTAGCCGTACAATGGCCTCGGGGGGTCTCCCGACGGCGTTGTCCCTCTTTGTCCGTTAGTAGCGGATGTACTGGGGTCCCTTGACCTCGAGTCGGATGGCACTGATCGTATCGTTGCCATCGGGTCCGGGTCGTAGTCGGGCGAGAAGCTTCGTACGTGTCGGTCGGCCGACCGGCTGCCATCAGGTTCTGAGGGATGCAACGGAGACAGATCATCAGGCGGCTGACGAGGTGTTGCCAGCCCTGATGATGACCCTGAGTGCGTTAGGTACGGGTCCATCGCCTTCCTAAGGCTGGTGACAGGGCTTGGTTGCGCGCGCGGGGTGAGGACTTCGAGATGCTGAGGGGCTGGGGGAAGTTGTACAGGGAAGATTGTGGGAGCGGAGAGCAGGGGTGGCACACGAGGTAGGTCTGCATCGGCGACAGAGACGGACTTCTTGCGTCGTCTGAAGAAGCTGGAGGGTTTTTTCTGGAGGCCATGCGAGGAATGGTTCTGGGACCCCCTCGAGGGCGGATTGCTACCCGACTTGGACTGCGATGAAACCTGGTTGGAGTTATTGCTACCCATGGCGGCGGCAGGCGGGGTGGAATTATTGAACGAATTGGAAAGGCCGGTCGAATTTGCCGATTGATCCAGAGCGGCGACGACACTGTTCTTTGAGCCACCGCCAAACATCCTCTTGAAGAAACCAGGCTTTTCCTTTGGCTGCGGTACAGAGTTTGAGGCGGGCGGGTGGTGCACGGGCTCTTTGGCCTTCTCATAGCCCACGTGTGGCGCCGGGGCGGAATCTAGCTCGAGCGCGGGCCCGGCCGCGGGAGGGGGAGCGGGCGTAGGGGGAACAGGAGGTGCATCACGAGCATTGAATCTGGACTGTGCCTGTCGGCTGGTATTTGTGCTGCGTGAGGACTTGTTGCTGCGTTTGCGTTCGAGATTGATGGAGCGGACAGGGGAGAGGGGCTCGCCCATGGGCTCGGCCCGGTGGAAGGACGGCATTGACGGCATGTTGGGCAGCCGACGAGGTCCGACCGGCACAGTTGGGGTAGGCGCGGCATCATAGTCGTCCTCGTCGCCGGCGTAGGAGTCGAAACCCTCCAATTGCCACGGCCGCCGCGAGTGCTGGTGGTGATGCGAGGAATTTTGTCGCTGTTGGTGGTTGTGGTCGGATTGCACGCCAAATGGAGGGCTGCGGGCGAGTTCGAAACTGGAGGAGCGCTTCGAGCCCAGGCCGTGTGCCCGTCGCTGACTGCCGTAACCTCCTCCTGCGTCGATGCTATTTGTGCTACTGCTCTTGCTGCCCCTGCCCCCTCTCGAGTGTAACGGTCTCGACCCTTGTGCTGCGCCGTTTGTGTTTCGGTGGCTGGACAACTCGCGCATGCTGCCGATCCTGCCCAGGTTGGACTGGAAGCCGGTGGAGCTGCTGTTGCTGCGCTGGCCCCTGGAGAGGGTGCTCGAGTTGTCCTCGTAGTCGGAGCTGTACGAGTGGCCATGGCCTCGCCTGGGCGGCGCCCTCGTTGTGCTAGTCATTGTTCGCGCGGCGGGAGGTGCATCGTCGTCGTAGTAATTATTTGACTCGTTGGCGAAACCAGACATGGTGCGCTGGGACCCACCTGCCTGGGCGCAATTCATCTGTCCCATGCTGAACTGGTCGAGGGACAGGAGCATGTTCCCTAGGAGCGAGTCGCGCGTGACATTTCGGGGCGAGAGGGAGAGGTCGTGGGAGTCTCGCGGCCGGGGGTGAGGTCGGGCGGAAGGGGGAGTTGTGGCACCGGGGCTGCCGAGGTGGTGGTCCCTGTCACGGTCGTATTCAGTTGGAAAGTCATCTTCTTTGCTCGTCATGTCGTCGGGTGAGAGCGGGTCGAAGAAAGTTTCGTAGGCTCGGTGATTGTCCCGGGAGTGCTTGGCCCAGCCGTGTTCCGGGTCGTGTGTGCCAATTTCCGGGTCGGCGTGTCGTGCATCCCTCTCGAGCGCGGCGTAGGCCTGAGCGGAAAGCTTAGCGAAGGGGGACGAGGGGACGGAGGAGTGGCGGTTTGTGGCAGCCTGCTTGCCCCTCGAAGAAACAGGAGGGCGGCGCCGTGAAGTGGAGGAATATGTGTGGGAGTAAGGGGAGGAAGAGGAAGTCGTGTGGTGGCTTACGGTGACGGTAGATGTAGATGCGGTGGCGGCGGCGTAGGCGGCGGAGGAGGATCGCAGGCTCCTAGACGAGGACTTGTAGGGCAGATGATGGGGCGGGGGCGGCGACAAGGGGGTCGTAAGGCCGGGCGGGTCGACTGTGCGGGCGGCGGCAGCAGCAGCGAATGTATTTATGTTAAGGTCTGGTCTCTGCCGGTGGGCATTCCTTCGAGGGGGGTCGGGGTCAAGGTCGTAGTCATAGTCGTAGTCGGGGTCGGGATGATGCATCTGGTGCATATGGTGCATCTGATGCATAGCTCGGCTTGGAGGCTGTGCGGGAGGGTGGTGTTTCCTATGCTGGGCTGTCGCAGTACCTGCGCCGGTACGGTACGGTACCTGCAAGTGCACCACCAGACCAGTATCTGCCTGTGCCTGTCTGTGTGCACGGAGGGTAGTGTGTTATGCGAGTGCTGCGCCGCGCACATGCAGGCAGTCCGTCTGTCTGTCCCGTCAAGCTGTCAAAGCCGGTCGAACGAGCCTAGGCGAGAGGGTAGCTCGAGGAGGCGCTTGCTTGGCTGACTGGTGAGGGCTCGAGGGGCTCGAGGGCGTGCCGCCACTGGGGAAATTTGGGCGTGGGCGTGGGCGTGGGCGTGAGTGCGTGTCTCTGTCTGCTATGTGGTGGCACAGACAGGCAAGACAGGCAAGCCCCCCCTTCGCGGATCTCGCTCGTCTGGTGTCGGGAATGGGACTAACGAATGACTCGAGATGGGGGTGTCCCAGGTCCCAATTACAGATCCCAGGTCAGGTCGTCCCAGGTTCTCGGTGCTGGGCGAAAGTTACCTGGGTACGAGGTATCCTAGCGATCTGGGAAGCAGGAGCAGCGAGATCAGCAAAGATCAGCCAGACCGGGCGAGGGAAATGTAGCAACAGCGGCAACAGTAGCAATGGCAGTAGCGACAGCGAGTGCAACAGCAAGGGGGAGATCAGCCGTTGCAGAGCAGACGCGAAATGGGCGCCATGCAGAGCAGCAGCAGCAGGGCAGATTGTCGAACTGGCCAGTTGACTGGACACGACATGCATGCAATGCAAGTAATAAGAGCCCAAATAAAATAAAGTACAGCAGAGGGTATAGCACAGCACAGCACAGCACGGCGCAGGCGCAGGCGGGGATCAGCGAGGTGAGCGAACAGGTGGTTGCACCAGCGGTGGCACTGGCTGCAATGGTGGGTGGATGAAACGAACGACTGCAGGTTAACGAAAGCCGAGTAGGGTTGGATCGTCTCGGGTGGGATCGAATTGGTGTGTGCCTCGAACAAGCTGCTTGCTGTGCCGTTGACCGTTGGCCGTCGTCGTTGTCGGTCTGTCAGTTCTGCAACTGTGGCGCTTCGATGCAGACAGACTAGACAGACGCGAGGACGAAGACTCGAAAAGAGAGTACGAGTTGGAAGGGAGTGCACGGAGCTACGGTCTGGCGGGAGAGCTAGAGAGATATCCAAGGGGGCAGGCGCCAAAAGGAGAGAGAGAGAGATCGAGCCTCGGATGGGGTTCAGAGTCGACGACGTGGTGGGGTGTGGTGGGTGTGCCTGTATGGTCTGCTGGTCTTGCTGGTGTGACACTGGCTCCTCCTGGTCGAAGGTCAATTACTGGGGACAGACGGGCCTAGTATGGGTCGAGGTTCAAAAAAAAAGAGTCGAGGTCGAGCTCGAGCTCCTGCCTAGTGCAATGCAGGTGCAGGTGCAATTGGTGGTCCTGGGGGTGTGCAGGCTGGGGCTCTCGTCAAAGCTCTGTCCAGTTACTCCGTACGGTACCGGTGAACCACTTGTGGGATGGGCAAATTGGCAGATTTTGGCAGATTGGCAGATCGCAGATTTGACAGGTAGACCGACCAGTTGGCTGTCAGACAGCGGTCACGACCTGTCAAACTCAGGTACGGACGGATATAGGTATTTGTTATGGGGACGGTGAAGGACGGAGATACGGCGTGGCCTGTCTGTTATGCCGTTTTGGGATGGTGCTGTTGCTGCAGTCTGGCAGTGTCTGATGGTTGGCTCTCCTCAAGAACCAAAAGCAAGGTAGACCTGGTTGCTGAAATGAGAAAAGCAGCGATCAGTTGGAAGACTGATTACTGAATGTCTGCTTCGTTGACAGGAAAAAGACTGTGCGACTTTGCACAACGGACATTGGGTTCGACGATCTTTTGTGTGGGGGATTGGGGAATCTCTGGTGTTGCTTCTGTTGCTATTGTTGGGTGGTTGATCAACCCGTCATGTGCCTGCCAAAACGTGACGACTGAAACAGCAAGTATCAGAAGGGAAAAGAAGAAACGGCAGATCATTGCGAGCACACGAAAAAGGCAATCACCTGGAAATACACTGGAAGCATCTTGATCTTGATCTATCACACATCACATCGCCCCCATTTCATCCACCATTCACCAGCCGTCACCAAGATTAAGACCATCATTTGTCCCATCAGCCTGCACACGGGGAAAAATCGAGAAATTCCAACTGGGCCACGTTGTGCTCCCTCCCCTGCCTTGGTCTCCTAGCGTCCCTGTCTCTACCAGCCTATATGCCTGCCAGAGAGGAAGAACGAGATATGGCAGCGAGGACGGCAAAGACAGCCAGCAGACAGACAAGACCTGTCCCGTGGGACCAGCTGCCAGGGTTGCCAGTCCAGCTATCCGAACGTGGCATCCCCTGGCTCCCGATTGAAGCGACGGGGATGCAAAGACGGGGAGAGGGGGGCAGGCCCATCATTTATTTCCTGCCGCATTGGGCCATCGGGACTGGGGTTGTTAGGCGGCTCCACCACCGAAATGGAAAGAACGGAGCAAAAAGAAGAAAAACGCAGAGCGAGGAACGGCAGGGTCGCACAAGAAATCAAGGGTGGGGTCCAACCCTGTTTCTGGCCCATCTTCCCCTGTCGTGTGCATCGAATATCCCTGCAGCCCAGATGCAAGGGTCCTAGTCGTCCTCGGGGTCTGCCTGTGTGCCTGTCTCTCTTTTCATTTGACCTACTTCCCGTTTCGGGCGCTTGCAGAAGATGGAGGCTCATCTCGGTGGCAGTCACGATGGCATTTCTTTTGGATTTGTTATCTAACACACAGCAATCAACAAATGCAGTTGGTCTTATCGCAGACTTCTCGCTTCCAACCTTGATTCTCCTTCTCCTGTGCTATGCAAGCGTCCTGGCGTCTCGTCAACAGCAAGCACCAACGGAGAGGACCTCTCTCCACTTCTCGTCTTCGGTGGGCCAGGGGCACACACGCAATTGCAGATAACCGAGACCAGCCGACCCAATGGTCTGCACATTTGAGATTTGTCGCTCTGACAATGATCGCCCAACAGCTGCACCATCTCGCCGTCTTGTCCGTGGCCGGGCTTCTCTCCCAGCCAGCCAGCCAGCCAACACCCGACAAGCATCGGAGACACGAGCAGGATGCCGAAGCATCAAAAAGGGGGCCAGAAAGAGGGGATCGGTCCTAGCGCCAGGTACGCGATGCATCTGGATGGGACGGATGCATTGGCGATGCATGCGAATGCGAGAGATGCCACCTGGTTTGCTGGAGCGTTGTCTGCTGGCCTGCACTAACCAAAGTAAACTTTGCAGAACCCTGATTTGTCCTGTCCCAAGATCCATCCGGGCACATTCTGCACGTCCACCAGATTGTTGCACCACAACATGCCTGATGCCCTGCCAGCGCTTGCAGATCGCATCTCATTCGAATCTTCACCGTCGCAGCTTGCGCGCGGGTGCTTCGTCACCCCAAGAGGATCAGGCACAGACACGGACGAAGCACCCAAGGCACCTACCTACAACAGTGTGTATGTAGCAGTAACATTCCGGCATTCGAGAAAACGTGGCTTGTCCGCTGACGTGGCATCGATTAATATCTGGGCCCCCATATAGACAAGCAGTTCCCCCATTCGGTGCCCCATTGGCAATCCCACCTCATCTGCCTCGACCAGTCGCAACGTTTCCTTTCTCCCTTCGCGCCTTCATCCCTGGCACTGGCATGTCCCGCATGTCGAATCGACGTGCTCTGACCCTGCCTGTCAGCCTGTCAAAATCTCGAGGCGACGCCGTGCAGACCTCCAACTGTTCCATCACGGTCGGAGAGTTTGGTCCCTTCTTCGGTTCGGCAGTAAGGCTGTAGGGCTAAAGCGTATGGGCAGACCTCGCACGCATCTCAGACGGCCACACAGGGCGCCAGGCGACGCAGGACGAGACGAGACGCGCTCGGCAACACGAGCTCACGGTCCAATGCCTATGGCTTCCGGCCACTTTGACACGTCCGAGCGTGCTCAAGTGCTGACCGACGGCCTCGGCTGCGGTGCGATGCGGTGCAACTCCTTGCGATGCCTTTGCAAAATGGTCTTTTGCCACGAGGCTCTTAATCCCCGAGGTACATACGCCACCGCCCGCAAACCACTGCCACTGCGAACGCCAATGCAAACTCCTGCGCCAACACCAACAGCCGCAAGTCTCACAATCCAGCAGGATGACAGGCCATGCGAGTCGACGCAGCACAACGCATGTAGGTGTTGTGCTACTCAATTCTCAACGGCTTCTAACGCCATGTGGGCATGGTGGGCAGCGGGCAGCGGGCGGCCCTGCAACAACCCGGGCCCGCGTGTCCTTCGAGTCTAGATCCCAGTCACCACCCCGTACGGCAAAGTAGACTCTTCTGTTCATGCTTCGATTGTGGAGATTTTGGAACTTTCAGCTTTCAGCCCCCAATCCACTCTTGCCCCATCCCAGATCCACCGAGGGACAGGCGCTCCGGGGCGACGACAGAATTCGCCTCGACTCGGGCTGCTCAGTCTGTTTCCAGTTGATGAAGTCGCCCTGCATCTTCAGCACCACATTACCTGCAGGCTGCAGCATTCTCCATTCCCCACGAATCCGAGATGGGCTGCACCACACCCACAAACTCTTCATGATAACGGGACGGCCCACGAATGGTGAATCATTGGCGAGTGGGACAGCCAGATCCTTGCTTCTGCCACTCTTGTCAGGCATGCCTCTACACAAACATCCCAAACACACCGCCCTAATCACCTGTTTCCTTTGATGCAGGTCATGCCGTCCATGGCCTGCCAAATCCATCACGCCTCGGGGCTAAGCATGTCCGTCACCGCAAACCCACGTCTATGGCGGTGGTGATCCCGGCAAGGCAAGGGCCCCATGCCTGCGGCCGCCCCCAGTCCCCCGGCGCCATCATCTCGGGCATCGAAGAAACTATTGAGCAAGTGCTTATGCTGTTATTGTTTTTTTGTCATCCACCGCGGAATTTCAACCGCATTATCGTAATATTGCAATGCCCTTCATGGCACACTGCTCGGCCGACAAGCATCGACCGAGGGTGCTCACTTCGTGGTTAGTGCGCGATGTTGTACTGTTCTTTCACAGCCAAGTGCAAGCTGTATACTCTCAAAGCCCGCTTGCTGTCGTGAGTGAGCTTGTTTAAATTTGAGAGAGGAAGATGGGCCGACCAGAAGGTATAAATAGGGTAAGCTTAAGGCATGATCGACAGCTGGTTTGATTACACATTGCCACTGGCGAACAGACAGATCTACAAGGTTCTCGTATTCGCACCTTGTTCCCCGGCGGCCCCAGAAGACGGCGTCGACATGGCTTCACCTGGCTTCTCAGCTTGCGTGACTGTTCGTCCGTCTTTCAGCGCAAGCGCGACTGTGGATTGCTGGCGACTAGACAGAATGTCTGTCTATCCGGCCGAAATACTCTCAACGTCTGTGCTGTCTGTCGTTGATATCATGAGCTTGTGCAGTCTCGCCTGAGGTCTGGGTTGCCCTTGGCTTTCTATGGAGACTTGGTGCTCACTGCTTTTGCGTGTATACTTTGTCGCGGCCGTTACTGTTGTTGCTGCTTAACAGAGGAACCCAAGGAATACAGGGAGTGCCATACTCTGTCATTCTGCGGCGTCTCTGCACATCTGGTAGCGAAGACGCCGCCCACAGTATTTCGGGCGGGTTTCTATGCCCGAATCAAGCATTCACATTGAGGCGTATTTATCAGATAGTCAGGAAATAGCGAGGCCTCATGCGGACCAAGGGGTCAATTGGAGTACTCTTCAGATGCTACCGCGGAATGTGAAATAATATCAAATCCTCTCTAAAGTTACTGGCCGGGAAATGGCTCTGTCTCTTTGTGCCTCCGTGACAAACACAAGCCACTGCTTCCGGCCAGCCAAATAGTTTTGGCCGCGGACCGACCTTTGTCGCCTGTACTCGGGCCGCAGAAGACATTGTGACAAAGCACCAAGACTTACCTACCACTGCCAGCTTGTCAGCGTCGACATCGAAAGTACGAAAGTTGCACGAACAGCTTGAGGCTCAACTTGTCACTGTATTGCTGCGCTGCCTTCAGTTACAACCAGCCACACCCAAAACACAGGTATGCTCCCAAGGGGCGGTCGGGCGAATAGAGGCGACGGGGGCCGAGGCGGAGGCGGCCGTGGAGGCCGAGGGAATAGAGGCAATGACGGCCGGGGAGGACGCGGAGGGGGAGGGCGGGGGAATAGAGGGGATGGAGGTCGAGGGAATAGGGGCGGTATCGCGCCTCGAGGAAACAGGGGTGACGGTGGTCAAGGAAATAGAGGCGGCGGCGGGGTTCGAGGAACTAGGGGCGGTACTCCGCCTCGAGGAAACAGAGGCGATGGCGGCGGCCGAGGAGCCCCTGGACGAGGAGGGACCGCCGTCCCAGCAAGAAGAGGCTGGGCCGCAGCAGCGACGAGCCCGATAATCGAAGCCGGATTCGGGGTACGAGGCGCACCCTCCAGGAACAACCAGCCCTTCTGGCAGCAATTCCGAGACACAATCAAGCACCAGTCGTGCAACTACACCGAGTACCACAGGAGGGGCCTCTCGCGGGACCCCGGGAGGCCCTGGGACGACCCCACCCGCCCGCCGCTGTTCCGCGAGCCGGTTGACCCCCAGTGGGACGGGCGCTACCAGGTCGACGCCCGCGCGGCGATCGCGGCCCAGGGGGCGGCGCGGCAGGGGCTCGACCAGCTCGGCGGCGGGAGCAATGACTGGGGCGGCCGGCCGGGGATCGACCCGGAGGCCACGGCGCACGCCGTGAGGGACAGGCTCGCGCAGCTCGGGGTCAGGGTCAGGCTGGTCAAGCTCCTGGGCGTCGGGGGCAACGGGGTTGCGACGCTGTTTGAGGTGTGGCCTGGCGGGAACGAGAGCGGGCCGAGCACGAAGGTCGTGGTTAAGTCGGTGCTCAAGGCGGGAAAGAATATGTCTGATGAGCGGTCTTACAATATGGTTCGTGGAGTACTTTTCCTGGCGTCCCTGGACACTGACCATTATAGACCATGCCGCACTGCGGTATGTGGCGCACGGCTTCCGAGTTCCATTGCTGACGTCCAACCCACCTCTGTAGTTCCTCAAACGAGCCCCCCATATCGTCCAGCCTCTCGCCTGGGGCAGAGAAATCATACCTACCGCCGGCCTGGATGACGCCGCCCTCCAGGCGCTGATGGATAGGTGGGCGCCCATCGACAGCGACCAGACGATGTTGACGTTCGAGTTCATGAAGAGCGGGGATATGCACAAGCTCATCAAGAAGATGACCAGGGAGGGCAGGGACATGCCTCAGGCGGTGCTGTGGCGCATCTTCTTTTGTCGTGAGTCTTTCTTGCTCGCTGGCCTGCTCAACCAGGCTTGTTCCCTTCACGGGGCGGCATGAGCGTTACTGATGACCCCTTGTCTTCACCAGTTGTCAGGGGTTGCATAGCAATGTACTCACCACCGAGGACGCTGACGAGGCTCGCGGACGGGAGACTGGTCCCGGCGCAGCAGTTGGGCGACCAGTTCGGTCCGGACCTCGACGAGGCGCTGGCGCAGCCGGACCCTGGGTCGAACCGGCCGCCGCCTGGGTGGAATTTCGTGCACTTTGACATTGATCCTCAGAATGGTAATGTTGTGCCTCTCTCTTCTATGGATGCCCAAGTGCTGCCTATGAGTGGCCAGTGGCGATACGTACTGACAGCGGTGGCGTCGTGCTTGTAGTCATGATCGGGGACACGGATAGCGGACAGCACACCGTGGCACCTATCTTCAAGATTGGCGATCTTGGTATAGGCAAGGCGGTGGACGATCCGATGTTTGACTATCCGTGTGTACACCAAACTGTTAATGCCTGGTCGATGCCCACTGCTGGTTCATGCTGACATATTTGTACAATAGTGAGGGTATATGGGGTTGGCGGCGGATGGGGAAAGTATATCAGCTGTTGCCGGTATGTGCAGAGTCTCCTTAATGAGCAGGGTGCTGCGGCCCATCCGAATACTCTGCCACTTTCAGGGCGATCGGACGATTAACCCCTCTTGGGAGCATGACAGGAGCAATACCACAAAGAATGGGATTACATACAGACGATCCCGGCCTTCGAGCGCCACAGGGTGGCAGGCCGGTACGGGGAATGGAGCAACATCTTCCAGATGGCTCTCAGCATGCAGTGCCTCATAACAAAAGCCCTGCCGCCCTACCCACCACAGGCCATCGGCCCGCTCAACTCCACCACGGGACCGCCCAACCCCCTGTTCGACAGCCGCCCGACGACCGTCATCCGTGACTCGGGCGGCACCCCCGTGCCGACCTTTTATACGCACGGGTTCAACCTGGCTGCGGAACAAGGCATTGATGAGGACTTTATGCATTTGTTGTTAAGGTGCCTGGCGGACCTCCCTGCGGACAGGCCGCCGCTCGCGGAGCTGGAGTGGCTCATGAGGCGGATGGAGGGCGCGGGTGGTGGTGATGGTGGGGGGATGATTATGCCTGGTGAGGACCTGGCTGCGACTAGGGCTTGGTGCGATTGGGCTTTTCGGGAGCCACCAGCTGTGAGTTCGCAAGGTTTACTTTCTCCTCTTCCTTCCCCTTATTTCCCTACATACCCTACCTCTTATGGCATCTCCCTCCGCTCGGATCCGTGATGAATTCTTGACTGACCGTGGACAACGAACTTGCGCAATACTATGCAGCCCCCAGCATCAGCAGAAGAAGCCTCACCGGCCTTTGTCTCGGCGGCGCCGCCGGCGTCGGCATCGCAGGACGGGCCGGGGAACGATAGGCCACCGGTTTATACGGCGCCGGCTGGGCCTCCTGGTGGGGGTGGTGATGATGGTAGTGGGAATAGTGGCGCGTCTTTTGTGTTTTCTGGCACGAATGCGCCTGGGCCTGGGCCTGGGGCTGGGCCTGCGATTGGGCCGAGGCCTGCGCCGTCTTGGGGTGTGTGAGCAGAGAAGCGTTCTGTATTATGAGATAGTATTGAAAGTCATAAGAAGATTGTGTCTTGCCTGCCAGTGGTGGCGAGCAATAGATGTTGAGGTGGTCTTGGTTCCATGCATGCCCGGATACCTAGGGATTAGTAGATGGGCTGTCAGTGGTTGATCGCCGCGAGACATTGCCGGTGGGCAGCATTGGGCGATGCAGGGCATGATCGAGGCGATACCCGCGGTTGAGCGGCACATGGCTTCTCTGGAGGAGACGCTGGGGATGAACTGGTTCGCAGAGAGGCATAAGTATATCGGCCGAGATTCCAAGGGCATACTATTAATTAAGTAAAGCGAGATTAAGGCTTAAGCAACTTTAAAATGAATTGAATATAAGCCCGGCCTATCGTGGGCCTTGTTGAGCACCTCGGCAGATCTGGGTCGATGTTGCTGAAGCTTTAGATAAAAGTGATTGTAACTACGGGTGGGAGACGCCGCTTCTGCCAGCTCTCTCACTTGAACGCATCAATCAGGCCACCGAAACGACCGGGCGGATTTTTCCGCACTTTCTCGAGTATTGACGTTCATTTGAAACAAAGTGTAGGCTGTACTGCAAGGACGGGTCTCCGAGTGACGATCCATTCTCCTTACCCTCCGCCAATGATTCGACACAGACAAGTCCGGAAATGCAGCTGGTACTGTCATACCATATTATGCATACTTCATGTCTGTTCGGACTCGGAC